>OY804597.1:49530958-50161958 GCA_963680895.1 Fragum sueziense
ACTGGCACATATTTCTAAGCTACACCTACATTTTAAAAGTTAAGATACCGAAATAAATGGTAGAAGAATTCAATTTGATTCTTGTTTAGTTTTAATGTAAAGAATATTGTCCAAAGACTCAATTAAAGGTGTATACAAATTGAAATAGAAAAAGATTCTGAAAAAATGTCACCAGATACAAATGCAGCTGAAACCGTTTCACTGGGGACATAAAATTGTTAGGCCCAGGATAAATAAGACTAGTTTGTTATTGTTCACAGTTCATTTTTTCTATAATTTCAAACATGGCAATTGCTTTCTAGATTTAATGTCAATATATAAGTAAAATTTTGCTGTCAGAAATTTAGAAAATGATGTCTTTGATATTTTACCTTCACCATAGGGATATCAAGAAAAATTTCTTGTGAAATATTAGAAAATAACCTATCTTTACAACAAGTAATCAGAAGTAACCAGGCAACATCCTAAACTTAAGATATTTTAACATTTAGACTGATATAGTGCCATGCAGCAAAATTGCGTTTCACTGGGGACATTTGTTTTCGGATGACAGATACCAAATGCACATCCTCCTCTCATTTATTCTATTGCTGGTGATCGTTTTGGCACAAACTCTCTTGAAAAATATATGAGACTGCACATTTGAAAAAGATGGGGAAAAATCATAAGCTCCCAAACACAAAATGTTTCACTGGGGACAATTTGGGGTACCTACAGATATAGCTCTACCAGATCAAAGTGTAAAGACATGCAACAATAGTTTTATGCTTATTTTAATCTTATAATATCAAAATCATCAAATTAACTTAATTAACAGGTTGCAATTCTACAGAAATCAAATAAGACCAAAACAAATTGAGAATCAAGTAAATTTTGACTAAATTTTTGTCAGCATGTTGTTTGTTATAAACCCAGAATGTATAGTCTAAATAAGGTAATATGCATCTGAAACCTTTAAGAAGATAAAGATTATAAGTCAAAGTTTCGTTTAAATACTAACATTCCATCACCAAATACCTACAGTTTATGTAATAACAGTCCTAATAATGATGTTATCAGAAAATGTCACACAAAAATCGTTTCACTAGGGACAATTTTAGCATCATTTTTGGTCATAAAATTTTTATTTATCAAGATATGTTCATGAAATTTTGTAGACATCTTAACACTAAGGCAACACTTATTTAAGGACAAAAAGTTCACCAAAAGCTTTTAAAATATTTTCTGTAGCTCACTTTGAAAAAAAATCCTCTTTATTTTTGAAATCACCCAGACCAATCAAAATTTCACTGACAAGTTAAGTAAAGAGTCACCCAAGGTACATTTCTGCCAAGTTTGGTCAAAGTTGGCCAAATGGTTGATTTTTAAAGAATTATTTTGTGATTTCTCTAAGTCTGATAAGCCCCGCCCTGCCACGCCCACATTTATGGACCAATCAAAATTCTTTGAACAATTTAAGTAAAGGGTCACCCAAGGAACATCCCTGCAAAGTTTGGTCAAAATTGGCCCACTAGTTTGAGAGGAGAAGATTTTTAAAGAAAAAGTTAACGGACGCACGCACGGACGCACGGACGCACGCACGCACGACGGACACACCGCCATGACAATAGCTCGCTGGCCTTCGGCCAGTGGAGCTAAAAAAATGACCAATTTGAATGACAAGGTATGTTCGGGTGTATGCGCGCCGCTCCATGAAGCTCACATTTACTTTATCAGCAATAAACCAACAATTCTTATGCAAATTCTTAAGCTTTAATTTCATTTCCCTTGCAGCTGAATATTACCACAACAAGCGTATCCGTCCGGACGGCGGGTATATAGACGGCCGACCCTCACAGCGAGGTGTAGTCATTGCTACTGTCGTGACCCAGCCGACCCAGCAGTCCTACTCGAACCCACAACCCCCGGCACCACCGAGCTATTCTGCGGACCCGCCACCTGAGTCTAAACTTTACACAAACCCGGACGAACCACCGCCGGCGTACAAATATTGAACCCATGAAAGACGAGTCTAAACTTTACACAAACCCGAACGAACCACCGCCGGCGTACAAATATTGAACCCATGAAAGACGAGTCTAAACTTTACACAAACCCGAACGAACCACCGCCGCCGTACAAATATTGAACCCATGAAAGACGAGTCTAAACTTTACACAAACCCGAACGAACCACCGCCGGCGTACAAATATTGAACTCATAAAAATGTGACCTGTCTAGAAAAAGGAAAATATCGTCGCTATTCAACGAAAACCTCGTAACTGCAGCTTTAAACAAGCTGCAGTTACGAGGTTTTTGTTGAAAAACATCGATATACAAATACCCCACGTGAAAAGTTGAAAACAGACATTTATTATTATAATAATTATATGAACGGTAACATGAAAACAATAGAAACAGAATTCCACTTTTTACTTGTTTGTCCAAATATTTAGAACTGCGGAAAAGAATTATGACAAAATCCTTCTTTACTTGACCTACGACTCACTAATTCCAAATCATTTCTGACAATGGCCCACCTCAAAAATGCAATAATACAATGATCAAAGAACATTGTCTTTGTGAATAATTAGAAATTGCTTTCAAAACCAGCTGAATATTACCACAACAAGCGTATCCGCCCTGACGGCGGGTATATAGACGGCCGACCCTCACAGCGAGGTGTAGTCCTTGCTGCAGTGTGACCCAGCCGACCCAGCAGTCCTAATCGAACCCACAACCCCCGGACGGCGGGTATATAGACGGACGTCCCTCACAACAGCGAGGTGTAGTCATTGCAACTGTCGTGACCCAGCCGACCCAGCAGTCCTACTCGAACACACAACCTCCGGCACCACCGAGTTATTCTGCAGACCCGCCACCTGAGTCTAAACTTTACACAAACCCGAACGAACCACCGCCGGCGTACAAATATTGAACTCATAAAAATACATGTATGTGACCTGTCTAGAAAAAGGAAAATATCGTCGCTTTTCAGCGGAAATCTCGTAACTGCAGCTTTAAACAAGCTGCAGTTACGAGATTTTTCTTGGAAAGCATCGGTATACAAATATCCCGCGTGAAAACAGACTTTGTTTGAACTGTAACATGAAAATAATAGAAACAGAATTGCACTTTTTTACTTATTTGTCCAAAATATTTAGAACTGTGGAAAAGGTTTATGAAAAATCATTCTTTACCTGGCCTATGACTCACTAATTTCAAATCATTTCTGACAATGACCCGCCTCAAAAATGCAAATAAAATATAAAGTTATCAAATAACATTTTCTTTGTGAACAAAATAAGAAATCGATTTCAAAACCAGCTGAATATTACCACAGCAAGCGTATCCGGCCGGACGGCGGGTATATAGACGGCCGTCCCTCACAGCGAGGTGTAGTCATTGCTACAGTCGTGACCTAGCCGACCCAGCAGTCCTACTCGAACCCACAACCCCCGGCACCACCCAGCTACTCTGCAGACCCTCCACCTGAGTCTAAACTTTACACAAACCCGAACGAACCACCGCCGGCGTACAAATATTGAACTCATAAAAATATGTGACCTGTCTAGAAAAAGGGAAATATCGTCGCTTTTCAACGAAAACCTCGTAACTGCAGCTTGTTTTAAGCTGCAGTTACGAGTTTTTTGTTGGAAAGCATCGGTATGCAAATATCTCGCGTGAAAACATACTTTGTATGAACTGCAAGGGCGGATCTAGGGGTGTGGTCAGGGGGTCATGACCCCTTGGAATTGGCCGAAAATTGAATTTGGACTATATAACTTCTTATCAAATGCCATTATTTTGGCTTTGATCCCCCACCCCCCTTGAAAAAATCCTGGGTCCGCCCTTGAACTGTAACATGAAAACATTAGAAACAGAATTCATTTTTTTTACTTATTTGTCCAAAATATTTAAAACTGTGGAAAAGGTTTATGAAACGAACATGACTCGAACAATATGTTGTAATATCATCATTACATTATGTTTATAATAAATACACCGTTTTTGTTAAATCTGTTTCTAGTAAATATCTTTCTACCATTCAAACCCAAACCTAGACATGTCTTTACGGGTAGTTATCAAAACATGAAATGAAACAGAAAATAGAGAATGTGTTCAACAATATAACTAACATGTTCTCCTTTTCCATTAATGATTCAACTTTTCTACCATCTGGTCTTCGAGACAATTATCATGCTGCATGTAGCAAGGAAGAGATCCGACTTAAATTTTGTCGTTTGTGAAAGAATTAATCTGGTACCACCTGAATAGATGTACTGAAGCAATAAAAGTACAGAGACAGGAATTCATGAATAAATTTAATCGTAAAATAATCTAAATATTTAAGAAAATAAAGGTATTCTAATAAATTTATTTTAACAAAAGTATAAAGAAACAAATGTAAATTTATTAAATGTGGATTTATCTATTTGAGTCTAGACCTGAAAAAGGCCCCTGTGGATATCATTTAAGACCAACATAGATCTAGATCAGCCTGCATTTCACTCAGTCTGGTCAAGATCCATATTGTTCTCTAACAGGTGTTTAATGACAAGCGATATAATATGATATAATCTGAAAATTTGTTCTTAGGAAAAAGGTGGAATGAAAAGACTATCCATTGTACTTTGGCATAACACTTTTCTATACAATTTCATGTTTTGATGTCCCTTATAGGAAGGCTACTTGGGAGAACATTGAGGCAAAAGACGAAAATGCTGATTCACAGCATTTTCTCAATTTGCCTTATGATATGTCTAAATCGGCCTTCTAATTTGAAAGCCAACTTTGCAGTTTGGGTATGGATTGATACTGTTGCAGGATTTTTGTTTGTTTTAATTTTAGTCTGAATGCACTTACAAGCTAACATTTTTTTTAAAGAAATATGTAAGTTTTTACAATTTATCCCTGTCCTAATTTAAGTCTTTGGTTTTCAAAGTATAACAAAAGAAAAATATTTTAACATAGTAAACAAAGATGATAAAAAATATATTGCATGATAATGAAATTAACGTATTTCCCCCGGGTAACCGGTAATGTGTACATTTATATCACAATAGAAACATATAAAATACTTTTTAAATAAATATCACAGATCTTAATTTGGTAAATATTCCCCCTCTTGCAGATAAGTACCATCTGGAAAGTGTGAACAGTTTCCACCCATGTAACTTGTAAGTCTGCGCTTACTTTGTAGGCAAGCTAGGACCAAAACTTTCTCTCTTCCCTAGTTTTCTAAATCTAAAATATTTTTTTATCATTCTTTATCTGCATTTCTAAAAGTGATTATATTGGTTTCACATTATTCCCAGATGGCACTTTATCGTGTGATGGGTCACAAATATGTAACTTCATAAAATGCATTTATACAAACACAAAACAAATACAAAGCACTATTAAATGGCTACCAATGAAAATCTTATTTTCTACAAAAATATTGCTCTTTGTACACTTATTTATAACAACATATGGACGGATACAGAAAACATAACTAATAACAAGTACACAATGCAATTGGCAAATCACATTAGTTGATGACAAAAATTAAAACTGATCAGAATTGAACGCTCTTGTAGAGACATCTTAACTTCAATCTTGCTTTGATGCAGCAAAAATCCCCTGTGTCTGTAGCAATTTGAAAGTCACATGTCTAATGTCAACCAATTAGTCATCAAGCAAACATAGACAGGCCAGGCCACACACCTATTAATCCAGTGGCTCTGTTGTGTGCTTATTGGATGGTCACTTTATTCATCATATATTTTGTTGAATATGCAAGAGTTAAATTCACATGACTTATACCAGCCAATCAGTTATCCAGTTGACAAAGACAGGCCACACCCCTATTTATCCAGTGACTTTGTTGCTTATTGGAGGGCAGCTTTACGTTCATCATATAGTTTGTTGAATATGCAGATGTTACAGTCACATGACTAATGATAGCCAATCAGTTATCCAGTTGACAAAGACAAGCCACACCTCTATTGATCCAGTGACTTTGTTGTTTATTGGATGGTAATTTTATGTTCATCACAAAGTTTGTAGAATGTCCGGTTGTTGATAAAATACCCCTTCTAGCACTTGTTTTATATACTGAAATGACACAAACAAATGACAATGGGTTCTTGCAATATTTAATTTTATATATATTTGAAAATATAAAATGAATGGATTTGTGACTAATACGAAACAGTATTTAAGGACAGTATTTCAAAGATATTTTTCTGTCTTTTTTGTATCTATACATGTACATACTGGTATGTAATCAAATGACAGTACTTGGCAATTTTTACAAAAATACAAAATGCTTTGAAATGGTAGTCATTAATATAGATAGATATACACAATGTCATACTGTGTTTTATTCTTTAATTCATCTTGCTGACAACGGTAGAATAAAGTTATGTGCATGCACCTATAGTATTTAATAGAAACAAAGCACCTTACCAGGGCAATCATAAATCTCTTTGTCTTCAAAATCTGCTGTCTTTCCTGGCTTTAACCATATCTGATACTCAGTTAAGGTAAACTGTTGACTTCTTCCAAATCAAAGGCTAGATAACCAAGATTTTAACCAAAACCTTGTAACTGCAGCTTTTTTAAATTGCAGTTAAGATGTTTTTGTTGGAAAGCGAGGATATATTATACTTGCCTATACTCTCCTTAAGGTATTCCATCCATCATTAGATACCAAACACTTCATGCAACTTCGAGCATCATCCATAGAAATGGAAAGTGACAATGGTATCTGGATTTTAAATCCAAGATACCTTTTCAATTTCTGGGCCTCATACATGGCAACATAAATTGACAAGGGTATCATCTTGTCAATTTCCCTTGCCACTGATAATGCCCAAAGTTGTACAAAGTGTTTGGTATGTAATGATGGATAGAATAACTTACAAAAACTTTTCAAAACACACGGATTATACTGGTTATCATATCAACAAATCCTCCTTTTAAGTCTGGTGTTGTTTATGAAAATTTATAATTTAGATTCTATGCGGCAGAAATCATTAAAAGCAAAGCAGAAGTGCTAATATACATCATTTTCTTCCTTTCAATAAATGCTTTTCAAAGCCTTTTCAACTAACGATATAATTGTGAAACAACAAATTAAGGATACAACAGGCACAACATCATACAACAATTTAGGTTCCGACTCTTCAATGACCTTCTTCTTTCTGTCCCACCTGGCTCCTTCTATAAACAGACCTCTAATATATGCACCATTACTCTGAAAATGGATATAATGTTGAACAGGTTACAAGGGAAAATAGTAACCCTTTCCTAAACAAGAGATGTTTGTAAAACATATATGCCCCCTCAAGGGCCTACATTTGATGTAGGTCAAAGTCCAAGGTCAAGGTAACAAGGTCCAAGGTCATGGTCAAATATGAAAGGTCTTGGTAGGAGGTGTCCATGTGTGAAATATCAAGGCTGTATATGTAAAAGTAAAATGAAACATAGGCCAGGTTATGTTTTTAAAAGTAGGCCAAATGCCAAGGTCATGAAGTATGTACAGAATTTTTTTAGAATTTATAATATGCATAAAATGAAATATATGTTATCAAATCTCAATATCTATATGTTTAAAGAAATGAAAATTTTGAAGAAAAAGGAAATAAATGCTTGTTTTCACTTACTGGTCTAGTTGCCATGGTATTGTCATGTCCCATAACCTCAAATTCAAACCCGAGATGGTCTATGGGTACTTTATATCGTCTTGCGTAGTTTTGTAGTACACCAGTCAAGAAAGACTGCGTAAAGTAGAAGCCAGATATCCATTTTACTACTGGGCTCCCTGAAAAAAGATATATAATGAATTTAAATTGAGTTTTAAAATTTTCCTGAGGCGGTATTCACCAAACAGTCTTAATCAAAGATTACCTTTAGAATCACACAATAATCTATCTAATTGGCCTAGACATACGGCTAGTCCAATCAGATGGCTTAGTATGTAATTTTACTTTAGACAATCAATTTAAAAAGGTGAACATGGCCCCTAGTGTTGACAACCTTTTAGACTACTTTGTAGTATCTTGCGTAGTTTTGTAGTACACCAGTCAAGAAAGACTGGGTAAAGTAGAGGCCAGATATCCATTTTACTATTGGGCTCCCTGAAAAACAAAGCAATTAAATATCTTGACGCTCTAAAGCACACTAGATAAGAATACATTGAAGGAAAAGATGAGTACCAACATCTTTTCCAAGTTGAAGTAGGTCAAATTACCTCATTGTTGGGAGACAAATATGGGAAAAGATATTCACCAGAGATGGTAAATTAACCTAGGACCAAATGAGTAGAAGTCTAATTCAATACAAAATGCACCATGCCAATGGATTACCAGTGAAGAGCTTATGTCTTTTGGCGAAAATTGTTTATAATCTGTACCCATGCAAAAACACTTTCACTTTCTAAGTGAAGTAAGAACTAAGACATGCTTAATTGAATGGGGTTTATTGCTAGGTTTAACAAATGTCCTGTCAAATTGCAGTTGTTGGTGCACCTAACCATGTGTTTCTAGCATTTCTTGCACCAGAACAAACACAACATCCAACCCAAGCCACCAGCTGCTTATTTCATCTACTGCTGATGACTTTGTCAAATGCCAGAAAGGATATCGACTAAGCAGGGATTCGAATCCACAATCCCAGGATATATGGACTCTGATGTTAGGATTGTGTTATCCCTCCCCATGCTAATCCTGGAATAGCATGATTGCTTTGGCAGGCAGAATAGAACAAGGCCAGCCTGCACATGTGTGCAGTCTGGTCTTATTTTATAAAGCCTGCTTCTTGAAATCTTTCCCAAATAACACTTTTTAATGGTAGTCCTATTTGAAAGCTGATGCAGATGACAAAAGGGATGTTGTGTATGATACAACATGGAAATATTGAGACAAAAGGAGAAACTGATGGTTATCAGCAGTTTCTTCTTTTGTTTCGATGTTTTCCCAAGCCAATTCTTTTGGGGATGTTAAAGCCAGGTCTTGTTTGGGAAAGGGTTAAAATTAGCATGACAAAGTTTTAAAAGATTAACCATACCTCCATATATCCATTCCTTGAAGAACATCAGCCTTGCTAGTAGATCTGTGATATAGCTGCCAAGCGGTTTGAGAGATGGGTATGATTTAGCTGCCCACATGGCAGGTACCTATAATATAAAATTAAATGTAGATAAAATACTGCTGGTTTTGTTTAGAAATGTTGTAGCTACAGCATATGTAAGGTGCAGTTCCGACATTTTTAATGTAACCAATAGCATGAATGTAAGCCAGTAGATCTGTGATATAGCTGCCAAGTGGTTTGAGAGATGGGTAGGATTTAGCTGCCCACATAGCAGGTACCTACAAAACATGAGTTAAGATTTCAACATAAATTTACATGTGTATTAAACTGCATTACACTTTAAATTAGATTAAAATGCAGGTCAGACAGCCATATACAAAAGGTCATGTACTCAGGCGCAGAAAAGAGTATCTCATAAATTTACGCCGCATTATTTTTTTCAATGCATCAATTTGTCATTAGACTACATCCGGTCATACAAATTCATTTGCATTCACCTAAGTTGAGGCACTCTAAAGGAGATGTTACATTTTCATTGCAAATCAAAATCTATGGTAGCAGTACATGGCCAAATAACAGGAGTTCTGGTTGAAACTTTGCAGTGCAAGTTAAAAAGATTTGTTATACCATTTATTGCCAAAGTTCAGAATGATTGATAAGCAAAGTATGAGTTGTTTTATCTAGTTACATACCTTTCCCACCATCATGCTATCAAACATGTCTTCCAACTCAGCCGACATCAACACCAGACCTTTGATTGCTTTCCTTATGTCCATCAGACTTGTCCTTACGACTTGTATTAGTCTATTGAATCTGATGAGTTCTTGCACTAACACAGTGTTCATGGATTCCTCGTACCTCACTGGATATTTCGCCTGAAAAAGTGTCAATGAAGATTTTTCAGACTGGTGTAAATAGAATAGAACAGAACAAACATTTTATAATACGAGTCCATAATAGTCAAATTCACAATTCAGTATATAATAGAGAGTACATAGAGGGCCAAATAGTCTGCAAAATATAGAGAAATTTGACCAAAATTTATTTCAAGGTTTTATGGTCACAATCATTTTGTAAAAGTTTTGTCTCGACTTTGTAATTTGGAAAAGAGTTTTACACCAACCTGAACTTCCTCTAGATTAAAGTCTGGAGGAATCTTGGTCAAGATATCGCTGGCTAGCTCTTCTATAACATCTTGTGATGACTTGCCCCCACCACTCAACTGTAGAAAAAGTAGCAAGGTAATTATGAGAATATTTTATTACTTTTCTTCGAAATCCTTAATTGTAACTGCAGCTTGCTTTATGCTGCTGTTATGAGTTTTTTGTTGAAGAGACTATATATAAAATGATATGTGTATTTTCTGGTATGCCATCATTTTTCTATTATTTTTTTCATTTCATTTAACAGCTTCAATTTTAGGAAATGAAATAATTTGATGACAATTTCCTAATGTGCTCAAGATTTCATCAATTATTGAACAACCAATAACTATTGAATGTCTTCAATCAAACATGGCTTTTTGAGCTTGATTTTTACCATTGAAATCATTGTGACTTCATGTCTTGTAAATCATAAACATACATTGCTTAATATTATAATGTCATCTCCTTTTTTGGATTTATTGAAATATTTTCTAATCTTTTGTTTAAGAACAATTGATGTGAGGTGAAGAGTTCAAAACTCATATTTGAAATTTCAGCAATGTGAAATTGTGTGTAGGTTAAAAATTGTGCAGTAAAGACAGTGTGAAATACCATCTGGTTAT
The DNA here is from genome assembly GCA_963680895.1 of Fragum sueziense. Taxonomy (NCBI): domain Eukaryota; kingdom Metazoa; phylum Mollusca; class Bivalvia; order Cardiida; family Cardiidae; genus Fragum; species Fragum sueziense. The sequence goes on from OY804597.1 coordinate 49,541,784, forward strand.
TCTTTTCAAACATGCCGTTAAAGTCATTACAAGAGCCGTCAGAGACGGACAATGCTCCCTGAATAAGGCATTGTCACAATAAATATATGCCATGCAGAGCTAATATAAAGCTAACAAATGTTAAGCCCCCTTTTTCCATGACATATTTTGTATACGCAAATTTTAAATAGTTTATTGTCAAGGGCATCTGATTTACTACTCAAATATGAAATTTCATCAAATTCTGACCATTAGACTAGGAGAAGTTAGAGAAAAACTGTATTTAACCTTAAGTCCCCTTTTCCCATGACGAGGCCTCAAATAAAAAAAACGGGAAAAGTACATCGGCATTTTGTCATAGGGAGTTCACATGGTAAGTTTCATTTGATTTGGCCCAAGGGTTATGGAGAAATCGCTTCGGACGGACGGACGGACAGACGAAGTGGCGACTATATGCTCTTCCTTCGGGGAGCATAAAAATCCCTAAGCCAATATTGGCTAAATTAGATTGAACATTGACTTAAGTTCAATCAATACAAAAATAGTCATATGAAATACCAGTAATAAAATGAATATTGCATGCAATAGATAATTTTATCACAGAAACTTGGTGCATTTTGCATGTAGGCATACATGTGCTAGGCTACAAAAGCCAGTTCTGAAACAAAGACTGAAGCAAATACAGGATATGATACATCATGCATAAATAGGCCTTTTGCTCCTTTTGGTAGTTTTTACATACAGTGTAAATGTACATATGAAACAAGGGTGCCAAAGACATGATATATCGCTGCTTTTCAACAAAAACCTCATATCTACAGCTTTAGACAAGCTATAGATTCAAAGTTTTTTTTTTAGAAATCAATGATAGGCTTCTTTTTCGGCATGTCTGTCATCTTCAAAATAGTCGCTTTGATATAACTTACTATTATGATCGTATCGTGATTATGTGACTATGCAAAACATGTGCCACAGTCACAATATAAAAGATTTTTTTGCATTAAGACGCCCTTTTCTGTGATGCAGCATAAAACTACAAACCCCCAAAATATGCAAAAGGTCAAGGGACTGTACATTTTGTATAGTCAAAAACATTGCCTTTGAAAATTAATGCAGATCTTAGGGGGAAAAAGCCTATTTATGCAATACGCAAATAAAATATCAGCAAATGGTTGGAAATCAAATATATCTTTCATAACAGACAACTTAAAATGCCTTGCACTTTAAGTCAGCCAACTTAAAAGGGGGGTTTACATCATTCCACAAGCTTTTACAATCATACGATTTTTACAATAATACAAGAAAAGAATAGCAGTAGTTTGACCCAGGCCCCATGATCAAGCTCTAAGATTTTCATCAATTTATTCTTGCATTTGAGAGTGTTTTTTTTAGCTTCAATAATATTTTCTCAGTATTTTGACATTACTTTTGTTGTATGTCTCACTTTTGAAATAGGATCAGTCAAGAAATATGTTGTTTGAGAAAAGATTATTTTGAATTTTCATCATAGGATCCATTCATCTGCTATTGAAGACTTGATCACAGGGTTGGTTACACATGTGTTGACAGAATTGTGACTTGGTGTAGATTATATTAGAGCTGGGACCTGGAAAAGGGCCATTTTAGCATTTGAGACTGATACTATTCTTCAAGATATTGACAGTTCCTCGGCGTAGTTAATAATGACCAAGATCTTTGTTGGTAATTTACAATACAAAACCTCTTGACAAATCTTAAACAGAACAACATGAATCTTGATCAGACTTTGCTTAGGCTGATCTAGATCTATGTTGTTCTCAAACTTCATAGGGCCCTTTTTCAAGATCCTACCTCATCTGGACTACACTTTGTGCAGAAAAAGAGTTTGTTTCAATTGCTTGCAGACAACTTATACATTATTTTCCAGACCTAGTAATTCCAAATTACGTCTATATAATCGTGTTTTATTTACGACAAAAGAATCTTTCTAAAATGTCTTGCATTTGACTATCATCAGGAAACCTTTTAGCAAATTTTTATATTACTTAAAACAAACTCTTTTCCAGTATCATTTGTAGCCGTTAAGTCGGAGCTTCTGTTCACCAACCATTTCAAGTAAACTCAAAATACCTACTAACCATTTTCTAAACAACAAAAGATTATTCAGTTGAATTGATTGGATAGGATTTAATGCCAAATTCATCTATATGCAAGTTAATTTGCGCAAACTGATGCACCAAACTATGTCTTTCTATTATTTCTTGCACAAATGCAAACAAAACATTTAAGTCAAGTAACCACTATATTTACTGATTGGCTAGTGAACATGTGCCTTAAGTCTGATAATTTATTTATGTCCCACAATAGTTGCATGCATGTTTATAGAGTACTTTTCTGAATTTACTATCCACATTATCAAGTTTAGCAGCATTATAAATACTCCAACTGTCCGTCTGTACAGGCTGAAAAATTTGTATCAGGTTTTATATGGCTTCAATGGCGGATCCAGGATTTTTTTCCAGGGGGGGTCAAAGCCAAAATAACAGCTTTTAATAAGAAGTTATATAGTCAAAATTCAATTTTTGGCCAATTCCAGAGGGGTTCATGACCCCCTGACTCCACCCATAGATCCGCCCTTGGGCTTTTGACATTTTAGTCGACCAACCTCCATATTTACTGATTGGCTTGTGAACATGTGCCTTCACCCATTTCCACACAGTGACTCCTTTTGACTCCCCACAATTTAATGGCTTTGGAAAACATTGTGGAAAATGAAGAAATTGCTTGTGACAAGCAATTTCTTCATTTCCCACAATGTTTTCTACCCAAAAAGCTATAAAATTTCGAAATTCTATCACATTGAAATGTCGTCTGCAACTTCTTTCACATTGGACTACCCCCCAAATTTTGTCGTTTGGTAAAGGGTTAAGACAGATAATTTGTGACCTATCGCGCTAAAAGAGACCTTATGGTAAGTGTGAAAACCTTATGGTAAGTGTGAAAAGAATCGACCCTAGTCAGTCTGCGCAGTCCGCGCAGCCTAACTAGGATCAATTCTTTTCACTTTGATATAATTTTATGAATGTAGAATGTTTCCCCTATCTTGGTATGCATTCATTTTCCAAATAAGACATCTGATTGACCACTGCTGAGTATGATCTAGTTCTCTGAATTTGTTATTATAGACTTCCAATAAGGTCCCTTTTAGTGTGATGGGTCCCATTTATTTATGTCCCACAATAGTTGCATGCATGTTTATAGAGTACTTTTCTGAATTTACTATCCACATTATCAAGTTTAGCAGCATTGTAAATACTCCAACTGTCCGTCTGTACAGGCTGAAAAATGGGGTTTATAATTTGTTTAAGTCCCTTTAAACAATTTTTTGTCATATCATGACAAAGTTCAATTATCCATGTGATTTCCTGGGTATTACAAGTGCCGAGTAGAACTACAGATAAGAGGGGATAACCACTATTCAAAATGATCTTATTCATTTATATTGTTCACCAAACCCTATGTTGCGGGTACTCATTAGAATAGTCTAATTGAGAGGATTCTAATGAGTACCCAAGACATAGGGTTTTTAATAGAAATGATAAAGTAATAAAGTTATACCCCCTCATATCTGTTGCTCTGACTAAGCTCCTGCTGTTCTAGTATGCTTTGCCCAAGGACATACCAGATGGCTAGTGGTGCATAGGAATTAGGACCAATGACCTGAAGATTCCTCTTTGACCCTTTCCCAAACAAGACCTGGTTTTGACGTCCTGATAGAAAAGGCTTGAGAAAACAATGAGGCAAAAGAATAAAATGCTGATAATCAGCATTTTCTCCTTTTGCCTCAATATTTTCTATGCTATATTGTACACAATTCCTATCATCACCTACATCCATGTTGTTGTCTGCAGCAGCTTTTAAATTACCCTAATATTTTGTCATTTGGGAAAGGGTTAAGTGACATCCAACATCTTACCCATGAATAGACTATATTATATGTATGTACGGTCAAAATCGCCGTTAATTGATTTTCAAAAATGAGTATTTTTTCATGAATAGATGAATTTTAAATACAATGATTTCTGATGAAAAACAGTGGGCAGTTACCAAATTATATAAGCATAGACACACTGTATCTGTGGTGAATAACTTTTTCCCAAAGAAAAGGAAAACAAAATTTTTCCCTGCATTAGAGAAAACCCAAAAAGAAAAGGAGAAAATGTTGACAGGCAGCATTTTCTTCTTTTCTCTCAATGTTTGTCAAATTTTAAAATCTCAGAAACATATGATCAAAGTATTGTTTGGGAAAGAGTTAAGCTATTAAGCAACTCAAAAAAGCTCTTTTTGATCCACACAAGTCTAATACACTGTTAAAATACTGTTAAACATTGTGAAAACACAAGTGAATTATTCTCAAAGGCAAATCTTTGCTACCTTCTTGCCACCCTAATGATGCATGAAAAACATATTGACATAAATGTTTATTCTGATTAATAAAGTTAATAAAAATATCCTCTAGGGTCCAGCTAGCCTAAGAAAAAGTATCATGATAAAAATAAGGAAACATGGTGTCAAAGCCAGGGCCTTTCTGAAAATAAAGTAGACTGATACTAAAATATCAAAATGCTTTTTATACAGATGAGAAATGCTCTCTAGTGTACAAGAGGGCCAAGATGGCCCTGGATCCCTCACCTGATAGAAGTTTGAACTTTCTCCATGCAGAACAAGACACACCTTTTACATGACCCAGGTATCTCTAAGACAAGAAAACGAAACTAAAGATGTGAGATTATGATCCAGCTGAAAACAGCATTGATCAATATTTGTGGCTGTTAAAGTGAAAACCAAGAACATCAATTTTGTCATAATCCAGGGCACATAACTTTGTTCTGATAAAGATATTCTCATCAACTTTATGTCCAAGTTGTTTTTTGATTGGTCAATTTTTATTGCTGTTTGAGTGAAATTAAAAACGATATCGGCAATTTTGTCACCATCAAGGGCACACAACTCTGGTTTTTCTAGTCCAATCAATATGAAAAATGAAATCATTTAAGATCTCATGGTCACCAACATTGTGACCAAGTTGTGTCTTGATTGCTCAATACATGTATTTGTGTTTTTTAGAGTGAAAATAAAGTCGAAAACAGCAATTTTGTGAAATTCAAGGGCCAATAACTGTTTTTACTTGTCCGATCAAGCTGAAAATTTGACACATTCAGCATCTTATGGTTACCAACATTGTTGCCAAGTTTTGTATTGATTGGTCAATAAATGTAGATGCTAAAGTGTAAATAAAGTCGAAAACTGCAAATTTGTCAAATTCAAGGGCACATAACTCCAGACTTCCTTCTTCGATGACACTGAAAATCAAACTCATTCATTATTGTATGGTTACCAATATTCTAGACAAGTTTTGTCTTGATTGGTCAATATTTGTAGATGCTAGGGTGGTAACAAAGTCGAAACTAGCGATTTTTGATATTCAAGGGCGCATAACTCCGGACTTCCTCATCCGATCTGACCCAAAATCAAACTTGTCCAAGAGCTTATTGTCATACATGTTTTGACCAAGTTTGGTCAAGATTGGTCAATATTTGTAGATGCTAGAGTGTTAACAAGTTAAAAAGTAGCTATTTTTGACGTTCAAGGGCACATAACTCCTGACTTCCTGGTCCGATCTGACCCAAAATCAAACTCTTACGAGAACTTATGGTCTAAAACATTATGTCCAAGTTTTGTCTTGATTGATCAATATTTGTAGATGCTAGAGTGTTAACAAGTCAAAAAGTAGCTATTTTTGACGTTCAAGGGCACATAACTCCTGACTTCCTGGTCCGATCTGACCCAAAATCGAACTCATCTGAGAACTTATGGTCATACATGTTTTGTTAAAGTTTGGTTAAGATTGGTCAATATTTGTGGATGCTAGAGTGTTAACAACTAATTGTGGACAGACGGACAGACGGACGGACGGACGCCGACGGACGAAAAGCGACCACAATAGCTCACCTTGAGCACTTCGTGCTCAGGTGAGCTAAAAATTGAATTCTACAAACCTTGTAACTTTAAAGTGTCCTCTAAGAAAGCTTTTGTCAATTGAAATAGCAACTGAAAAAATACTAGCTAGCAGTAACTTGTATCAAAATTTTGACCTTGTCTTTTTCAGAATTTCAAATAGATTATTCTTAAGATTTGTTTGGAAATTTTACCTGATAATATCCATACATTACAGTTTATTTGTATTAGGCATTTTTATAATAAATATGTAGCTCCTTCCATAAGTCAAAACTTTGTAACAAAAGGAGAATGTTTATACCTGTCTAGGTAGTGTCAGCAATATTCCAGCAAACAGTTGTTGTGTCTCTTGTTGATCTTTTGTGATGTCTGCATTCTCATGTAGACCAAACACCTGAAGGAAAACATGAATTTTTTTGTAGATACATGCATGGTTTTAGGAGCTTTGCAGAGCATCACATATCACTGCTTTTCAACAAAAAACCTTGTAACTGCAGCTTGATTTAAGCTGCAGTTACCAGATTTTTGTTGAAAAGCTACATATATCCTAAACTGTTTGTCTGTGAAAAGAAAATTTCATACAAGGGCAGGTTATTCAGAACTGAATAAAGTGGTCCAAGGATCATTAGTGATGTCCACATTCTCATGTAGAATAATATATATAGTAAAACAGGAATTACTTTGTAATATGTGCATAGTTTATAAAGATATATTCTAACAAACAGTTTTTGCGTCTCTTGTTGGTCTTTAGTGATTTCCGCATTCTCAAGTAGAGCAAATACCTACAGTAAAACAAGAATTATTTTGTAATATGTGCATGGTTTATTGAGATGTATTCCAGCAAACAGTTGTTGTGTCTCTTGTTGATCTTTTGTGATGTCTGCATTCTCATGTAGACCAAATACCTACAGGAAAACAAGAAGTCTTTGTGAAACATGAATTCCCCTGAAATGACCAATGTTAAGTTTTCGGACTGAGGGACGAACAGACACATTTAAAACAATATGCCCCCAATCTTTCAATACAGGGGCATAAAAACAGAACCATTTGTACATGTATGCATAGTTATAAAGATCTTGGCAGAGCATCACATGTGTATCCAAAGGTTCTTGCCTGTGAAAATGTGCCTAAAGTCGAGGACAGATCATTCAGAAACAGTAAAGGTAATCAAACTACAACAAGGTGTCAAACTGTCACAAAATACGCCCGTAACACTGCTTTATGTCGACAGGGGGAGCAGATTGGTAAAAGTTTCATGGTCCTAGCTATTATACTTTTCGAGATATGCCCTGGACAAAAATGAAGTATGAAAAATAACAAAGGGCAATAACTCAAAAGATAGGCCAGCTAGAATTATGGTTCTTTTGCACTGCACTCCCCTTTGATGAGATCTATACACCCATGAAGTTTCATGATACTAGCTATTTTACTTTTAGAGATATACTCCGGACAAGATTCTAGTATGAAAAACAACAAAGGGTAATAACTCAAAAAATATGCCAGATAGAGTTATGGTTCTTGTGCACTGCACTTCCCCTTGGTGAAATCTATACACCCATGAAGTTTCATGATCCTAGCAATTATACTTATAGAGATATACTCTGGACAAGATTCAAGTATGAAAAACAACAAAGGGCAATAATTCAAACAAGAGTGCCTGAAAGGCACTGATATCGCTCACCTGAGTTCTTCGTGTATTTGATTGTGTACAATATTAATTATCTTACAATTTCTCGAAGTCTGATAAGCCCGCCCAGGCACGCCCACAATTTTCACCAAATCAAAAATTCATGAGCATGTGTTGAAAACAGTCACTCAAGGGACATTTCTGCCAAGCTTGGTTCAAATTGGCCTGATAATTGATTTTTAAAGATTTATCACATTATTTCTCTAAGTCCGATAAGCCCCGCCCTGCCACGCCCACAATTTTTGACGAATCAAAAATTCACGAACAAGTTTTGAAAAGGGTCACCCAAGGAACATTTCTGCCAAGTTTAAAAAGAATTGGCCCAGTGGTTGAGGAGGAGAAGATTTTTGAAGAATTACCTAAAGATTTTTTTAAGTCTGATAAGCCCTGCATTGCCATGCCCACAAATTTTGACGAATCATAAATTCACGAACAAGTTTTGAAAAGGGGCCACCCAAGGAACATTTCTGCCAAGTTTGGTCAGGATTGGCCCAGTGGTTAAGGAGAAGAAGATGTTTAAAGCAATTGTTGACGACTTCCGACGCACGACGCACGCCGGACACAGGGTGATCACAAAAGCTCACCTTGAGCATGTTGCTCAGGTGAGCTAAAAATAAGCCAGGTAGAGTTATGGTTCTTGTGCACTGCACTTCCCCTTGGTGAGATCTATACACCCATGAAGTTACATGATCCTAGCTATTATACTTTTCGAGATATGTCCTGGACAAAAATGAAGTATGAAAAACAACAAAGGGCAATAACTCAAAAAATAAGCCAGGTAGAGTTATGGTTCTTGTGCACTGCACTTCCCCTATGTGAGATCTATACACCCATGAAGTTTCATGATCCTAGCTATTATACTTTAAGAGATATACTCCGGACAAGATTCAAGTATGAACAAGCAAATTCGTTGAATTGATATCCCCCGCCGAACATATTTTCATTGTCAATAAAGTAGCGCGGAAACGAATATAACTCTGTATGTATATGGCTTCAACAGAACGAATATCACTCTGTATGTATATGGCTTCAACAGAACGAATATCACTCTGTATGTATATGGCTAAAACAGTCAGGGGCAGTAACTCTAAATTCGGCGGTCGAACCGGGTAACCCCGACGATATGCGCATGTCCTCATTGTAGTAAAGCTGTGTGCCAAGTTTCATTGAAATCCGGTGTATAGTTTTCAAGAAATAGCGCGGAAACGAATATCACTGTGGGTATATGGCTTAAACAGTCAGGGGCAGTAACTCTAAATTCGTTGGTCGAACCGGGTAACCCCAAGGATATGCGCATGTCCTCATTGTACTAAAGCTGTGTGCCAAGTTTCATTGAAATCCGTTCTGTAGTTTTCAAGAAATAGCGCGGAAACGAATATTACTCTGTATGTATATGGCTAAAACAGTAAGGGGCAGTAACTCTAAATTTGACGGTCGAACCGGGTAACCCCGACGATATGCGCATGTCCACTTTGTAGTGAAGCTGTGAGCCAAGTTTCATTGAAATCCGATCTATAGTTTTCAAGAAATAGCGCGGAAACGAATATCACTCTGTATGTATATGGCTTAAACAGTCAGGGGCAGTCACTCTAAATTCGGCAGTCGAACTGGGTAACCCCGACGATATGCGCATGTCCACTTTGTAGTGAATCTGTGTGCCAAGTTTCATCGAAATCCGGTTTATAGTTTTCAAGAAATAGCGCGGAAACGAATATCACTCTGTATGTATATGGCTAAAATAGTCAGGGGCAGTAACTCTAAATTCGGCGGTCGAACCAGGTAACCCAGACGATATGCGCATGTCCACTTTGTAGTGAAGCTGTGTGCCAAGTTTCATCGAAATCCGGTTTATAGTTTTCAAGAAATAGCGCGGAAACGAATATCACTCTGTATGTATATGGCTTAAACAGTCAGGGGCAGTAACTCTGAATTCGATGGTCGAACCGGGTAACCCCGACAATATGCACATGTCCTCATTGTAGTAAAGCTGTGTGCCAAGTTTCATTGAAATCCGGTTTAAAGTTTTCAAGAAATAGCACGGAAACGAATATCACTCTGTATATATATGGCTAAAACAGTCAGGGGCAATAACTCTAAATTCGGCGGTCGAACCGGGTAAACCCGACGATATGCGCATGTCCACTTTGTAGTGAAGCTGTGTGCCAAGTTTCATCGAAATCCGGTCTACAGTTTTCAAGAAATAGCGCGGAAATGAATATCACTCTGTATGTATATGGCTTAAACAGTCAGGGGCAGTAACTCTGAATTTGACGGTCGAACCGGGTAACCCCGACGATATGCGCATGTCCTCATTGTAGTAAAGCTGTGTGCCAAGTTTCATTGAAATCCGGTTTATAGTTTTCAAGAAATAGCGCGGAAACGAATATCACTCTGTATGTATATGGCTAAAACAGTCAGGGGCAGTAACTCTAAATTCGGCGGTGGAACCGGGTAACCCCGACGATATGCCCATGTCCACTTTGTAGTGAAGCTGTGTGCCAAGTTTCATCGATATCCGGTCTACAGTTTTCAAGAAATAGCGCGGAAACGAATATCACTCTGTATGTATATGGCTTAAACAGTCAGGGGCAGTAACTCTAAATCCGATGGTTGAACCGGGTAACCCCGACGATATGCGCATGTCCTCATTGTAGTAAAGCTGTGTGCCAAGTTTCATCGAAATCCAGTCTATGGTTTCCAAGAAATAGCGCGGAAACGAATATCACTCTGTATGTATATGGCTAAAACAGTCAGGGGCAGTAACTCTAAATTCGGCAGTCGAACCGGGTAACCCCGACGATATGCGCATGTCCACTTTGTAGTGAAGCTGTGTGCCAAGTTTCATCGAAATCCGGTCTACAGCTTTCAAGAAATAGCGCGGAAACGAATATCACTCTGTATGTATATGGCTTAAACAGTCAGGGGCAACTCTGAATTCAATGGTCGAACCGGGTAACCCCGACGATATGCGCATGTCCTCTTTGTAGTGAAGCTGTGTGCCAAGTTTCATCAAAATCCGGTCTATAGTTTCCAAGAAATAGCGCGGAAACGAATGTCGGACGGACGGACGGACGGACGGAAGGACGGACGGACATGGCAAAAACAATATCCCCCCCGAAAAAAAATTTCGGCGGGGGATAAAAACAACAAAGGGCAATAACTCAAAAAATAAGCCAGGTAGAGTTATGGTTCTTGTGCACTGCACTCCCCCTGGGTGAGATCTATACACCCATGAAGTTTCATGATCTTAGCTATTATACTTTTAGAGATATACTCCGGACAAGATTCAAGTATGAAAAACAACAAAGGGCAATAACTCAAAAAATAAGCTAGGTAGAGTTATGGTTCTTGTGCACTGCACTCCGTAATGATCAGAAGAATATAACTGCCAAGTTTAAAGTCAATCGAACTTAAGGTGACAGAGTTATGCCCTGAACAAAGAAGTGGACGCCGCCGGACACCCGGACATCCGGACGCCCGACGTCACGGGTGATCCCATAATACGTCCCATCTTCGACGGGCGTATAAAAAGGTCAGACAAAATACTTAACATTGCAGCAAGAATTCTTTATTTCATTCAATCCTTTAAGAGCATTCTGCATCAAAGGAGGGGCAATTATTTACCAACTCTCTAAAGATTCTTTACAAAATAAGTGCTTCTTGCACATCTGAAGTTCCTAATAAAATTTCTGCAAGGTTTAAGCCAACCCTAAAATAAATGTAGGATTCCAGTGATACCCCCTTTGTTTGCAAAGTTATAGATAGACGACAGAAATGACAAGAAATAACCAACTAACCTCTGGATGAGGTATCAAAGGCAGACTTCTAATGTATTTAACATAACTATCATATGACCCTTTTGGTGGAGCAAAGTATTTCCCGCTTTCTGAGAACTTGTATCCGGCATCATCGATGACATCCTTGCAGTAGAAGATCTGGAGCAGACTAAGGATGAGAATTCGATCCTGATCGTCTGTCACGCGACCTCCGTAGTTACATTCTCCTGTCAGATATGTCAGAGCTTCTAGCGGCGGTGTGTCGTAATCATTGATAAACATCTGTAACAATTTGAAATGAGATAATTATTTTTTGGGTATTCCCATGCAATGCTAGGTTAATACAACCTATTGATTGTTTCTCTTTTAAATATCTTTTCTATATGAATTCTTAGTTTTTCAACTGTCAAAACTTATCCAATCATAGAATATGAGTATTATACACTTGCACCATTAGATAAGCAATAATTCATTTAAATCATACATGTTTTTCCTTTGTTTGAAACATGATTAAGATATTTCTGGACAACAGTGGGTGTTGCCCTATAGCGTATAGGCTTACCTGCATTTTTGGAATATTGGGATATAACCAATTTCAGAAATATAAGAAAATTGCTTTTCTGGACAGGCACCAAAGGTAATTTGCCGACGCATGCTCTGGTACATGTTGTGCACCCATTTCTCCTCTAATAAGGACATTATCTTTACATTACCTCTAATTGCCTGACAGATATTCTCAGGTCTGACTCATTGAATTCATACGGAATATTCCATCCTAGAGGCCCAAACTTTCTCCTTTCTTGTACAAGGGCATGGAAGAAACACTAACTAAACAACAGGAAAGGACCTTATTGTCACATTTCAACAAAAAAACCTTGTAACTGCAGCTTGGTTAAAGCTGCAGTTACAAGGTTTTTGTTGAAAAGCAGCATCATTTTTTACATTACCTCTAATTGTCTGACAGATATCCTGAGGTCTGACTCATTGAATTCATACGGAATATTCCATCCCAGAGGTCCAAACTTTCTCCTTTCTTGTACCAGGGCATGGAAGAAACACAAACCAAACAACAGGAAAGGACATTATTGTCGCATTTCAACAAAAACCTTGTAACTGCAGCTTGTTTTAAGCTGCAGTTACGAGGTTTTTGTTGAAAAGCATCTTCATTTTTACATTACCTCTAATTGTCTGACAGATATCCTGAGGTCTGACTCGTTGAATTCATATGGAATATTCCATCCCAGAGGGCCAAACTTTCTCCTCTCCTGTACTAGAGCATGGAAGAAACACAACCCAAACAATAACTTCTCAAAGACCTGGAATTAAAGCAAAAGATAATTGTGAAGTGTCATGTTAAAAGGGACTTAGTTGAAGTCAATACAACAAAATTTTGACAAACGGATCAGACCTAGAAGAGGTCAATCAGATTTCATATTTCGAAAATGAAAATATTGTAAAACTCAGAAAATTGTCTAGATTCAGAACAAGAGGACCATGATGGTCCTAAATCGCTCACCTGAATCAAGATGACAAGAGTGATAATTGCAATTTTGTCAAATTCAAAGGCATGAAACTTATAAGGACTTTCTGTTTGGAAACAATTAAGAAATAATTTTGTTCCAATCGATCCTGTAAGGTTGGGTATGAATTAGCACAATTGTTGAGTTAGTTAATTTTCAACAATTATTTCATGATTTCGCAATATACAACATAGGGCTAATTTTCAAAGCATACTGATCTGTTAGAGATTGATCATTTATGATAGGCTCAATTAACAAGATTTTGTCTGTGATTGATAGAATGTAGTGAAAGATTATCATTACCATCTGATAAGCTAAGGCTAATCCATTATTTGTTTACATAAGATAAACATGGGGCCAGCCTGAGAGCAACAGATAAGGGAAATAGAAAATTGGCCCAATGGTTGATTTTTAAAGAATTTTCTTATGATTTCTCTAAGTCTGATAAGCCCTTCCTCCCTGCAATGCCCACATTTTTTGACCAATGGAAAAATTTGTGAACACATTTTGAAAAGAGTAACTCAAGGAACATTCCAGTAAAGTCTGGCTCAATTGGGCACAATGGTTGATTTTTAAAGAATTTTCTTATGATTTCTTTAAGTCTGATAAGCCCCTTCCTCCCTGCCACATCCACATTTTTTGACAAATCAAAAATCCGCGAACAAGTTTTGAGAAGGGTCACTCAAGGAACCTTCCAGCAAAGTCTGCTTCAATTGGGCACAATGGTTGATTTTTAAAGAATTTTCTTATGATTTCTCTAAGTCTAATAAACTCCTTTCTCCCTGCCACAGTCAGTTTTTTACAAATAAAAAAAAAACTGCAAACAAATTTTGAAAAGAGAGACTTAAAGAACATTCCTGCAAAGTCTGCATAAAATTAGCCCATTGGTTGATTTTTAAAGAATTTTCTTATGATTTCTCCAAGTCTGATAAGCCCCTTTCTCCCTGCCAAGGCCACAGTTTTTTACAAATGAAAAGATTTGTGGAGAAATTTTAAAAAGAATGACTCAAGGCACATTCCTGCAAGGTCTGGTTCAAATTGGCACAATGGTTGATTTTTAAAGAATTTTCTTATGATTTCTCCAAGTCTAATAAGCCCCTTTATCCCTGCCACGGCCATGTTTTTTTTCAAATGTAAAATTTCTGAACAAATTTTGAAAAGAATGACTTAAGGCACATTCCTGCCAAGTATGGTTCAAATTGGCCCATTGGTTGATTTTTAAAGAATTTTCTTATGATTTCTCCAAGTCTGATAAGCCCCTTTTTCCCTGCCAGCGCCACAATTTTTGACAAATGAAAAAAATTGTGAACAAATTTTGAAAAGAATGACTCAAGGCACATTCTTGCAAAGTATGGTTTAAATTGGCCCAATGGTTGATTTTTAAAGAATTTTCTTATGATTTCTCTAAGTCTAATAAGCCCCTTTCTCCCTGCCTCGGCCACATTTTTTGACAAATATAAAAATTTGTGAACAAATTTTGGAAAGAGTGACTCAAGGAATATTCCTGCCGAGTTTGGTTCAATTTGGCGCAATGGTTGATTTTTAAAGAATTTTCTTACGATTTCTAGTCTGATAAACCCCTTTCTCCCTGCCACGCCCATATTTTTTGACGAATCAAAAATTCACGAACAAGTTTTGGAAAGTGTCACACAAGGAACATTCCTGCCAAGTTTGGTCAAAATTGGTCAAATGGTTTAGGAGGAGAAGATGTTGAAAGAAATTGTGGACGGACGGACGGACAGATGGACGGACGGTCGGACGGACGACGGACAAAAAGCGACCACAATAGCTCACCTTGAGCACTTCGTGCTCAGGTGAGCTAAAAATGACATACATGTATCACGATTATCTATATGAGTCAATGATCTGTTAGCATTTTCAAATTTTATAGACCCTTTTGAAAAGTTTTTTCTTTGCAGTGAAATCCCAATGTAATTTTGTATTTTACCCCCAACTTGAATCTAGAAACATTTGATATGCTCATACAAATTACTGTCTTACCGCATCACTCTTAGGGCAATGTACCAAAATAAAATGTACTCACCAACATGCATATTTTTGGAGAAATGGACAAAAATAGTGGTCATAAAATGTGCAACTACAACAAATAATATTTTGTAGGCATGCTATGTGCATCAATAATTCCAAATACAACACCATTTGTCCATTTTAACATGTGCAAGTCATGACCATATTCACACTATTGGCAGCTCATTGATTTGCATGCTCGGGGTAGGAGAATTATTTTTCACTCAAAA
Source organism: Fragum sueziense (assembly GCA_963680895.1). Taxonomy (NCBI): domain Eukaryota; kingdom Metazoa; phylum Mollusca; class Bivalvia; order Cardiida; family Cardiidae; genus Fragum; species Fragum sueziense. Next base: position 49,557,001 of record OY804597.1, read on the forward strand.
TTCTGCTGAAGATAAAAGTATAATCATGTACTTACTGCAGGTTTATTGCAAGAAGTAAAGAAACTTGGATCAGAGATTGGATCATTGAGGTACGACCGTAGAAGATTGGCCCTCAATCCTTTGGGTGGTTCATTGGTCATTTTGACTCCATTCTGTAGGACTGAGACAGGAAAATCTGGTGAAGGGTAACTGGTCAGCCACAGTCTGAATGTCTCTTTGGTACGAGTTGTATCTGTTATCACCTGAAAGATTGATAAAGCTTTCAACAGTCTATATTTGTAGTAGGATAAGTGTTACATCATGGTGCTTGACTAACTATCGATTGAACAATTAAAATTTTCTTAAATAAAGAAGAAACTTTTCTTTGCATTACATTTAACAATTACAGAATTAATTAGATCCACTAAACAATGTTAAAAACATAAAATAACTGTATCTGCATACAAAGTACAGTGTCTGTACTTGAGAGGTTGAGTGTCAGCCTTGTGTTTAAGAGGTCCACAGTTTGATCCCAATATAATAGTTGTTCTTGACTTTTCACTAACCTGCACATTCTGTTCCATTAGTGACCCACTTTCAAGGAAGTTGAATTAAGAAGAATCAATCTAAGTTGAAGAACTTCATTCCCAATTGAAGTAAACTAAAGGTAGTCCACCCCTAATTAGATCCAACTGACATGGTAATTTTTGTGCAACTTTGAAAACATTTGCTACTTATCAAACCTATTCCGGCAAAATCATAAACATTCAGTAGTGAATGCTTACGACATCACCTGAATAATTATGTGACATTAGGGGCGGACAACCTTAACAACTTAAAAAATATGTTTTTATCCCTTGGGACTCACAGTTTCACAGATCCTCTCTAACTCTGGAAGCCATGATGCAGCTAAATGACAATTCTGCAGGATAACCAAAGTTCCAGCATCTAATACCATCTTAATTCTCTCAATGTCCCATTTTGATGCTACGCATGAAAATCGTTTTGGAAAAAATTGTGGAAAATGAAGAAATTGCTTGTGACAAGCAATTTCTTCATTTCCCACAATGTTTTCTACCCTAAAAGACAAATAAATATAACATATATTCACTTGCAATTGTCATCTGCATCATCTTTGAATTTGGAACAGTTGCCACCATTTTGGGCTAATTGCAACCCTGCTAGAGACTTACAGTTTCACAGATTCTCTCTAACTCTGGAAGCCATGATGCAGCTAAATGACAATTCTGCAGGACCACCCATGTTCCAGCCTCTACAGCTTCTAGAATCATCTTCTCTGCGATAGGACCTTGACCTTGACCTAGTGATATCGTCTGTAAAGCCTTGCTTCCTGTACCTGCAATATACCAGAGAAATAGTTAAGAGGGAATAAAGCTATTCTGAATTTGTTATTCCAAATCAAACCCTTATGCTATGGGTACTCATTTGTAGTGTCTCAATGAAATGGTTCCAATGAGTACCCACAATATAGAGTTTGATGGAAAAGGTATTCAATTTTTAAATTATTAGCCCTCTCTCAAATGAACCCGCAGACAATTATACAAAAATTGAAAAATGCTCAATGCTCCCAAAATTCACCTGTATCAATCTTTTCATAAGATTTCTCAGTTTGAAACATTTGAAACAAGGATTTTTTAATCAAACTTAATCTCTCGAAGATCTTACCAGAAATTTCATTTACATATAAAACATCATTAACAGAAAAAAGACATGATCTTATTCATGTTTAGCTAAATGACTAGTCAGATTTTTTATGGAGCATCAATTTTGCTAGTATTGTTCAAATTATGATAGTTAGACTTGATAATTAAAACCTGGTTACCAGAATTTTTCAGAAATTAACCTAAGAAACTGACAGGATAAAGAGTTTCATCTTCACAAGAAATTCAATCTTCTGAAACTTGACTTTGTTTATAACTCAACTAGTTTATAACTAATAAACATTCTCTAGGTTTAAATTGTTTACATTCTGTTTCTATTTCTATTTTCGCTATATAATACAAGGCAAGGTACGTAGAAGAAAAGCAAAATATATCAAGGGCATCTATAGAAGGACCATACAAGGGATACTGGATAAAGCGCTGCCGGAGATAAGCATTGCTTAAAAACATAGATCTATATCAGATTAAAAAATTTACTTGACTGTTTTGAGGTCAGGGTGCTAAATATTTTCAAGCTCTTTCTTACACATGCAAGAGGATGGCATTGTTCCTCCCTTATCTTCTATTGTGTTCCATTTTTGAAACACTGGCTGTGCCTTTGTAACATTACATCAACAAAATTGGTTATGGCATAATGAGCAACATTTGACATGATATGCATTTAAGCTTGCAAAGAATCATCTATTCATTGCTACAGAAGAACTACTTCAATTTTGCAAGAGGGTAAGCAGGCAGAATGCAAAAAGCTTGACAATTATCCTGAAAGAGAGACAGTGACAATTCTTCATTTCCTAAAAAGACTAATACAAGTATCTAACAACAAAGTGATTAAACTAATCAACATCTTCTATACAATAACAAGAGCCGTCAGAGATGGAATATGCTCCCCGAATAAGGCATCGTCACCTTTAAGCACCCCTTTTCCATGACATATCTTTATACGCACATTTCAAATAACTTATGGTGAAGGGCATCTGACTTGCTACTCCCCTTCGGGGAGCATAAAAACTCTCTGTTGCCCAGGACAGCATTGCCCAGCAAGACTTTTTTGTATTATGTGCTTACTTAATTAAATCATTCTAAACAGTGATACTTTTGATGCCTCTGATAAAGCGGGCTTTGTGAAACATTTAGACAAAAGAAGATGTTGATAAAGGAAAATTACAAGTCTTTTCACATGGACATTTTATAGCAAAACAACATGTATTAAATGGTGTACTTTTCTGAAGTTTCGATGGTGGAGGACTGCTTGCACTCTTTGTCTCTATTCTTTTCTGAACAAATTCATTTTCATGATTTATCTGATCAGCTTTGTCACACATTGCAGCATGTAGATCTACTATAATCTAAGTAGATAGATTTAATTACCATTATTCTATAACTGTAGTTAGATACAATATTCTATGATTAACAAGTCACATATCTCTACATGCAACATTATGCTAGAAGGGCTCTATCAGTTTAACATAGACAGCTACAATTTCTTACAGCTGAAAAATAAACATTGCATAGATAGCTTGCCAGTAAGCCACAGTAGTTTTTGTTTCAAAATAATCACTTAATGCTGAGCATAAAACATATTGAAAACTTCTAAATTAACAAATCTGCTTTTCCCCAATTGAGGGGATTGTAGTGAATTGAATGATTTAAGTTTAAAGGCCCAGTCACATACACTTCCACGTCCATATCGAGTCCAAACATTATACAGCATGGGTCTCCTGTTTAGACATGCACCAGCCCTAAAGAGGACATTTATTCAATCGGTTCCAATAAAATATCCTTTCCAATCCTCCAGCGGTTTTTCCAAATCATATTTACCTACATGTGCGATATATTTATCCACTAATTGATGAGTGACAAGTCTTAATTTCTTTTTGTTAGTTTCCAAATTGCTTAACTTACTGGCAATGTTGAGACATTTCAATATTTCTCAAATTTATCATGTCCTTTGAGTAAATACCCTTGTGATCTTGTTTTATGCAATGCCCTATCATAATTCTATTTGCACATTATAGTTTCATAATGTGGCAGACAACAACCTTCAGAGGGACCGACAAAACACAAATGGCTTTTACACTTAGTCCAATAACGGTATATCTTTTTTTTTTTCTTTTTTTTTTTTTTTAAATAAATAAATGTTAATGATTCTTATTCAATACTCAAAGAACATACTACAAGTACACATATCTAAAACAAAGCAGTTGACAGTTCCTTAACCCTTTCCCAAATGACAAATTTTAGAGTGGTCTAATTTAAAAGCTGCCCCAGATAACAAATTTGATGTTGAAAAAGATATAATATGATATAGCCATATACCATATAGCCAGGAAAATATTAAGGCAAAAAGAGAAAATGCTGATTATCATATGATATTTCATAGGGATTAGGGACATCAAAACCAGGTCTTGTTTGGGAAGGGATTAATTTGTGGATAAAATAGGGCATCACTAAATTACACTGAAAATAGAATACAGAATATAAGTTTTTAAGCACAAACAGTGCTTGCGATGATATAGAGAGTGACTAACACTATACACATATGTATGCTTTTATACAGTCCTACACATACGCGTTAACCGATCCTGTTTTTCTAGTGTGTCAGAGCTCGCTCCAAAAATTGTTGACACCCTTCGTCTCCTCTCTGCATTGGTTAATCGAGCTGAGGTCTCGGAGATTCTCCGATTTGTCCTCGGAGCAAATGATTTCAATGGTGCAATGTCAGATTTCTCCTTTTCTCCTAGTCCGCTGTGTATTGTGGACTGGCGGGAATTTAGGCGGGCTATGATACCTAGATTAGGTTAATGTTACAGAAAATATTGTTATTCATGCAAAATATATGTTTGTTCAAAAAATATTTCTTTATACTAAATCAGGTATGAGATACAGATTGGTGAAAAAAACATGCATTAAAGTTCATAAAATGTGTTGTGAAAAGTATTTTATATGTGATAAGAAACATGCACATACTCTTTGACTACAAATAAATTGAACCTTTTCCATCTTAACATAAGTAATGCATGCAATTTTCGAGGAGCTAGATCTAGATATGTCAAATGAATGCAGGAAAACCATGTTACAGTTACATTTTTTAGAGCACAACGTTTAAAGACAACAATACAGAATATACAATGGCTAATATGCTGACAAGTCCATAACCAAAACAGCAATACTAAAATAGGAAATAAAAAAAGGAAGAAAAATGAAAATAGAAATACACACAATAGTCCATGAGCCAGACAACTTTTTATTACCACTTGGAGGGAGTAATTCTTTTTGCACTTTCTGAGTAGTTTGATATGTGTAGTTAACTAATTGGTATGATAGCAGTTCGAAATTGGTAGCTTATGCCGAGAAAATCACCACTTTCTGAACCCACCCCATTTCTACCCTGTCAAAAATGAAAAAGTTGATGCGATTTCTTTCGGACGTGTATGATGAATTAAAAAGTTGTTCATGTATTTGTTCTATGTCCAAACAATTTTTGGGATCTTAGTTTCAGTCTCATTTTATCAAAACTCAGTTATATGGTCTTTCTAGACTATAATTCAGAAAACAATATACCGGCCCCTTCGTCGAACGTAATACGCGCATTTTTGTTTGACAGTTTTTCACTTTTTCAGAAGCCAAAATACATCATGCTACATATTAGGACTCACAGATATAATTTGTGATGTCTAGTAATTGATTCAAGCCCGATTCATGGCACAAAAACCTTGGAAAGAGTCGCGAGAGACCGAAGAAAATATGACTGATTCGTACCCTGAAATGTTCGTACCTATATTTGAATACGGATTCTCGGTGTTTTAAGCTGTTTAAGCTGGTCCTTATGCATTGCCAGTGTTCCCAATTTATTCCAAAACTTTGTATAAAGCATTAGGTAGTCGTTTTGTGTACAAATATTAAGAATTCAGTCAAAATGTGATTTTACATTACATGTAGGCCTATACTAAACAAAACTGAAATCACACGCACGTTTATTTTAACTTAATTTAACAATGAACAACAGATTTAATATAAACTAGAACTGTCGCAAAGCGGACAAATACCCCCCACTAGCGCGTTGTCACTGAAAAAGTGCTAAAGTTCAAAGTGGCATAACTCTGAAACTACTGCCTGGATCAAGATGAAAATTGCAGGTGCACAACTTCATATGATAGGAAACATCCTGCTAAAATTTCAGCAAAATTGGTCAAAAACTGTGGGAGGAGAAGAGGACACAAAATTATGTCCACGGACGGACGGACGGACGGACAGACGGACGGACGGACAGACGGACGGACAGACGGACGGACGGACGGACAACCTGAATCCAGTATACCCCCCCATAACTTTGTTGTGGGGGGTATAATTAGAAGTTCTACACTAGAAAATCATATATTTGTAATGAAATAAATGTCATACAATTATACGAATTTTGTCGTTCGCAACCAAATTGATATATTTTAAGGGGGGGGTTGAGTAATTCTAGTGTAATTATACAAGGCGACAAAATCTTGTGTCAATACACCAACCTATATTTAACCTCATAATTGTGCATTATATATACTAAAAAACTCGTTGATTTATTTCTAAGTTTAGGCCTAAAACATTATTTTTTTAATAAATGGGCATTCAAAGCAAGTGTCATTTGCTTTGAATTATAGCCTGTGGTTGATATAATTAATTGATGATTTGTATTACGTTTTACACATTTATATTATCTGGACACACTAAGTATGAGTGTATTCTTACGCAGATATTACATCTATTTAGATTAGAATACTGTAAAATGGGTATTTTTTTCATTTTTCAAGAATAAGATTAATGTTTGTAAGTGGAAAAAATTTTTTTAGAGTGTACACAGAGAATACATTTCTTTGTTAAATCTACGAACCGTCCATTTCTAATTTGTCTTGAATATATGACATCGTTTATGATTTGATGCAAAAAACACAAAAACACACACAAAAAACCCCAAAAAACAAACGTCTTGTATATTTTAAAAAAAATTGTTCGTAGATGTTTTATTTATTGTACATTTTATATTGAGTCTGAGTCTGGACATGTGAAAAGAAGAGCAATTTTTAAACCCAATGGTCGTATTACATTGTATCAAATCGCCGCGTATCTACATGTCTCTCAGTCTGTCTGTAAGTAAATTATTGTCATCTCAGCTCTTCCTACATTAACTATAGCATACGATCTATAGTAATAGTGTGGATGGTATCTACTGTAGTTTGTTTCAAGGTAGTCGTTGGTTTCTGAGGTACCTGTTAATGAATTTAATGCATTTACTTTCACTGGCAAGCCATTTAGTATGTATAGTGCGTGTTTGACTTGAACAGATAAGATATGTTATCTTTTTGTCTATTATATTTGATTTGGCACGGATTTTTTTTTTAAAAAAGCACAGATAAAATCTCTTCATCAACATATTCTTTAAACTGTCTGCAGTCTGAAATCTTAGACACCAAATATCGCTCCAATCTACCCTCTGTTTCATAATAATATTCATTATTACCATCACCACAAAAATATTCACAGCAAAGAGATTGCAAAATAGTTTTATACTAATGGTAGGACTGCTCAGGCAATGAGCCTTCTGCATGATAAAGTATACATGTAAATCTACCAGTAGATTTATCATATCTACGCACGTTTTATTGAAAAAATCTCCTTAAGAATTATTTGTAGAGTTGCCCTCGTGATTATGTTAGCGCTAATTGTGTGATTTACATTAGAGGACGGGGACAGAGAAAGAATGAAAGTCCTTTCGTAGTCCCCCAGTTTCATGTACAACTACATATTCCAATACGAGTGAGTTAACCTAAAGACATGCATATAAATTCTAATTTGAGATGCATTATTTAAAGCAGTACTGAAGTAGTACTTCAACATAATCTTTTTTTTTTTTAATTCTTTTAAAAGCATTTCGACTTGGTAGCTTGTTGCAAAATAAATTAATTTTTGCATGATAACAAGAAAATGAAATGAAAAAAAAAAAAAAACTCGACAGCGTTCTATGTTTCTAGGTCATTTGATAACGTTGACATGTCGACAATATCACGTGAGTGTTCGGACTTGTGCATATACTTACATCAATCCTGATTATCGTGGGGAAACTATACTGATTTTGGTTCCAACTCCAAATAAAAGTTTATTCATACAGTGGATATAACCAAATATAATTTTAAAACCAACTTTTTGAATGCTTGAAAAGGTCTTTCCTAGGTACAATCTGTCTAAATCTGCTGTTCTTTTTCAAACGATTTAACTTATTCAGAGTGATGTGCTCTTTCTAATAAATATCTGTATAGCTTCGGTAAACGGTATTATAGACAGATTTGCCGAGTGTGTGCTTTGAACACTTAGAACTATGTATGAATGAACATATGCTACCATACATGAAACTAAGACCACGAGTAATTTGGTTTTATCCTACTAAAAGTAAGAAACTTTACAAAGAAATGAATGGTGGGATAAAATAATTCTGGCAAGCACTTAACATTCCTGATAGCAATAACTATCAAGTGCTGAAGAATGACAAAAGTATACTGAACGACAAAAGAAACTATACAGTTTTAGATTAAGTTTATTTTTCATACCGGGTATTTCATAGCAAACGTATATCTTTTTCACGACTATAAATTTGCACATCTATTTTTCAATGTAATAAATGAATATGTCCGTTTTACTGGCCAAACAGCCATGTTCACCTGCATATCATTAAATTCATTAAAATACACCACCCACAAAACGGTAATCAAGATATTGACATTTTTTATGCATGTGTAGTCTTCGTTGCTAAGCATATGATAAATCAGAGTTATATTCCAATTTCCGAAAAAAAAGGTAAGCCCCTTGACGTCGGGTACACTTACAGAGCTTAAAATGCGAGAAAAAAGGGACGCACCATAAACAAGACCAATACATTGGTGTTTGACACTAACGTGATGTAACATAACGGTGTCCAGACAGCTACAGGAAAGGCACGCGAGATCGTTATTCTAAATTCAGAACCGTTCAACTGCTACATGTAATTGGAAACATTAGCCTCGGTGCTAGGCGTCTGACAGCCTGAAGCCGTCAGTGCTAGACGAACATGACGTTGTCACTCAAAGGATGGGTTGCAATAAGGGTTCAAAAAATAGATTCTGTTTAAATTCTGTGAATTGATAGGGTTATATAATATCTTTAATTTGTATGTGTAAAAATTCTGATGAGGGCTTATTTTTGGAGATAATGGCTAACAAAGTGGATGGGGTAAATTGACACGAGAAGCATTTTTTTACTTTGAAGTTAAACAAGCATTCTGAAGTATTGCAAAACAATACCAAGTCCCCTACCGGCTTTATATATGTGTTTAGAAAAAGAAGCCCAAAAATTTCCAATTGTTGGCATCCGTATCTTCCTCAAAAATACTGGACCGGAACGAAACTCAACCTTGTTCTGTAACTTATCAATGCGGGTCTACGTACCAAAAATCAGCTCAATAGCTGCAAGCATTAAGAAAAAAAGTCTGGAAAACTGTGATTTCCCAGAAATTTTCTAAGTCCAGCATCCGTATCTTCCCCAAAAATCACTGGAGCAGAATGAAACTCACACTCGTTCTGTAGCTCATCAATATGTGTTCATATACTGAAAATCAGCTCAATACCTGCAAGCGTTTAGAAAAAAAAGTCTGGAAAATTGTAATTTCCCAGTAATTTTCTAAGTCCAGCATACATATCTTCCTCAAAAATCACTGGACCGGAACGAAACTCAAACTTGTTCTGTAACTCACCAATGCAGGTCTACATACCAACAAGAGCTGTCGGAAGACAGCGCGCTCGACTTTATAAGTTGCTTAGTATAAAGGGGCATAACTCCAAATAGAGTGGTCCCAGAGTCATGGGCCCTGATAGTAAGGTAGAGGGTGTGATGGTGAATAAGTATTCCAAGTTTGGGTTGAATCCCTTTGATAGTATGGAAGTTATTGATGTTTGAAAAAACTTTACCCTTGGTTGCAACGCCAACGCCAACGCCAACGCCGACGCCAACGCCAACGCCGACGCCCGGGTGACAGTATAAGCTCTCATTTTCTTCGAAAAGTCGAGCTAAAAATCAGCTCAATAGCTGCAAGCATTAAGAAAAAAAGTCTGGAAAACTGTGATTTCCCAGAAATTTTCTAAGTCCAGCATCGATATCTTCCCCAAAAATCACTGGACTGGAACGAAACTAAAACTTGTTCTGTAACTCATCAATGCGGGTCTACATACCAAAAATCAGCTCAATAGCTGCCAGCATAAAGAAAAAAAGTCTGGAAAACTGTAATTTCCCAGAAATTTTCTAAGTCCAGCATCCATATCTTCCCCAAAAATCACTGGACCGGAACGAAACTCGAACTTGTTCTGTAACTCATCAATGCGGGTCTACATACCAAAATTCAGCTCAATAGCTGCCAGCATTGAGAAAAAAAGTCTGGAAAACTGTAATTTCCCAGTAATTTTCTAAGTCCAGCATCCATATCTTCCTCAAAAATCACTGGACCGGAATGAAACTTAAACTTGTTCTGTAACTCATCAATGCGGGTCTACATACCAAAAATCAGCTCAATAGCTATCCCCGTTTAGAAAAAAAGTCCGGAAAACTAATTCACCGGACTGACGGACGGACAGACGGACGGACGGACGGACAGACAGACTGACTGACGGACAGAGTGCAAACCTAAAGTCCCCTTCGGCTTCGCCGGTAGGGGACTAATAAAGATGTGATTTGTGTAAAACATGGACCAGAAAATATCGAGACAAAAGGAGAAACTGCTGGTTATCAGCAGTTTCTTCTTTTGTCTCTATATTTTTCCAAGCCTTTTCTATTAGGGACGTCAAAACCAGGAACGAAACTCAAACTTGTTCTGTAACTCACCAATGCAGGTCTACATACCAAAAATCAGCTCAATAGCTGCAAGCATTAAGAAAAAAAGTCTGGAACACTGTGATTTCCCAGAAATTTTCTAAGTCCAGCATCGATATCTTCCCCAAGAATCACTGGACCGGAACGAAACTAAAACTTGTTCTGTAACTCATCAATGCGGGTCTACATACCAAAAATCAGCTCAATAGCTGCCAGCATAAAGAAAAAAAGTCTGGAAAACTGTAATTTCCCAGAAATTTTCTAAGTCCAGCATCCATATCTTCCCCAAAAATCACTGGACCGGAACGAAACTCGAACTTGTTCTGTAACTCATCAATGCAGGTCTACATACCAAAATTCAGCTCAATAGCTGCCAGCATTGAGAAAAAAGTCTGGAAAACTGTAATTTCCCAGTAATTTTCTAAGTCCAGCATCCATATCTTCCTCAAAAATCACTGGACCGGAACGAAACTTAAACTTGTTCTGTAACTCATCAATGCGGGTCTACATACCAAAAATCAGCTCAATAGCTATCCCCGTTTAGAAAAAAAGTCCGGAAAACTAATTCACCGGACTGACGGACGGACAGACGGACGGACGGACGGACAGACAGACTGACTGACGGACAGAGTGCAAACCTAAAGTCCCCTTCGGCTTCGCCGGTAGGGGACTAATAACTTTTTCTGTATGGATCAGATCGAAGTGAAATTTTGCACGTACTTTCAATGTACTATGGACAGAATATTTTCGGAATAATTAATCATGTATATCAGTTTGTTGATTTTCTGTATTCGTCCTTCTGTCGATCTCAGATTTTGCTTATTTTTGATGCACTAACTTTACGAAACTATCTCTACAAACTTTATTTTTGTATGAATTGACATGATATTTTGTGAACATAATCCTTTATGATGTAGCTAGATATGTGTAAACTTTGGGTCAAATCCATTGCATAGAACCAAAGTTATTTGACCTTGACCTTCAAAAGTAATTCTAAAAAGTCACTTTTTATATTTTTCAGCTATATCATGATATAAAAATGGTCTTATAAAGTATATTTCAATAAATAAAGTCACAGGTATAATATTTTTACTGTTTTAAGTTTGTTCAATGTAAATTTTAAAGTAGAACTTGACCTTGACATACAGAACAATAATGACTTTTGAAAAGGAAATTGTCCACTTGCCCTTTACAAATTCTTGTTATTATGTGCAAAAAAGTCAGCATCAATCGTGAATTTTCCACTGAACTAAGTAATTCCAACGAAGATATAATGAAAATAACTTTATTTGCTTAAAATTCACTTCATATACCAATTTTCATGATAAATTTTCACTCAAAATCTTAAAATTTAATATTTTAGAATAACCTTTGAAGGTCAAGGTTAAATAACTTTGGTTCTATGCAATGAATTTAACTCAAAGTTTACACATATCTAGCTGTATCATAAAGGATCATGTTCACAAAATATCATGTCAATTCATACAAAAATAAAGTTTGTAGAGATAGTTTCGTAAAGTTAGTGCATCAAAAATAAGCAAAATCTGAGATCGACAGTAGGACGAATACAGAAAATCAACAAACTGATATACATGATTAATTATTTCGAAAATATTCTGTCCTTAGTACATTGAAAGTACGTGCAAAATTTCACTTCGATCTGATCCATACAGAAAAAGTTATTTAACTTCAAAGTAAAAAAATGCTTCTCGTGTAAATTTACCCCACCCACTTTGTTAGCCATTATCTCCAAAAATAAGCCCTCATCAGAATTTTTACACATACAAATTAAAGATATTATGTAACCCTATCAATTCACAGAATTTAAAGAAAATCTATTTCTTGAACCCTTATTGCAACCCATCCTTTGACCAATATATCACAAGTTTGACACAAAGTAACCCCCACTTTTATGACGGGAAACAGTTTCTTGTAAGTTTCGTAAGCTGTTTAAGGCGTGTGTACAGAATAACGTGTATAAATTGGAGAATTCTTCACTGGATGATTGTTTCATAATTCAATAATTCAAGATCAGACGGCTGATCTTATCCATATGAGAATGCTTTCCTTAAGTCGACTCTTCAACTAGGGACACACAAATATTGACTTTAGATAAATTTTATAACAAATTCTGATCATCTTTATTCGAATAAAGAGGATAGAACATTACCTGGATTTTTCATATTGACCCCGTTATAAATGACACAGTAATACTTACATCAAGAAAATGTGAAAACTCTCTTCTAACCCCATATTTGTAATGCCAAATGGCAAACGTTTATCTATAATACAATTAATTTCACGAGATGTGATTAGTTTTGATAAATTCAAATGAAATGAAGGTTTAGAGTTTCTTTTGCTTTTCAGTATTGTTCATTGCCGTGTATTTCAGACGACATTTCCCCTCCTCGTTATATCAACATGAAGCTTTTTTCAAGAATACCAATCGTTCCAATGCTTTACATATGTGACTTTATATTATCTTATTATATGAATTAATGCATGGGTAGCCTTAAGCCTTTTTGGAAGGGTTGATCATGTGTAATAGTAAAATCAAACGTTGTAATTGCTGCCAAATGTCATGATACTGCATTTCAATAGTTTGCTTCGAATGCAAAACATCAGCATTGCTTTCTTTGTATCATTTCTTTCACTTCATATCAATATAAATTTCTAAATGGTATTCCTAATGGAATGAATATAACGAATCTTAAAAGATTGCTCTATCTCAATATTTCGGCGTAGAAGCCTTTTTCTAGAGAAAGAATGTAAAAAAATAACGCTACATTATAATATTATACAATTGTTTACGTTAACGCTTACAGTTAATTAAAATCATGCTCATATAATATAATATGATAACTGTGCTAATTTAAAATTCATTTGGATAACAAATCTTGCTTTACTTGTGCAAAAAGCAATATTCTTTGTTGTTTATTTTTCTGAAAATTCGAGTGTAAGTAATAGTTCTCTGTGTACACTAGAGTCACACAACAAATGACATTTAAGACGAATGTAAAACTTCTCAATATGCTTCTCCAGTCCTTATGTTCATTTAGAATCAAGAAATTTGCAAGAGATATAATATAAAGGGTCGAACATAAGCTTGTTTTGTTTCATTACCCCTACATATAAGTGGGGTATTAGCTACCATTCTGACATTGAAATATCGAGGAAACAATGTTCTTAGATAACAGACAATTCAGAAATTGCAAAAAGATACAAAACTGGCTTAATTTGTTCAATGTGCACTACTATTTGCTTTTTCCTTGGGAATTCGAGTCCTAAGTAACTAGTTCTCTGCGTACACCAAATGCATTAAACAAATTTCATCTTAGACTACTACAAAACTTCTCATTGCACTGCCCCATCCTTTATCACGATTATAATCAAGAGCTTTGCAAAAGTAGTAATGTTCAGGGCTAAACCAATATGCATGTTTTGTTTCACCAGAGGACAGAAGAAAATTTTGTGAGTAAAGGGTACCCTTTAAAACAAGTGTTTTCTGGGACATAAGCTACCATACTGACAATGATATCATTGCGAAAGACTGCCTGTAGATATTAGGCAAATAAAAGAGTGCAAACAGATTTGAAAATGGCTTTATTTGTCCAAAAAGCACTATTATTTGCCAATTTTTCCTTAGAATTCGAGTCCAAGTACGAGGTTCTCTGCGTACACTAAAATAATGGGTATAAATGACAGTTTAGACCAATGTGAACCTTCTCAATGTGCTGCCCTATCCTTAATCCAAATTATAAACCAGGAATTTTGCAAAAAGAGTAATGTTCGGGACTGAACCAAAGCATATTTTATTTCGTCAGAAATCAGAAGAAAACTATGTGAGTAAAGGGTACCTCTGAAAACAAGGGTTTTTCGAGGCATAAGCTACCATTCTGACATTGCTATCATACTGAAACATAAAGTATAGATATCAGACTAACCAAAAAGTGCAAAAAGAATTACTCCCTCCGAGTGGTAATAATCGGCCAAAATTCGGGTCCTGGCGCATGGACTACAATATCAAAATAGGAATAGAAAACGCTAATATATCACATGAGGATCATCTTGTATCACTCACCCATGTAAGAAGGAAGAAGGCTTTTGGAGGCTTTTTATTCAATTTTTTTTTGGCAATTGGCTATCTAACAATGTATTTTGAAAAAAAAAAAATGGTTTGAAATGCTTCAGTGCAGAACTTTATGAACATTGCTTGTAAATTCATAAGCTGTATTGCTCAAAGTTTTGAAAAGAAAAGACCACATTTTTACATATACATTTTGTAATTTATTTATAATTAACTACATGACTCAGTAAAAGAAAAACAATCATCTATAGGGGGCAATAAGCAAACTACGAAACCTCTAGACCATGCATGACTGTGCTTTGGTAGTAAAAGACTTTTTGCTTTCATATAGGGGCCATGCTATAGGCAAGAAGTCAACGGATTTCATTGGTTTCAATAATTTGAAGTATTTTTCAAATTCCTGACCAAAGGCAGTCAAGGGCCTCAGACATCACACACTTTGATCAAAACAAGCATTCTGAAGTATTGCAAAACAATACCAAGTCCCCTACCGGCTTTATATATGTGTTTAGAAAAAGAAGCCCAAAAAATTTCAAAGTCCAGTTGCTGGCATCCATATCTTACTCAAAAATACTGGACCGGAACAGAACTCAACCTTGTTCTGTAAATGAAATTTTCTAAGTCCAGCATCCGTATCTTCCCCAAAAATCACTGGAGCAGAACGAAACTCAAACTCGTTCTGTATCTCATCAATATGTGTTCATATACCGAAAATCAGCTCAATACCTGCAAGCGTTTAGAAAAAAAGTATGGAAAACTGTAATTTCCCAGTAATTTTCTAAGTCCAGCATCCATATCTTCCTCAAAAATCACTGGACTGGAACGAAACTCAAACTTGTTCTGTAACTCACCAATGCAGGTCTACATACCAAAAATCAGCTCAACAGCTGCAAGCATTAAGAAAAAAAGTCTGGAAAACTGCGATTTCCCAGAAATTTTCTAAGTCCAGCATCCATATCTTCCCCAAAAATCACTGGACCAGAACGAAACTCAAACTTGTTATGTAACTCATCAATGCGGGTCTACATACCAAAATTCAGCTCAATAGCTGCCAGCATTAAGAAAAAAAGTCTGGAAAACTGTAATTTCCCAGTAATTTTCTAAGTCCAGCATCCATATCTTCCTCAAAAATCACTGGACCGGAACGAAACTTAAACTTGTTCTGTAACTCATCAATGCCGGTCTACACACCAAAAATCAGCTCAATAGCTATCCCCGTTTAGAAAAAAAGTCCGGAAAACTAATTCACCGGACTGACGGACGGACAGACGGACGGACGGACGGACGGACGGACGGACAGACAGACTGACTGACGGACAGAGTGCAAACCTAAAGTCCCCTTCGGCTTCGCCGGTAGGGGACTAATAAAGCTCGATCATGTAAGCTCATTTTTCCTTATTGTGGGCATCTAAACAAAAATTCAGTCAGTGAGTGATCGCAATAGCTAATCTGAACACTTTGTATTCAGTAACCTATGTACAGTAAGTCCTTCTCAGAATGTTTAAAAGGCCAATGATAGGTTTATTTCCCAATTTCACACCTTCTAAGTATCTGCAAGGCTTAAACATCAATACAATCTAGACTAATCAGGGGTACCTTTTCCACATGAATGTTTACAAGGCTAACATTGGTAAATATATATATATATTTCCTCATTTCACAACCTCTATAGTCACTGGGCTTAACCCATTACCAAACAACAAAATTTCAGTCTTGTCCAAACTCAAAGATGTGGCAGATGGCAATGTACAGAGAACAGAATTTTACATTTATTGGTCTTTAAGGGTAGAAAACATTATATGGAAAATGAAGAAATTGCTTTCTCTTCATTAGGTATCACAGTGTGGTAATGGGTTAATAAAACATTCATATAATCTAAACTAATCAGGGATCCCTTTTTCCACACCGTCTACATGCATAATGCGTCATACACATCATATAAGGTTGTTTCAAGAATGTAAGGCTAACGGTTGGTAATATATGTATATATGTCCCCATTTCACATCCTCTAAAGTCACCAAGCTTAACCTATTTCCAGAAGGTAAAATTTTGGACTATTCCAATTTCAAAAAGTGTTACAGATGACAATTCCAAGTTGATGAAATTTTAAAAATCTTTTAAGACAGAAAACGTCATTGTTCAGGAATGAGATAAATTATACAATCTAAACTAATCAGGGGTTCCTTTTTTCCACACGACTACATGCATAATGCATCATACACATATAATATCTAGCTAGGCTCCCATGCATCTTTCAATGCAATATACAATAATATATACAATGAACATGCATGTTACTTTTACCTTCTGCTCCAATTTTGTTTGTTGGATAGAAAACACCTTGAATAATATATTCAACATACTGACAAAATACTAAGAAACAAAACATGCGGGCAGTTAGAAAAGTCTGTGTACTTATACTACGGACTATATAATTGTGATATATTTATCAAAAATACTTTGATATAAAGGAGAAAATAATTACATCATTCACTAAAAATTTCATTAAGACCTTGAAGAAATTAATGCTTCAGTTCTTTTTCCAAAATGTATTGCCCTATATTGTTAGTAGAAGGCATAAGCTGTAACACTGTTTTCATACTTATATATAGATCTATATATATTTTTTTTAAACTTTTTTTCATGTTGAAATCAATTTTCCTCCTGTTAATTTTTTCTCTTCCTTAAACGTTTGCACTTGTTCAATCTCGTTTCTCATGCACATTGATATTGTGATATTGATCCAGTGGGGATTTGAATATATGACCCATGGATTAAAAGACTGTGACAATACCACTTATTTTGAAGTTCCTGTTTGAAAATGCTTGGGAAAACAGAGAAAAAAGAAGAAAATGCCAATATGCAGCAATTTCTTCTATTCCCTTCTAGTTTTCTATAAAGATTTACATGACATACAAATAATACTTTTGTCATTTGTAAGACTTTTGAAATTTCATCCTTTGTGAAAAGGTTTATTAAATAATTGTTTAGATAATGGCCCATTAATCCCAATAACAATAAAGGCAAGTACAATCTAGATGAAAATGGAAGCAAAACAGTTGGAAACAAATAAAAAAAAGAGTTAAAAGCAAGTCAAACACTTTCGAGTTCACATACTTGGAAACATTGTAATATATGTGATATAAAAACAAATTTGTTAACAACAATGCACTGTTAGTATAAGTAGAAAAATATAAAATAAAACAAGAGCCGTCATAGACGGATTATGCTCCCCGAATAAGTGTTTATCACAAAATAAAAACTATCATACATTAAGCCCCCTTTTCCCATGACAGATTTTATGTACACACATTTTTTATAGAATTATGGTCTAGAACATCTCACAAACTACAAAATTACAAAATTTCATTAAATTCTGCCCATTAGTTGAAGAGAAATCAGAGAAAAACTAATTTTTACATTAAGGCCCCTTTTTCCATGACGCAGCCTCAAATTGAGAAACGGAGAAAAAGGTCCCTAGGGATTATCAAAGGGAGTCCACATGTGAAGTTTCATTGAATTTGGTCCAAGGGTTGCTGAGATCTGGCTGTGGACGGACGGACACACGGACAGACGGACGGACGGACGGACAGACGGACGGACAGCATGGCGACTATATGCTCCCCCGAAATTTTTTCGGGGAGCATAAAAATGAAAATATGAATATTTCAAAACAAAAAGACCTGACAGCATACCTTTTTCTTCAGCAAATCTAAACAGACCAGCCATGGGATCTGCCCCGGGTGACAGCACAAATATGAGCGGGGACGCAAAGTTTGAATCCTCGTAGCTCAGTGAGAGGTCAAAGGTCGGGGGCTCAATATATTGCTGACCCATGGCATCTAGAATATAGTTCTGTACTGCTGGCACCATCTGGGATAAAAAAAAGTGTTTATCAAACTAATTCTTCTGTGGAGACAATATTTTCTAAATTATGACCTTGATACTTGACCTAAAATGACATTGCTTGACCGTGATATCACAGCTAGGTAAGGTCTTGTCACAAGCATAAGTGTATGAGTGTGCGATATTTTTTGAGTCTTAACAACAATTCTGCTCAATAAAATTCCTATAATATAACTGTTGCTGATCTTCAAACTTTTTTCAAAATGGTGAGAACTAAGACTGTTCATATTTGAAGGCTGCTTTCAATGACAATATGGATGTTGAAAGAAGTAGGGTTTGTGTAAAATATAGAAATTACTGATAACCAGTATTTCCCCTCTTGTCTCTATCTTTCCCCAGAAAGGTCTTGTTAGGAAAGTTTCTATAAGATAACCGCTCTTTCTAAGTACTAAAGATAACATTTTTAAAATCTTTAATCTTGCAGTGTACATTTATAAGAAAAGCTACATAATATCTATATGTATTTTTTTTAAATAGTGTCTCAGATAATTCATTGCCAGTTTACAGACAGACAGAGATTATATGTAAGCCATTACCTTATCTGACCTGAGACATCGTAGCACAATAAGTTGTTGTA
Organism: Fragum sueziense; assembly: GCA_963680895.1. NCBI lineage: Eukaryota > Metazoa > Mollusca > Bivalvia > Cardiida > Cardiidae > Fragum > Fragum sueziense. The sequence continues at coordinate 49,576,103 of OY804597.1, forward strand.
GTCTACTCAGTTTGTTACACCAGGGCTCTGGACAGGGCTCTGATTCAGGGTTAGGGGAGTCATAGATCTTCTTCCATTTGGGAATCTGTGAGAAAAAAGTTTAAAAAAAAAGAAATTTAAGTTGTGTTGGATTTGATTTATTGGGATTTAACACCATTTTCAACTGCTATGGGCATATTGCGGCATCTGTCTATGCAAACCGAGCCTCCAGCTGTTCTCTAAGGATAAAGTTCATATTCTAGTTTTTGATTGACTGAGCCTTAAATGGCAGCTGTTGGGAAAGAATAACAGGAATGACATTTGCAACATTTTTGCTACTACTAGCATTTTCTTTTTTTTCCCTCAATATTTTCCTAATCTTTTCAATTAGGAACATCAAAACCAGAACTTGTTTGGGAAAGGTTAAACACTCACATTGTCTCTAATATGGTCCATGAACCCATCAAAAGCTGGCAGATCTGATGCTCTCACAATCTCCGACCATGATTTGTCAGGTAACCATTGAGGGGCGGGGTTAGCAAAGGGATTCTCTAAAGCCACGCCCCCTGTCAGCAAGAACCGCCACTCAAGATCAACTATCTTGCCCCTACAAACAGAACAAGAACATTTCACTCATTTCAGCCTTAAAGGGGGAATAACACTTAACATCTTACAAATTTTCAGAGAACTTCGTGCAAAAAATAAATATATATTATGAAAATATGGCCTTTAAATTGCATCTATGCCAAATCTTAGCTTTCTATCTTGTGTATTGGCTAGGATGTTGACGGATTTAAAACCCCATATGTTTTATTATTATAATTTTTATCCCCCCGACAAAAAACCATGGGGTTTTAAATCCGTCGACATCTAAGCCAATACACAAGGTAGAAAGCTAAGATTTGGCATATATGCAATTTAAAGACCATATTTAAATAATATATATTTATTTTTTTGTACGAAGTTCTCGAAAAATTTGCAAGATGTTAAGTGTTATTCCCCCTTTAATATGACATTTTTCAAACATAGTGTCAAATATATTGGCATTTTTCAATTGAATTATAATTGAATTTTACAAACTTCACATTTTTCTTACAATTTCTAACATGAACCAGCCCTTTAATTTTGACAATAAAAGTCCTATAATGTAAAGACTTATTGAGTTGTCTGCAACTTTTTATAATTCAAACCACCAAACAATATTGCTGCTTTGTAAAGGGTTAAAATACAATCATTGGAAATAAAAACTTACTGTGATTTAGCAATTCCAATACACAGGATGAAGGAGAACAAGAGTTTATCCTTTTCAAACAATGATCTGCACACATTTTTGTATATACTGTATGTAAAATGGTCGTTCAGGTTGGATATTCTCTCATCTAGATCCTGGGATGGCTTACTGTTGATGATTGACTGAAAGAAGAGATAGAAAGAAGCATTTTTTAATTTCCCTTGAAAACCAAGTACAAAATTTCAACAAGGTAACAAAGGCTTTCTTGTACTAAGACCTATGCTTTGAGATGTACATATGCCCTTGAGGAACATATCAGTGGAAAGGAGCTGAAATGGGACATTAAAACTTGACTATCAAACGCTAGACAGAGAAAAAATGTCAATAATGGTAAAAATCTTTGCGTGGAGCATGATATTGTCACAAAAGCAAACAAAAAATTATTATGGCACTTACAAATGAAACTTCAACCCACACATTATTCTGACACCAAGGTATATGTCATAGAACACCCCAACAGTATTTCCTATTTTTAGAAACGTCAAGTTAAAAAGGAATTTGTTGAAGGGCACAAGACTCTATCAACAATAGTTTAACCCTTTCCCGAACGCAAAATTTTAGAGTGATCCACTTCTAAAACTGCCACAAATGACAAAATGGATGTTATGAAAGACAGAATTTGTGTAAAATATGGCACAGAAAATATAGAGGCAAAAGGAGAAAATGCTGATCATCAGCATTTTCTTCTTTTGCCTCTATGTTTTCACAAGTCAGTTCTATTAGGGACGTCAAAACCAGGTCTTGTTTGGGAAAGGGTTAACTATAGAATCATTATTCAGGGTGTTTACCATAAAATAGATCTTACCTGTAAGTAAAGGTTGATGAACCAAGTCAGTGAGTATTGATACATAAGTTCTATGTTGGCCAGATCTGAGACGGTTATTAATATCAATATTTACTTTTTTTTCTTAACCTTTTACCAGACAGCAAAATTCTACACTGGCCTAAATTCAAAGATGTTGCACATGATATTTTCAACCAAATGAAAATTTTAAAGTTTTTTGTTGACAAAACATTGTGGTAAATGAAGAAATTGCTTGTGACAAGCAATTTCTACATTTGCAACAATGATTTTTTTCCCAACATTTTTCTTGAAGGGCGTCATGCAAAAAGCTTCAACTGGGAATGGCTTAATGTTTAGAAAACTATTAAAAAAAGACTTTACCTGCAAGTATAGGTTGATAAACCAAGTCAGTGAGTATTGATACATAGGTTCTATGTTAGCCAAGTCTGAGATTGTGAAGAACAGGATACTTCCATGTTTTGCTACCTGAAATGGAAGTAGTTTAACGATTAAGTTTTTAAACAAGCATATTCTACTTACTAAAGTTCAACCAATGACCATTCCGTTTCAAGAATGGCTGTTGACAGCCTCAGCTCATTTGCTTTCAACCCTCAATTGTACACCAAAGTGATGTAGGTTAACTTTTTTGCTAATAAAAGATCCCATGTTGAATTTGAGTATGGTATCTTTCAATTCTGCAGTACCTAATACCCATCCTTCCACTAGACCACGGAGACCCAAAATATTTTTCTATATATCTTTCATGTTTATGTAAACAATCATCATCTGATCAGTATATACGAGGGGCGTACATTAAAGATTTCCCCTGACCACTTTCAGTTGAGGTTGGAAGTTGAAATTGTACACATACATTACTGTATACCTCTAAAGGTCACATGAAAAATTGCAGCTCTGAAATGTAATTTGTTTCTCATTTCCGTATGCTGAAGTTAAGTAAGGAAGCGTGATGGAGCAAGCAGTCATCAGATTCCTGTATTTGAAAGGTCGCACTCTAAAGGAGGAATTTGATGACATGGAAGAAGTTTGTGGGGATGATGTCCCATCATATGACTTTGTCAAACTCTGGTATACTCAGTTCAAGTGTGGACGTAAGTCTGTGGAAACAGCCCAAATCCTGGGCACCCACAGTCTGTCATTGATGATGCCATGCAAAGTTTTGGGCACAATCTACAGTGTTCTACAGAACAGGTCTCCAAAACTGCATTAAACTAGAAATCTATCACTGAAGGTGATAAAAATACCCCCGCCACCACCTTTCTTCGGACAAGTGTTTTTGTTGATTTAGGAGCCATACTCAGAAATTGTCAATCCGATTTTATTGAAATTTGGTCCAATCGGGGGCCATAACTCAGACAGTATCGGTCTTATTTCCATAAATTTTGCATCTTGCATATATACAGGTCCTAATGCATACCTGTGCCAAATATGAAGCAAATTGTTCATTAACTGTCGGAGGAATTGTCCGGACAAGCATTTTTGTCAAATCAGGGGCCATAACTCAGAAAGTGTCAGTCTGATTTTTGTGAAATGTGCATCTTGCACATGTACAGAAGTTAATGCACACCTGTGCCAAGTATGAAGCAAATCAGATAGTAACTAAAGGAGGACTTGTCCGGACAAGAATTTTTTTGTCAAATCAAGGGCCATAACTGAAAAAGTAATGGTCAGATTTTTGTGAAATGTGCGTCTTGCACATCTACAGGTCCTTATGCAGACATGTGCCAAGTATGAAGCAAATCGGACAGTAACTGTAGGAGGAGTTGGCCGGAGAAGCATTTTTGGGTCAAATCAGGGGCCATAACTCAAAAAGTATCGGTCCGATTTCCGTGAAATTTGCGTCTTGCACATCTATAGGTCACAATGAACACTTGTGCCAAGTATGAACTAAATCGGTCCACAAGTGTAGGAGGAGTTATCCGAACAAGCATTTTTTGGTCAAATCAGGGGCCATAACTCAAAAAGTATCGGTGCGATTTTCGTGAAATTTGAGTCTTGCACATCTACAGGTCCTAATGCACACCTGTGCCAAGTATGAAGCAAATCGGACAGTAACTGTAGGAGGAGTTGGCCGGACAAGCATTTTTGGGTCAAATCAGGGGCCATAACTCAAAAAGTATCCGTCCAATTTCCGTGAAATTTGCGTCTTGCACATCTATAGGTCACAATGAACACTTGTGCCAAGTATGAACTAAATCGGTCCACAAGTGTAGGAGGAGTTATCCGGACAAGCATTTTTTGGTCAAATCAGGGGCCATAACTCAGAAATTATCAGTGCGATTTTCGTGAAATTTGCGTCTTGCACATCTTCAGGTCCTAATGCACACCTGTGCCAAGTATGAAGCAAATCGGACAGTAACTGTAGGAGGAGTTGGCCGGACAAGCATTTTTGGGTCAAATCAGGGGCCATAACTCAAAAAGTATCGGTCCAATTTCCGTGAAATTTGCGTCTTGCACATCTTCAGGTCCTAATGCACACCTGTGCCAAGTATGAAGCAAATCGGACAGTAACTGTAGGAGGAGTTGGCCGGACAATCATTTTTGGGTCAAATCAGGGGCCATAACTCAAAAAGTATTGGTCCGATTTCCGTGAAATTTGCGTCTTGCACATCTACAGGTCACAATGAACACTTGTGCCAAGTATGAACTAAATCGGTCCACAAGTGTAGGAGGAGTTATCCGGACAAAGTTTTGGAGACAGACCAACCAACCATCCAACCAACCATCCAACCATCCAACCAACCATCCAACCACTGGACCGACAGGTTGATTCCAGTATACCCCCTCCAAACTTCGTTTGCGGGGGTATAATGATGGCAGAAGTATGTCTCTTTGACTAGAGGCCATGTAGAGAAAGATTAATATTTGTGCAAAGTTTCAATTCTTCTATACTTATTGGAAGTAGGTTAGGGGAAATCTTTAATGAATGCCCCTCGTAAATCAGATTATTGCATAAAGCTGTATATAATCATCATTGTATATAACGCTAAAGTTAGAAATGTCACAAAAATGTTCCAATAAACTTACAGGTCTGTAACCATTCCTCACAGCATCAATTTCTTCTTCTGTTTTTGAGGCGATCTGTTGTTTTTGTGATATCTCTATAGACAGCACTTTACTGGAAGACAGGATCTCAATGGCTGTTTCATCTTCTAGAATATTACCCTAAAAAAGAAGTTACATAATATATATATATTCAACTACAAATGAAACTTTTGCAAATTATGTGCTGATTATTCTAGGGTACCAATAAGATGTAGGCACATTTATATATGTAGTAGCCCCAAAACTTGTTGTGTTTGCAAAATCAGTCAGCAAATCCCAATTTAAAAGCCTGGCATGTTTATACAATGTAAAATTCGAGTTTCACATGAGCATCTACACATCTACACATAAACTTTTTGCAAAAGTGTCTTTTTTGGCTCAGAATAGTATACAAACAGAGAGCTATAGATGGGAGGGTATTGGCTGTTCAGAATGCAAAATATTTCATATTGTGTTGTCTTACTAAAATTTATCCATGGTTACATGAATCATGAACAGTTGCAGAACAATGTTTTTCTATCTGTCATACCTCAGATTCTGAGAGAACTTACAGAATCTTTAATAGTTTATTTTTCAAGCTGCCTAATTCATAATTAAATGAGTGATAAACCATGGCTAAACACAGTTTATTTATCAACTTTACCTCAGATTCAGAAAGAACTTCCAGAATCTTATCCTCAATCTCCTTGAGTTGTTGTTTATTTTTAGCACTTTTACTGTGCTGCCAAAGTCAAATTAATCCATAATTTAATGAATGATAAACAATGACAGAGTTTATTTATTGAATGAACTAGAACTGTCGCAAAGCGGACAAATACCCCCCACTAGCGCATTGTCACTAAGAAAGTGCTATAGGTGAAACAGTTCTTGAATTAGAGCACAGAAATGAAATTTAAACAAAGTCCAAATGTGACCTTGACCTTTGACCTTCATGACCCAAAAACAATAGGGCACCTCCTTGGGTCAAGGGCAACAACTGTGTAAAGTTTCATGGTCCTAGGTCAAACGATTCTTGACTTAGAGCACGGAAACGGATTTTAAACAAAGTCCAATTGTGACCTTGACCTTTGACCTTTATGATCCAAAAACAACAGGACACCTCCTTGGGTCAAGGGCAAAAACTGTGTAAAATTTCATGGTCCTAGGTTGAACAGTTCTTGACTTAGAGCACGGTAATGGATTTCTAACAAAGTCCAATTGTGACCTTGACCTTCATGACCCAAAAACAATAGGGCACCTCCTTAGGTCATGGGCAACAACTGTGTAAAGTTTCATGATCCTAGGTCAAACGATTCTTGAGTTAGAGCACGGAAACGAAAAAGTCTACAGACGGACGGACAGACAGACATGGTGAAACCAATATACCCCCCTCTACTTTGTAGGTGGGGGGGGGGGGGGTATAATGACAAACAAGGGCAGAACACAGTTTATTTGTTTATACCTCAGATTCTGACAGAATTTCCAGTATCTTATCCTCTATCTCCTTGAGTTGTCGTTTATTTTGAGCACCTTCTAGGATGAGTTGATTCTTTGTTTCTTCCAATTCTGGCTTCTCTTTGGCAGCCACGATCCCCAGCAGCTGATCATCAAGACCTAGAGGGGTGATCATGAAGTTTACAAGGGTCACCTAGAAGAAAAAACAAAAACAAAATCAATGGCTCAGCGCAAAACGGTTGTAACTGCCTATATGTTTATAGGCAGTTACAACCGTTTCGCGCTGGGTCATCGAAATGATGAACAGTTTAATCAACTCTTTCCCAAACAAAACATTTATTTTGAGGACTTTCTAAGATAAGTTTCTTCCAATTCCGGCTTCTCTTTGGCTGCCACAATACCCAGCAGCTGATCACCAAGGCTGAGAGGGGTGATCATGAAGTTTACAAGTGTCACCTAGGAAAATATAAAGAAAATTATGTTAAAACCCATTCCCACACAGTGATGTCTTTTGATGCCCCACAAAAGGCTTTTGTCACAAACACTTTCTTCATTTGCCAAAATGTTTTCTATCCATTCACTCACTCACTTCCCAGTTTCATGTTTAACCCATTACCAAACGACAAAATTATAGACTGGTCCAAATTCAAAGATTTTGCAGACGACAATTTCAAGTGATTGAAATAGTACATTTTTTTGTCCTTTTGTATGGAAAATATTGTGGGAAATGAAGAAATTGCTTGTCACAAGCAATTTCTTCATTTTCCACAATGTTTTACAAAGCCATTAATTTGAAGGGAGTCAAAAAGAGTCACTGTGTGGTAATGGGTTAATCAACTCTTTCCCAAACAAAACATTTATTTTGAGGACTTTCTAAGAAAAGTTTCTTCCAATTCTGGCTTCTCTTTGGCTGCCATGATACCCAGCAGCTGATCATCAAGACCAAGAGGGGTGATCCTGAAGTTTACCAGAGTCACCTGTGAAAGTATAAAGAAAAACAAATTTCGAGTATTAAAACTAATTCCCACACAGTGATGTCTACATCTTTGAAGCTCCACAAGAAAAAGGCTTCGGAAAACATGCAAGTTGTCACAAGTAGTTTCTTCATTTACCAAAATGTTTTGTATCCATTAAGACCAAAACATGTGGAATTTCATCAAATTGAAATTGCTGTATGCAAGGTTCTGGAATTTTGACCAGTCTAAAATTTTGCCATCTGGCAATAGGCTATGGAATATGTAAGCAAAATTTCAAATGACAACAGAAGGTCTAAGTTATTGACAGTATCTTGATGTTGGCTTTTCACACAAACTTTTTATTAACCCATTACCGAACAACACAATTTCAGAGTGATCCAAATTGAAAGATCCTGCAGACGACAATTTCAAGTGAATGGAATTTTCAATTTATAGGTCTTTTTGGATGGAAGACATTGTGGGAAATGAAGAAATTGCTTGTGACAAGCAATTTCTTCATTTTCCATGATGTTTTCCATGGCCATTATTTTGAGGGGAGTCAAAAAGAGTCATTGTGTGGTAATGGGTTAACCCTTTCCCAAACAACAAAATTTTAAGTTGATCCACTTCGAAAACTGCCACAAATGACGAAATGGATGTTATTAAAGATAGGATTTGTGTAAAATATGGCATAGAAAACATTGAGACAAAAGGAGAAACTGCTGGTTATGAGCAGTTTCTTCTTTTGTTTCAATGTTTTCCCAAGCCTTTTCTATTATGGACGTCAAAACCAAGGTCTTGTTTGGGAAAGGGTTAAGTAAAAATTCAAATGAAGACAATAATCAAAGTGTTTTGGGTACACATACTGACCTTCACAGAAACATCAGGTAGATAATGTGGATTTCTTCTTCGTGATGTAATATACAATTTAAAATCCTTGCTGTATTCTACTACTTAGTCTCCTATACGAATTTCTGAATACTTAGATAATCCCTATTGGCAGTTTGGACAAACAGTTTTCGGTACACATACAAACCTTAACAGAAACATCAGGTAGATAATGTGGATTCCTTCTTCTTGATGTTATATACAGTTTAAAATCCTTGCTGTATTCCACAACTTGGTCTCCTATACGCATGTAGTCCAATCCTCCCTGTTTGAATGTCTGTTTTAGTAAGATGGTGTCTAGAATGGGGTCTAGTTCTTCTCCAACATTCTCAAGTAAACATGGATTACCAAACTAAAAGAAACAGAAATAAAACATTCCAATATCTTGTCCAGAATTTCAATTTTACATGCAAAATATATCAACATAAAGTAAATACCTATGTGGAACAAGATGTGTTTGTGAAACACAAATGCCCCCGAAATGGCCATTCTTCTAAAATGTTAAGTTTTCGTAGAGTAAAGGGTTGATAAGGGTCAAGGGATGACCTTGAGGAAGGTCAAATTGCATGGAACAGATAGATATCATTGAAAGGAAGTTGCATACCAAATTTGAGCTTTGTATGTCAAATACTTTTGGAGAAAAGGCAAAGGTTAAGTTTTCAGAATAGAAGGTTAAGTTTTCGTAGAGTAAAGGGTTGATAAGGGTCAAGGGATGACCTTGAGGAAGGTCAAATTGCATGGAACAGAGAGATATCATTGAAAAGAAGTTGCATACCAAATTTGAGCTTTGTATGTCAAATACTTTTGGTGAAAAGGCAAAGGTTAAGTTTTCGGAATAGAAGGTTAAGTTTTCGTAGAGTAAAGGGTTGATAAGGGTTAAGGGATGACCTTGAGGAAGGTCAAATTGCATGGAACAGATAGATATCATTGAAAAGAAGTTGCATACCAAATTTGAGCTTTGTATGTCAAATACTTTTGGAGAAAAGGCAAAGGTTAAGTTTTCGGAATAGAAGGTTAAGTTTTCGTAGAGTAAAGGGTTGATAAGGGTTAAGGGATGACCTTGAGGAAGGTCAAATTGCATGGAACAGATAGATATCATTGAAAGGAAGTTGCATACCAAATTTGAGCTTTGTATGTCGAATACTTTTGGAGAAAAGGCAAAGGTTAAGTTTTCGGAATAGAAGGTTAAGTTTTCGTAGAGTAAAGGGTTGATAAGGGTTAAGGGATGACCTTGAGGAAGGTCAAATTGCATGGAACAGATAGATATCATTGAAAGGAAGTTGCATACCAAATTTGAGCTTTGTATGTCGAATACTTTTGGAGAAAAGGCAAAGGTTAAGTTTTCGGAATAGAAGGTTAAGTTTTCGTAGAGTAAAGGGTTGATAAGGGTTAAGGGATGACCTTGAGGAAGGTCAAATTGCATGGAACAGATAGATATCATTGAAAGGAAGTTGCATACCAAATTTGAGCTTTGTATGTCAAATACTTTTGGAGAAAAGGCAAAGGTTAAGTTTTCGGACAGACGGACGGACAGACGGACGGACGGACAGACGGACGGACAGACAGACGGACACGAGTAAAATAAAACAATATGCCCCCGATCTCTCGATACGGGGGCATAAAAAAATAAGATATCAAAAACTAATTGTTCTAAAATATATTCATTTTCCACATTTTTCCCCCTCTGCCTTTATCAAGTGGGGCGTCAAAAAGTGTCATCATGGGGAATGGGTAAACAAAATATAACTTCTACCTGAACACAACTTTCTAGTGATCGTGTAAAGTTGGTATCAGACAGTTTGACCACCTCAAGTTTGTTCTGCTATAACCCATTTCCACCTAATTTGATGTCCCCAAAAAGATAGAGGTTTTGGAAAACATTCGGGGAAATGAAGAAATTGCTTGTGACAAGCAATTTCTTCTTTTCTCACATTGTTTCATACCCAAAAGACCAAACAAATTTAAATTTCCTTCACTTGGTATTGTCGTATGCAACATCTTTGAATTTGAGAAAGTCTAAAATTGGGCTGTCTGGGAATTGGGCTGTCTGGGAATGGGTTAATATTCTGTCAAATCAATAAAATAAGAAATTCTATACCTGTACACAGTTTTCTAGTGATCGTGTAAAGTTGGTATCGGACTGTTTTACCACCTCCAGCTTGTTCTGTTTCTCCATATTTTTGATCCACTTATTAGCCTGCCCCTGAGGATCTATCATGAGGGGCCAGCGGTTAGCATTCAGGGATATCAGGGCATTGTCTACTGAGAAACTGAAAAGAAAAGAATATTTATTTCTTATCATTTCTCACCACAGTCGACATCTATGCAGACAACGTTTGCCTTTCTTAATGCTTTATGATAATCATGAGTAAATGGAACATAGATATAGTTTTCACCTGATACTGCATACCTAATTGCAATGAAATTAGACAGACATGCATATTTGTAATAATGCAACACAATTTTTAAGAATTTGCAAGCCATGTACGCTCCTGCTCATAGAGGACATTGCTTATTTACTCTAACTATTTCCAAAATGACAAAATATCAGACTAGTCTTTAGTGTGACAGATGACAAAGTAGATGTCAATATAGGTAAGGTTTATGTACAATTTAGCCCTGAATTTATTGAGACTTATGTTGAAAATTCTACTTATTAGCATTTTCTTCTTTTGCCTCAATGTTTTCCCAAGCTTTCTCTATCAAGGTCATCAAAACCAGGTCTTGTTTGGAAATGATTGGATGGATAACGTTGCCCATGGTTCCACTTTGCAGGCATCCCAAGGGCAATGTACCCAATAAATTTGTTGCTTGGGTGACATATTTTTTTTGTGGCAGCAGTGAATAAATTGTACAGTTCCCTCCACAAGGGAACGTATGACTGAATGTTATTACAATTGTTACATACTTGTCGACTGGCAGCCCCGCTATTTGCCAGTCTCGTATTTTAACAGGATCTCCAAGAGTTCCATGCAATGAAAACACTTCAGATACGGGAATCTCTTTGGCCTTACACATGTCATACCATTCCTTAATACATTCCTGAAAAGGCAGTTAAGATTATACATTAACTTATTTCTACATGATGATGATTTCAGCAATCCTCAAGATAAAAGCTTCGGATAATATTGTGGAAAATTAAGAAATACCCAAAGTTGTAAAACTTCATTCATTTGAAACTTTTAATACCCTAACACTCCAGCCTATCCAACAAGACTTTCAATCTAAGTCCTGTCTCAATATGACCTTAATTGTTGATTGGGATGTTAAACTCCATTCAGTTAAGCAACCAACCAACCAATCAATCAATCAATTTATCAATTCTTATTTATCAAAATATATGAGCCGCGTCGAGCGATTTGGGGTCTTAATGACATTTGGATCAAGTCTGGTTTTTCCGTGATTTAAATGACGTCATTTTCCTACATAATGTTAGATCATGTTTGTAAACATATTGAATTCTTTTTTCGCGAGTGTTTTTGTGATTGATTAACGGAATGAAACTTACAGACATGGAAGACGAGTTAGCTGTAAGTATATTTTATTCATTTTAGCAACTGTGTGTCTATTTATGGTGGCAAAATGTGTGAAAACATGAAAATCGACCGTGTGTTTCTCAGTGAAGGTCATTCAAAAAACGAAGATAAAAATAGATCTAGCAAGTTTAAAAATAACCGCAACGCTTGCCACATTTATAATCTACCTGGTTCCATGTTCTGTATGCTTTCTACTAATTCAATGAATCGTCCCTTGGCCTTGTGCAGAACTTTGTAATCTTGGTCAGTTCTTTAAATCGTTGATTATCTTGTCGACCTAGATAGTAGACCTATCTAGACTAAGTAGATTGGTGCATGACTTGCTTGATACAGTACTGCAGTAGATCTAGTGCTACTAAAATGTAAATCAATACGAAACAATTCTGTTTTGACAAATAATGCATTTGAGCACGTTTTACGAGATATTTTGGTTTCATTTTTATCACTTTTTGAAAAGTTTATGATAAATAATAAGTTCTGCTATTCGTAGCTGCGGAGTGCTTAGCGCAGTTGGTAGCACGGAGCGCTCATAAACTTTTATACTCCCTCGGCGTGGGTTCGAGGCGCAACGGCGTAAGATGATTTTTCAATGCTAAAGTTTTTATAACATCTGGTTTATCCTTTATGGGTGAATTCAAAATAAATGGCACCAAGCATATTTTTTCATCTAGACTAAAAAGAATGGAATATTTGAACAAATTGCAAGGACCATGTGATGTTAATTAGTGTATTGTATGTTCATGCAAAATTTTATTGAAATATCTTTAAAGGTTTTAAAGCTATGCCAAAAAAACACGCAAAAAATGTCTGGAGTGAAACGCTTTTTTGTAAACAGAAAAAAAACTTTCTTTTTTTCTAAACACATAACAATAAAAGAATAACAATATGTGTGTTAAAGTAAGACTTTGTACAGTAACTTAAACATCTTGAGTTTTGATTTTTGTATGTGGTTAGTGTTTGTGTGCAAAGGGTTCGCTGCAGTTCACACAAGAACAATAGTCGTGCGCTGTCTGGAGTGCAACGGCAAATATAGAGAAACTTCAAATTATTGAATCCTGTGGGGATTCTATGACTGTAAAGTCAAGTTTTTATGATAATCCATGTACAGAAATATTTGTAGCCTTGAACAAATATGATTTTGAATACCTAAATAAGGACAAAAACTCTTGACTGTTACTTAGATAAACTCACCCATGTTTGTCTGGAGTGTAACATTTGAAGTTTAACAACTCCTCTTTCACTGTATATTACTTTTTAAAGAACTATTGTTCTCTTTTTCAGATAATATAGACTCAAAGATAATTCACACCAGAAATCCAGTTTAGACATAGACTTGTGTTTGATTTAGAGCAGTATTTATGTTGTCTGGAGTGCAACAAGTTTTTTGGCTTAATTAAAAAAGACCTGATCTAAAGAAAGTGTTATCATCAAATATTGTTTTTTTGAAAGAGAGCATATATTTAAACAATTTAGGCACAAATTTGTGTCATCTTTGCGATTTGTTTTCATTTTAGGGGTTAGAAAGTTAAATCTTAGAAAAGTGAAATATCTTGGTATGATAACAATTGCTCATTGTTTGAAATACATTGAAAAGAGTAACATTGTTTCAAATAGTTATCACGTGAAATATTTGTACCATTTTACTTGATAAAGAAGTGCGAATTGTATCATAAATAAGCCAACTTTGTCAACATGTGAATATGTCTGGAGTGCAACAAATTATTTAAAAAAAAAGAACTTTCATTTTTCACCATTTATAGCACACCTATCTAAGATGATTAATTGTTCTTGTTTAGTTAGTACTTATTACATGTCAAGGTATGATATAAGTAATTTTTTATACCTACCAAGTGCATATTTAGAAAAAAATGTTCACGAAATTAAAGATTTTCTTAGAAAATTGAACTATCTTAGTATGATTACAAGTACTCATTGTTTGAAATACATGGAATAGTATAAAATTGTTTGTTAAAGTAATCATGTGAATTATTTTTACCATTTTACTTGATAAGGAAGTAAAAGAAGGATCATAAATTAGTCAAATAGGTTAATAATGTCTGGAGTGCAACAAATTTGTGACAAAAGATGCAAGTTTTGGATTGTCTAGATTTTAGTTCAAACATGACAATTGTACAAGGGTTTTTTGTTCTGAATTCATTATATTGTTGAGAAAATTGGGTCTGAAGTCTATATGAGGCCAAACTTTATCAAAATGAAAACTTTTTGACCCATGTATGAAAAAATCACAAGTAATTTTGTGTAAAAAGTCATATTTTCACCAGATTTATGACAGAAAAACTAGGTTTTTTGCTTAGAATTCTTTATTGATTCACAAATTACAATTTGGATTGAAAGAATTATTATTTTTCGTATTATTATGTGAGGGTACACTACTTTGTAAATATATGCATTTTCATGTTTTTCAGTTGATTTTCTTCAATTAAAAAATCTGAAACTTTTTTATGTCTAAATATTTTTCAATGTCGTTTTAGATTATTAAAATTTGATCTATGTACAATATCAGAACATATAGACCAAAATCATCAATTGAAATTTAAAAATTTGTTCTCAAATTTAAATTTTATGAATGGAGTTGTTAACTTACCATACGAAATATACATTAGAATGACCATCCTACCACCACGCAGAAACACGTAAACAAAAACAATGAGCGTCTAGTGATCATGATCACGGAAGTACTCCGAGTACTTAGACGCTCCTTCCGGCAGTTAATGTAATAAAGGCGACATTGCAGTCCCTAAAGAAAATGCCGGGGAGGTGGGAGGGAATCGTATGGTAAGTTAACAACTCCATTCATAAAATTTAAATTTGAGAACAAATTTTTAAATTTCATTTCATTCCGTTGTTAACTTACCATACGAAATATACATTAGAATAGATTACAAAGCTTACCTCTTATTGGAGGCGGGAGCATTTTCCTGTAATCCATCTCACTGTATCATCTCTGTATACAAATTATTCCCTCGTGAAACAGTTCCATATATACACATCAGTATCTGCTGAACTATCCCATATGTACACTAAATACAATGCACAACAGTTATTTACATAGTAACTTTATTCTTAAATTACTTTAAAACACAGTTCTCCACATTACGTAAATAGAACTTTGTAAATGTGGATTCTGTTTTCCAGTCTGCTGCTTCCATGATAGAAGATATACTAGCTCCTTTAAAAAGAGCCCAAGATGGTCCAATGGCTCTCGTAGAATGGGCCTTAACTTTGAAGTCTTTGTCATAAGCTAGCTTTATTGTACTCACAATCCATCGGCCGATAGTTTGTGATGAAACTGGTTGGTGTGGCTCAATGAAAGATAAGAAAAGTTTTAACTCATCTGACTCTTGTCCTCCACGAAAAGGTTCTGTTTTCTTCAAATAAATAGCCAAAGCTCTCTTTGGATCAAGAAGCTTGTTGTCTGGAAAGGCTGGAACCCGGATTCTATTTGCGTAATGTGACTGTCTATCCTGCTTGGATAATCCTTGTCTAAGGAACCATAAACCCTCATTATGTACAGATACGTTTCCTTCACCAATCTTCAGTGATTGTAGGTCCGAGCATCTTCGGAACGTTGTGATTGCTAAAAGAAAAACAGTTTTATATGTAACATATTTCAAGCTTGTTTTCTGAAGAGGCTCAAAAGGATATTTTTGCAAAATTTTTAAAACCTTTTCCAAATCCCATTCCGGGCATAATTTTACAATTGGAGGTCTTAAATTAAATACCCCTTTAATGAGCCTCACTATATATGGATGTTGACCTACTTGATGGTTATCAACAGGTGGTAACACAGCTGAAAGCATAGACCTATACCCAGATATAGTTCAACCTTCATGAAAAAGACAGGTCAGGAAATCTGCACAATCTATTAGAGAAACAGTATAGGAATCTTTTTCCCTTTCACCACACCAGCTATTGAATTTTGCGAATTTACTGATGTAGTCCTTTCTTGTGCCCTTTCTCCAAGAGGCTGCAAGTAATTTTCTAACCCTCTTAGGAAATCCTTTTGTTTTGAAATTTCTGTCGAGAGCAACCAGGCTGTGAGCTTGAATATCCCTGGGTCTGGGTGATAAATTTTTGTCTTTGGTTGAACCAGCAATTCTTGCAAGACTGGTAACCTGACTGGTATTGCTATTAACATTTGAAGTAGCATTGTGTACCAGTGACGTCTGGGCCACTGGGGAGCTATTAGAAGAATTTGACAGTGAAATTGCTGCATGTGATGAAGGACTTTCGGGATCAGGCAAATTGGTGGAAATGCATATGCCATCATCCCGTCCCATGAAATTGACAGAGCGTCCACTGCTAGCGCTTTCTTGTGAGGTGACCAAGTGCAAAAAATTGGAGTTTTGTGATTGTCTGCAGATGCGAAAAGGTCTATCATTGGTTGTTCCCAAAGATTGAATAATGTTTGCACTATTGAATTGTTTAGAGTCCATTCTGAAGGGCGAATCTTCACTCTGGACAGTTGATCCGCAAGTATGTTTTTCTTGCCCGCTATAAATGCGGCTTTCAAATTGATGTTGTGTTTTATTGCCAGCTTCCATAGATCCCAGGCTATGTAACACAGGCTGGCAGATCTCGTCCCCCCCTGTTTGTTTATGAACTGAACTACTGTTGTGTTGTCTGATCTTATAAGAACTTGCTTGTCCTTTAAGAATGGGAGGAAAAACTCTACTGTCCTTAACACAGCCTCCAGTTCTAACACATTTATGTGTCGTCTGGCTTCTGCCTGAGACCATGTTCCCTGAAAAATTTGTTGACCCTCCAAGTGGCCGCCAAAGCCTGTCTTGGAAGAGTCTGTCATTAATGTTACTGTTGTAGACCATGGTTGCAGGGATCGACCCTTTAGCGTATTTGCTCTCACTAACCACCAGTTCAGATGACCTATCAAATGTTTGGTCACCGGAATCTTGGCCGACATGTCCCTGGTAATTGGTTTCCAAAAGGACAGAAGATGCATTTGAATTGGGCGCATGTGCAATCGAGCAAACGGAATTATCTCTATGCAAGAGGCCATCTGGCCCAGAACATGAAGAAATTGAAAAGCTGTACTTTCTTTTCCTATTATTAGAGTCTGAATTGAATTCTCCAGCTTCTCTATTCTTTCCAAGGTTGGGAAAACCAGGCCTAGATGCAGTTTGAACAGACTTCCCAGATATGTGATTGTTGTACTTGGGATTAAAGAAGACTTTCCTAAATTTATTATGAAGCCTAAATTCAAAAGAATGTCTAGTGTCCTTTCTCGATCTGACAGGGTTCCCATCCTCTCCCCATTTGCTATGCACCAATCGTCTAGGTATGACCCTAGTCTCACATTGTGCATTCGAAGAAAAGCGGCTACCACCGTCACAATTTTGGTGAATGCTCTGGGTGCTTGGGTGGGGCCAAAACACATTGCTTTGAACAGGTAGCATTTGCCGTTTATGCAAAAACGCAGGTACTTCCTGTGAGATTCGTGCATCGGGATGTGAAGATAAGCATCCTTCAGATCGAGAGAGAAGGCATAATCCCCCTTTTTCAAAAAATTAATCACCTTGGCAAGAGTGTCCATCTTGAAATGTTTTTTTTTTTTTTTTTTCAGTATGTATCTGTTTAATGGTCTTAAATTTATCACCGGACATAATTCTCCGTTTTTCTTGGGAACAAGGAAAAAGGTGCTGTAGAAACCTTCCACTGCCGACTGCAGTGGAACTTCTTCTATAGCTCCTTTTTCCATAAGCTTTTTTCCTCTGACAAAATAAGTGCCAATTTTTCTGGAGACGCTTTGGTCTGTTTTATTCCATTGAACTAACCTTATTCTTTTGTGTTTGTTTGTAGGGTAGTCTGGGGGTTCTAAATTGACCCGCTCCCGAATAATTGTTGCCCTGATGCTGTTGTTGGGGCTTGTCATCATATCTCCCTCTCTTAGCTGTGTTCTCTGAAGAGCCTGAATACTGCTTTCTCTTGTTAGAACCTGTAGAGGGAAAAGGCTTAGATTTCTGAAACATACTATCAGGAATAACCTCTGCAATTTGCTTATTTCTTTCTTGTTTTGCTTTTAATTTATTGTCAAAATCAGTGCCAAAAACACCCTCTGCAGTAAGAGGTAAAGAGTTCACAGTCGCAGCATAATCTTTAAATTCACTCAAGCCAGTGTCATATAAGGCTGCTTTTCTCCTGATCAAATGAGCAAAGGCACCGGTCCTTGACATTTGATCTAACAATTTTGTGGAAATAGCGAAACTATCACGTGTCATCTGAATAGCCAAATCCAAATTGCAATTCTTTTGTTGTAAGCAATCCAACAAAGACCCAAGCACTTGCTGAGAATAGCATGACAGAATCATTCCCATACGAGAAGCCATCTGAGTTTGGAAACCTAACCGCTCAATAGAGCGCATAGGTCTACTGAACAGAGTAGGTGCATGGCCAAAAGCTGCCCTGTGTCCATGTTTTTTGATAAGTAAAGACTCAACAGTGTCATCCAATTTTGGCACCTGAAACCAGTCCTCACAAGATTCATGCACAGGAAAGTCATTTCTGTAAGTGTCCTTAAAGCATGACAGTTTCTCTGGTTTATCACAACGGAAAGATTCCGAAATAATGTTTTTCTGTGCATTGTCCAAAATGATGCCAACACTAGCTTTCTGTGACTTCGTTTGTGCATCTTCACCAAACAAATTCAACAGAGATTTATTTTGAACATCATCACTGACTGCCATATATTTACTAAAACGAGTGTCACAAACACCATTCTCGTCGTTATTAGCAGAAACCAAAGAGTGTGCATCAGATTCCTCATAGAACCCACTATTACGCCTCTCCGTATCCGAAACCTGTATCGAAACAGCATCATCTCTACTAGGTCCAGAGTAATTGTTATCCAAGCCATAATCCCTGTTCAGACTATTTTCCATGGATATCAAAGGTCTGCGAGCTGCACTATTTGCCTCGACTGTGACCATAGAGGGGACAGGCTCAGCCAAGTACTGAGCACCCTCATCACGAACAGAAGTCTGGAGCTGACTCACCTGACTAGTGAAAATGGCCATAAGGCTTTCAATCTGCGACGAAAGTCCCGAAAATCGCTCCTCAAACTTCTTATTCAATTTTTCCTCGAGGCTAACCACGTTGTTTTCCGCCTCGTTTTGTCCTGTTTCCTTGTCATTTAATGACTGAGTAGCGCTCGTATTGGTGACCGAGGCCTTCACTTTCGAAGACTTTTTCTTGGAAGACTTCCCCGAGTCGGTATCTTTCACGTCTGTCATTATAAACGCGAAAATTCGAGCGACAATTACATTCACGTGTTGACTGCAATGGCGCAGAAAAATTAACTGCCGGAAGGAGCGTCTAAGTACTCGGAGTACTTCCGTGATCATGATCACTAGACGCTCATTGTTTTTGTTTACGTGTTTCTGCGTGGTGGTAGGATGGTCATTCTAATGTATATTTCGTATGGTAAGTTAACAACGGAATGAAATGAAATTTAAAAATTGGAAAAAAATAATTTTTGGTACCATTTTATTTGAATTCACCCTTATTATCTTTTTTTCATGACCTGGAAAGCATTATATCAGATCACTTTTGACAGCACATTTTTCTAGCGCAACAGGTAGGCTTATGCCTAAAAATCTCATCTTCTTATTTTTTAACAACAAAAGGGTAAAATGCCAAAATGGTAGGTTTTATAAAATAACCACATGCTTAAACTTTAACATAACGAATTTTATAATCCATTAAAAAAAACTATTGCACCTAACATGTGAACAAAGATCAGACTTCACAAGCATGCAAGCTGATCTTTGTCCACCCTCTAATAAACTAAATCAAACATTGTTTACTTTTGGCCAAGCACCTTAATTAGAACAAGAGATCAGTTTGTATTTCAGTTTTATTTATTTCAGGAACGAGAACTGTGTTGGACAATGTAGAGAAACTGACTTGGCTCATTTGATTTCAGCCAAAATGTATGCCTACATAACTTTTCAAGACAGATTGGACCGCTGTATTTCATGGTATTGACAAAATTTCATTTTTTTTATTTTGATCTGACGGTATTCCCAAAAAAATCACGGGCCGGATGTCGTATGGTAGATTGGGCCCTCAATGCACCCGAAAATCAGTCAAGATATTTCTCCATTCATGCTGACAACTGCCTATGTGAATATTTTATTTTGTTTCTACTTTAAATATGTTGAATTATATAAATTGTCTAATTCAATGACATGTTGAGTAACATATAATGAAAATTGCCCCGGCGTTCAGGATAAAGAACCCCTTATTAGCTCCTCGCAAAGTGTTCCATGAAGTACCAACAATGAGCAACACAGTTTTCAATTCTAAGACATCGTAACTAGAACTAACTTCAGTATGATCAAGCTAGATTTTCCTTATTTATCAAATGTGAGCCGGGATCTTGACAAAGTTCTTTTAAGACATACACACAGCCAGATTGGGATCAATGTTGTTTTCTAATAGTTTCTCCGTGAGCTGTAGCATTACCACGAGACATTTGGATCCCGATCAGACATCAAATGCATACATGCTGATCTTGTGACATTTTCCAATTCTGGCTTCATACGTATAAAGAGAGATAAAATAGAGACTATACAAATTATCTTTTCTCGTGCGTTGATTTAACGCTTGTTTTTTAGGTAAAAAAATGCAAAATGGTATTGTATGTGGCGAAAGATGACCATACCTGTCAACTTTCACGAAAAAATCGTGACTAACACGATTTCAAGTGCAGGAGTTCATCACACGCACGAATGGTCTAAAATCGCTAAAAAACACGATTTTCCAGCAATCACACGATTGCAATTTTCGTCTGCCTTTATTGTTTATTATTGTGAAATTGCACCCTTACTCGCTCAATTAGCGATTATCTTGTTTATCGTCACCTTCCTTGATTGACAATCAAAACGCGCCGATGCATTAACTCGAGGTTAACTCGACGATCTCGGGTATCGACTTATTACAAATGAGGTAAGTGTAAGGTGTGGCTAATATCGACAAGTCAACCAATCAAAATGCGCGATATGTTATCGAGGGGGCAGTTTTCCGATAATCTGTGGATGACAATTAGTGCTTGCCCATTCAGTTGTAAACAAACTTTGATTATCGAGGTTATCGTCGCAATTCTACCATTTAACAAGATTTAATGGATGATGATCAACTAGTATAACAGCCTACACTGAGAATATCGGATCGATCGTGGGTCACCGCTTCGATAAGATTCTGTACATTCCAGAAAATCGGTATTTCGCACTCGTAGGTTGTTTCGCCCCATTATGTTTTGCGGTTTACCTTATATTCATCTATATTGCACTTCTAATGGTTTTCTTATACGCAAAATAACCGCGATATGGTTGCACAGGCATTATTTTGCATCATTTACTAGACTAAAAGAAAATTTTAAAAAAAGGAAGGAACTTGGCAATTGCTAAACTGTGAACAGGCTACAGAAGAATTTAAAAAAAAAAAAAAGAAAAGAATAACAGAAAGTTAGAGATAAAGTTTGAACAAATTGGTTGGTGAGAATTGTTTGGAACAAAGGATGTCTTGTTTCCTACAAAAATTATCCTTTATGAACTTTGCTATTTAACTATTCTGCTTTTGTAAAGAAATAAAATGATAAATATAAGACCTAGAGAACAAGCTACTGTCTTTGTTTAAAGACTCAAGTTAAAGAAACACTGCAAAAAATCTCACTCCTAAAAGTTGAGGTTATATCACTCTGCGCGAAAAATACCCGCGAAAGCTCCTCATTTAAAGGTCGTCGCGCGCAATCTCACTCTTTGAAATTTCCAAAAGTTGACAGGTATGAAGATGACAAGACAGAATTCAACTATCAAATATCTTATTCAGGTCCTAGATAAAGCTCCACTAACTTTTGTTAATATTTGACAATCTTAAGAATAGCGTCGTTGTAAATGCAAAACCTCGTATCTCGTTTTTAGAAAATTTTAAAGGGGAGGGAAAAAAGTGTAATAACTTTTTCCAAACTGAAATGTTTTACTTGAAATTTGGACATATTGTTAATAAATAATGTATCATTGATACTGATCTGTAAAAATATCTCAAAACCTGCGAGAATTGTCTAAACTGGACACACAACTTTGTACTTTGAAAATCGCAAGAATCGACATACAAGGTTTTGCATTTACACCGACGATAAGCTGTTTTCTAAATGAACAATGATAATAAATGAGCGTCATCTCACATTTAATTTTTGTATGATGAGTTGAATCTAAAGTGCTGTATCTCACTATGGGAGATATGCGGAAGATTTGAAGTAAACATCTTAATATCGTCGTTTAATTGGTAATTCATGTGTTTATTGACTGATTGATTGATTGGTCCGTAGATTGATTGATTCAAATCTATGTCATAACATATTTTATAGGTCACACCCGTTGTTTGGTTGATGGAAGTTTTGCTCACATAACACATTTGTATAAACACACTGACTGTGAAACGTTGGACCAACCTCATAATTTGGTGAACAAATCTTCTACGACAAACGGAGTCGTTATGTTTCAAATTGTGGCGATGGATGGATTAGAAAACATACCGAATTGAGTGTGGTTTATACCCATAACTGGAATACGGTAAGAATTTTAATTCTAAATTAGGTTTAAGATAATTAAATAGGGAACGATTTTATCCAATTTACCGTGACATATTTTCGGACAAAAATACAGTATTTCGTAAGTGTTGTTGTAAACTCTCCTAGCTACGGCTTGAATCATATCGTAGTTACGCTATTTTATAACAACACCCAAGGTTTATCAATATCTTACCGTGAACCGAGTTTATTGAATAGCACAACTATTGTTACTATTAGGTCTGGAATGCTAACAAAGGAACAATATTTTCTGTGAAAAGTTCAGCCTGTTTTCCATGTTATGACGAATGTTTTTTCATGTGTTCAAAGTGACATTTTTTAATTCATCATCAACGATAAATGCTTTTTTATCCGCACTTATATTCAGTAGATCTATTTTCCATATTTCTTCCACCATTTTACTTATCAAATTATACATGTATGTAATTATTCATCAACGTACTATTTTTTATCAAACCCAATCAAATAAAGAGATTTTTGTGGTGATTACATTAAACGTGTGCTAATAAATTTTACAGAAAGTACCATTATTTCCAGTTTCTGCTGAAGAACCAGGTGTACTTGCTGTCAAAGAAAGTCAGAATGTTGCTGAGAAGAAGATGACTATTCTGAAAGACCCTGCATATCGGTTAAATGAAGCACAAAACACATCTGGAATCATGTAGCCTGGAGGACTTGGTCGACAACGTCGAGATTACTTACCATATCTTAAACAGTTCGGCCTTACAAACGACCAGTTTATCAAGACATATTTTCCCTTAGAACGCTGATTATTGATTAATTCATGAATTGACATGTAAATGATGTATTTTACAATTAATTGCATATAAGATATTGAGCTCTGTGTCGAGAATTAATGTCAAAACTACAAAATGAATGTTTGTATATTTGTTGAATTAGGTTGCTAGGCAACTAACCGTTCGTTCGTTTATAGAATAGTAATGTATGAAAATTTGTTAAGTTACCATTGTACTCATGCACCATTCACTTTTACATAAGAATTAGTTTCATTTTACTGTGAAAAATATTTTCATGAACATCAAACATATTTCAAATTTTGAAGCGCAACATTCGTGACGTTACTGACGTATATAAGTAATATACATGACGTTCGGAACGGTGGTGTACTTCGCATGGCTGTTTCGACGACAATTTTCAAGATATATGCGAAATTTTGATATCAAATGACTCGTAAATGGCCACACTTCAATTTCCAATCAAAAACAAAAATTCGACCAAAATGTCATTTAGACCCCTTTTTGCCTGACGCGGCTCATATGTTAGGAGAAACAAAAATGTTTACCTGTCTATATGAGAGTATAAAAGGTCCTAGGTACGCCACAACACTAGCAGACAACAACACATCCCCTATAATGTTGTCATAGGTCTCGCTTAGATCTTCCACATTCTGTGCGGGAAAAGAAATGATGAAATAAATATAGAAATAATACAATAAATATATTTGAACTTTTCAACAAACACCTCGTAACTGCAGCTGATTTGAAGCTGCAGTTATGGGGTTTTTGTTGAAAAGCAGCTGTACACAGAAATTATGATGATAAATAAAAGGTCCCAGATACGCCACAACACTAGCAGACAGTAGCACATCACCGATAATGTTGTCATACGTCTCACTTAGGTCCTCTACATTCTGAAAGGGAACACATTATCTGGTTCACAAGAAAATCTTACGGAGAATTTAATGCATGATTCTCTATTGGGTGGCCTAACTCAGAACCATGGTTAAATAATGATAGACCAAAGAGAATCATTAATTATTTCTTATTGAAATAAAAAAAGCAACTAGCCAGTACCTTGTTTTGGTAAAGAAAACAATATTTTTCATTCAATTTAGTCATAGCTTTGCCCATAGGTTAGACTTCAAAGAACTATTATTAAGAATTACCTTAGTCCATCTGTCCTTCTCCCCTCCTAGTCCACTGATCAACTTTTCTGCTCTTTCTATCTTCACTTTGGTGAG
The DNA here is from genome assembly GCA_963680895.1 of Fragum sueziense. Taxonomy (NCBI): domain Eukaryota; kingdom Metazoa; phylum Mollusca; class Bivalvia; order Cardiida; family Cardiidae; genus Fragum; species Fragum sueziense. The sequence goes on from OY804597.1 coordinate 49,600,642, forward strand.
AGCAATGTTGTCCTCAAGATTCTGTAAATATTCACAAAAATGTATAAACATTGCCGTTCTCCCAGTAATTTATCTTATATATTTTCCTTTTACTTTTTCGATTACAATTCTTTACTTAAGTGGGGAAAAATCAAAAACATCTTGGCCCATTCCAAAACAATACTTGTTGGTGACCACAATCAAAAGAAAGGCTGAAATTTGTTGAAATATTCAATTTTTCTTTACACATGATTTCATCTTCTGCAATTCAAAACAAGAGGACCATGATGGTCCTACATCGCTCACCTGAACTAAAATGATATTAGGCACAGTTTTGTTCAATTCAATTAATATTCATGACTTTAAGACTGAAAACAAACTTATGGTCAATAACATTGTGTCAAGTTTTGTTCTGATTAGTCACTATTTGTGGTTGTCCGGGTAAAATTTGAAGGGCAGATCATATGAGATCTTATGGTCTCAAACATTGTGTCCAAGTTTTGTCTTGATTGATAAAAAAACTGTAGATTCTAGAGTGTAAACAAAGTCGATAACTCTAAACTTTCTGATCCCATCAGGCCAAAAATCAAACTAATACGAGTTCTAACAGTCTCCAACATTGTGTTCAAGTTTTGTATTGATTGGTCATTCTAGAGTGTAAACAAAGTCGAAAACAGACGAAAAAGGCAATTTTGTAAAATTCAAGGGCACATAACTCTAGTCTTTCTGGCCAGATCAGACCAAAAATCAAATTCATCCAAGATCTTATGATCACTAACATTGTGTCCAAATTTAGTCTTGATCGGTCAATAATTGTAGATGCTATAGTGTAAACAAAGTCGAAAACAGTGAAAAATGGCAATTTTGTCAAATTCAAGGGCAGATAACTCAGGACTTTCTAATCTGATCTAACCAAAAATCAAACTCATCCGAGATCTTATATTCACCAACATTTTGTCCAACTTTTGTATTGATTGGTCAATATTTGGAGATGCTAGAGTGTAAACTTTGTCAAAAGTAGCTATTTTTTACATTCAAGGGCAGATGACTCCTGACTTTCTGGTCCAATCTCACTCAAAATCAAACTCATCCAAGATCTTATGGTCACTAACACTGTGTTAAACATTTGTCTTGATTGGTCAATAATTGTATATGCTATAGTGTAAACAAAGTCGAAAACGGTCAAAAACGACAATTTTGTCAAATTCAAGGGCAGATTACTCAAGACTTTCTGGTCCGATCTGACCCAAAATCAAACTCATCCGAGATCTTATGGTCATCAACATTGTGTGCAACTTTTGTATTGATTGGTCAATATTTGTAGATACTAGAGTGTAAACTTTGTCAAAAGAAGCTATTTTTTACATTCAAGGGCAGATAACTCCTGACTTTCTGGTCCGATCTAACCCAAATTCAAACTCATCCGAGATCTCATGGTCATACATGTTTTGACCAAGTTTGGTTAAGATTGGCTTATATTTGTAGATGCTAGAGTGTAAACACCAAATTGTTGACAGACGGACGGACGGACGGACGGACAGACGGACGGACATACGGACAGACGGACGACGGACAAAAAGCGATCACAATAGCTCACCTTGAGCACTTCGTGCTCAGGTGAGCTAACAATTCGGACAACTCTTAAAGTTTGGCCAGTGGGAAAAGGTTAAGCCCAATAATTTACAAGTGATATATCTCACCTTTTGTTCTTCCTGTTTTCTAGCGAGATTTTCTTCCAGACCGTTCAATTTATCTGTAACCTCCTGTAGCTCAGCTTGTTTCTCATTCAGCTTAGCCATCTGTTCAGCTAACTCTTGTTCGGCATTTTGTAAACTCTCCTTCTTCGGAGCAACAACCTTGGCGACACCGTCGTACACTTCTATTGCACGCACCCATTTACACAGACCCTCGCACGCTGACGATGAGTTACGGATCAGAGCGGGATCAAAATCAGGATTATTGATATACTTTTCTCGAATCTTTTTCATTAATACCCCAGGGATGTTGTCTTTGTCATATTCCTTCAGAGATTCTAGGAATTTTAAATCACCCAGCATCTGAAAATAGACATGCATTTCTTGTCCCAGATTCATAACTTCATTATGATAATAATTACAAAAGTATTAATATTTTCATCCAATTCAGTCCAATATAGTTTGGTTTATAGGGGTGTTACATCGTTTTTAACTACTAAGGTCATATCGCGATGGCTGGTGACCTAACCATGCATTCCTATCATTTCTCATGCCAGTACTGCTACAACACCCTAACCGAGCCTTTAGTTGCATCCCCACATAGATTCATGATATCAAACCATTGATGGGCGACATTTTTGTCAGAAAGGGTATTCAGTCCAATATAGAATTAGATGCATTCACGAGATATGGTTGTTCATATAGACAGACAGACATAGGGATGTCGGAACAGATGATTAGAAGGTGAAGATGATATCAATGCTCTTACATCTTCTGAAGTGTATGAAAAACTTTAAAATACTAACCCTTTTAGCAGTAGGCCAGAAGTCCTCAATAGCTTTTCCACTTCCATCAATCTTTTTCTCGGGTTTGAGTCCCTTCATAATACACACGGCCTCCATGACCAGTCGGACACCAGCTGGAGGGTTCGTCATTGTCTTTACCAAGCTGATGTCATTCTGTTTCAGCGTGTCCAGGGCAGAGATGGCCGCATTCATGGCTGGCATGGCAATGGCTAATTTTGCCTCGCATTCTTCCTGTGGAAAAATGTGGATAAAAATTAAGAAAATCTGAGAGTGGGACATCTGCCGGCGGGTTCATCATCGTCTTGACCAAGCTGATGTCATTCTGCTTCAGCGTGTCCAGGGCAGAGATGGCCGCATTCATGGCTGGCATGGCGATGGCTAACTTTGCCTCGCATTCTTCCTGTGGAAAAATGTGGATAAAAATTAAGAAAATCTGAGAGTCGGACATCTGCCGGCGGGTTCGTCATCGTCTTTACCAGGCTGATGTCATTCTGCTTCAATGTATCCAGGGCAGAGATAGCCGCGTTCATGGCTGGCATGGCAATGGCTAATTTTGCCTCGCATTCTTCCTGTGAGAAAAATTGTTGAGAACAAATAAGCAACATTTCTAAAAGCAAGGAAAAAACAAATCTTGTTTTGATAGTGCAACTCTGTTAACCCATTACCAGATGACAAATTTTAGACTTGTCCAAATTCAAGCATGTTGCAGACAACGTAAATGAAGCTTTACATTTTTTTGTCTTTCTGGGTAGAAAACATTGAGGGAAATGAAGAAATTGCTTGTCACAAGCAATTTCTTCATTTTCTACAATGTTTTCCCTAGTAAGTCCCTTGTGTCCCTTCATTATACACACGAGCCTGACACCTGCCGGCGGGTTCGTCATGGTCTTGACTAAGCTGATGTCATTCTGCTTCAGCGTATCCAGGGCTGAGATGGCCGCATTCACGGCAGGCATGGCGATGGCTAATTTTGCCTCACATTCTTCCTGTAGAAAAATGTGGATAAAAATTAAGACAATCTGAGAGTCAGACACCTGCCAGCGAGTTCTTCATCGTCTTTACTAAGCTGATGTCATTCTATTTAAGTGTATCCAGGGCAGAGATAGCAGCATTCATGGCTGGCATAGCAATGGCTAATTTTGCCTCGCATTCTTCCTGTAGAAAAATGTGGATAAAGCCTTTGAAAAATTGGGAACATTAAAGATTATCCAGTTAAAATGATATAATTTCTGACAAACAATAGTATTATCGACGATTTATGAGGTAAAACACTTAGAACCAGTCTATCTTTAGCCCAAATTCATTGCTTTTTCTGAGTTTGTGTCACCATTAAAGAATTATTCACATGAAATATTTTGCTGAACTAAAAAGCATCTATTAACATTTTTATGACAATAATACACTCAAAGGTAATCTACAAACCTTGATAGCTGTAGCAGCCTGAGCAGATTTCGTAGCAGCAGCCTCCTCTACTTCTACAACCTGTTTGACTTGCTGAACTTCTATTCTCTCTTTCTTTATATCCTTACTTTTCAACAAAAATCTTGTAATTGTAGCTTAAAACAAGTATCTGGTGTTGTATGCAACACATAAAGTCCCCTACCGGCTTCACATTGACTCAATATGGTAATCAATAATAGATTAAGATGAATAAGTTACTGCAGGATCCATTTTTTGCCATATTTTCACTATTTCCGTTACCATAGCAACCATACTTTTCGTCAAAGAACAAAGATAAAATGATGTGCATAATCTACACATTGCCATCTAGTCATATACCAAGTCTCATCAAATTAGCTTGCTTACTTATTAACTTATCGCAGGATCCAATATTTTTTGCCATATTTTTACTATTTCCGTAACCATAGCAACAACAATTTTAGTCTAAAAACAAAAATAAAATGATGTGCATAATCTACACATTGCCATATAGTCATATACCAAGTCTCATCAAACTAGCTTGCTTAGTTATTATCTTATCGCAGGATCCCATTTTTGGCCATATTTTCACTATTTCTGTAACCATAGCAACCTCAATTTCAGTCGAAAAACAAAAATAAAATGATGTGCATAATCTACACATTGCCATCTAGTCATATACCAACTTTCATCAAAAACGCTTGCTTAGTTATTAAGTTATCGCGGGATCCAGATTTGAGCGGACAGACGGACGGACGGACGGACAGCAAACCTATAGTCCCCTCCGGTGTGAACACCGGTAGGGGACTAATAAACTGCAGTTACAAGATTTTTGTTGAAAAGCGTGAATATACACATTTTTTCCTTCCCTCTTAACAACTATGTCAAAGTTACACATGTACAAACCTTGATAGCTTTAGCCTGGGCAGATTTCGTAGCTGCAGCTTAGTCGACTTCCACAACTTGTTTAACTTGCTGTACTTCTATTCTCCCTTCCTCTATATCCTTACTTTTCAACAAAAACCTTGTAACTGCAGCTTAAAACAAGCTGCAGTTACAAGATTTTTTGTTGAAAAGCCACAGTATACAATTTCTCCTCTCTAACCCTTTATGAAAAGTGATGATATACACATTTTTCTCCTCTCTAAACATTAATGTAACAATTACACATGTACAAACCTCGATAGCTTTAGCAGCTTGTGCAGACTTAGTAGCTGCAGCTTCGTCAACTTCCACAACTTGTTTGACTTGCTGTACTTCTATTCTCTCTTTCTCTATATACACATTTTTTCTTCTTCTCTCTAAACAATTATGCAACAATTTGTTTATTTTCAATAAAAACTTCGTAACTGCAGCTTGAAACAAACTGAATTTACGAGGTTTTTGTTTTAAAGCATTGAATTACACACATACAAACCTTGATAGCTCTAGCAGCTTGGGCAGATTTCGTAGCTGCAGCTTCGTCCACTTCCACAACTTGTTTGACCTTCTGAATTTCTTAGTCTTTCTTTCTCTTTATCCCTGCTTTTCAACAAAAATCTTGTAACTTCAGCTTAAAACAAGCTGCAGTTACAAGATTTTTGTTGAAAAGCGTGAATATACACATTTCTCCTCTCTAAACCTTTATGAAAAGCGATGATATACACAATTTTTTTCTCCTCTCTAAACAATTATGTAACAATTACACATGTACAAACCTTAATAGCTTTGGCAGCTTGTGCAGACTTAGTAGCTGCAGCCTCGTCAACTTCAACAACTTGCTTAACTTGCTGTAATTCTATTCTCCCTTCCTCTTTATCCTTACTTTTCAACAAAAGTCTTGTAACTGCAGCTTAAAACAAGCTGCAGTTACAAGATTTTTGTTGAAAAGCGTGAATATGCACATTTTTCTCCTTCTTTCTAAACATTTATGTAACAATAACACACATACAAACCTTAGTAGCTTTAGAAGCCTGAGTAGATTTCGTAGCTGCAGCTTCGTCCACTTCCACGACTTGTTTGACTTGTTGAACTTCTATTCTCTCTTTCTCTATATCCTTACTTTTTTAACAAAAATCTTGTAACTGCAGCTTAAAACAAGCTGCAGTTACAAGATTTTTGTTGAAAAGCCACAGTATACACATTTCTCCTCTCTAACCCAATATGAAAAGTGATGTTGTACACAATTTTTTCTCCTTTTCTCTAAACATTAATGTAACAACTACACATGTACAAACCTTAATGGCTTTAGCAGCTTGTGCAGATTTCGTAGCCGCAGCTTCATCCACTTCAACAACTTGTTTGACCTGCTGTACTTCTATTCTCTCTTTCTCTATATCCTTACTTTTCAACCAAAATCTTGTAACTGCAGCTTCAAACAAGCTGCAGTTACAAGGTTTTTGTTGAAAAGCAGCCATATACGAGGTATGTCCATAAAATACGTAGACAACCAAAGTTTTCCACCAAATAGTAGTTTTATCGATCCCAAAATACTATTAGTTTAAAGGTCCATTTATTCTTAAATACTTCTGCTACATTTTATATTGTTTTCGAAAGTACGTACAAGCAAAACCGTCACCATAGCAACAGCATAACGCTACCACGGGGCACTTCAGATATTTGAAAATAAAAAGACATAAAACTAGTTTTTTGTCGCAAGTTTTTTTTAAAAAAAATACGCGGGTAATACACTCACTTCAGCAGTGACGTCATTTGACGTTTTACCGGAAGTTTTGAACGTAAACAACTTGCCAGGAGACGTTAAAAGCAATAAACAACCGACTGCTATGACGGAAGAAAAACGCGCCGTTATTAAATTCTGTGTCGGTGCGAACATGACACCAACGGAAACATTCATGTTGATGCAGCGAGGCAAGGCTGACGTGTCCAGAGCGCTAGTGTTTAAATGGCATAGACGATTTACGGATGGACTGGAAGATACATGTATTTGTTACCAGACTAGACCGGGAAGACCTCGGCTGCGAAGCGATCACGCACCTTACAGCCCAGACTATGCGCCTATGGACTTTGCAGTTTTTCCGCGATTAAAGGCGGATCTGAGAGGCAGACGTTTTGCCGACTTAGACGAACTAAAGTACTTTGTTCGCTCCTCTTTAGGGTCATACAAGAACGAGTGGTTCTGCGAAACGTATACCAAATGGGTGGACAGACATAGGAAGTGCGTGAACGCGGGTGGAGAGTACTTCGAAAAGTTGTAACGTCGACGTCGTAAACGACGTCAAAGTGCCCCGTGTTTGGTTTTTTACTTGTTTGTTCCATGTGTATTTTTGTAGCTGTTGCGCGTATTTTCATAAAATTTGGTACACATATTCATATTAAAATTCTGCACACGCTGGTGTAAATTTTAAATAGATCATGCATTTATTTCTTATTATTCTGGACCTGTCTACGTATTTTATGGACACACCTCGTACATAAATTTTTAACCTCCTTTCTAAGCAATTATATAACAATAACACATGTACAAACATTGATAGCTTTAGCCTGGGCAGATTTTGTAGCTGCAGCTTCGTCTACTTATACAACTTGTTTAACTTGCTGTCTTTTTATTCTCTCTTTCTTTATATCCTTACTTTTCAACAAAAATCTTGTAACTGCAGCTTGTTTTCAGCTGCAGTTACAAGATTTTTGTTGAAAAGCGACAGTATACACATTTCTCCTCTCTAACCCTTTATGAAAAGTGATGATATACACATTTTTTCTCCTTCTTTCTAAACATTAATGTAACAATTACACATGTACAAACCTTAATAACTTTAGCAGCCTGGGCAGACTTAGTAGCTGCAGCTTCGTCGACTTCCACAACTTGTTTGACCTGTTGAACTTCTATTCTCGCTTTCTCTACATCCCTGCTCTTCAACAAAAACCTTGTAACTGCAGCTTGTTTTAAGCTGCAGTTACAAAATTTTTGTTGAAAAGCCACAGTATACACATTTCTCCTCTCTAACCCTTTATGAAAAGCAGCCATATACATAAATTTTTAACCTTCTTTTTAAACAATTATGTCACAGTTACACATGTACAAACCTTAATGGCTTTAGCAGCTTCGTCGACTTCAACAACTTGCTCAACTTGCTGTTCTTCTATTCTCTCTTTTTCTATATCTTTACTTTTCAACAAAAACCTTGTAACTGCAGCTTAAAATAAGCTGCAGTCACAAGATTTTTGTTGAAAAGCGTGAATATACACATTTTTCTCCTTCTTTCTAAACATTAATGTAACAATTACACATCTACAAACCTTAATAACTTTAGTGGCTGAGCAGAATTAGTAGCTGCAGCTTCGTCCACTTCTACAACTTGTTTAACTTGCTGTACTTCTAGTCTCTCTTTTTCTCTGTATACACATTTTTTTTCATTCTCTCTAAACAATTATGCAACTATTTGTTTATTATAACAAAAACTTGAAACAAGCTGCATTTACGAGGTTTTTGTTTAAAAAGCATTGAATTACACATGAACATACCTTGATGGCTTTAGCATCCTGGGCAGATTTAGTAGCTGCAGCTTCGTCGACTTCTTAAACTTGTTTAACTTGCTGTACTTCTATTATCTCTTTCTCTATATCCTTACTTTTCAACAAAAGTCTTGTAACTGCAGCTTAAAACAAGCTGCAGTTACAAGATTTATTTTGAAAAGCCACAGTATACACATTTCTCCTCTCTAACCCTTTATGAAACACATTTCTCCTCTCTAACCCTTTATGAAAAGTGATGATATACACATTTTCTCTCCTTCTCTCTAAACAATTATGTAACAATCACACATGTACAAACCTTGATAGTTTTAGCAGCTTGAGCAGATTTCGTAGCTGCAGCTTCGTCCACTTATACAACTTGTTCAACTTTTATTCTCTGTTTCTCTGCATACACATTTTTCTTCTTCTCTCTTAAGGTAAAAAGGGCCTAATTAGCACCAAAGAGCCCGCGGTGAAATTTGAAAAGTGCAAGTAATTCCTAAAGTGTGTTACATTTTTATTCCAAATATAAACATAAGCATTTTGTACGGTTTAGAATTTTGAATTAATGCATATTTATGGAAATATTAGACAAAAATGTTCCAAATTACCTCCCTTTTATAAGAATATAGAGTAAAATAATATTTGTAAATTACTTTCTCCTTGAAGCATTATCTTGAAATCCGGCACGGTGAATCAACTTATGTGAAGTGTATTTACAAGTGTGTGTAATTTGATGCATTTCGTATGGCTAGAAAGTGGTGTTTTTAATTAGGCACTTCATACCTTAACAATTATATAACAATAACACATGTACAAACTGTAATAGTTTAGTCGCCCTAGCAGATTTCATAGCTGCAGCCTCATCCACTTCAACAACTTGTTTAACTTGCTGTACTTCTATTCCCTCTTTCTCTATATCCTTACTTTTCAACAAAAATCTTGTAACTGCAGCTTAAAACAAGCTGCAGTTGCCAGGTTTTTGTTGAAAAGCGTGAATATACACATTTTTCTCCTTCTTTTTAAACAATTACAAAACAATAACATGCCTACAAACCTTAATAGCTTTTGTAGCCTGAGCAGACTTAGTAGCCGCAGCCTCGTCGACTTCAACAACTTGTTTAACTTGCTGTACTTCTATTCTCTCTTTCTCTATATCCTTACTTTTCAACAAAAACCTTGTAACTGCAGCTTGTTTTAAGCTGCAGTTACAAGGTTTTTGTTGAAAAACTACAATATACACATTTCTCCTACTTCTTAAACTTGTTTGACTTGTTGAACTTCTATTCTCTCTTTTTCTATATCCTTACTTTTCAACAAAAATCTTGTAACTGCAGCTTAAAACAAGCTGCATTTACAAGATTTTTGTTGAAAAGCGTGAATATACACATCTTCTTCTCCTTCTTTCTAAACATTAATGTAACAATTACACATGTACAAACCTTAATAGCCTAAGCAGCCTGGTCAGGCTGCAGTCTATTAACTTCAACAACTTATTTGACTTGCATTTTTATTCTTTCTTCTATATTGCAGCTTTTCAAATAAAACCTTGTAACTGCAGCTTAAAACAAGCTGCAGTTACAAGATTTTTGTTGAAAAGCGTGAATATACACATTTTTCTCCTTCTTTCTAAACATTCATATAACAATAACACATGTACAAACTGTAATAGATTTCATAGCTGCAGCTTCGTCCACTTATAAAACTTGTTTAACTTGCTGTAATTCTAATCTCTCTTTCTCTATATACACATTTATTCTCCTTCTCTCTGAGCAATTATGCAACATTTGTTTATTCTTAACAAAAACCTCGAAACTGCAGCTGAAAACAAGCTGCATTTATGAGGTTTTTGTTTAAAAGCATTGAATTACACATGTACAAACCTTAATAGCTTTCGCAGCTTGTGCAGACTTAGTAGCTGCAGCCTCGTCAACTTCCACAACTTGTTTGACTTGTTGAACTTCTATTCTTTCTTTCTCTATATAAACAATAAGTTCCTCTGTCTCTTTACTGGTCTGTATTAACTGTGGTTGTAGTTCTATCAATTCTTTCTGCATTATGTTGATCTGAAATAGGAATTGATAAAAGTGCATAGTCAAAGTTACACATTTAATTATAGTATCAACAGCAACATGTAAACATATTTCTCAATCTACTTCAAGTTTTTTGGGTAAACCTTCATCAGCCAAAAACTTTGGTTTTGAATGAACAAATATGTCATGTTTAAAAAGACAAGAGGACCATGATGGTCCTATATCGCTCACCTGAACCAAAATGATATGAGCAACACTTTTGTTCAATTCAATTAATATTTATGACTTTAAGACTGAGAACGAACTTATGGTCAATAGCGTTGTGAAAATCCAACTTATACGAGATCTTATGGTGCCCAGCTGTGTCCAAGTTTTGTCTTGATTGATAAATAATTGTAGATTCTAGAGTATAAACAATGTCGAAAGCAGCCGAAAAAGCAGTTTTTTCCAAATTCAAGGGCACATAACTCTCGACTTCCTGATCAGATCAGACTGAAAATCGAACTCATCTGAGATCTTAATGGTCCCAAACATTGTGTCTAAGTTTTGTCTTTATTAATTAATAATTGTAGATTCTAGACTGCAAACAAGGTCGAAAACAGCCGAAAATGGCAATTTTATCAAATTCAAGGGCACATAACTCTCATCTTTCTGGTAAAATCAGACTGAAAATCAACCTAATTCAAAATATTATGGTCTCCAACATTGTGTCCAAAATTTGTCTTGATTAGTCAATAATTGTAGATTCTAGAGTGTAAACAAGGTCGAAAACAGTCAAAAACAGCAACTTTGTCAAGTTCAAGGGCACATAACTCTCGACTTTCTGATTAGATCAGACTGAAAATCAAACTCATCCAAGATCTTATGATCCCAAACATTGTGTCCAAATTTTGTCTTGATTGATTGATAATTGTAGATTCTAGAGTGTTAACAAGGTCGAAAACAGTCAAAAACGGCAATTTTGTCAAGTTCAAGGGCACATAACTCTCGACTTTCTGATCAGATCAGACTGAAAATCAAACTCATCCCAGATCTTATGGTCCCCAACATTGTGTCCAAATTTTGTCTTGATTGATTCATAATTGTAGATTCTAGAGTGTAAACAAGGTCGAAAACTGCCAAAAATGGCAAATTGTCAAATTCAAGGGCACATAACTCTTGTCTTTCTGGTCAGATCAGACTGAAAATTGAACCCATCCGAGATCTTATGGTCTGCAACATTATGTCCAAGTTTTGTCTTGATTGATCAATAATTGTAGATGCTAGAGTGTTAACAAAGTCAAAAATAGCTATTTTTTACGTTCAAGGGCAAATAACTCCAGACTTCCAAGTCCGATCAGGCCCATAATCGAACTCATCCGAGAACTTATGACAATACTTGCTTTGACCAAGTCTGATTAAGATTGGCCAACTTTTGTGGATGCTAGAGTGTTAACACCAAATTGTTGACAGACGGACAGACGGACAGACGGACAGACGGACGGACGGATGGACGACGGACATTGAGTGACCACAATAGCTCACCTTGAGCACTTCGTGCTCAGGTGAGCTAAAAAGACACATTGACAATCATCAGGAGTTTGTAATCTTAAATTCTATTGGGTTGTCCTATTAAGGGTTGGTTTAGTAACAGGTTGAACTGATTAATTGATTGATTGGGATTTAATCTCTCTTTCAACTGCTTTTGACATATCCAAGTGGCTGGATAACAGAACCATGAATTCCAGTTGTTTCTCGTACCAGGACTACCAAAACATCTTTACCAAGCCTCCAGCTGCTTGTCCACATTGGATAATGTTTATCAAAGCATTGGTGGGAGACAATTTTGTCAAAAAGGATGTTTGCCTGTGCCAGAGATTGAACCTGAGACATCATGAGTGAGAGTCTGATGCGCTACTAACTGCATCATTGCTGCGACCTGTAACTGATTGAAAGAAAGAATACATCAGTCATTCTATAGAAAATGTACATCGCCTGTCCCGGTGTAATTACGGAGTAATTCTGTGCTAAAAGTGCACTTATATACAGTATTCAGTATGTTTATCTTATGTTAATCAAAGCCAAATACTTTTTATTTAACAGAAAAACGCCAATTGTAACAATATTTCGGAACAAAATTTGATGACCCTACGAAAATCAGCGATTTTATTGTGTCCCGATGCCCAACCTGACATATTTTTTACAAAAAAGAAAGGGTTATCAAATAGAAAATACATACTTTTTTGTTGTTGTTGATAGACATAATGTTGTCCTTGTGGATAAAAAATAAAAAGAGCTAAACACTCATACCATTAACAAAATATTTAATCCTAAACCACTGTCCCTGTAAAATAAAACAGTACCGTTACGGGATCATTTCTTCAACTTTTGCTAACTATCTACCACTGACTTCGTCATCAAATGACGTCATATTAAAGCATCTCCGCGACATTTTGTAAATGTGACAATATATGGCCGTGATGTCTGATTCGCTTGAAGACAAAATACGATGTAAGTTGTTCGTATTAAATAGTTATGTTTTCCACGTACAATACCGTTCATATGATTAAACAAATGTCGGTCGCTATAATGAAATGTTTACTTTGCCATGCTATTTTCTGTATAACCCTTCTGGTTTATGTCAAGAGAAACTATGCATATCCCTTCCACGTTATCACCATTATTGAAAAGATGTGTAAATTTTACATTACCGTTACAAACAATACCGTTACGCAAACCAAAAATTTGTAACGGTATTGTCCATTTTGTAACGGTATTGTCCTATTTCCGTAACGGTAAGGTACATTTTCCGTAACGGTACTGTTTAAAAACCATACCGTTACACTGCTTTTGAAGACAAGTTCAAATATTTTATGAATAATTCAAGTGAAGATAAAAGTATTGTAAGAAAATACAAAAGTTGACATTTGTGCATTTAAATTTGGACTAAAATCACAGATTATATGAGAAGTTTTGATACATATTTTAGAATCGTTTTAGATTTTCAGGTGTTGAAATGATTTCTCCGAAGAGATGAACAACTGTAGCAGTATGTTCATGTATTCTGGCGAAAGCTTTTAACGAGTGAAAATTGTTTGTGTGTTGTTTTTTTAAAAATGAAACAATTTTCAGAAGTTAAACTCAACATTTCTCTCCGTAACGGTAAGGCTTATTTCTGTCAGGTGCTTTATCATAGGAATGAAAATTTACAAAAAATATCGGTACTTAATTCAGAACATGTTTTGTTTTGATTTTGTCACATATTTTCCCTTTAATTTAAGTTATTTGAGGTCCAATACCAAAATGTGTCTTTTTTATCAAAACCTGGCCATAGATGTACGTTTTCTGTAGAATTACTGACATACCTGTTGTTCAGAGAAGTCCAGTTTTTCAAGCCCCACCTGGTATCTATTCTTCAATGTTAACAGCTCCAATCTTTTCTTGTTCAACAATGTTTTAAAGGTCTTGATGAGCTCTAGGTAGGATGTGGGTGTGACATAGTTACGTCTTCTCATTGTCTCATAGAATCTGAAAACATTGAAATGAACATTAGATAAGATCAGAGGCGCGTTCTTTAGAGCAAGATTTCTTGAGATATATCAAGATTTCTTAAGATATTTCAAGACAGAGCGTTCTTTAGAACAAGATTTTTTAGCCGCTCAGTGGGAGACGCCATTACCTATTCTTCTTTCGGAACCCCTTGGTCAACTCTGTAGCAACAATATAAGACAGGATTGACCGAGTTGTTCCGAATGCTCCATACTTTATACAAATGACGTCATTATGACGTCATTTGTAAGAAATATGGAGCATTTGGAACCCCTCGATCAGAATCTATGTCTTAAAAACGCTTTATCTAAAACATCTTAAGAAATCTGAAAAAATCTCGCTCTAAAGAACGCACCTCAGATCTCTTTATGGTCTTGAAAACAGGCTTCTACAATATATGAAAACATACTTACTTTTCAGATAGAGCCCTCACACTTTCATGGAAGTGTTTACACATGACCACAGTTTCGTTCCTCACTTCATCTGTCATTTCTATCTCATCCAAGAACTTGTTGGCCACCAACTCTAAGGCATCCTCAGGCCATGCCTGTAAGTAATGCATACATGCATAAATACCACTACCCACATTACACAGTCAAGTGCACAATGAAATAAATGTTACAATGATGGTTGACAAACAGTAAATACAGGAAACATGTACAATTTACGAACAAATAGAAATTTTGAAAATCGCATGTGTTTATCAAATAACAATATCAAGCATATTTAATTTTAAACCTTTTGACATAGAATGCATGTATTTCTAATTTCACTAGTTACAGAAGCATTAATCAGAGTCAGTCTACCAAAACAATTACAATACTAGTATTCATTTTTTGGGTAACCTCCGCCAGGTCAGATCTGTTAAACTTACCTTGAACCAGTCTATAGTACAACAGTTTATGAGAGAGGGAAACATCCTAATTCTGTTTCTAAATGCATCACCAATGGGACTAAAGGCAAGGACGACATGGAGGTTACGTCTTATTCGCTCCACAAATTTGTTATACATGTTGAGGGGTGTTCTCTCAATTTGTGAGTTCTCATTTTGACATACGACTTGCATCTGTAATTAATGAATATATCAATGCTTTTCAGCAAAAACCTTGTAACTGCAGAATGTTTTAAGCTGCAGTTATGAGGTTTTTGTTGAAAAGTGACAATGTAATAATGTTGATTGACTCTTTCCAAACAACACAATTTTAGACTGAATGCCAAAGCAACATGGAGGTTACGCCTTATTTGCTCCACAAACTTGTTATACAAGCTGAGGGGTGTTCTCTCAATTTGTGAGTTCTCATTTTGACACACCACTTGCATCTGTAAACAAGAATATCATCACTTTTCAACAAAAACCTTGTAAACTGCAGCTTGTAATAAGCTCAAGTTTCAAGGTTTTTGTTGAAAAGCCATACAATTTCAATGTTGATTAACCCTATCAAAACAACACAATTTTAGACTGAATGCCAGAACAACATGTAGTTTTCGCCTTATTCCCTCCACAAACTTGTTATACATGTTGAGGGGTGTTCTCTCTATTTGTGAGTTCTCATTCCGACAAAGGACTTGCATCATTCTGTAAACAAGAAAAAAATATATGAAATTAAGTAGAAATTTACCACTAAAGGTGATACCCACGCCACTACTTTTGTCTGAACAAGTGTTTTTGTGGAATCAGGGGCTGTAACTCAAAATTATCATATTTTCGCCAAATTTGCATCTTGCACATCTATGCATCCTAATGCACACTTGTGCCAAGTAATAATCAAATCAGACAATAGCTGTAGGAGTTGTCCAGACAAGCATTTTTCTTTTGAATCAATCTATACCTGGCTGATAAAGCCTCTCTTACAACTGGTCGTACATGCTCCTGCGTGCGGTCTGCGTCTAAAACGTATGTTTAGTCGTGCAATGCACGCATATGCAACGTAAGATTTTGGTGGACGCAACCACGATGCAGACTGCACGCAGCAAAGAATTGACCGGATAATTCTTTGCTACGACCATTCTGCGTCTTTTAGAACGCCAGGAGCACGAAAGACAGAAGTACGGAGCACGTACAACAAGCGTGCATGTGACGCAGGGAACAATACACTGAAATTCCAGAAAATTCACAAAGAGTGCGTACTTTCCTCGAAAGAAATTCATACTTTTGACCTGCTTTGAATGTACATATTTTGAGGCGCTCTGACAATCCATCGTGCATCTTTATAAATCGTGAGATTTTGCAGAGTTTTAAAATGTATGATTTAACAAGAGCTGTCACTGTAAGATGACAATGCCCCCGACACCGCTTTGATTTTAAATTATGGCCAATCTATGTTCAAGGTCAAGGTCATCCAGGGGTCAAGGTCACCAAAGTATGTGCCTACAGAAAGGTAATGTACCAAGGAATGTTGTGGTAAAGTATGAAGCGAATATGTTAAGTAATAAGGAAGTTATGGCCAATGTTAAAGTTTTTGGACGGAATGACGGACAGACGGACGGACGGACAGACGGACGGACCGACAAGTCAAATTTATGATGCCTCCCTATCAGGGGCATAAAAAGATGCACGACGGGTTGTAAGAGAGGCTTAAACAACATACCTTTTCAATGATTTCTAGCCTTTCTTCATTATCATACAAGTTGGGAATATCTCCAGTATTCAGGATCATATTTACATCCTCTAGGAACGATTCATCCTGAAACAAGATGTGTTTGTGAAACACAAATGCCCCCGAAATGGCCATTTTTTTAGAATGTTAAGTTTTCGTGGAGTAAAGGGTTATTAAGGGTTAAGGGATGACCTTGAGGATGCTCAAATTGCTTGGAACAGATAGATATCATTGAAAGGAAGTTGCATACCAAATTTGAGCTTTGTATGTCATATAGTTTTGGAGAAAAGGCAAAGGTTAAGTTTTCGGAGTAGAAGGTTAAGTTTTCGTAGAGTAAAGGGTTGATAAGGGTTAAGGGATGACCTTGAGGAAAGTCAAATTGCATGGAACAGATAGATATCATTAAAAGGAAGTTGCATACCAAATTTGAGCTTTGTATGTCAAATACTTTTGGAGAAAAGGCCAAGGTTAAGTTTTCGGACAGACGGACGGACAGACGGACGGACGGACAGACGGACGGACAGACAGACAGACGGACACGAGTAAAACAATATGCCCCCGATCTCTCGATACGGGGGCATAAAAATATAGGCATAATTTTCTTGATTCAAATGTGAAAATCTCCCGAAATCACGGCAGAAAATTACCCCATGGCATTCATATAAGATGACTTTTCGAGAAAAATCAAGCGCTTTCTGAGATAGTCTATATAGAAAAGAAGGAAGAGAGCCAAAAGAGCTGACGTTCTGGAAAAGGACAACATTTTTGGCAAAATATGGCATTTAGATCTAACTAGAAAATATAATTATCATAAATATTATATAAAGAACACGCCTTAAGACATTTTTATTATTATATCAAATCATTTTCATACATCAATTGTGTGTATTTACAGACCAGTCCAATTGTTTAAATTTGATTTTCTCAAAACCGTTAATAACCATTATTGCCATGAATATATCCACCTGTGGTGTTCAAGGAATGAACATTTAGTTTTAGAAGCTAGATCTATATGTACAATGTCATTACAAACCTTAATCTGATGGTCCCCAAATAAGAAGACCATTGAGACGCCTTCATCTCCTGCACGTCTCATCATTTTACGCAAATCATCCCGCCATTCCGGCATGTTGTAGTTTTTGGTGATCTCGATAGAAAACAGCTCAAAATCAGACATAAATGCTGCAAGTCTTGTGGCACTCTGTCTACCACTTCCTCCAATACCTACAGATAAAAGAAATTGTGAACAAGATGTGTTTGTGAAACATGAATGCCACGAAATGGTCAATGCTAAGTTTTCAGACAGACAGATGGATGCCCAGACAGACAGACAGACAGACAGACAGATGGACATGAGTAAAACAATTTGCCTCCGATCTATCAAAATGGGGGAATAAAACAGATTGAACACAGCAGAGGTCACCCAGATATAATATTTCTGAACTTAATGATGATTTTTCAGCAAACCAATAACATTCTTTGTATGACAATCAATTAAGGGGGAATGCTCCAGTTTTTTTTAACACTCGGTCATTACTGTAGTAAATTGAATGTTTCGTACCAATATGTTTCGCTACCATATTTTCAATAATATAACACATCATTGCAATTTACCATTTTTGGCGGTAAAAGTGTATTTCCTGTGCAAAACTGATTTCCTCAAGATGGAAATCGATTATTTAGAGCAAGACAGTCGTAAGTGTGTATGCAGTTACCACTGTTTTGCGTCATTCTATTCATGTGTAGCTGATAAAAATTGCTGTAATTCACTAATAAGTGCGCTGACCTATACATTTTCTTTTTGAATTATTACCAGGACATGTTGCTTAATACAATGAGGGAGTTATATCAAGTTCTATTATATAGAACTTGAAATATTTTCAAAAATATACAAATATTTACGTAAAACACTCCAGCTTCGTTGATCTAACCAAACACGTGAGCATGCTGTTTTATACATTTACGGGTTTACAATAGCATATATTTTGGATTGTCAGTTCATATTAAATGTAGGACGTTACTTTCAATCCGTTTCCGGGACTAAACGATGAATATACAGCATTTTATTAGCATTTTAGTGACCTTGGACAGGTGCAAGAAATTGTGCATTTTTTCGATGTAGGGGTATTTGATACGAATGCCTATAAAATTCAAACAAGATCGCTGACCATCCATTTTTATTTTATTTTTCAATTGGTAATAACATGTAATTTCAACATACAAAATATAAATAAATTCTATTATTGGGAAAAAATTTAGGAAACTGGAGCATTCCCCCTTAATACTGCAAATGTTTTTTTTTATCATTTCATGATTGTTTTGAATATTTTGAGTAATCCAAATTATAAGAGTGATACTTTAATGAATCAAAGCATAAATCATTAGATACTAT
Source organism: Fragum sueziense (assembly GCA_963680895.1). NCBI lineage: Eukaryota > Metazoa > Mollusca > Bivalvia > Cardiida > Cardiidae > Fragum > Fragum sueziense. The sequence continues at coordinate 49,619,545 of OY804597.1, forward strand.
ACTCTTCGGGCAAGTTCAGGCCAATCTTGGCAATAGAAATTGACAAGGGTATTCCTCGCTAATTTTCATTGCAAAGGATGACACCCAAAAATTCTTGAAAAGTTTTTTAGATAATCATGTGTTGAGAGTCAATCTTAGGGTCATTTAAATCAGCCAAGTTATAATGAATGGGAAAGGAATAACTATATATCTTACCAACTAGCAGACAGTGACCATTTGGCTGCTTCAACACACGACTGATCCTAGATATATGTTCTATAGCAAATCTAAACATTACTAAGTCCATGGGGGCTTTACTCATAGTGTTGTACTCCTCCAAATTGGACTCTATCATCTGGAACAAACAATGTCAAGATGAGAAGAATGGATAAAAGATATTGAAGAAATAGGATGGACAAAAACTAATATATCTGATTGCCACAATATGGAGAGGAAAACTTCAATCTTAACTGGGCAATCAGGGGCTGTATTTACACAACATGTCTAAATTTATTGCCTAAATTCAAGATGTATGTCTCGTTCAATCAGATGGGTTATTGTGTAATTTCAAAGGTTAACTTGGAATAAGACTGTTTGGTGAATACTTACCCATGTCCCACCCTATGAAGAGATCCAATGATCCATGATTCAATATAAACATTGAAGCAGACCCCAAAATGGTTGAAGATATACATGTAGTTTGTGTACAATATAACTTAGACAATATTAACCTTCTTGAGCCAAAAACAAAATTTATATAAAGTGACATGGTTCTAGGTTAAACAGTTTTTGAGAAAGAACATTGAAACAGATTTTAAACAAGGTCTTATTGTGACCTTGAACTTTGACCTTTGTGAGTGAAAAAATAATAGGGCATCTCCTTAGGTCAAGGACAAAAATCATATAAAATAACATGGTCCTAGGTCAAACAGTTTTTGAGTCAGAGAATGGAAACAAAAAAGACTTTGAAAGGACAGACAAATGGATGGACAGACAGAAATGGTTGAAACCAATATATACCCCTCCCGACTCTACTTCATGGATGTGTGTGTGTGTGTTTTGGATGGATATGATTACACTCTTCTTCCTGTAGACTAACTCATATAGCCAATGCATAAAGATTTCTGTGTGTTATGTCAAAGTACAAACCTCTCTCAGTTCATCCAGATTCTGCATTTCATCATACAGTTTCTCCGTTTTCCCTCTGTTTAGGTAATCTCCGAACATTAAACTACGGATATCATCATCGGATACTTCTGCCTTGGGGTCACCAGTGATGTGTGAAAACAAGTTGTTCATCCGCTCCTTGAACTGGGACTCTACACAGCTCTGAAACCATAATTCAACCCATTAACAGACGGCAAATTTTAGCCTTGTCAAAATTCAAAGATATTGCAAATGAACATTTTATTCAAATAATATTTTACATCTTTTTGCCTTTCTTCATAGAAAACATTGTGGAAAATGAAATTGCTTGTCACAAGCAATTTCTTCATTTTCCACTATGTTTTCCTAAGCCCTTATCCTAAGGGGCTTCAAAAAGCGTCACTATGTGGTAGTAGGGTAAAGCTTATTTAGGTAGTCATCGAACATGAGACTACGGATATCATCATCCGGTACTTCTGCCTTTGGGTCTCCAGTGATGTGCGAAAACAAGTTGTTCATACGCTCCTTAAACTGGGATTCCACACAACTCTAAATTAACAATAAGTTTTCTTAAATAACATCTTGTTTTTAGCGTAATATGTAACAACGATGTTAATCTAACAAAATACCTGCATCCTTGCACTTATGTTCTCTACCAACTTATACAAGTAACATAAATTCAATGGACTTTTACCTTGACATTCAAAAAGTAATAAATCAGATGAACTTGAGCTAGGTATCAAAGCACAAGTTTTACTGAAGTATTATTTCTATGGTAGGAACAATTTTTTCTACTTGGTGATAAAGGACTAAAAGAAATTCATGTCAGTAAAAAGAAACAATACAGTAAAGAAGGGCATCAAAAGGATTTTTCTGAACAAAAGTTATAAAAACTTTACTGAATCTAAGATGCTTCATTTTTCACCTGAAAATTACCATACCCTCACTTACTTTGACCATTTTGAAGAAGAGGTCTCTGTCTGTTTCATCTACGAGTCTGTCATAAAAGACACGATAAACCTCATGTATCCAGAGTCGCATGATTTTCTGGTTGCCTTCTTGGCCATCTGGTACTACTTCTGCTTTCAACAATAATACACCCTGACGAAACAAAGAATTCATGAGGTACAAGCAACAAGCTTTAACATTCAAAAATAATTTTACAATGTCAGTTTTTTGTGGTTGAATTGCATTTCTGACTCCAGGAAAGTGTGCTTGCTCTAAATTGGATCATAAAAACTAGCATACAACACATCTTTATTATCTAAGACAAGCATTTTTTTTTTATATTTCTACGTGTATCAAGATGGGTTAATGCTAACTCCCCAAGTATTGGTAATAAAATTTCACCTGAACCTGGCCTAAGTAATCACATGCTTCAATGGTTTTCAAAAATATATCTCCAAGACGGTCCGTTAATTATTGACATGTGTAGCACATACAGATTACAAAGTCACAATGCTTACTGAATCTATCGACTCTGCTAGACTACGTACAATCGCTGGTGAATATAGACTTTTCCACATCACACATATTCTTTGCATGTACAAAAGGTTCAGATGAATTTCAACCCATTACCAAACAAGAAAATTTTATGGTGGTAGAAATTGAAAGATGCTGCAGACGACAATTTCAAGTGAATGAAATTTAACATTTTTTGGTCATTTTACGAAGAAAACATTGTGGGAAATGAAGAAATTGCTTGTCACAAGCAATTTCTTCATTTTCCACAATTTTTTACAAAGTCATTATCTAAAAGGGTGTCAAAAAGCGTCAATGTGTGGGAATGGGTTAATTACCAACAGCTTTTGTGTGAGACATTAAAACCAGTCATTGTTAAGAGTAGGGTTGAATGTTGTACCAGTTAAATCAAAGAAAATATTCAAAGAACAAATACTTTGTGTACGTCTAATGTTTTTAAAGCCATACCTGCACAACCCTTGCAAAATCTCTAAGATTGAACACATAATGAGACCTAGATGGTGAGGGTAGAAAGTTGGTGATGGCCTTCTGATAGATCTCTAAGGTTGCTGTTACTATAATCTGTAAAACAAATTGTATAGGGGTTTAATATTATGTTTAACATTTCTCAGAGATATTGTACATATAGTTGTAGAGGCTAAAGTCTCTAAGATTGAACACATAGTGAGACCTAGAGGGTGACGGCAGAAAGTTGGTGATTGCCTTCTGGTAGATCTCTAATGTTGCTGTTACAATGATCTAAAAAATTACAGAAAACAAAACATGTGAAACAAGAGTTGTCCACAGACAACATAGTTTGTCCTAATGGCAACTTGCCACAAAACTACAAGATCAAGTTAAAAGGTCATGGTCCCAAATGAAAGTATTTGGCAGGAGGAATCCATATGGGAAATATCAAGTCTGTATCTCTTTTAATACGGAAGCTAAAGGCCCTATCAAAGTTTTTGAAAAACAGGTCACACTCAAAGGTCAAGGTCACAAGGTCAAAGGACATGATTACAAATGAAAGAACTTGGGGGAGGCATCAAGGCTGTATGTTTAACCCATTACCAGACGGCAATATTTTAGACTTAACCAAATTCAAAGATGCTGCAGACAGCAGTCTGAAGTGAATAGAATTTTATATTTTTTGGCCTTTTTGGATAGGAAACATTATGGGAAATGAAGAAATTGCTTGTCACAAGCAATTTCTTCATTTTCCATGATGTTTTCTAAAGCCTTTATCTTATGGGGTGTCAAAAGGCGTCAATGACTGTGTGGTAACGGGTTAATAGGACACACAATTGAAAGAAAGCAAAGTAAGAAAGTTACATACCCTTGACCATCTTCTGTGATTTGTCTCGTATGACTTAAAATGCCAATCCACAATAGGTGAGAAGATATTCTTCATTGTTTCTTCATCAAAGGACAGCATCCCAATGACGTTAAAATGTCGTAGAAATCTCGGAGTTACATTATTTCTACCACCACCTGGTGGCCCCATTGCACACAACATGCTTATATCAACAAGGTGCAGAACACTGGTGTCTTTTCTGAAAGTAAAAACATGATGTCAAGGTCACATGACTATGTTTGAACAAAACACAACATGCTTATATCAACAAGGTGTAGAACAATGGTGTCTTTTCTGAATGTAAAACAAGAGCCGTCACAGACGGATTATGCTCCCCGAATAAATGTTTGTTACAAAATAAAAACTATCATACATTATAGTCTACCTACCAATTCTGAAAAGGTGGCTAGAAAACATTTTCGTAGGCATTTTTTGAACATGGAGTTTTGATGTATTATTTGCAAAGTATAAGGCTTGCCTGATTTGCTTAGACCGGTAGTCGCCTCCAGTCGGCCGTATTAAGGTCACAAAACAAGGTCAAAGGTCATTGGGTGCAAAATTCACATAAGCCCCCTTTAAATGCGTATAACTCTGTCAATTATATGTCTAAATGCACGGAAACGGTTTTAAATGAAAGCCCAATAAATTGTCTTGCATATAAAATATAGTTAATGATACTTTTCTCATTTGCACATTTATTAATATTTGGCAAAATGTAAAAAATGGCAAAAAATATGCAAAAATTGAACGCAGTGTAAATGGAAATCATGCTGCATGTGAAAAAATATTGCGATTTCAATTACACAAACACGTTCAAAAATGTCTATAAACCCTTAGCAAACATTTAAAATCAAGTTTGATGGTTAAAAGTCACCATTTCTATATGCAGGTACAGCTCGAAGTCAGCTGGGGTTAAGATTTGTAACGATCATTGCTTTTACACAGTATACACGACATTTCAACAGTATTGATGGAACTTAAATGATATCATTTCTTTTGTCTGGATATTGACTCTAAATAGATCATATTAGTATATACCTGCAAAACTAACATTTAAAACAATGATTTTCACGGTGTAAATGTTAAAAAAGTGAGTAAGAGTTACCCCACCCACTCAAATAACCTAGGAATTTGGTACAATTTACTTTGGCAACCAAAACATTACAAGTAATGCAATGAATAAACATTTAACAATCTAGAACCATTTGTCTTTTGTATAAACAAGAGGGCCATTGGCCCTGAAGCGCTCACCTGATATAATATAACTTTTTGTATACCAATTTTCAGGTTGATTGGACAAAAATGTGACCTCTAGGGTGCACACAAAGTTTAACTAAGATTTGACCTTGTGACCTAGAATTGATCAAGACAATCATTCTGATCAATTTTCAGGTTGATTGCCGAATGATTGGGCAAAAATGTGGCCTCTAGAGTGCACACAAGGTTTTACAAAGATTTTACCTCATGACCTAGTTTATGACCCCAGATGACCCAATTTCGATATTGTCCGAGAATTGATCAAGACAATCATTCTGATCAATTTTCAGGTTGATTGGGCAAAAAATGTGGCCTCTAGAGTGCACACAAGGTTTTTCTAAGATTTAACCCTGTGACCTAGTTTTTGACCCCAGATGACCCAATTTCAAAGTTGTCCGAGATTTCAACAAAACAATCATTCTGAGCAAATTCCAGGTTGATTGGGCAAAAAATGTGGCCTCTAGAGTGCACACAAGGTTTTTCTAAGATTTGACCCCGTGACCTAGTTTTTGACCCCAGATAACCCAATTTCAAACTTGTCTGAGATTTGGCCTCTAGAGTGCACATAAGGTTTTTCTAAGATTTGACCCCGTGACCTAGTTTTTGACCCCAGATGACCCAATTTCAAACTTGTTCGAAATTTTATCAAGACAATCATTCTGAGCAAATTTCAGGTTGATTGGTCAAAAAATGTGGCCTCTAGAGTGCACACAAGGTTTTTCTAAGATTTGACCCTGTGACCTAGTTTTAAATCCCAGATGACCCAATTTCGAACTTGTCCAAGATTTTATCAAGACAATCATTTTGAGCAAATTTCAGGTTGATTGGGCAAAAAATGTGGCCTCTAGAGTGCACACAAGGTTTTTCTAAGATTTGACCCCATGACCTAGTTTTTGACCCCAGATGACCCAATTTCAAACTTGTCCGAGATTTCATCAAGACAATCATTCTGAGCAAATTTCAGCTTGATTGGGCTAAAAATGTGGCCTCTAGAGTGCACACAAGCCAAAGGTTGACGGACGACGGACGACGCACGCCGGACGACGGACACAGCGGTATCACAATACCTCACCATGAGCACTATCGTGCTCAGGTGAGCTAAAAAGAAAAAAAACTCACTTTTTCGGAAATGGTTGACATTGTTTCACGAAGAACACATAGGCCTAGGCCTACTACGCCTCCCCCACCTATAAATTTTGATGGGTTACTGTACACTAAAAAGCCTCAGATTTGAAAGACTGGATGCATAACTACAATCCATTAGACAAAGAAAAGCTTATTCAATAAATAAAAAAGATGATTGGCATAGTAACTTGTTACGTTCAGGCCCGAACAGGGGGCTCGGAGGCTTTGCCCCCCCCCCCCCCCCAAAATGGCCAAAAATGCCGATTTTTCCTTAGTTTACGCGAAATTTTAGAGAAAATCAAATTTAGCCCCCCCCCCCCCCCCAATATTCAGAAACAAGGGCTTCAGCCGTCCCAATATAATTTTGCTTCCTACGGGCCTGACATGTACATGTATGCAGAAGTAGCAAAAATGGCATTTTCTTTTTATTGAAGATCGACTTTTGGTCAAACCAAAAGATTTTTTTTGTTTTCATAAGAACTGAAAAAGAAAGTCAATTTCATCGATGCGATATGCCATTAACTTGTACCTTCATATTTTTTGCTTAACTTCAGAGCGTTTTTATAGATTTAAACGACAGAGTGGGATCAAACACCAAAATTCCAAAATATGCAAGAGAGATCTTCAATATTTTAGGCATGTTTCAGCTAAAAGCAGTAGAAAAATGATATATTTTATGAAATCAATACTGTTAATGATGCATTAAAGCAACATCCGGTATTCAATTCTTTCTAGCATTGTGCTATCTTGAAACAGTAGAACCGGGCACAGGGGAGAAAAATATAGAAACTGATGGATTTTTCTCAATAAGTGTTTTTTAACAAAATTATAATTTTGATTGCTTGGTCAAAATTTAGATTCAAAACAGCTTTAAAGAAGGTGGGCCCAGGACAATTCTTGTACTAGAAAGTCCCACAATCCAATGACCTAGTTTGATAAGATTCGAGTGGCTAGAACCTTTGTTCGATCATCCTTCCATAGGCCTACACATTTCACAAGTGAAAAAGACTTTTAAGGGCAAGCCAGACAATCGGTCTTTTATGACCCAGGCACATCCGATAACTGTATCAACTATGAACCATTCTTTTAAAAGCAATATAGTCTGTTTCTACGGACAATCGACAGAACGTACGTCCACAAGAACCATTGGAATTATTTCCAAAATATGTTGAAGAGCAATTTTCTGTAGTTTATGGCGAGTCCTCTTCTTTTTGCTACCACCAAACACTGGCTAACTAGATGGGAAATAGTATTGTATGGAGTTCGAAGAAGTCTAAGTGGAAAAACAAAAACGTTATAATACAAATATCTGGTTCTGTCTGTGCGAGGCTCAAAACGTTTTGATCCCCCATTAACACACAATGGCAGAATCACGGTACAGATTGGAGACTAAGCTCCCCAACTAGCACCTTCACGGTGCTCTGTGTTATCAGTTCCACATCTCAGTCAGTATCAGTCTATGTACATGTAGAACTTAGTGTGTAGCCTGGGTCTAGTCATAGGTATACGATGTGAAGAATATGAATCAAGGGCATTGATATATGTAAAATTGTGGTACCTGTGAACAGGAATAGAGAAACAGCAAGACATTGTTATACTAGAATCCAGGCTAAGTTGCATGGTGCACAGCATTATCTCGAGAGAATACCCAGAGTTAACTTTAAAGATTTTTGAGATCACGAAACAAAACTGCCATGCGATTCTAGACTTTTATCGTACTCCAACCCTTTAAAAAAAGAGGTCTCACTGAAAGTGCTGTCAAATCTGGCAGATGATTAAGGTATTCCACCCGTTATTAGATACCAAACACTTTGTGTAATTTTTCCTCCATCTTCAGCATGTCCCGTTACAGTGCAAGTCAATACCTTGTCAATATCCGTTGCCACTGATGACGCCGAAGATGCATGATATATTTCGCATCTATTGACGTATGAAATATATCATAATAGTTATGCGACGTAAATAATTATCCAAGAATAACTGATATGATCAAGCCTTCATCTTTTTGACCTTCTGAAACAATACCTGTTGTTGAGTCTAGCAGTTAACAGAATAGAAGAGCACGCCCACTCCTTAAGTTCTTTCCCATGGATGCATTCTCAAAAATATTTGTAATAACGTCTCTGATCATACGAAAATACGTCCAGGTTTTTGTGACCTTAAACTTCACAAATGGATGTGTATTCTGAGAATCTCTTGCATCGACGAATGTTAAGATTTCCAAGCAAATGGACTTCGAGTTGTGGTAATAATATAGGATTAAGGTATAAGTTTTATATGAAACTCGATTTCTGCACAATTGAAATACAAAAGCCATTTTATTTTACTTTTATTTATTTCGGCATTCACAAATACTGACCAATCAAGTAAACAACAACACGATCATGTTCGATTTTCTGAATTAAATCGCATGATCTGAGTTATGATGCAAAAAAATGTCTGAGGCTTTTAACATACGGATTCACTTTTTTCGTATGTTTTATGATAAGGCAGAACAATACTCGTATACAAATGAAAGATACACATTTGATTACAACGAAAATTATAATTGAATGAAGAGTTTTTAGTTACTAGTATGTCATAAGTTAGTCAATGCCCAGAGGCTTGTCTGGTATATTGTCGTCAGCATACTAAAAAGCAACCCATGCAGGTTCATAGATTTTCCTTATTTATGTACAGAGTTCCTTTGTGCCAACTCCACAACCCATTAGTTGTTAATTAAAATGGTAAGGGTTGTGCAGGATGGATTAGCTGGCGATCGTTGTGTCTTTATATTTTAATATTAACCAGTAACATAATGTAACGTTTTATTAAAGATCGAGTGATTTGCATAATTAGAGACACATACAGAATCATATTTAGTTTAATTTCTAAAACAATTTAAAGAGTATTGGTAACAAAATCAGATAGACCCAAAGACTGAATCTCCTGTTGTCTCTAATGGAAGCATGTATATTCCGTTTTTATTCACCTGACAGGGTGTGGCTATAAGTAAAGAGGTTATTCGACGAGTTTACTTCTCGACACCTTGGTTGATAGAAGAGAAAAAACGTGCGGTACGAGCATGAGCATATTTCGAAATTGAAAGAATGTGCAATTGTAAAATGTGTTGTTATAAAACCTTGTAACTACAGCTTGATTAACGCTGTAGTTATAATGTTTTGCAATAATACCGACGATTAACCGTAAACTGAGAAGGCTGTTTCTCCTCACGTTTAAATGTAATGAACCGTTTTTAGGCTCCGCCCTGTCTCCCGAAAAAAAAAACAGAATATACATATCTAAGTATATACATGTATATACATGTCATGTCATGGGCACTTAAGATCTTCATATCGCATACCATAATCGCATATCAGAACTGCAGTCAGACTTATGATTGCGATAAAAAAAAAAAATCCATAGAATGGAATGATCCGTTCCTAATTACACTTTATGTACATGTTCGAATGTTCTCGTAAGGCTATCAGATGTAATCACCCAAATTGCAATAATGGAATTAAACGCCCGGTTTACAAAGTGAAACTACACCACTAATGAACAAAACAAATTGAAACATAAATACTTACCTTCAATGTCGTATGATCGTATACCTCACGATAAATGACCTGGTAGAGCATCCCAGCCTATTGGCTAGGGCTGCTCTGCCAGGTCTATTATCGCGAGCTATAAGATAGTGAAATGACTACTTTCAGCTGCTGATTATGCTTAATTTCTGTTTTATTTTGAGTCTTTATTTATCTAATTGCACTTTAAATGACTATGCATTCGTCAAAAGAGGCAAAGATTTGACTAAGTGATGTTGATGTAAGCTATATATAGCTCTAATGTTGTTTTATTAGAGGAATGTTTTTGCCCCTAAAATTCTTATTATATTTTAGGAAAATGCATCGAAAGCTATAAAAATTCACGAAAATATTATTTTTAAACAAGAATTTCCAATAAAACATCGTAAAAATATCGTAGAATATCATTTATGTGAAGTTCGTATTGCTACACCAATGTTTGTGTTTTTTGTATTTTTTTGGAAAATTTACCCCACCCACTTTTAGCTATGGCTACAGGGGTAAGCCAAAGACTAATTCTGTAAGCAAATATATTTCAGTAAACAACAGGTGTCTAGGCAATTTTTAACTATAATGTCATTCATCAAAACATACCGTTTGTATTTTTTAGGATTTTTTTACTTTTCGAAAAAACTTATTTTTTGTGATTTTTTGGCCATTTTTTGTTATATTTATGAAAAATTACAAAAATACAAATTCGTAAAGTTGCATATTGATGTTTTAAGTGACAGTACGAATCGTTAGCTTTATTTAGGTACCAAAATAATTGTTTTAGCTTAATAAATGTTTAAGTTATGAGGCATTTTAGGGGGCATTTCTGAAAAATGTACCGAATGACCTTTGACCTAGTTTATTTCAACCAATATCGCCTGCTAGAGGCGACTACCGGGCAAGCCGTACGTACCATGCCTTGAAGATATCATTGGGCATGGTAGTCGCCCATGTTCAGAGAATGCCTACGAAAGTCACATTTTTTGACTTTGTAGGCAGACTATTAAGCCCCCTTTTCCCACGACAGATTTTTTGTACACACATTATTTATAGAATATTGTCTAGAACATCCTATTTATTACATAAGTACAAAATTTCATTAACACTTTCCCAAACGACAAACTGTTAAGGCGGTCCTATTCAAAAGCTGCTGTAGACGACAAAATTGATGTTAGAAAAGATCTGATTTATGTACAATACAGCACAGAAAATGTTGAGACAAAAGGAGAAACTGCTGGTTATCAGCAGTTTCTTCTTTTGTTTCAATGTTTTCCCAAGCATTTTCTATTAGGGACGTCAAAACCAGGTCTTGTTTGGGAAAGGGTTAAATTCTGCCCATTAAATGCAGAGAAATTAGAGAAAAACTAATTTTTACACTAAGGCCCCTTTTTCCATGACGGAGCCTCAAATTAAGAAATGGAGAGAAACTTGCCTAGGTATTATCCCAGGAAGTTCACATGTGAAGTTCCATTGAATTTTGTCCAAGGGTTGCTGAGATCTGGCTGTGGATGGATGGACAAACGGACAGACGGACAGCGTGGCGACTATATGCTCCCCGAAATTTTTTCCGGGAGCATAAATATGATGTAAAGGTTATGTTACAATATTAAACTGTTGTACGTAGAATGTAAAAATAAACATGAACAGTGCGAACATCTACACTTTTTATCACAAATCTTTGAAATGAGCAATCAATTAATACAAGAAGGTTTACAAAATGCAAATGAGTTTTGGTATGAACCTACCTGTCAAACCAGTATCCATGATCTATCCACTGACGTAGGACCTCTATCGGTGGCTGTGCTCCATATTTCTCCTTGGCTGGCATATTCAAATCATCAACAAAGACAACAAGTCTTTTACCAGGAGTAGGTCCATATTGGTTCTTCTTGCGTCTGGAATTTAAAAGTCTTATATAAACAGATTGCCACATAATAATGCTTTTTGATGTCCTTCAAGATACAGGGTTGTGTCATATGAAGAAATTGCTTTTTTCCAAAATGATTTCTACCCCAAAATACCAAAAAATGTAAAATTTCATTCACACGAAAATGTCACCTGCAAAGCCTTAGAATTTAGACAAGTCTAAAATTAGGCTGTTTAGAAATGGGTTAAAGACTCATGCAATTTTAAACAATCTTTGAAAAGGACTCTTGATTCATTCCTTTTAAAATAAGTATGTTCTTACCTGTCCAACTTTGAGAATATGATATCCTGTGTTTGATTGGCCGAGGTCTGGGCTGAGAAGTTGACATTGTTTATGATGTATTTATCCTTTGGTAATGAAGACAAAAAGTTATTTGTGATGGCACTTTTTCCCGTCCCTGTCGGCCCGACAAACAACAATGGCTTGTCAAGTAGGATCAGCCTGTCCAGGAAGTATCGTTGCTTCTCCGTCTCAATGGTGTTAATGATCAGCTCGTTTATCTGAGGTTGAGAGAATTGATAAATAACTTACTGATACCTGTTACCTGATAATATTATATCATTGCATATTTATACAATTCCAACCGGCATTAGATACCATACACTTGATGCATTTTCACTTACAGCTTATTTGTTACAACGGAAATTGAAATGGTTATTCACCGATAAAGGCAAAGTTGCATGAAGTGTTCTGTATCTAATGATGGACAGAATTCCATAACTTATCAAACTAAAACATGCTGGAAATCCATAACAATTTGTATCAATATTTTGACAGGGAATTTTGAAGTCTGAAAAGGGGAAACATTCAGGCAGAAATGAAACTAAACAGTTGAACATACAAATATCAATTCATATAACAAGGAGAACAAAGTACAATAAATCCCAATATTTTGTATTGTTCTACCCCAATTGTAATATAATGCAAAGTATGATTTCATCTATACTAGCCAAAACTTCTAACCGGCCACTTTAAAAATAAAGATATTTTTTTCTGTGGTGATTGGATTTTCATGAAATTTGCTATGTGAATTTTTAAGCAACTATCCAAATGATTTTGGTAAAAATTTACCGTTGTTTTATTGAAATAAAAGCACAGCTAGAAAAAAGCTCAAAAAGCTCTAAATTCACACAGAGCTCAGAATAGTGTCAATGTAGTGTTTTTGGTCTCATGAATCGTTAGCTAAAACATAGACTAAGAAAAAAATTGAAAATGTTTGACAATTGTGCACGGCATATGGGCCTAGAAGAAAATGAAAGAGCTAGTGTATGCAGAAAAACGGTGCTTAAAAACAACATCTAAATCATGTTTTTCTTCGAAAATGCTTTAAATATAGACTGATGATTCACGGCGAGTTACAAAATGTAGGATATGTGTAAAAAATCAATTTGTTGCATCGATTTTCCACACTAGACCATATTTGAGCATATTCGCTAGATAAAGTGTTTTGCCGGTTGAATTTAAACACCATTTTACAATGCCTCCAATTCGTTCCGCTTTCTCTGTTGTCAAAAGTCACACAAAATTGACAATGTTTTCCATTTTTTTTCTTTGTCTGGGTTGTAGCTAACGATTTGTGTACTTTCAATTGTTGAAAGTGTATTATCTCGAGCTCTATTATGATTTAGAGCTTTTTGAGCTTTTCCTTTATTACACATCAAAATTTGATAATTATTGGTAAATTATCATGTAAATCCACGGATATTATGCTTAAAAATGTACATATCAAATTTTAATTAAAATGGAATAACCTTTAAAAAAGTTATGGTCATTTTTAAAGTGGCCGGTTAGGACTTTTGGCCAGTATATAAGATGATTTTATATCTGAAATTTTAAATGGTATAATGACAAGTATTTCTAAAATATGGATTATGTGATCTGTCAAGCTAAAAGGGGCCTTATAGGAAGTGTGAAAAATATCGACCCTAGCCAGTTTGCGCAGTCCACGCAGCCAGGCTAGGGCAGACACTTTTCACTTTAATGCAATTTTCTAAATTCAGAATGTTTTCCCTATCTTACTATATGTTTATTTTTCGCATAAAGGATCTGGTTGACCTGTGCTGAGTCTAACAAATTTGTCAACATTTTGATTTTTGGAGTTCGGATAAGATCCCTTTTAGCGTGACAGGTCACATAATATAATTCCTTCACAGAACAGATCGGAAATTCATGTAAACCTAACACAAATAACCATTTCTGAAACAACTAAATTTTAGGATTTTTCAATTGAAAAGATTTTGCAGTTGCAGATAACAAAATGGCTATTAAAAACTGAACATTAAATTTTGCAAATTTATTCAATAAAAGTTCTTGCAGAAAATGGAGAAAATGTTTTTTATCAGCATTTTCTTCGTTTGCTGTGAAACTTTTACATAGGTATTAGGGAAATGGTTTGATAAATGAATATATATATCAACAAAATCTCAGTAACATTGCTCACCAAGATGCGCAGTTCTCTGTCCCTCTATTTGGCAAAAATCAAAAACATTAGTAACATTGACGATAAAAATTGCTAGGAAAACATGATCAATCTAGGCTGAGAAAATGATATCCTTTTGCCCTAGCAAAATGGTTACTAATCTATTTGCACTTCACTTTTTAGTCTTATCCAAGAAATGTAATTATGAGTGTGAAGTTTTGAGCTAAAATTTCAAACAAAATATTTGCCGAACTATTCAACAAATTATTTGATGTTAATAAATGAGCTATTTTTCCCTAACATTTATAGATAAAATGTTTCTGTCAATTTAATTAAATAATTAACAAAATAAGTCTACAAGGGATATGCTCTACTTTCATGCAAAAGTAAGACAGGAGCTACATCCTTCCCATTTGGATTATTATCCACCCTCCTAAGGCAGATGCAATTTAATAATCTCAATAAAGTTTTTTAACGATTTGCTATTTTTCTCATCAGAAATGGACTTTAACCCTTTTGTTTGCAAGTGCGCTTTAAAGCGTGGTCAGAAACGCTTACACTGTTTAGGGGGGCATGGGCTTTTAAAAGCAATTTTTACACTGTTAAAGTTATTACGACACCAGATACATGCTGAAATATTGCGCAATAATGTTTTGTTCTCGTAAAATGTGAAGAAAAGTGCAGTTTTTGGGGTTTTATGAGCTGTAACGATGGCCAGCAAGGTTCAATATTCTGCAGAAGAGGTCTGGCAAATCATCATGTCAGTACTGGACGATGATGATAGCGATTACACTGATTTTTTGTGGGTAAAAAGGTGATTTGAACATTAGAAAATGTTTCGGAGACTTCGAGAAGTGACCCGATAGTGATTCCGATAACCCTAAACCGAATCCAGTCCCAAATCGTAGGGGTGGGGGTGGTCAGGGGTCATGGCAGGGGGGCTGACAGGGGTCATGGGGCTAGAGGTTGAGATTTTGATGAGATGCAAATTTTCTATCAGTTACTCATCATATTGTTAAAGGAAATTGAATAACCTTTCCAATGATATATAGGTTTATGGGTTTTCTGCAAGTAAAATCTATCTATTATGCATAAGTATACATTAAGTGCTTGGAAATAGGGAAAAAGTCATTTCTGGGAAACAATTCTGCAAACGAAAGGGTTAAAGTAAAAAACCTCGAATAGTGTTCCAATCCTATCATGGCCGATGGATTACCCAGCCATGGATTTTTTGTATTTCTCTCATCAGAACTACATAGCCATGGTTTCAGGACTTCTTGTTTGCTTTATCCAAAGGAAAGGATGTCACGCATGTTACAGATATAGGCGAATATGTCTTACTCTAATACAACATACATGTTTATACATTGTACAGGACATGCACTATGTAATTAACTGCTACATCGCATAAAGGCTTTGTGAATTTTTGTGTCACACATATCAAAAGAGCCATGCAGCAAATTTTGTCTTATATGAGACAAGTTTGACTTTAATTGCACCTCAGGATTCCCTACACTTGATGTTTTGAAGAGATTGGTCTGCAGTTAGGATTCTTTAGATAGCTGGTGACATTCTAAACATGATTCTGAACAATGGATGCTCATGGCTTTCAAGCAAAATTTGACTAACACTCAATCACTAGACCCACATTTCTGGAAAAGCCCATATTATATCTATGGAAATCTTCAGTTTGCCGCACCTTTAGACATTCAGTCTTTGAATTGATTACTGCAGATTAATCATGCAAAATGACTTCCACTAAGTAAGGGAAGTTATCACATATACCTAGTACTTCTTTTTAAAAAAAAATCCCATCTGATACTTGGCCATAAAAGCCCTAGAGTATTCTAACATGAAGGAGCCAACATAACTAGCATGTAGAAGTTTTATTCAGAAGACAGAATTACATTCATCTAAGAAGCATTCAGATTGAATTTCTAAGAATAACCTAGTTACATAATGGAGGGGAAAATAAAGCATGAAAAACATAAATTTCCCAAAAACAAATTGCCGTTTTAATAAATAGGTAACCATATTATGGAAGTCTCAACAATGTTGTTGACCATCTAAATGCAGTAAGACATTTTGTACATTGTCATAAAAAATAACAAGCATATAACCAATCTCATATACCAGGTACTTTGGCAGTTATAGCTTTCTATAACTATCAATTAACACTAAAATAGTATGTCATTGCTGAAAGACTATCTTTTTTTCTTCTAAATAGTTTGTAGGCACAAAGCAGACAAGAAGACATGCAGTCACTTCATTATATTGTTTCATAGTATTTTAGTACAATCTTTAATTTGGATTTGTACACATAAGATTCTGCAAAATATACAAATACTTATCCAATATAATTTGGAAAAAAAACTTGCTTAAGTATCTGATAATTTGATATAAATGATACATATATAGCTCTACTACACAATAAAAACATCTAAAGGACATTATTATAGTGCAATAAGGAGAACATGCAAATATACATGGTATCATAAGCAAAGTTCATGGAACTTTAAAACTTAAAGCAACACATCATTTTTGTGCTAGAGGCATAACCCCTAATGAGTTCATATGACATAGGAATTATTTGGGCAATATCTAGAACATTCAGCTGTGGAATGTTTCACAGTCAAATGTTTACAATATGTCGCCTGAATATGTTCACATTATACATGACGCATGTTAAAGACATCACACTAAAAATTCTGACATGGCATAAATGCACTACCTTAAAACAAAAATGCAAGGTATTCATCTAACTTTTCATGAATTCCATCGTGACTTACATGAATATGCTTGTATTTTCAAGCTCGACTTAAAGTGATTGACATTTTAAACTTCATTGATTTAACAATTCTTCAATACCTTAACTTATTCCATTCATCCTTAGATTTCAAACACCTTTTGCAATATCATCTGCAACTTTGCAATTTTCCAAGACAATGGATTGTCAAGATTTCCAAAACCTCTAAAATTATGTACCATAGGTAACTTTGTCTATTTCCGCTGCCATGAGTTAATGTCAAAATTGCTATAAGTGTTTGGTATCTAATGATTGATGGAAAATCTTAAAAGAAATAGATGAACAGGTTCAATGTTTATCTTCTTTCATACTCTGTATGTAAAAATTAACATACTCAAAATTGGTTTCATTGATCAAACAATTAAATTTACAATTTCTTAAACATTTTTAACATTTTGCATGCAATTATAAAAGATCTAAAGGAGGACTATAATGAGGAATCTATATATCTCACCATTTCTTCCATACCCGCGCCAGTCGGGCGTTCCTTAGCAACAAAACAGTATCTATAGTAACTATTACATACTTTTTTGAAATAAAAAAACTTAAATACTATATCATTATCATCAACAATTCTGAACCATGTTGATCATTCCTAGCCATTGTTTTTATTTTCGCGAGCCTTAAACATTTTGGGGCAATATAGTGATATTTGTTTAGAGTAAGTCTTGGCTCATCTCAAGTGTATGCTGATCAATTTTAAATCAGATTAATCATGCATACGAAAATTTTCAAATAGATCTAATACAAGCCGAAAAATTGACAAGATGTGTTTGTGAAACACAACTGCCCGGAAAATGGTTATTTTCTGCACATACAGACAGACAAACTATGGCAAAACAGCATGCACTTGATCTTACAATGCAGGAAAATGAAAATGTGTCACCATTACCAAAATTGAAGTGAACCAAAAAGTGCCACCTTAACAACCCATCATGTGATGCAAGTATTGGGGAATGTTTTATACTACAAGGACAGATCGACAGACCCATTAACCGCAACCCAAACAAGACCTGGTTTTGACGTCCCTAATAGAAACGGCTTGGGAAAACATTGAGACAAAAGAAGAAACTGCTGATAACCAGCAGTTTCTCCTTTTGCCTCAATATTTTCTTGGCTATAACATAAATAGTTTGGCCTGTTGTGATCATTTACTTTGTCGTCTGCAGCAGCTTTCAAATCGGACCGCCTTAAAATTTTGTCATTTGGGAAAGGGTTGACATACATTATGAACAATAGAATTACTTTGCTGGTCCTGGTACCATAGGCGTAGGAAGAGGGGGCCAGGGGGGCCTGCCCCCCCCCCCCCCCCCCAATAATTTAGAAAAGGGGCCTGGTCCCCCTATGGCCTCCCATAATACACCCATATTTCCATTTACTTGAACGTTTGCCCCCCCCCCCCCTCCCCAATATTATAAACCTTCCTACGCCACTGGGTACCACCATTGCATCAAATCTGCCCCATAAAATAGTGTGACAAAACAATCATAAGGACCATGTGCAGTAAAATAAACACTGCAACTCCCTGCAGGTGCACATGGCTTACATGATCGAGATCAAGTTCTTCTACTGCCATATACTGGGAAACATCAGGGATTCCCTCATTTATTTCTTCATCCTAATAATCATAATTGTTGAAAATTGTTCAGAAAACATCTTAACCCATTCCCCACAAAACAAATTCTATGACTGGTCTGAACTTGAATCAAGATTAGACCGCAAAATAGAATTTGTAAATGGTAAAATCAGTTTGGCCGAGCCAGGATTATAACTCAAACCTTTGGATCGACAGACTCTGATGTTACCGACTGAGCTTTCCGGGTTTGGAAAACAAGAATTGTCCGCGGACAATAAAGCTCGCCCAAACGAGAGCTTGTCACAAAGAAAAGTCATTTCCTAGGTCAAGGTAAAAGGGTCATGGCCCAAAATGAAATTTTGTAAAAGTAGGTCAAGCTCCATGGTCAAGGTCACAAGGTCACAGGTCATGGTCAAATGTGAACTGTGTTGGAATGAGGTGTCCGTGTGTGAAATATCAAGGCTGTAGGTGTAAAAGGACATGAGTTATAGGCCAAGTTAAAGTTTTTTGAAAGTAGGTCAAACTCCAAGGTCAAGGTACAAGGTCACCGTCAAATGTGAACTGTGTTGGTAGGTGTCCATGTGTGAAATATCAAGGCTGTAGGTGCAAAAGGACATGAGATATAGGCCAGGGGAAAGTTTTTTAAAAGTAGGTCAAACTCCAAGGTCAAGGTCACCAGGTCCAAGGTCATGGTCAAATGTGAAAAGTGTTGGTAGGAGGTGTCATTGTGTGAAATATCAAGGCTGTAGGTGTAAAAGGACATGAGATAAAGGCCAGGTTAAAGTTTTTTTAAAAGTAGGTCAAACTTCAAGGTCAAGGTCACCAGGTCCAAGGTCATGGTCAAATATGAAAGGTCTTGGTGGGAGGTGTTCATATGTGAAATATCAAGGCTGTAGGTGTAAAAGGACATGAGCTATAGGCAAGGTTAAAGTTTTTTAAAAGTAGGTCAAACTCCAAGGTCAAGGTCACAAGGTCCATGGTCATGGTCAAATGTGAATCATGTTGGTAGGAGGTGTCCATGTGTGAAATATCAAGGCTGTAGGTGTAAAAGGACCTGAAATATAGGCCAGATTAAAGTTTTTTAAAAGTAGGTCAAACTCCAAGGTCAAGGTCACAAGGTCCAAGGTCATCTTAAAATGTGAATGGTGTTGGTAGGAGGTGTCCATATGTGAAATATCAAGGCTGTAGGTGTAAAAAGACATGAGATATAGGCCAGGTTAAAGTTTTTTAAAAGTAGGTCAAACTCCAAGGTCAAGGTCATGAGGTCAAAGGTCATGGTCAAATGTGAATGGTGTTGGTAGGAGGTGTCCATATGTGAAATATCAAGGCTGTATGTGAAATAGGGCATAAGGTATAGGCCAGGTTAAAGTTTTTTTAGGCCAGGTTAAAGTTTTTTTTAAAGTAGGTCAAACTCCAAGGTCAAGGTCACAAGGTCAAAGGTCATGGTCTCAAATGAAAGGTCTTGGTGAGAGGTATCCACATGTGAGATATGAAGGCTGTAGGTGTACGAGGGTTGTCCCAATAAATCGTAGACAACGGCAATAAAACAAAAACCACGCGATAGATATTTCTATTCTTTTCATAGATTAGGCCCACACATGTTGACACCATTTTGACAAAAAATCAAGATGAATGCTTATTTTATACAAAATATAAACAATTTTTAGTAAAGGCATGTAGCGAGCCGCGGCGCACGTCACAACGTCATGTAATGATAACGTTGCATTTTCACAGGGAAATGAACCCAAAAAATGGCCCGAATTCTTCCATCCGAACCGAATTTTCTCGTGTTTATTTTAACATTGTACACATCTATTGGTTACTTGTGGTGTTAAAAGCATTTTAAATGTCTTTTTGAACTTTTATTATCTCAGTATGTTTTATTCGCCATCCCCCAACCATCTGTCGCTTTTCCTAATGGGCGAAGTCTTCTTTAATTTTTTACGCTTGTTTTCTACATAAATTCGGCCTTCTCCGCGAAGCAAAATGAAAATGTCTCTTTCGAAAAATGTCCATAAATGTCCATGGACACAAGGCTATGTATCTTTATTTGTTTCATCTACATTAAAGAGCCCTAGGTGCCATACTGCTCTTCACACAAATGAGGGGATAATTCTACGGTGCGCCGCCATTTTCACAAATACTGTCTTTTTACGTCAATGAAATTTTTATGCATTTTAGCTTAAAATATTTTAGTTGGAAAACAAATAACGTCAATGCTTTGAAATTTGGCACACCTAAAAGACAGTGTTTGCTCAATACGGCTATGTAAGCGTTTTTGACTGGAAATAGAAACCAATGTATTAAAATATGCCAGTAAACCAGGTACGATGAGCAGAAAAGACGTTATTTTTTACGTGCGCCGCCTGACCATTATGCGCTTAAAGAAAGCGGCTAAAACGGTATATAAATGAAGTGTCATTGATTCTAACGGGTGAGGATTAATGCGAAAATGGGCAAAGTATATTCACACTAAATATAAACATTATGCGACGTCAAAAAGATAAGTTATTTAATGTGTCTACGATTTATTGGGACAACCCTCGTAATATGGCATGAGATATAGGCCAGGTTAAAGTTTTTTAAAACGGTCAAAAAGTGGGTCAAACTCCAAGGTCAAGGTCACAAGGTCAAAGGTCATGGTCTCAAATTAAAGGTCTTGGTTAGAGGTACCCACAGGTGAAATATGAAGGCTGCATCTCTAACAGGGCATGAGATATGGGCCAGGTTAAAGTTTTTGCGGACGCTGACGCCGACGCCGACATCCGGGGGTATGACAATAGCTCTTCCGAGACTATCGTCCCGGGCGAGCTAAAAATGAGTTCTTATTAGCATGAAAGACATTGATCAAGAATGTTGTTTTCAAGGATTTACTTCAAAGTATCAATGTTTTCTATGAAACCAATTATATTGTCAAAGTTTGGAAAAGCGTTTCTAATAATTTTAGGGTAGATGATTGGAAAAGAAATTCCTTCACTACTTCAATGCACAGTAATTATAATCTACTATAAGCACTGAAATAATTATCTTATTGTCCCTTTTCAACAAAAACCTTGTAACTGCAGCATGTTTTAGGCTGCAGTTACCAGGTTTTTGTTGAGAACAAGTGTTGTCATATGTGTGACACCTTGCTGAAAAAGATGTTGTACAGTAACTGTTGTACTAAATATAAGTATTCAAATTTTCATATTTATGAAGCCGATTGGATAATAAAATAAACAGGGGAGACAACTAACATGCATAAAATAAAAGTATATTTACCCGCAATTCCTAAAATGAGTGAAATATGAAATGCAAAGATACAAATTTGGATTAGTCAATCATAAACAATTGGTCCGTAAACAATATTTTTCTAATTCAAAACAAGTTGTTAGAAATCAATATCAAGAAAATACTAATTCAAAAGTACTAAAATAACTAATATCCAGTACAATTTTGATGTTAGATTCTAGACCTTTGTGTTATTAGAGAAAGTTATTCAAATCACTGCTATACACTTCAAACAACACTGCAAACATGGTTATAATTTCTTTTCACAATGTCAAGGCAAATTTATAAGGATTCTCAAACAAATCTTAAAGACTCTTGCTAATTAGTCTACCAGACCAAAGCATCATAAATATCAGTAATAAATGCGAACTTGATGTGACTTTTTTAGATTATTTATGAAAAACATGCTGATCAAAGAAGATTTAGCTAGAACATATCTCTAAAATCAAGTACATAAAAATAATTTTTGACTGGCATGCATAAATCTACAATGTTGGAATAGCAACAGTTTTTTATCATTTTGATTTACAGAAACATGACTTATTATTCTTGTTCCTGAAATTCTATCTAAAAAAATCGACTTTTTATTCTTGTTCCTGAAAGTCTATCTAAATAATTAAACTATTATTCAAAAGTGTCGTGTTAGTAGACTTGTTATGATTATTTTTCTTAGGAAAATTCATACAAGTGATAAATCCTTATCGAAGTATTGGCAAATTAAGTCTATATGTCAGAAGTCTTTCTTTCAAACAACTATGTATCAAGCAGGCCAGATCCAGGGATGCCCACCTCGGTTCACAGTAAAGGCTTATAAAAGTGATTTTTGTAGGAATTTTTCATGCACCAATGCAGTTTTGGTTTTTGACTTCCCTAAACAGAAAGGTTCGGGAAGACAATTAGACAAACGAAGAAAACACTGACAACTATCATTTTCTTCTTATCTCCAAATGTTTTCCATGCTGTAGTAAACAATTTTCCTCATCTGGTAACAATCAATTTGTTGTCTGCAAAACTTTTCAATTTGGACAAGTCTAAATTTTTATATTGGGAGTTAAAGCTATACATCAAGGCCCAGTCACATACACAATTCTGCATCCATATCACGGCCAGAGCATATCCAAAAATTGTCAGTTTTACAGCTTATTTTGGGATGTGATGTGGATGCAAAAGTGTATGTGACCAGGCATTTACTGAATTTCATTTTGCTCTTTCCACAAACCATATTTGTTAGTTGTTGTTGAGTTAGATAGAAGCAAACCAATAGAATTACTTTATCAATTATAATCTTAATAAAGTAGAAGGCTAGTAAAAGAACAAATCAGGTGCTCCATTACATTTTCAAACATGGTGAAAGCTCCGATACCCGGTTATAACAAATTCTCACCTGTTTTGCGTCGCCCTATAGTTGAGAATCAAGAAAAATGCTAATATGATCTAAGCAAAGAAAAGTAGAAACACATATTGTCATGTATACAAGAAGAGCACTGCAACTTTACAAGTGCCATAAATCATGATATTATAACTGGAAACTGCACCAGTATATGTACTAAACAAGTGGGTGAATGTAAAGCTCACAAACAATCTGTGTTCTCAGGGATCCAGGTTTGCGACAAGTCAGAAAAAATAAAAGTTCCCTGAAAATTCCCTGACAACATTTAAAATTTTCCTTAACCGTTTCATTGCATTATTACTAGCCTTTCTGCAATAACTTGCAATATTCTTTAAAACTTATTTTTTCAAAATTCACTGACAATTTCCCATTGTGTCATATATCAAATATTTGTTTCACTATATTTAATCTTTGACAAGAACCTTCACCCACCTTAGTTTTTTCATCAATATCAATGTTATTCAGCAGGGAGCTCCACTGGTACCAGGCCCCATATTGTTTACGGATAAACACATGGTCGTAGATCAGGCCTTTCTTCGGAATCAGCAAACCACGGGAAAACTTCAAGTCTTTTGGCCTGAAATTTAGGAATATGCAAGTATTCTGCTGATTATTCCATCAAATTACTTCTTACATTTCTAACAGCTAATTTGCTATTAAAAAGGACCCAGGTTTAACTAAATAAACAAGAGCTGTCCGAAGACAGCGCGCTCGACTTTCTAAGTTGCTTAGTATAAAGGGGGCATAACTCCAAATATAGTGGAGCCAGGGTAATGAGCCCTGGTAGTAAGGTAGAGGGTGTGATGGTGAATAAGTATTCCAAGTTTGGATTGAATCCCTTTGATAGTATGGATGTTATTGATGTTTGAAAGAACTTTAACCTTTTTTGCAACGCCGACGCCAACGCCAACGTCCGGGTGACAGTATAAGCTCTCATTTTCTTCGAAAATTCCAGCTAAAAATGGAAACATGTCAGAATTGTTCATAAACAGGGTGTGTTTGTGAAACATAAATGCCCCAGAAATGGCCAATGTTAAGCTTTCCGACAGACAGACAGACGGTCATGATTAAAACAATATGCCCCCAGTATTTCAATATGGGGGAAGGAAAATATCTGTTTCCGTTTTGGACTGTTCAGACTTGGTCCCTTTTTTTCTAAGATGTATTGAATAATAAAATCTTATAAAAAGTAGGTCTTGAAAAGAAAACTGGAAACAAAAACAAATATCAATTTATGACGCATCAAATTTATCTTTATTCCTAGCTTAATTTTTTCAAAAGTTTGAAAATTAATAAGTTGAAATTTTACACCACTTAGAATTACTTAACATCAGCTAAAACATAAGTGACCACAGTCTCAGTAAAAAGGACCATCTTTGTTATGTGAAAAGTAGCAATGCAAATCAGTCTGCACAAAGCGACAAAGGATGAAAGTATTGTTACAAAAATGATTCTCTATATTTAGAATGTTTTTCTACCTCGTGTTCATTTTCCAAATGTAATATCTGGTTGAATTCTGCTTAACCCTTTCCCAAACAAAACCAGGACCCGTATTACTAAACATCTTACGATCAAGTTTTTGTGTAAACTGTGTAACAAGACATCTGATTGCACGAGAAATCCGACTGAGCCAATCAGGGCTGTTGTTGCAAGTAATTATGCAAAAATCAAACGTACGATCGTCAGTAATACAGGCCCCTGGTTTTGACCTCCCTAATAGAAATAAGTTGGGAAAACATTGAAACAAAAGAAGAAACTGCTGATAACCAGCAGTTTCTCCTTTTATCTCAATATTTTCTAGGTCATATTTTACACAAATTCTATCTTTAGTCGCATCGCATATCGCATATCCATTTTAAAGTCCGTTTTCCTCTACCGAGGGTTGGACTTGTCTGGCAGGTCTGCTACGCAGTCGTCCTCTCCATTCGGACCGGTTCTGTGGGTCAGTAGAAATCATTCCTAATTTTGTTCTGTCATCCTGCACAACTTCTTCCCATGTTTTCTTGGGTCTGCCTGAACTTTTCTGTGTAGCAACATTCAGTGTCCTTACTTGGGAAACCCAGCCTGTACTGCGCTCCACATGGCCGAACCATCTCAGTCTATTGGTACGTAAGACTAGGCCTAGATCCTTGACCCCAAGCTTTGTGAGCAAGGATTCTGAGCTGACGTCATCCGTGGCTTTAACGTTACAGATCCAGCGAATCATTGCCCTGTCGTTTCGCTGGAGGCGGTTCAGTGTAGCAGTTGTTGTGGCCCATGTCTCTGATGCATGGAGCATGACGCTTCTCACGCAGGTCGAATACACGCGTCCTCTGGTTGAGAGTGGTAGATTTCGATTGCTCAGAAGGGGGATAAGTTGATGGAATTTGCCCCAGGCCGATTTGCAACGTGTTATGGAGGCTAGTTCACAGCCTCCTCCTGCAGATAGCATATCCCCAAGATAGCAGAACTCAGGGACAGCTTCGACTTTCTCTCCATCTACCAATACCTCTGTTATGATTCGTCCGTCGATGGGACGTGCCGTTCCAAGACATCGAGCACACTTGAAGTCAGGATCAGGGCATAGGGGACCTTTAATACCGCTGCACTTCTTATGAATCCAGCACAGGCAGCCACCACAGAAGATTGCGTTTCTACCCACTCCGGTCTGACAGACACCACAGGGATCCTTGCCAGATTTCTTCAGGATGTCAAGATTGTTTCCCGAAACCATAATCTTTGTCTTCCCCATGTTGACTCTCAGACCCTTCTTCTCCATCCCTGCTTTCCAAGTCCTCAGCTTTACTAGTAGATTGTCCATGGACTCATCGCTTATCATCAGGTCATCTGCATACAGTAGCTCCCATGGACAACCTGTACGGAACTCTCTTGATAGTGCCTCCAACACAATGATAAATAGCAGTGGACTCAGGACAGAGCCCTGATGAACACCGACCCTGACATCAAATTCCTCGCTATAGCTACTTCCAACTCTCACCCTGCTTCTCGCATCTCTGTACATCGACTGGACCACACGCACAAGCCATTCGTCTATCATCAATTTGCGCATTGCCCACCAGATTACATCACGTGGTACTCGGTCGAACGCTTTCTCCAGGTCTACAAAGGCCATGTACAGAGGCTTCTTTAGTAACTTTAGTATCTTTAGTAACTTCCATTTTGCCATTTGTGGCAGTTTTTGAAGAGGATCACCCTAAAATCCGTCGTTCGGAAAGGGTTAAGGTCTATTTTTCCAATATTGGAATTAACGGACATCCCAGATGGTACTTTTTTGCATAATAGGTCACATTATTTCTACAACTCTTTTGATTTCTAATTTCTCAATGACTACACACTGAATTGTTCTAGTTCTAGCTAACTCTCCTTATCTGGAAATCTATTCTTTTTTCCTGAAAGCACAAAATTAAGCACAAGAGGTGCAATGATTGTTTACTCTCTATAGTTCCTTATAAGCTTGTCTAAGCAGCAAAAGAGTTAAAATAAAGCATCAATAGGAAAGGGTTTATTTTAGATGCACATTAACTTTTGACTAATTCATTGTATGAATGGGGTTTAGCACTTTTTTAAAAGTATTTTGTTTATTTGCAGCAACGAGATCGCCTAACCATGGATTCCTGATATTCCTTTCACCACTTCTATCAAAACATCCTTTCCCAGCCTCCAGCTGATCACCCGGCCCGCTCAGCATTATGATTATCAAACCAATAATGGGAGATAAATATCAAATAGGATATTCCCTGTAGCCAGGAATAAAACCCAAGGTCCCATGATTACATGTCCAATATTCTACCCAATTGTGCTTTGGCAGCAGTATTGGTAATTTCATAGGGGTATTAATGTTGGTTTAATTATTGGTATTAAGGCAGAGGTATTTTGTTAGATAAACAAAGATGTTAACAAGTGTATTAAACAAGGAAGTTGAGGTGTTTTTTCTGGGTGTTTAGTTTCCGGCAATGCCATCTCTTACCTCTCTGGTTTGTCCTTGTCTCCCTCCCTAAATACATGGCAAAGTTGCATAAAACAAATGGTAGATCTAATAGATATGCTTAGCAATAATGGCAAATTTTCACAGGTTATGTTCATCATACTAAAAGCATGGAGCAAATCTATCCATTTGTGAATTTTTTTAATCATATCTACAAATCATTCAAAGATATGCTTTGGGAAAAATTACAACACATGAAAATAATTTAAAAAAAATATATAAGCACGGTAGCATCAGAGCAATTGATCCAATAGTAGTGAACATCTAATTACCTGACCCCTGCGAAAAGTTCATTTCAGTTCAAGAACTGTTCTAGAACAGTTCTACAACTTGAAATGCGTTCTTGAACTTTTTTCCATGGGCAACAGGCGTATAAGAAATTGTGCAAGGCATAATTTATCAATTCTGAATGAATTGTGAAGAAATAACATTAACTAAGACAAGCTTTAATGTTTTCAATGACATTTTGAGATGCAATGCGTTAGAAATTTACAGAATGATAACAAATGAATAGGAAATGACAAGTTATATATAGTCATTACATTAATTTTGCTTGGAACTAAAAGAATAGCACTAAAGAATTTCTGGATTTTTTTTAAGGACAGATCCTCCATTTATTTCCTACGGTAAGATTTTTTTTATTTTTTCTGTACTGATATTTAAATATATGAGAAGTAAAAAAATGACTTAAAAACTATAGGTCACCAAGCGAATTAAAAAGTTATCGGATTTCAAGGGAGACTACTCTTGTCTAAAATTGCAAAAATGAGGTGTCACTTAAATACCCACAAAAAGCTGTTCGAAATGACTAGGATTACATAAATAAATTTTTATTGTGTTCAATATGTTTTATTCTGTCGAAATGAGTATCCATTTGGGAAAATTTAGTGATGATTTTGAAATTTTTAGTAAAACATTCTTTCAAAAGTAGCTGAAATTGCTCTTTTTCCGCAACGTTTCTGATAATAAAAAATATTCCAGCGGTAAGAATTTTTTCTTTTTTGGTATAGACATAGTGCTTGGTCATACCTACAAAAACAAACAAAGAAAAATATATCAAACCAAGCGTTTTTCTCAGTTATTAGTAAAATTTGGTTTACTTTTAGCAGCTCTGTCCGAAATTGTTTCACTATTTTTGTCCATTTCCTTCCTTATTACCAGCTTTAGATAATAAAAAGTGTCATCTTTTGTGTCCATCCGAAGCGGACTAGCTCATAAAGACATCACTTTGCTTTTGTTGCTCCGTTTCCTATCGCTAACGCCACATGTTGAACGCGTAACAAAAAGCGAAATGTACCATCCGAGTACTATTACACTTTAATTGGCCAAACAGAGAAAATTGAAATAACCGAAAAAGATGTTGTCATTTATCAACCAAACATTAACTAAATGTAAAAAAATACATTTGCAGAAAATGCCAATTACTGAAACTGCTTAATTTCGTTATTTAGTACATGCGCAGTAAGTTGCGCAGTAACAACTGGAGGATCTGTCCTTAAACATTTTACTCTTTTATTATTGAAAATAGACCTACTTTGGATGCTTATCCTTTGCTCCTTCCATATCACACAGTGAACGAAAAAACTCATCAAATTTTATCCTCGAATTATCGTCCAGCGTCGCTCCAACAGACCAGACTAAAGAGAACAAGAAATAACAAAACAGCATGTTTGTCCGTTCCTCGATGATTTTCTGGTCCGTCATACTGACAGGCTCCGGTTCTTTTGCCTCCGAACTGCCATCTTCTGTCAGTTCTTCAAAAATGTCTTCGTCATCATCGTCTTCTCCGATTTTTCTGAAAAATTATAAAATTGTAAACTAAGCACATCAAAATTAATCAATATCAACAAATCAATAACAATCAATAAAATCTAATGGAAGACAATGATGAGTAAAGAAATTTCTTCATGAAAATCTCCATGTCATGTTAATTGTTCATATAAATTTTCATCAAAATCTGTCGAGCTGTTTAAGAATAGTTGGTACTGTTTTATGTACATGTTTACACCATGTACATGTTTACACCGTTTTGTGTACTTATTTACACTGTTAGGTGTACATGTTAACTTGTTCACTGTGCATGTCTAGAAAGTTTCATGTATGACTTTCGTGTACAAGTTTACACTATTTTGTATACATGATTTCACTGCATGGTGTATATGTTTACACTGTTTAGTGTACGTGTTCACATAATTTTTATACAAGTTTACATGGGTTGGTATACATGTTTACACTTATTTGATATCCTCCATCATACAAGTAAACATTGTCATCAAATTGACTGCAAGGTGCATGGGATAATAGGTCTGTACATGTTTACACTGTTTAGTGTACATGTTTATACCGTTTAGTGTACATGTTTACACCGCTTATTGTTCATGTTTACATTGTGAAGTGTACATGTTTACACTGTTTAGTGTACATGTTTACACTGATTTGTGTACATGTTTACGCCATTTTACACTGTTTACTGTACATGTTTACACTGTTTAGTGTACATGTTTACACTGTTTAGTGTACATGTTTACACCGCTTATTGTTCATGTTTACATTGTGAAGTGTACATGTTTACACTGTTTAGTGTACATGTTTACACTGATTTGTGTACATGTTTATACCATTTTACACTGTTTACTGTACATGTTTACACTGTTTAGTGTACATGTTTACACTGTTTAGTGTACATGTCTACACTGTTTAGCGTTCATGTTTACTCTGTTTAGTGTACATGTTTACACTGTTTGGTGTACATGTTTACACTGTTTGGTGTACATGTTTACACTGTTTGGTGTACATGTTTACACTGTTTGGTGTACATGCTTACACTGTTAAGTGTACATGTTTACACTGTTTGGTGTACATGTTTACACTGTTTAGCGTACATGTTTACACTGTTTGGTGTACATGTTTACACTGTTTAGTGTACATGTTTACACTGTTTACTGTACATGTTTACACTGTTTGGTGTACATGATTACACTGTTAAGTGTACATGTTTACACTGTTTGGTGTACATGTTTACACTGTTTAGCGTACATGTTTACACTGTTTGGTGTACATGTTTACACTGTTTAGCGTACATGTTTACACTGTTTAGTGTACATGTTTACACTGTTTGGTGTACATGTTTACACTGTTAAGTATACATGTTTACACTGTTTTGTGTATGTTTACACTTACTTAATATCCTCCATCATACAAGTAAACAGTGTCAACATACTGACTGTAAGATGCATTGGATGACAAGTCTGTACATGTTTACACTGCTTGGTCACAAAACTTAGACATGGTGGCAGTAACCATTCAAACAGCATCTGAAATGAAAAAAAAATGCAGAATTTAATCAATAAAGCTCCTTTCTTCAACTCATTACTCTTTACTACACCGAGTAGACATGTTCTGTAATTGTCGAAATATCAAAGAACCAGAGGAAATAACTTAAAATTGTTTCAGCGCCAAGTCAAAACTGAGATCAGAAAAAAGTTTTGGAATATGCTTGGTAGATCGGCGGAACAAGCTCCAAGAAGAAGTTGTAATGTTGCCAACAATAATGCATTCAAGAGCAGACTAAATAAGCAGTGGAAAAAAACACCAAAATACATTCATGCCTAGCCGCTATGAGCACTCAGTGTACAACAACCAGAATAATCAAAGAAGAGGTGGATCTCAAGAAGCTCAACGCTTACCATTGATCTAGAGACCATACGTTAACCATAAGTTACCTAAATCTTGTATGCTTTTCCTGTCAGTCATTTTTGTTTTGAAAAAAAAAAAAAAAAAAAACCCTATTTCTTTTTATGTTTTTCTTTGCTTGTTGTAGCAGTATTTTTCCCAAATAAAACTTATTGAATTTTTCTAATAAAAGAGCCTTTCAAGGAGATGAAGAGGCAATGCTTCAAACTTGCTACATCTAAATATCAAACATACACAATTTTGGGGCTTTTTTTGTCTTTTTTTTTTCAGAAAAGGATACTTGGGTCCTTGTTATTTAAACTGAGAATCCTTGTTTTGGCTTGATTTTCTAATAGCATGCCTTTATCTTGACAAAAAATAAAAAGTTTGTACCTGTATCATGTTTTTCTGGTCGGCTGTGAGTTTGTCTGGTAGACTGGTAGCCATCCAGGATTTAACTAGAGGTTCCCAGCCTAATTGTAGTGGATCCATATAGATCATACCACATCTGAAGAAAAGAAATAATCATAAAACAAGATGGGTTATGCATAAATATGTATCAATTATGGGTCGAGCATAGCCATTCATCCACAGACGAATCATCAAATGTCTTACTATCATAAGTCCTTCAGTATAAAGTGACATAATGAATTTGTATACACAAATACTACAATTTCTGAAGAGTTTGCCTTCTTATATTGTCAGTAATGTCATTATATTTTCAACCATACCTACATATATGCATTTGACCTTGATATTATCAATTGTGCTTGCATTTATCATTGAAATACAATCCAATGTTGATTTTCCCATTTTAACATAGATCTATAACTTTCTGTTTTACTCAAATTACAAGATGCCTAGAGACCATTTTTCCTAATCCATCCTGTCTAAACCCATTTGGGAAAGGCTTTATTCCTTACCTGCTAACAGTGGCTGGTGAGGCTTGTTCTAGATCTTGTGGTTCAAATATCATGTTTTGTTTGTTACTCATCTGTATGATCTCTCCACTCATTAAACATAACTGTAATGTAGAAAACATAATCCTTATACAAGGTAAAGTAAAGGCTTCTTTATTATAGTGTCACCCCTATTTATAGGGCCAGCCAGTTTTGGCTTATGAGACACTTTCTTCTGAATGCACAGTACCCCCTAATTCCTCAATCATAATGCCCTGTGTCTGGCAGAGATGGGTCTACGGTAACCATTGGTTTGATTAGCTGGTGGCTCTCCACCTGGTCACTTCAGTTCTAATTGGGCAAGCCAGCTTCCATTGGGTTTGAACCTTCAACCTACCGCTTCCAAGGTAGATGCCCTAACCGTTAGGCTATGGAAGTAACTTCTTCACTTGAAATTGTTGTTGGCAACTTCCTTGAATGTGGACCTGTCTAAAATTTTGCCATCTGGTAATGCATTAACCCTTTCCAAACAAGACGTTGTTTTGACGTCCGTAAAAGAAATTACTTGGGAAAACATTGAAACAAAAGAAGAAACTGCTGAAAACCAGCAGTTTCTCCTTTTGTCTCAATATTTTCCATGCCATATTTTACACAAATCCTATCTTTAATAACATCCATTTTATCATTTGTGGCAGTTTCTGAAGTGGACAACCCTAAAATTTTGTCGTTCGGGAAAGGGTTAACTACTATTTGTGGACACTAGTGTTATCATCATTACTTTTTAATTGTTCTAAAACTTAAAGTATACCAATTTTATCAACTTCCTTTCTGCTGTGTGTATATTTTTCAAATTAAAGCAACCTAAAAGTGTTGAAATGTTGATTTTAAAAAATCTTTTCACCTTTTTATTATCATCAAGTACAGTATTCATATTTTCTATCCATACAGCATCAACAGGGCCATCAAATATAATCCACTTTCTGTGATGTGTGGTGCTGGAGGCATGCTCACGGAAAGTGTTGGCTAAAACACCTGGAAAAATTAAAACAATATATAATAATTATATATCAGTTTGCATGTAGAAAATAGCTTTTGAGATCAGCATGGATCCTGATCATCATTCAGCGGGCCATCAAATATAATCCACCTTTCTGTGATGTGTGGTGCTGGAGGCATGCTCGCAGAAAGTGTTCGCTAAAACACCTGAAAAAAACATATTCTGGATTTATTACGATACAGCAAAGCTTTCATAAATGATGACATACCAGGGGTATTTTGTAATGTTGAAGTCAAAGGTATTACGTTAAGTGCCCTAGGCTTTAGCAATCAGCGGCACAAGAGGAGACAATGGTCCTTCTTAAGGGTACATAGGGTTTCCACTGAGAAAATTGAATAGGTTCTATAACAACAAAGTAATATAGTGCTCACTTTAATGTGGAAAGGTTGTAGGTTTGAATCTAAGCAGGAACAAATATCTATTTAAAGGTAACACAAGCAAAATTTCTCGAATGACATTATTTTCCACACATCAAGTTATTGCCAAGAGCCCCAAAACCTTATATCTATTTCTTACCGTCTGTCCATTCATGTGACACAGGATCAAATCTTCCATATAGTTGACCCATTGTGACAGCTTTTGGGTTGATAATGCTGAACCATACCTACAAATAGAAATCTTTCAATTGTAAGTACAAATCTTCAACAGAATAATTAATGAGGACAAGCCAAAAGAATAGAATAACTTTATTTTTAAACAAAGCAGGTATTCCAAAGTATCAAGATAGAAAGGTACAAATAGTAGTTAAGGTTACATTTAAAGAGTATGTAGCTTTCATTTGGAACCATGACTTGATATTGTGACCTTGAACTTGGAGTTTGACATACATTTATCTATATTAGACTAAAACAATATCTATATGAGATTAAAACACCACACAATGTCTTACCCCAAACTCCTCCATAAGGCCTTGATCATGTAAGTCACCCAATGCTTCAGCCAGTACTTTGAAAGATGAAGTTTTACCAGCTAGAGGGTCACCAACTATCATTAAACCGTGTCTAACCAGGATCATGTCATATATCTGGAAAAGGGTAAATGTTCGATGTAGTACTGAGTAATAAAGAATATGATAAAATGTGATTGAATACTGATTTTTTTATATATCTTTGACAAACTAGAGCCGTCATAGACGGATTATGCTCCCTGAATAAGTGTTTGTCACAAAATAAAAACTATCATACATTAAGCCCCCTTTTCCCATGACAGATTATTTGTAGAAATATTATTTATAAACAAGAGCCGTCATAGACGGATTATGCTCCCCGAATAAGTGTTTGTCACAAAATAAAAACTATCATACATTAAGCCCCCTTTTCCCATGACGGATTTTTTGTACACATATTATTTATAGAATATGGTCTAGAACATCTCACAAAATACAAAATTACAAAATTTCATTAAATTCTGCCCATTAGATGAACAGAAATTAGAGAAAAACTAATTTTTACATTAAGGTCCCTTTTTCCATGACGCAGCCTCAAATTGAGAAACGGAGAAATAGTCCACATGTGAAGTTTCATTGAGTTTGGCCCAAGGGTTGCTGAGATCTGGCTGTGGACGGACGGACACACGGACGGACGGACAGTGTGGCGACTATATGCTCCCCCGAAATTTTTTCGGGGAGCATAAATATGGTCTAGAACATCGCATTTAGCACATAAGTACAAAATTTTGCCCACTAGATAAAGAGAAATTAGAGAAAAACTAATTTTTACATTAAGGCCATTTTTTCCATAAAGCAGCCCAAAATCAATAAACGGAGAATAACTTCCTAGGAATTATCCTAGGGAGTTCACATGTGAAATTTCATTGAATTTGGTCCAAGGGTTGCTGAGATCTGGCTGTGGACGGACCGACAGACGGAAAGACAGACGGACGCACGGACGGACAGCGTGGCGACTATAATTATCCTCCCCCAAAATTTTTTCAGGGAGCATGAAAAATGATATTATAGTCCTTCAAATCAGTTATTAAGATCATCTTCTCCTAAGCTCTTTTATCACATACATGATCAAATATCTTTTTACTTGAATAATCTTTTCCAGAGAATAAGCCACTGGGTGCAGATATCTCTGCTCAATGCGTTTTACTAATGCCTTCTCCAGGGCATCATTTACAGATGGCATAAGGGCCAATTTTTAAAATTAAGCTTAAATGTAACTCACCTGAATAATCTTTTCTAGAGAATAAGCGACTGGTTGCAAGTTTCTCTGTTCCATGCGTTTTACTAATGCCTTCTCCAGGGCATCATAGTCTGGTTTGGGGAGCTCGACACCAGGGAACAAGTCAGAAATGATTCCTTCAAACAGCGGAATGTCATGGGACAAGAACTGAAACAGAAAAGGATTATTGATAGAAATATTTCCCCTCCAAATACTTTTTCAAAAAAGGAAAAATAAGCAATCAGCTTATAAGGCTTTCCTTGCTGCATTTTTTGTTTAGTTGCAACAAAATGTATTGTTAAAATGCTAATGCCCCTATAACTGAAATTGTATTAAAATCATGGCCTTGATATTTGAACTTGACCTAGACCTTTTATGTCCCTAATAAAGTTATAGCAAATGTTATTTTTGTTATTTTAGAGAAACAAACAAACTATATGCCCCGATCTATGATTACCTTTGGCATGTTGACATCATTAATAGACCTAAGTACCAGCACATCCTCTCTTTGTTCTGGGTACTTTATTTTCAAATTACCCGCTGCCGTCAGCACCGATTTTACCGCTCGCATGCCATAATCATAGTGATGCTGGGAAGACAACTGTTCGGAACATAATCTGTATGTTGCGGTAATCTTCGTAGACAGACTTCTAGCTTCAACAAACCCCATCGAGTACAGGGAGATCTCGGCAATCATTGTGTAGTTTGGAATCATCATAGCTACAGTTCTAAACAGCACCTGGTACACAAAATAAAGTAAAGGGGAATTGACCCATTAGCAAACGGCAAAATTGAAGATATTTCAGATGTCAAAATGGGTGGTGAAAACATTAGATTTGTGTTCAAAATAATGCAGAAAATATTTGAGCAAATGGAGAAAATGCTGGTTGTCAGCATTTTCTCCTTTTGCATCAATATTTTCCTTAGCAAAATCTCTTGGCGACATCAAAACCAGGTCTTGCTTGGAAAAGGGTAAACCCTTTTAGTGCTTTATTTGTACAAGCTAGTAGAACAGAGAAAGGTCTGACTGCAGGTACGTGCAGGCTGATCTTGCTCTATCCTGCCAGCCAAAGTGACCAGAATATTCGTGCCTCAACAAATCCCATAGAGTACAAAGAGATCTCGGCTATCATTGTGTAGTTTGGAATCATCATAGCTACAGTTCTAAACAGCACCTGGTATACAAACAATGAACAAGGTAATTAATTTTCAGCAAAAGGTTTTTTTTTCTGAAACAAGCTATGCAATTTCACTCAACAGGCGCACCTTGATAAAATGTACCTGACATCAAATATGTGCCTTGTAAATTCAGATAGACAAGTAATGCACATGAATAATAGTTTACTTGGTCTAATTGGGTTCAACATCATTTTAAACAGATTTTCAGTCATATCAAGGTGGCTTAGATACTTTTAAAACAGTGTATTTCTTAAATGCTTTCAGCAGTACTGTAATATCCTTTCAGAGCCTCCAGCTACTCATTCCAGCCAGGTCTTTTACTATCCACAAATTGGTGCACCCATTGGTGGGAGACAAATGTCAAGAAAGGATAGCAGCCTTAGTTTGAATCTAGGACCCAATGACTTAAAAGAGTCTAAAATGCTACCAACTACACTATTGCCTCCCTTCGATAAAGGTATATCGAATGACCCTGATGTATTTGAATAACAAAAGCCTCAATAAATCTAGTGCTTCCTACCTTTAGATTATCTGGAAGCTCAGCTCTACCCGCATACCCTGGGTTCATGGTGATGAATATTGTACATGTGGGGTCTAGCGATATTTCTGTGCCTTCGAATACAAACAGCTTGAGTTGTTCTGCAATAGCTCTCTGTATAGTCTGTACTTGCTGGGCTATCACAGACAGTACCTACAAATAAGGGGTAAATAAAAAGGGGTCATATAGGGGTCATGTAAATATATAAATGTTATAAATCATCGCTTTTCAACAAAAACCTTGTAACTGCAGCTTAAAACAAGCTGCAGTTAAGAGGTTTTTGTTGAAAGCAACCATACATTGGGTCAAAAGATATCTCTGTGCCTTCAAACACAAACAATTTGAGTTGTTCTGCAATAGGTCTCTGTATAGTTTGTACTTGCTGAGCTATCACAGACAGCACCTGTAAGCAAATTAACAACAAATTATTTAAAGCTTTCACCCAGGATCTCTCAATGAAACTTTCAATCTGTTCTGTTCACAAGAAAAACAAATGATTCCAGGTTTTGACAATCAGCATTTACTCTTCTCATCTCATTGGTTAATGAATCTTTCAATTTATTCTGTTCACAAGAAATAACAATAATTCCAGGTTTTTACAATCAGCATTTCCTCTGTTCTTCTCATTGGTTAACATGTCACAATACCAAAATTCTTAACATATAATTTCATTGACTGCCATAAGCATCATCTTTGAATTAGGAAAAGTCGCTTTTTTGTCATTGGGAAGAGGATTAAGGCTAGCAAATAAAACCAACAACCCCAAGTTCAATTCTGTTGAATTCATCAAAACAAACCCAAGCTCCAGCTTGTGCCAGACCCTTGAAGAATTTGCCTATAGACTTGTAGTCTAGTCCATATGAAAAATTAACCCTTTCCTAAATGGCAATCTTTTAGGGTGATCCAATTCAAAAGTTTCCCAAGACAACAAAATGAATGTTAATTGACATTGGATTTGTTTTCAATATAGCCTAAATATATTGCGACAAAAGGAGAAAATGCTGATTATCAGCATTTTCTCCTTTTGACTCCATGTTTTTCCCAAAGCCTTTTCTGTTAAAGACTTCAAAACCATGTCTTGTTTGGGAAAGGGTTTATAATGTAATGTTAAGGCTAACTAATAAAACCTACAAACCTCCAGTTCAATTCTGTTAAACTCATCAAAACAAGCCCAAGCTCCAGCCTGTGCCAGACCCTTGAAGAACTTTCCCATTGTCTTGTAGTCTAGACCATCTGAAAAGTTAGCCCTTTCCTAAATGGCAATCTTTTAGGGTGGTCCGATTCAAAAGCTTCCCCAGACAACAAAATGAATGAAATTGACATTGCATTTGTGTTCATTCTAGCCTTAAAATATTGATGCATAAGGAGAAAATGCTGATTATTAACATTTTCTTCTTTTGGCTAAATGTTTTTCCATAACCTTTTCTATTAGAGACATCAAAACCATGTCTTGTTTGGGAAAGGGTTAATAATGCAATGTTTAGGCTAGTAAAAAACCCTACAAACCTCAAGTTCCATTCTGTTGAACTTGTCAAAACAAGCCCAAGCTCCAGCCTGTACCAGACCCTTGAAGAATTTGCCCATAGCCTTGTAGTCTAGAGCATATGAACAATTAACCCTTTCCTAAACGGGAATCTTTTAGGGTGGTCCAAATCAAAAGCTTCCCCAGACAACAAAATGAATGTTAATTGACACTGGATTTGTGTTCAATATAGCTTAAAAATGTTTAGGCATAAGGAGAAAATGCTGATTATCAGCATTTTCTTCTTTTGGCTAAATGTTTTTCCAAAGCCTTTTCTGTTAGAGACATCAAAACCATGTCTTGTTTGAGAAATGTTAATTGACATTGGATTTGTGTTCAATATAGCCTAAAAATATTGAGGCATAAGGAGAAAATGCTGATTATCAGCATTTTCTTCTTTTGCCTCAATTTTCCCCAAGCCTTTTCTGTTAGAGACATAAAAACCATGTCTTGTTTGGGAAAGGGTTAATAATGTAATGTTAAGGCTAGCTAATAAAACCAACAAACCTCCAGTTCAATTCTGTTGAACTCATCAAAACAAGCCCAAGCTCCAGCCTGTGCCAGACCCTTGAAGAACTTGCCCATAGCCTTGTAGTCTAGTCCATCTGAACAGTTAAACACCACACACTGTGGGAAAAGGAAAATAAAACTAGAAAGACCTGAAGGTCTTGAGTCGCTCTCCACAGGCCTGAATTTCTTTTAATATCAAATCCAAGTTTTGACTAGATTTTTGAATATTTATGGTTCTTACAGCCAAAAAAAAAGTCAAAAGCAGCAATCATGTGGTCAATGCAAAAAGAAAGTAAATGATTGACTAATATTTTAGGGATGTTAGAGCGATAATAAAATTGAAAACTGTGATTTTGCCAAATTCAAAGACAAATAATTCAGTATGTATATTTAAAATCAAATCGAAAATTAAACACATGCAAGATGTTATGGTCACTATCGTTCTGTTCAAATTTTGTCTGTATTAGTCAATATTTGCGGCTTCAAGAGTGGAAAAAGTGTCGAAAAACTGAAATTTTGTCAATTTCAAGGGCACATAACTCAGATTGTAATAGTGTGATAATGTTGAAAATTACACATAAGCAAGACCTTGTTGTCAACAAGATTCTTTCCAAGTATCATCTTGATTGCTTAACATTAATTTTGTGGTTGTTAGAGTGAAAACAAAGTCGAAAATGGCAATTTTGTCAAATTCAAGAGCACATAACTCATGATGTAAGATTCCGATCAAGCTGAAAATTACAACCAGGCAGCATATAATGCTTGTATAATTCTGTCCAAGTTTTGTCTTGACTGGTTAATATTTGTAGATTTTAGAGTAAAAATAAAGGCAAAACCAGCAAAATAGAGCCGAAAATGGCAATTTTTGGCAATTTCAAGGGCACATAACTCATGCTATAAAATTCAGATCAAGCTGAAAATTTTACCAAGGCAAGATCTTATAGTCAGTACTATTCTGTCAAAGTTTTGTCTTGTTTAATCAATATTTGTAGTTGCTAGAGTGAAAACAAAGTAAAAAAAACAGCTGAAAATGGCAATTTTGTCAATTTCAAGGGCACATAACTCATGATGTAAAATTCAGATCACGCTGAAAGTTTTACCAAGGCAAGATCTTGTAGTCAGCATGATTCTGTCAAAGTTTTGTCTAGATTGTTCAATATGTGTAGATTTTAGAAGAAAACTAGTCAAAACCTGCTATTTTTGACATTCAAGGGCAGATAACTCAGGTTATACTGATTCAATCCATATTCTTTGAAGGAATCTGAGAGAGGGTCACCCAAGGATCATTCCTGTGAAGTTTGGTTGAAATCCATCCAGTAGTTTTTGAGAAGAAGATTTTTAAAGAAAAAGTTTACGGACGCACGGACGGACGGACGCACGACGGACACACCGCCATGACAATAGCCCGCTGGCCTGAAAGGCCAGTGGAGCTAAAAATAAAAAAAATTGAGTGTGGAAATAAGAAAGTTTGGTTAAAAGACAAGTGATGCTTGTATCAATATTCTTGTAAATTTTTTTAAGAAAATGTGTACCATGTACCATAGAACAATTCATGCACCTATGCTAGCATTACAACTTGCAAGGTTTAAACTTAGTAATTAGGGTAAATAGCTCTTGAAGTGATATATAATCACACAAACTGACAAGTTATGTGACACAGTAAACAATATTGCAACCACTTTTCTGAAAAAGGTTACACATTTGATTAAAACTCTTTTACCTGTTTTGCCACAGCCTTGGCTAAATCCTTGGAGGTTTCAGTTTTCCCGGTCCCTGCCGGCCCTTCAGGTGCCCCACCTAAATTCAACAAGAGGGCGCCCATAAGGGTCCTGTAACATCGATCCGTGAGTGGTGTAATCACCAGACGACCCGTGTTACCAAGATACTCGTAACCATAGGCAACAGTTGTTGTGATCATCCTCACTGCAATGTTTTGATCTTCCTTGTAGTATCTGAGTTCGGAAATCCAGGAGAAGTCTGTGGGGCTTTTTGTACCAACGTCATCCAGCTTCTGTATCACATCTCGGGCTGAAAAAAAAAAACAAGACAATTTTTAACCCTTTCCCGAACGGCAAAATTTAAGGTGGTAAAATTCAAAGGCTGCTGCAGATCACACAAATGATGTTGACAAGATAAATTTGTTTATAATGTAGCAAAGAAAATATTGAGGCAAAAGAAGAAAATAGTTATCAACATTTTCTTTTGCCTCAATATTTTCTCTAGCTTTAATGTGGCAATATCCTGCCCTTCCTTGAAATCTCTCAGTTCAGAGTTCCTAGAGAAATATGTGGGACTTTTTCATGAATGAAAAATTGCTATTTGGGAACAAGAGTGCCATGGTCACAATATACGCCGCCCAAGAGACTAAGTTTTAAGGGGGCATAACTCAAGCAACTAGAACTGTCGCAAAGCGGACAAATACCTCCCACTAGCGCGTTGTCACTCAAAAAGTGCTAAAGTTCAAAGTGGCATACCTCTGAAACTACTGCCTGGATCAAGATGAAAATTGCAGGTGCACAACTTCATATGATAGGAAACAACCTGCTAAAATTTCAGCAAAATCGGTCAAAAACTGTGGGAGGAAAAGAGGACACAAAATTACGTCCACGGACGGACGGACAGACGGACGGACAGACAGACGGACACTAGCGCGTTGTCACTCAAAAAGTGCTAAAGTTCAAAGTGGCATACCTCTGAAACTACTGCCTGGATCAAGATGAAAATTGCAGGTGCACAACTTCATATGATAGGAAACAACCTGCTAAAATTTCAGCAAAATCGGTCAAAAACTGTGGGAGGAGAAGAGGACACAAAATTACGTCCACGGACGGACGGACAGACGGACGGACGGACAGACGGACGGACAGACGGACAGACAACCTGAATCCAGTATACCCCCCCATAACTTTGTTGTGGGGGGTATAAAAATCAATGAACCATAAAATCCTACCTTCATGCACATCTACCAAAAAGGTCCTTTCACTTATGTTTTAGTCTGTACCCACAGAACACACTTCCGGAGGCAAAGACAATGGGTTTATGGGAAATCAACATTGTATACATGAAAATTATTACTAAAAATAGTCACAAATCGACATTATCAAAACGAGGCTCCCTAAATATGTGGAGAAAACAATGACGACGCACGTGCATTCAATATACAGCGATAAAGAGCATGTGCATTCAACATTAAAACGCTTTGGGTTCGAGAGTATTGTTACCAAAACGCTTTGGGATTGAGAGTAACTATGTTACTGAAAATAACAAATACTAAACGTTTGAGCGGCTTTTTAAGACTCCAAGGACGACTTTCGGAGACTGTTGTGTGCAAGGGGGGGGGGGTCTTTGATGAAATAACCTAATTGAGGTGATAACATTGACCAAGTTTCAAACAGATCCAGCCAGAAACTTAGGAGGAATTGCGCTGACAAGAAAAGTGGACGGACAGGATGATGCCAATATATCTCCGCCTCAGGCGGCGTATAAAAATGATTCCCATTGTCTCTTATCTAATGAAGAAAAAAATTGTTTTTCCACCT
The DNA here is from genome assembly GCA_963680895.1 of Fragum sueziense. Classification (NCBI taxonomy): domain Eukaryota; kingdom Metazoa; phylum Mollusca; class Bivalvia; order Cardiida; family Cardiidae; genus Fragum; species Fragum sueziense. The sequence continues at coordinate 49,661,878 of OY804597.1, forward strand.
ACCATGTACATCAATAACAATCAGAGCACCGAGAGTAATTCTAGCCATTTTGGATAAAGATCCTCTAACCATGGTGACTATTTCTTCTATTTGCTTGTTACTCTTCTGCAAGTATGGTCCCAGGAAGCTGGTTTTGATTGCCTGCAATGAAGTAGGAATGTTATTAAATACAAGGAGTAACATTTCAACAACACATGTATTTATTACATACATGAAGAAGTAAAATGTATCATGTAGAAAGTATAATTATCTAGTATTTACTATTTTTGCGAGATGCACTTATTTTGAAGAGACACTGTCAGATTGGTCAAAATGGTAAACTTTTAAAATATGATCACTATACTTGAAAGACGATGATACATACAAACTTAAATTGAAAAATATTCACTACTTTTTCACATAAAATTGTATGTGTACGAAAGAATTTCAAACCTGTGTAACTTCAGCTGTCATATGTATCTGCGATGCAGCCAACACTATCTGACCTGGCCATTGAAGCCCCCATTACCCAAATGGTATTTTGGTGTAGGCATCCAATGTATTTTGTAATGTAAGCATTTAAATTCATTCCAAGAACTTAATATGATGACATTTTACCTGTGTAACTTCAGCAGTCCAATGTATCTGTGATGCAGCAAGCACTATCTGCCCCGGCCACTGTAATACCCATTCTCCCCGGGGTATTTTGGTGTAGGCATCCACAGCCCTCAAGCTAACTTCTTTCAAACTCAACTTCATCACCTCCTCAACCTGTGTTGACATACAAATACATATATTAACAAGCGTGCCATGGTCACAATATACGCCGCTCCAGAGACTAAGTTTTAAGGGGGCATAACTCAGGCAAAAATCAATGAACCATAAAATCCTTCCTTCATGCACATCTACCAATTGAGGTGATAACATTGACCAAGTTTCAAGAAGATCCAGCCAGAAACTTAGGAGGAGTTGCGTTGACAAGAAAAGTGGACGGACGTACGGACGGATGGACGGATGGACGGACGGAAGATGACACCAATATACGTCCGCCTCCAGCGGCGTATACGTCCGCCTCCAGCGGCGTATAAAAAGATTGGAAAACATTGAGACAAAACATGAAAATGCTGGTTCCTCAATATTTTCTGTGTTATATTGCATTGTGTACAAAAATCAACAATTGCAATAACTCCAAAATATGACCATCAGAGAAACACAGAGTTCTTGCACACTATACTTCTGCATGATGACATCTATCCACCTATGAACTTTTATGATTCTACCTTCATAGTTTTTTAGTTATGCTCCGGACAAGGTTTGATCTATGGACCGACCGACCATCCAATCCACCTAACGGACACTTGCAAAAAATATATCCCCATTTTCTTCAAAAGGGGTTATAATTATTACTAAAAGAAATTAACTCTACCTGTAATAGCCATCTTTCCACCAGACCTTTAGCATCAGCAGGCACAATCTTCTGCGGAAAGTCCACAATTTCTTTCTCCGCGGACTCCATGGCTGTAATCACCTTCTCCGGTGTGAAGGTCAGTTGAGCGATACCCTCGAAACATTTCTTCAAATGAGGCTGCACGCGCAGCGGATCTTTGGTCTCTGATAATATCTCCAGTAGCTCGTCATTGGATAGGAAGAAAAATCTGTGATCAAAAAATTTAAATGTTGTTGATTTTACAAACAAATTGGGAATCAGAAAATAAATTAGAAATCTCAAAAATATGTAAACAGGTTACAAAATTATAAATTTTAGGAATCTTTTTACCTTAAACTAAGTAGATCGAACGAAAGAATTGAATCATTAAACATCCTAAAATTAACAATTTCCCAAACAAAAGCTGGTTTTGAATGCCTATCATTAAGAAAACTTTGGGATAACATTAAGAAAAACAAGATGTGAATCACGAATGCCCTCGAAATGGCCAATGTTAAGTTTTTGGATAGACAGACAGACAGATCAACAGACGCACATGAGTAAAACAATATTTCCCTGGATGTTTAGAGTTTGAGTTTATTGGGGTTTTACGCCGTTTTCAACTGCCAGGGTCATATCACGGCCGCTGGAGTACCTAACCATGGATTCCTGTTGTTTCTTAAACCAGTACTACCACAATACCCTTACCGAGCCGACAGCTACTCGCCCACATAGGTACATGATATCAAACCATTGATGGGCAACATTTTGTCAGAAAGGGTATTTGCCGCAGTCAGGTATTGAACCCAGGACCTCTTGAAAGAGAGGCAGATGCGCTACCAACTGCGCTAAGGCCACAGCCTCCCGGATGTTTATATACGGGGCATAAAAAGGAAAATACTAAGAAACCAGCATCTTCTCCTTTGTGATAGAGTACATAAATTGTTCTTTAATCAACATTTTGTCCCCTGAATAAGCTTTCTAATTGGTTAAGTCTAAATCTTTGACATTCATTAGGGGTTAAAGTCAGAATAGCGGATACCAATGATTAAAGAAATTTTCAAACTTTACATGACAATTACACAGAAAATTTGGAGAACTAGTCACAAACCTTGGGAAGAACAGTCTCTTTTTCTCCAGATAATCATTCAGACCTCTTTGGATGTCATCTAACATAGACTGAAACATGATATCAAATACATTTAATTCAGCTAAATATATTCCATAATGTTACCGGTAATAGAGCTAAATTTCTTTTGGACAAAATGTTTGTGAAAAATGATATGGTTAGGTCTGCTTGTTTTTTTGTTCTTATTGAAGGGTCCCTAAAAGAACCCATTCCAAACGCAGAAATATGACAAAATTTCTTAAAGTTAAGTTTCAAATTCTCAGGGGACACATTTTAACCAAATAATAAATTTCATGATAGGTTTTATATTGTATCTTAAAATGTCCGGACGTTTCTTAGCACATGTGCAAACTATGTGACCTCGTATCAGGCATAGTAACCAGTTTAAGCTCATGCGTGTGCAAGACTTCTTGACATAACTTGGTATGGTATGGGTCTATCAAACTTCGGATCAGTTCTGTCAACATACTAACCTCTGAATGTTGTAGTTTTTCCAACATTTGATCTTGTGACACTACCACCATTGCTTCTGTGTTCTTCACTGCATTTTCCATTATGGTTCTCCTGTGATAAGAATGTTTACATAACTATATGTATTTTTTCATGAAAAAGTTAAAATATTGAAATCAGTATTTTAAAGCAAGAGCCCAAACTCCAACGCATAAGTTTTAACAGCATGTAGAAACATTTCTACCTCAACTGTTAGCGCTCGACTTTCTAAGTTGCTTAGTATAAAGGGGGCATAACTCCAAATAGAGTGGTCCCAGGGTCATGGGCCCTGATAGTAAGGTAGAGGGTGTGATGGTGAATAAGTATTCCAAGTTTGGGTTGAATCCCTTTGATAGCATGGAAGTTATTGATGTTTGAAAAAACTTTAACCTTTGTTGCAACGCCGACGCCAACGCCAACGCCAATGCCAACGCCCGTGTGACAGTATAAGCTCTCATTTTCTTCGAAAAATCGAGCTAAAAACAAATGAGAATAATGTAAACTAGAACTGTCGCAAAGCGGACAAATACCCCCCACTAGCGCCTTGTCACTGAAGAAGTGCTATAGGTCAACAGATTCTTGACTTAGAGCACGGAAACGGATTTTAAACAAAGTCCAATTGTGACCTTGACCTTTGTGACCCAAAAACAATAGGGCATCTCCTTGGGTCATGGGCAACAACTGTGTAAAGTTTCATGATCCTAGGTCAACGGTTCTTGACTTAGAGCACGGAAATGGATTTTAAACAAAGTCTGATTGTGACCTTGACCTTTGTGACCCAAAAACAATAGGGCGCCTCCTTGGATCATGGGCAACAACTGTGTAAAGTTTCATGATCCTAGGTCAACCAGTTCTTGACTTAGAGCACAGAAACGGATTTAAAACAAAGTCCAATTGTGACCTTGACCTTTGTGACCCCAAAACAATAGGGCACCTCCTTGGGTCTTGGGCAACAACTGTGTAAAGTTTCATGATCCTAGGTCAAACTGTTCTCGAGTTAGAGCACGAAAACGAAAAAGTCTACAGACGGATGGACGGACGGACAGATATAAAACAGACAGACATGGTGAAACCAATATACCCCCCTCTACTTCGTAGGTGGGGGTATAATTAAGTTTTGAAATAAGGTACACATCCATACAGTATTTTTGTTCACTAATCCAAAATGACTTGTATAAAACATTCTGTGAAAGTATTTCTCTCATCTGAACTAGAGCAACGTCGGGCATTATCGACAGTTGGCAGTTATCGTCAGTTCTTTGATATAACCTTTATTTCGTAAAAAGATGAGCAAAATGTATTCCTGTGACGTAATATATGACATAATTTGTTTATTTTTTCAAGTTCTATCGATTGAAGTAAGATCACAAACAAACAATCGGTAAGTAAAATCTTACATCTCACGAATTTAACTCCGATAAACTGTGCCGTAAGGAGGGTGTGTTTTTCACTTACATGTAGCGCGCATACTGCAGTGTGGTTTTGTGTGGTTTTAAACTCGGTTAGATGTTTTACTTGAAGAATAATGTTCTAGTAACCAAATCGAGCGTGTATAGTTCAACATAATGCATTTCATAAGGTTGTCGATATATACCGACATCTATTCTTGTGATCGGCAATTATCGACAGATTAAAAAATAAATCAAATAAAAGATAGTCCTTTGCACTTTTCTCCAATGAAATCAAAGTAATTGTCCCGAAAAGTTTGCCGACAATATTGAAATATTGTGAGAAGGAGAGAAAATACAGGTAAAAATATTTTCTCCGAGTTTCAACATTACTATTAATAAGTGGTGTCGATAACTGCCGATCTCAACGGAAATGGATTCCTGATTCTGCACATTTTCTGTGTGAAATTGAAATTATTACTGGTCCGAAAAATAGATAAATACCTCAAAATGTCAGGATAATGCTACTTAACACTCAGGTGATAATAATACACAGGTAAGAATATTTTCTCTGAGTTTTAACCTAACCATTAATATGTGTTGTCGATAACTGCCGAAGAATGTCGGTAACTACCGATCAGACTTGTATGTAGGGAAATGAAAATTTTACACTTGTGTTATTTTTACAACACCGTAGGTGCGTATAAATTGTCCAATCAGATGTCAATACATGGGATTTTCCAACAACACGTCACTGGAAGGTAATACTTTTGATACTGATCGCTTTCAAACGTTAAAGTGTCGATAATACCCGACGTTGCTCTACAACTTCCTTTTCAAGCCTCCAGCTCCTCCTCCCACTTAGGTTTACGATTATAAACCAATTGGAGGGAGACTTGGGTCCAAATGCTGTGATGGGAATTGAACCTGTGACCAAGTGATTCAAAGTCTGACTCACTATCAATTTGCACTATGGTCACAAAAGGCTTTTGAAGTAAAAAAAGTAAAATGTCATCATCAATTAGAAATCTATTAGAAATCTATCACTAAAGGTGATTAAAATACCCACGCCACTACATTTGTCCAGACAATAGTTTTTGTCGAACCAGGAGCCATAGCTCAGGAATTATTGATCAGATTTTTGCATCGGATAGTAACTGTATGAGGTGTCGTCTGGACAAAGTTTTGCTGACAGTCCAACCAACCGACCAACCATCCAACAGGCTGATTTCAGTATACCCCCCAAACTTTGTTGTGGTTTAATTATATAAAGCTAACATACCAGTGCCCATCAACTTCCACAAACATTTCTCCTTCCACTGGGATCTGACTACGGATGTCTTCAGATCCAAATATAGGTTCTAGATAGAGCCAGGCTGCCTGAACCTTTAACCATGAATCCATTGTATCTTTCATACGATGCTGGAAAACAATGATTTATATTTTATGCCAAATATAATTATGTACATCTAAAATGTGTAAGTGTGCTATTTTCTTTTTTAATCCGTCCATGGGCGTAAAAATTATAGTCTGGACCAAAGTCTAATTGGATGTACACACAAATGCACATATGCATCAATGCAAATGCAAATATGGAAGTAAAAGTGTGAGAACACTGTCTTGCTGACTGCATATGGACTTGACAAAGAAGTGAATATATTGTGCCGATTTTCGTTTTTGCCTATTTTCGAAATTAGGCAAATCCATGCAGAACTCATTTGCCTAATTTCGAAACTCGGCGAAATAGCTTATTTATAATTATTTTACGGTATATCGGGCCATTTTCTGTGCAGAACTCATCTTCAAAATGTCCTTTTTTTAGGAAGGTATCACAGTTAGCACTTTCAAAGTCATTTTAAGCAGTTTATATCCAAATAAAAGTTCGGTACCGAACAGCTAGAGTTCCGTACCGAACAGAAAATACGGAACTTTCACTTCCGTTTGCGCGGAAGTTGATTGGTACCCTAAGCATTTCGCACCTTATCTTTTATCAGAGACATAGATAAACAGTTGTATGTCTCTGCTTTTATCAATTCGTTTACACATTCAGCAGTACATCAGATTTATAGATAGTATTGCCATAAAATCATATCTACACTCGATTCCATTTATTTTTTTTAAAAAGTTGCAGTGTCATATTAATTCGGAGCCTGAATTAGATCCATTGCTTTGGGCTTTCTAGCCACCGAAATTAAAATGTTTTCACTAAGTTAAATATCAGCATTTTAGAAATTGTTCTTTTAAAGCAAACAAGATTTATTATGAAGCTTTTCATCTGCTAAATATACAAATAATTCGATGGCTCAGCGCGAAACAGTTGTAACTGCCTATAAACATATAGGCAGTTACAACCGTTTCGCACTGAGCCATCAATATGTTCTCTACCATAGATCTGCATACTTATGTTAATTAATTTGATATGTTCTAATTTCGCTTAGACTTTGAAGATTACTAACTCAAAATAGTGAGCTGATTGTAAAACCATTTAAACAGGGGAATCCCTTTCTGTGAAAAATACCATATTCAGCAATTTCCCTGCATTTTTCCCTGCTCAATAAGCTGTAGAGGCCAAACTGTATCCTTAAGGGCTGTCAAAACAGCCGAACAAGCCGATCTTCCCAACCATGCTAGCCAGAACAAAAGACGGAACCAGCCGAACTAGCCGATCCTTCCCACCATGTTGGCCACCGACCCAGCCGAATAAAATGATCCTCCCACGTGCTGGCCAGAACTAGCGACCAAACAAGCCGAACAAACCGATCCTTCCCACCGTGCAGGCCAGAACAAGCGAACAACCCAGTCGAACAAGCCGATCCTTCCCACCATGCTGGCCAGAACTAGCAACCGACCCAGTCAAACAAGCTGATCCTTCCAACCGTGCTGGCCAGAACTAGCGACCAACCCAGCCGAACAAGCTGATCATTCCCACCGTGCTGGCCAGAACAAGCGACCAACCCAGCCAAACAAGCCGATCCTTTCCACCGTGCTGGCCAGAACTAGCAACCAACTCAGCCGAAGAAGCCGATCCTTCCCACCGTGCTGGCTAGAACTAGTGACCGACCCAGCTGAACAAACCAATTCTTCCCACCGTGCTGGCCAGAACTTGTGACCGACCCAGAGGAACAAACCGATCCTTCCCACCGTGCTGGCCAGAACTAGGGACCGACCCAGCCGAACAAGCCGATCCTTCCCACCGTGCTGGCCAGAACTAGAAACCAACCCAGCAGAACAAACCGATCCTTCCATCCGTGCTGGCCAGAACTAGCAGCAGACCCTGCCGAACAAGCAGATCCTTCCCACCATACTGGCCAGAACAAGCAACCGACCCAGTGGAACAAGCCGATCCTTTCCACCGTGCTGGCCAGAACTAGCGACCAACCCAGCCGAACAAACCGATCCTTCCAACCGCGCTGGCCAGAACTAGCAACTGACCAAGGCGAACAAGCCCATTCTTCCCACCATGCTGGCCAGAACTAGCAACCAACCCAGTCAAACAAGCCGATCCTTCCAACCGTGCTGGCAAGAACTAGCGACCGACCCAGCCGAACAAGCTGATCATTCCCACCGTGCTGGCCAGAACTAGTGACCGACCCAGCTGAACAAACCGATTCTTCCCACCATGATGGCCAGAACTTGTGACCGACCCAGAGGAACAAACCGATCCTTCCCACCGTGCTGGCCAGAACTAGCGAAAGACCCAGCCAAACAAGCCGATCCTTCCCAACGTGCTGGCCAGAACTAGCAACTAAGCCAGCTGAACAAACCGATCCTTCCCACCGTGCAGGCCAGAAGTAGCAACAGACCCAGCCGAACAAGCCAATCCTTCCCACTGTGCTGGCCAGAACAAGCAACCGACCCAGCCAAACAAGCCGATCCTTTCCACCATGCTGGCCAGAACTAGCAACCAACCCAGCCAAACAAACCGATCCTTCCAACCGTGCTGGCAAGAACTAGCAACCGACTCAGCCGAAGAAGCTGATCCTTCCCACCGTGCTGGCCAGAACTAGTGTCCGACCCAGCCAAACAAACTGATCCTTTCCACCGTGCTGGCCAGAACTAGCGACCGACCCAGCCAAACAAGCTGATCCTTCCCACCGTGCTGGCCAGAACTAGCAACCAACCCAGCCAAAAAAAACGATCCTTCCCACCATGCTGGCCAGAACTAGCAACAGACCCAGCCGAACAAGCCAATCCTTCCCACCGTGCTGGCCAGAACAAGCAACCGACCCAGCCGAACAAGCCGATCCTCTCCACCATGCTGGCCAGAACTAGCAACAGACTCGGCCGAAGAAGCCGATCCTTTCCACCATGCTGGCAAGAACTAGCAACCGACTCAGATGACGAAGCTGATCCTTCCCACCGTGCTGGCCAGAACTAGTGTCCGACCCAGCCAAACAAACCGATCCTTTCCACCATGCTGGCCAGAACTAGCGACCGACCCAGAGGAACAAACCGATCCTTCCCACGGTGCTTGCCAGAACTATCAACCAACTCAGCCAAACAAGCCGATCCTTCCCACGGTGCTGGCCAGAACTAGCAACCAACTCAGCCGAACAAGCCGAACCTTCCCACCGTGCTGGCCAGAACTAGCGACCGACCCAGTGAAACAAACCGATTCTTCCTACCATGCTGGCCAGTACTAGCGACTGACCCAGCCAAACATACCGATCTTTCCCACCATGCTGGCCAGAACTAGCGACTGACCCAGCCGATCCTTCCCACCATGCCGGCCAGAACAAGCCACCAACCTAGACAAACTAATTGATCCCCTGAAACCAGAAATGCCTAATCCTAGTGTAAATGGCCAAAAAGGCCCAGTTCAAAAAGGCCCACTTTTTGAATTGATAAAAAATACCCCAAAAGTGTATATCACATTTGAAATTAAATATGATTTATGAGAGATTAATGATAGGTAAATTGTTGATTTAATGCCCGGCTAAAATGCATTGGAACAAAAATGATAATAAAATCAGAGCGAGAAATGGATCTTATACTATTATAATCATTTTAATAAGTATGCATGATTCCGCTTACAGTACGACCTCGCAACGTCATAATGGCATCATTAATTTTATCCTGTGACCTAATTCTATCGGAAAATTCAGATTAAATGTTGCCGTATTTCTTTCTCGCATGTGGATAAATATCTATACACCATGTGACAGGTTTCGTTATCCTTGAATGGCACTGTACTTTCGTTTTAGAATAGACTGGATTTTGATTTTGACTGGGACCCGCATATGAAGTTTTTACATTCTGGTGTACACGTTTACAATGCAGCGGCGTATCCAATGGGTAGGGTAGTTTTCGAGGTTCAAAGGAAACCCCTCTCAGCGGCGAATCCAGACTTTGTAAGGGGGTTCGAAATTACAAATAGGTGGCTCGTTCTCTTATTATTACAAAATTCTGACTGAATTTTTACATGAAATTGAAATGATTAGGATTCAGAGGAGGTTCGTTTGACTCCCGCACCCCCCTCTGGATCTGCCACTGTCTCCGCAGCCTGATTATTTCATTTCAATGCAGAAATTCAGTCAAAATTGTGTAATACTTGGAAAAACGAACCTCTCTATTTGTAAATTCGAACCCTATCACAGAAATCCTGGATCCGCGGCAGCAACGAGTACGTAGGAAGTATCAAAAATCAAAGTAAACCGTAAAATAATCATTATGTCGTTGTTCGATTCGTTACTAATAAATCGGTGAGGAAAAAAAACGAGAAAAAATCGACAGAAATATTTCTGCATGACAGTTTCGCAGTAAACAGTAAATAATATTTACATTTCGGGCATTGTATGACTCAATTATCAATAAATCGTCGAAAAAGATCGACAGAAATAGTTCTGCATGACACACAGAACTTACTGAATCATAATTTCGAAAATGGATGGCCAATTTCGAAATTGGGCAAAGTTCTGTGCCCAATTTAGAAATTGGGCATGCCCAATTTAGAAATTGGGCATGCCCAATTTCGAAATTAGGCAAGAATCTTAAAATCGGCACAACAAATATACCAATTCAATGCCAGGTAAATATTGAATCTGTATCCTCTTAGAAAATAAAACTTATAATCAAGCGTTGATGTCACAGTATAGATGTTTTGGTAACAATATAGCTAACGATAAATGACCTGGCAGAGCAACCCAGCCTATTGGCTAGGTCTGCTCTGCCGGTTCGATTATCGTGAGCAATACATACCAATTGTAGATCCCAAGCATTGACTTCCTCCTCAAAAGGCCCAATAAATGGGGAGCCTTTCATAGTGGTGGTCTTTACTATGTGGTCATCTAGCAGGACCTGGAATGTAAGGAATAAATTAACCCATTACCACACAGTGACTCCTTTTGACTCCCCTAAAGAATAAGGCTTTGGAAAACATTGTGGAAAATGAAGAAATTGCTTGTGACAAGCAATTTCTTCATTTGCCACAATATTTTCTACCCCAAAAGTCCAAATTTGCTATATTTCATTCGCTTGAAATTGTCGTCTGCAACATCTTTGAATCTGGACCAACCCAAAATTTTGCCGTTTGGGAAAGGGTTAAATCATATTAGACATAATAATGCCTAAACCTGAATCTAAATCAAATTCTATTAAGGATTTTGCTTAAAATAAGGAGCTTGGCCATTTTTTTCAATTCACATTGACTTCCTCCTCAAAAGGCCCAATAAATGGGGATCCTTTCATGGTGGTGGTTTTTACAATGTGGTCGTCTAGCAGGACCTGGAATGGAAGGTATAAATTAACCCATTACCAAACAACAAAATTTTAGCCTAGTCCAAACTCATAGGTGTTGCAGACGACAATTTCCATTGAACAAAATTTACCATTTTTTGGTCTTTCTTGATAGAAAACATTGTGGGAAATGAAGAAATTGCTTGTCACAAGCAATTTCTTCGTTTTCCACAATGTTTTCCAAAGCCATTATTTTGTGGGGCGTCCAAAAGAGTCATTGTGTGGTAATGGGTTAAATCATACTAGACATATCATACCTATATTCAAATTATAATCCTCCATTTCTGCCCTATATTACATTACTACAGGCAACACTCGTTGTGTTGAAGTCATAGGAGCCATCAAAATACCTCGACATATCCGGAGTTCGACTCATCCGATTTTGTTCGCCTTCGAGGTATTTGATATTTGACCATTTTTTAAACTTATCAAGTACGAATATTATTGAAATATAGTAGGAAAAGGAAAGAAATTGCTCGTGTCGAGCAATTTCTATCCTTTTCCTACTATATTTCAATGGCTATATTCAGTTCGGAATTATTTTGTTTTGAAAAAATTATGTCAATAGATGAGGACGGGACCATATTTGAACTTCGACTTAAGCGAAAATTCGACTTATCCGATGTCGACATAACGGGTGTCGACTGTACATTGATAATAACACCTTGAATGCTTAAAGTATATCTATATGTCATGTATGTGATAGAGAGAGAGTGTGTGCATGTGAATGAGACCTTGAATTATACGTGATGTTTTCTGAAATTGTGACTATGTACTTTGTATACGTCAAATAAAATGTTGTTCCGTTCTTTTCTGCTTAAACCTGAATCTAAATCAAATTCTAATAAGGATTTTGCTTAAAATTAAGAGCTTGGGGGAGCAGCGCACACATGCCCGAGAGGGGCTTGTCTATAAAATTGGGCTTTATTTTTCAATTCATATTCTATAAGTAGTGTGCACAACTATACACTTTGGAAATTCATAATGGCAAGATTGATCAAATTCTGATTGAAACTGTAGGAGTTGCGACTACAATAGGACTCATACAAATCTTACCTGGATATCGTCAGGAGCTGATAAAATACTGATTTTGGTATCTTTGTAAGGTACAAAACTGAAGTGCATATTCTTCCAATCTTGCTTCATTTTCTTCAATGCCTGTAAAAACATAATAGCCATTTGAGAATGAGGAAAATGAAGAGTCGAAGAATTGTTTTCTACTATCTCATGGCAGACATTATTTCAAAAGAAAATACAAACACCCTTAGGTGGCCTTGTTCTATATCAATATGGACATATTGATGTCCCTATATTATACACAAATCCTGTCTTTATCAGTGTTCATTTTGTTGTAGCAGCTTTCAATCTGGTCCATCCTAATTTTTCACTGTTTGTGGGAGAAGGTGTTGACATTGTTTTCAGCTTTATCCTAAGGTCTTTGTTCTGAAAGTTTTTTTGTTATCAAAATGACTAGAAATATCCAAATGTTTGAAAGAAATGCTAGTGATAAATACATCATGCCTAGAAAACAATGAGGCCTATGGATCTGGAAAAAGCACCATAATGGTATTTGAGACTAGCATTGTGGATATCAATCAGCCTGTACTTAAGCACATGCTAATTTGAAATCATGGTAGTCTAAAATGCTTTGAGTGCCCTTTTAAGGTCCAAGTTCATTTTTATATGACTTCTAATTGTACAAATCTACTCACATTTTCAAGAGCATATTCCTTGCTAGCCTGCGAGCTGATAGCCTGTAGCTTGTCCAAATATTTTTCTAGTGGCAATTGCAACACTTCAATTAGCGGCGTCTCTTCCGTCGGTGTCATGTTAAACCCGACTTTCTCCGACATCATGTCCCAATGTCGCTGTTTGATACCCGGATTACAGAGCGCATTTATGAGCGGCAGATTGATCTGGAACTTTTGAAGTTTGCTCTTGATTGTAGCTGCAGCTCTCATAGGTCCACGGACGTCCTTCTGCATGAAGTTCTTCATTAATCGGTACACTGTCTTCCATAATGCTTGTACCTATAAGGGAAAACGTAATGAAAACATTAACAAGCTGGGTGAAAAACTTGAAAACCATTTAGAAAGAAAGTAACAAGAAACACTTGCTATCAAACATGAACAAGAGGACCATGATGGTCCTATATCGCTCACCTGAACCAAAATGATATGAGCAACACTTAGGTTCAATTCAATTGATATTTATGACTTTAAGACTAAATATGAACTTATGGTCAATAACGTTGTGAAAATCAAACTCATCCGAGCTCTTATGGTGCCCAACATTGTTTTGTTTTTTTGTTGTTTTTTAAATAATTGTAGATTCTACAGTGTAAACAAGGTCAACAACAGCCAAAAATGGCAATTTAATCACATTCAAGGGCACATAACTCTCGTCTTTCTGATCACACCAGACTGGTCAGATCAGACTGAAAATCATACTCATCCGAGATCTTATGGTCCCTAACATTGTGTCCAAGTTTTGTCTTGATTGATTAATAATTGTAGATTCTAGAGAGTAAACAAGGTCGAAAACAGCCAAAAATGGCAATTTTGCCCAATTCAAGGGTGCATAACTCTCATCTATCTGGTCAGATCAGATTGAAAATGGAACTCATCCGAGATCTTATAGTCCCCAACATTGTGTCCAAGTTTTGTCTTGATTGATTAATAATTATAGATTCTAGAGTGTAAACAAGGTCGAAAACAGCCCAAAACGGCAATTTTGTCAAATTCAAGGGCACATAACTCTTGACTTTCTGATCAGATCAGACTGAAAACCACACTCATCCAAGATCTTATGGTCCCCAACATTGTGTCCAAGATTTGTCTTGATTGGTCAATAAATGTAGATTCTAGAGTGTAAACAAGGTCGAAAACAGCCAAAAATGGCAATATGGTCAAATTCAAGGGCAAATAACTCTCGACTTTCAGATCAAATCACACTGAAAGTCAAACTCATCCAAGATCTTATGGTCCCCAACAGTGTGTCCAAGTTTTGTCTTCATTGATGAATAATTGTAGATTCTAGAGTGTAAACAAGGTCGAAAACAGCCGAAAATGGCAATTTTGTCGAATTCAAGGGCACATAACTCTCGTCTTTCTGGTCAGATCAGACTGAAAATCAAACTCATCCAAGATCTTATGGTCTGCAATGTTATGTCCAAGATTTGTCTTGATTGATCAATAATTGTAGATGCTAGAGTGTAAACAATGTCAAAAGTAGGTATTTTTCGCATTCAAGGGCAGATAACTCCTGACTTTCTAGTTCGATCTGACCCATAATCGAACTCATCCGAGATCTTATGGCCATACATGTTTTGACCAAGTTTGGTCAAGATTGGCTTATATTTGTAGATGCTAGAGTGTAAACACGAAATTGTGAACGGACGGACAGACGGACAGACAGACGGACGACGGACGGTGAGCGACCACAATAGCTCACCTTGAGCACTTCGTGCTCAGGTGAGCTAAAAATCAATGTTTCCAAGTTTGGGAAATTTGTATGCTTAGAATATTCTGGTAATCAGCATCTTCTTATTGACTCTCAATACTTATAAAAGCTTTTTTGACTTGGGACTTTAAAATCAGTGTTTGCTTGGGGACGGCTTAAACAGAATCAAACAAAATCTATCTCTTCTTCAACAATTTCAACGTTCACCCATAGCAAGGGACCATTCATCCATTTGTCATATTGTTGGTGGATATGTACAGACGTCGTCCACAGTTTGTGGTACATCTCTTTCAAAAGTAATTTGTGAAGTCTTGAAATTCTTGTCCATAAATAAACAGAAACAAACCTCCTCCTCTACTACTTCAGCGTTCACATTCAGTAGCTGACCGTTCATCCATTTATCGTATTGTTGATGGAAATGTACGGCCGTCGTCCACAGTTTGTCATACTGCTCTTTCATAAGTAATTTGCGAAGTCTTAAAATTCTTGTTCATGAATAAACAAAATCAAATACACAAACCTCTTCCTCTACGACTTCAGCATTCACATTCAGTAGTGGACCGTTCATCCATTTGTCGTATTGTTAATGGAAATGTATGGCCCTCATCCAAAATTTTATCATTTGGCTCTTTCAGAAGTAATTTGAAAAGTCTTGAGATACTTACTTATTCATGAATAATTTGTGAAGCCTTGAAATTCTCGTTCATAAATAAACAGAATCAAATTTTGAAACCTACCTCCTCCTCTACGACTTCAGCGTTCACATTCAGCAAGGGACCGTTCATCCATTTGTCATATTGTTGGTGGAAGTGTACGGCTGTCGTCCACAGTTTGTCATAAGGTTCTTTCATTACCCCAAATTCTTGTATCTGTATGTAGGGAGTTATCTGCTCCATACCTAACATTTGCTCTTCTCTGTTGATTTGGATTTTCTGTTATAAGAGAAAATATTTCCCTGTAATACAATATATCGCTGTTTTTCAACAAAAACCTCCTAATTACCGCAGCTGAATACAAGCTTTCTGTAATAAGATAAACATATTTGTTTGTGATACAATATTTCTCTGTTTTTTTCAACAAAAATCTCATAACTGCAGCTTGAAACAAGCTGCACTTATAAGGTTCTTGTTAAAAAGTGACAATATTTTGTCTTTCTATTTTAAAGCAGTTGCAAATGAAAACCAGGGGATGTCGCTAAAACTAAGGTATGTGTAAAATAAAGCACATTCAACAAGGGACCCTTCATCCATTTGTCATATTGCTGGTGGAAATGTACGGCCATCTTCCATAGTTTGTCGTAGGGCTCTTTCATTACCCCAAATTCTTGTATCTGTATATAGGGAGTTATCTGCTCCATTCCTAACATTCGCTCTTCTCTGTTGATTTGGATTTTCTGTAATAAAAATTGTGATACTAGACCATGATCCAGGAGTTGGTCCTGCTCCTCTCAAATTTGTAAGAATAAGGCTTATCTAATCAATTTTTAAGGAGTTTTTCATGTGCCAATGCAGTTGGACCCACATAGAACAGGGCCCCCTCTTGGAAATATGTCTGGATCGAGTATGTTTCATCATACAAAAAGCACCTAGTTATTCATAAAATCTCTTTTTTCTTCCAAAACTTCAAAACTGCAACTTGTTTAAAGCGGCAGTAACAAGGTTTGCTAGAAAGGCAACCATACCCTGTACTTTTATGCACCAAGTTATTTGTTTACATACCAATATTCCTCTAATTCAGCCCTTACCAACGAAATCCTTCAGTTGTTTGGCTAAAGTGCCTAGTTGAACTTGGGAAAATACAACAATATTGACAAACCTCTTCCATGAAGCCATCTATCTTTGCTTGTATTTCATCTAATTCAGCTTTATATGTATCAGCTTCGGACATTCTGTCTTTGCCAGCAAAATCCTTCAGTTGTTTGGCAACAGCGTCCAGCTGACCTTGGAACCGTTTCTGCCATTCTAACAACTTGTTGGTGTAATATTCATGTTCTCTGTTCAACTTGGCCTCCCTGTAAAGATGATTTAGGGATAACAACCCATCATTATTAATTTAACTATTAAACACTTCATGCATCTTCCGGCATCACTCGTAGCAACGGAAATTGATGAGGGTATCCCTTGTCAATTTCTATTACCACAGATGAACCCCAAAATTGATGAGGGTATCTCTCTTTAATTGAAGAACAAGTAACATCATTAAACTGTGAAAGTTTTGATCATTTCATGAATATTTTGACTGATCCGAAAGAGCGAAAATAAAACATTTGATAAATGAAGAATTGAGAGTGGGAATGGAATCATTTTGATAGGTACATAATGGTTGGGTTGAGTGAAGGTCATATGGAGACCGAACCTTGGTTAAGAGTCTCCACCGGAGTGTCGGGGATCAAACCTGCATTCCTTTTTTTAAAAGTCCAGCGCATTATCACTGCACCAAATCTGTAATGGAATGGGTGTCAATTTCATGTTTTCAAGTGTGTAGAGTTACTCACGTGCTGGTAATCATTGGTACAATCCTCTCCGCCCATGAGAATGTGTTGTTGTTTAATAATATGTCATCTTTGGGTAGATAGGCGTAGTTCATCAAAAACATCAAGTTGCCTGCTGCAACCTCTTGTTTCTCCTACAAGAATATTTCAACAATTTTATTCAAATCACAGCAACAATCACTTATCCATGTGCTTTTCTGGGTATCACCAGTACTAGGCAGAGGCTCTGATATGCCTTGTCAAAGTATATGTCCATATGACTATAGGTGGGGCCTGTGGATTTGGTTTGAAATAATTCATAATATACATATATTGATAAATGTTACATTCAGGCATTTGCATGACTGTGGTTTCCCATACACAATAAGGAATGCATGATCATTTTGGGTCCAGCGCGAAATTGGAAAATTTACCTTTTTTTTCAACAATCTCATTTTAAATAGCTTAATTGGATAGGAATTGCACACAAATTGTAATTCCCCAAAGACTTTGGACAACTCTTCTCTTTGAAAATTCATCATTTTTTTTAAGGTTTGGTTGAAAAAGATATTTTCTCTCATGAATATTCTGGGCAAGAATTATCCCTGGGAATGAATATTTCAAAAATATGAGTTTCTTCTTTTTTTTTTCAATATAAAAATTTTAAAAAAATTTCTAACCTTCAATTTCAGCAGTTCCCCGGTGTGAAGATTCTCCACATATTTCATCTGTGCCACAAGTTCGTCAGTTTTCTCTGACTGTCTGGTGATATTTTTGACAATGACGTCATATTGTTTACAGATTCCGCGGTTAAATTTCTCGCTGGTGGCCATGATGTTGTCCACCATTCTCTTGACAAGGTGCCTGGCTCGATCTACCATCCACTGTAAATACAAATACTTAATTTATTACCATTAAAAATTTATTCCATTTCCTTTAAAAATAGCCCACTGCATAGCACTGATATTCTGTGGGGACTTTATTTCTGCTATTTCCGGGTAATGGACAGCCCCTCACAAATAAAATCTGCAAAATATCAATCCTCCATGAAGAGATTGTCTTTATTCTGAATATTCTGCACTCTTGTTTGGTAAACTAACAGGTGTTAAATGGAATAATCATCAAATTTTCCACAATGATTTCTCATGTCTTTATCTCATAGGGCATTACTATGTGTGAATGGGTTACTGACTGTTTTATATCTGTCAAGAAGAAATAAAATTACCTGATTCATATAGGTACAATCCAGGAGGAATAAATGCATTGGCACAAATACAGGAAACGATGCAATATCGTGCTCCATCTTTTTGAGTTTCTCAATCTCATGCGTGTACTCGCGTAATGAACGATCTTTACTGAGAAACTTGTCCACCTTTTTGTCTGCTTCCTCCGAGAGCAAATGTTTGTATGGGACATAGACTGACCGGTATCTGAAAAGAGATCATAGACCTATAGGAAAGAGAGGGTCACAAATCTTTAACCCATTACCAAACAGCAAAAATTTAGACTATTCCAAATTCAAAGATTTTGCAGACGACAATTTCATGGAAATAGAATTAAAATTTTTGTCGTCTTTTTGAGTAGAAAACAATGTGGTAAATGAAGAAATTGCTTGTCACAAGCAATTTCTTCATTTTCCACAATATTTTCCCAGGCCCTTTGCTTTAGGGGACTCAAAAAGAGTCACTGTGTGGTAATGGGTTAAAATGCAAAAATTCTTTAACTATTCCACAAACTCTTTATTGAGAGTATCCATTGGAACTGCCTCATCAAGACAATTCAAAAATGAAACAACTTAAATGAGTACGCACAACATAGGATATGAAATTTGAAATAACAAAGTGCTGTTTCACCTCTTATCTGTTGATCTGAATGTAAATTAACGTGAATGGCTTAAGACTGAGCAATTGCCAACATACAAGAGGAGGTAAAGGCATTCTAATTAAGGCATTCCCATTCCAAAACCTTTAACATGTGTTCTCATTATGGGTTTAAGTTATATTCTACAGCAATCATCAGCAATTTTTTATTTTTCCTTTTCCCTTCTGTACTATGTAACATCTTCTACTTTTGAAATTAATCATTTTGTCAACAGCAACTCCATTCAAATTAGAGCAGTCTAAAATTTTCAGTTTTCTAAAAGCGTCCCTACTTGATTGGTCCATGACTGTTGGCAAAAACAACACATTTGAGTTTATCCTTCGCTGTTGTCACAAACTCTTCCTCCAGTTGCACCGATCGTATGAAGGTCATTTCAAGGTCGTCGACAGCCTCAAACAGCAGGTGCTCTATTCGCGGCAACTCCTGAACACTGATCACCATCATGTCAATGATTGCACAGAAAAACTCACAAATATCATCAAATGAAGGTCGAAAAGTGACTTCTGCTTTATCCATATCTTCTTTCTGTAAAAAAAGTGAACGTCATGCTTTGCTTAACCCATTACCAGACGGCAAAATCTTGAACTATTCCAATTTGCAACCTGTTGCAGATAACAATTTAAAGTTGATGAAATTTTAAGAATATTTCGATTTATGGTTAAAAAACATAGTAGAATAATTAAGAAATTGCTCGTCACAAGCAAATTTCTTCATTTTTTTACTCAAAGTTTTCCAAAGCCTTTTTTGTGGGAGAGTCGAAAGGCTTCACTGTGCAGCAATAGTTTGGAAAGACCTTGTGGGAATTCAATAAAACTAGATCTAAATTTTGAGAAATTGATCAGACCCAGAAGAGGTCACCCGGAAGTCAGAAAGACCAAAACACAGAGAGAGAAGGAGGAAAGTTCATGACACTCACCAGAAAGAATTTGACAGGATGTATTTTGTTGGGCAAGGCAAGTCCCTTCATAATGCTGTATTCCCCCTCATACGTGTTTCCCTCAAAATATTCCTCTATGATATCAACCAGATCTTGTATGGAATTTTCTACACAACTTCTCAGTAGTTTACAAAACAACAAAATACAGATAGAAAAGGAGAAAATGTCAATTAAGACACTCACCAGAAAGAATTTGATAGGATGTATTTTGTTAGGCAAGGCTAGTCCCTTCATTATGCTATATTCTCCCTCATACGTGTTTCCCTCAAAATATTCCTCTATGATATCAACCAGATCTTGTATGGAATTTTCTACACAACTTCTCAGTAGGTTAGACATCAGCTGAGCAACGCTGTTGAAGAAATGGTCCATCTTCTCCATTCGCAAACCCTGTAATATAATTATGATTAGTGGTAGATGAAAATGTTTTCACAAACAATCAAAAGGCTTCTCTCTGTCAAATTATAGATCTAGGTCCACTATGATCGAGATATGTTTGTGAAACATGAATGCCTCAGCTAGAAATGGCCAATTTTAAGTTTTCTGACAGACAGACAGACTCGAGTAAAACAATATGCCCCTGATCTTTCTCTACAGGGGCATAAAAATCATGAGCCATGTAAAAAGATCTACCTGTTTTGTTTTGTTTTTTAAAGAAAAAAGACTTAATTTTCTTGATAATTATGAAATTCATGAGGGCTTTGCACTAAACATGTATAGATAAATGAATGAAACTATTTTGTGACATGTATGTATAGAAACCTGTCTTAGTGAGTGTTTCTTGTTATGATTAAAATTAATCATACTTAATACTATGACTTAACCTAAATCAGCTGAACTTATAAACCACTGTTGTGTTAAAAACCCTGCTGTCAAAGAAAGCAGCTTTCTATAACCTCAATTTCCTGTGGCATCCAGTTTTCCACATCGTCTCTCCGCATGTCAATTATTGCACAACATTCTGGTAACCAATCATATCGCAGCTTCTCAAGTCCTGCTTGAGCTGATTTCTGAACATGCTGTAGAAAGTCTTCCATTGTGACCGGCATGACTCGTCGTAAACCTGGAATGTCTATCAGCCGGAATGCACCATATCTGAGAAGAAACAAGAGCCGTCATAGACGGATTATGCTCCCCGAATAAGTGTTTGTCACAAAATAAAAATTATCATATATTAAGCCCCCTTTTCCCATGACTGACTTTTTGTACACTCATTATTTATAGAATATGGTCTAGAACATCTCATTTATCACATAAGCACAAAATTTCATTAAAATCTGCCCATTGGATGAAGAGAAATCTAATTTTAACATTAAGGCCCCTTTTTCCATGACACAGCCTCAAATTTAGAAACGGAGAAAAAGATCCCTAGGGATTATCCCAGGGAGTTCACATGTGAAGTTTCATTGAATTTGGTCCAAGGGTTGCTGAGATATGGCCGTGGACGGAAGGACACATGGACGGACAGCCAGACGGACGGACAGCATGGCGACTATATGCTCCCCCGAAATATTTTCGGGGAGCATAAAAAACCCCCCCAAATGTTGACATTGTGAATTGCTTAATGTGACATCATAAATGTAGCAGTTATGACATCAACATAGTTTTTTTTGCATTCAAATGAAGTTGGCATTCCGCATATTATCAGACATCAAGTAATAACCTTGGGCCCATATTATCAACGATCTTACGACAAAGTTTTTGTGCAAACTGTGTAACAAATCAACTGATTACACAAGAAATCAGATTGGACCAATCTGGATTGTTGTTACCAGTTATTACGTAAAAAATAATCATATGATCTTTAATAATATGGGCTCCTTATTACTGAAATTTTTGACATTTTGCAAATTTGAAATTAAGTTTAATGGAAAAGGAAAAGTGACCAAAAGTACAACAAATTGATCCATTTTTTGCATTGGCAATGGAATCACTTGAACATCTTTTCCTCAATATGTAGGCTACATTCATATCATTGTTGTGATCTTTTACAAAGCTAAGCATAGAACAGCCTTCTCAACTGTGCAGTTTGATCCAGCTTTCCATTATATTATATCAAACACAAATACTATAAATATAAAGCTGTACATACTGTGAGTGACAGTGGTACAATATATTGTACATGACTGGATATGTAATGTATAGATAATTCTCAAGGAAAGTCACGGTGGCAACCTTTATATGATTTACACATCGTGTCTTTTCAATGAAAACCTTGTAACTGCAGCTTAAAACAAGCTACATTTGGGGGGGGGGGGGTTGTTGATAGAAACAATATATAATCAATATACATACTGTGAGTGAAAGTGGTACAAAATATTGTACATGACTGGATGAGTAATGTATAAATCGTTTTTCATGAAAGTCAAGGCGCCAACCTTTACATGATTATCAGATCATGGCTTTTCAATGAAAACCTGATAACCATAGCTTAAAACAAGCAGCATTTACAGTTTTTTTTTGTGAAAGCAACAATATAATCAATAAATACATACTGTGAGTGAAAGTGGTACAATATATTGTACATAACTGGATGTGTAATGTATAGATCATTCTTCATGAAAGTTCTCGCATCAACCTTTACATAATTTACATATTGATGCTTTTCCACAAAAACCTTATAACTGCAGCTTGTTTAAAGCTGCAGTTACAAGGTTTTTGTTGAAAAGCAACAATAATCAATATACATACTGTGAGTGAAAGTGGTACAATACATTGTACATAACTGGATGTGTAATATATAGATCATTCTTCATGAAAGTTCTGGCATCTACCACCTCCCTGTGCCATGGATATCCAAGTCTGCCCGCAGAATTGGAAGGCTGAAAAATAAAAAAAAATATGTTTTGTTTTGATACATGTTCAATTTCTATAGGTATAAAATATAATTCAGGAGATTTCGTTCTTGTTATCTTTTCATAGAAATTGATTACTAATCATTTTTTTCATAAAGGATTATTTCCAGGTAAAATAGGGGCGTCAAAATGGTCCATTTTTCAAATAATGCTGTTTCTCAAAAGGTGTCTGCATTCAAATAACATGGGGGTATCCAAAGGCGTCCTTGTGCGGTAGTGGGTTAAAAATTAACAAATGTCCCTACCTTAGGAGGTATCGGAACACCGAGTCTTTCTTGTTCTTTTTCATCCAACAGTACATAGTCCAGAATTGCCTTCTTTATGGCAAAACGTCTATCCTCATCCATTTCCTGAAAAAAATATACAAATGTGCGCATGTAAGCCTTAATCTTGGAAGCTGCAAGTCATCATTATATCAGATACTTTGTAGCAAGTTAGAAATTAGTGCAGTTGCAACTGCAAAAGGTGTAAAGGGGAAAAGCAAAACTACATATAAGAGGGACAGGGATAATGGCTTTTCAAAATTAAACATTTCATTCATTTTTCACCAAACTCCATGTGGTGGGTACTCACAACATAGGGTTTGAATTGGAAATTTAGAAAGCCTTTTCTCTCCTTGCATCTGTTCTGGGACATTTTATATTAGTATTGACTAACATGACAGACTACCATTTTGTAAGAGGATTGTGTATTATGTCCAAATATGAATTATTTAGGAAAAATCAACGCAATAGGAAATAAAGCTGATAACAAGCATTTTCTCTTTTTTGCTTCAATATTTCTATGCTATATTGTAAAAAAAATATTTTAACAACATACTTTTTGTTGAAGGTAACATTTTTTTTCAGTTTGAGATAAGAATTAAAATCCAAGAAGATTTAGCATACATACAGACAGAAACTCCTTCGCAGCCTGTGGTTGCGAAGTGCGGAGTTGTTTTGGCACAAATCTGTAGATCCCCTTTAATGTCTCTTGTTCTACATGAGAAACCATAAATGGTTCTATAGCCTGGTCCACCAAACTGTAATATCTGAAGTGTGTATTATAGAAGTACATAAAAATATCATCACTTCTCACCACAAACCTGGTAACTGCAGCTTAAAACAAGCTGCAGTTACAAGGTTTCTGTTGAAAAGCAGCTTTTTTTCCTGGTCCTTGTGGGCATACATATTGATACAATTTGTGCAATTCTGAGTTATTTTGGCACAAATATGTAGATTCCCTTCAATGTCTCTTGTTCTACATGGGACACCATAAACGGTTCTATAGCCTGGTCTACCAAACTGTAATATCTGAAGTGTGAATTGTAGAAATGCTTAAATATTATCGCTTTTCAACACAAACCTTGTAACTGCAGCTTAAAAAAAGCTGCAGTTACAAGTTTTTTTTGTTGAAAAAGCATTATTATTAACGGGCTCTTGTGGGCATACATATTGAAAGTATTTGTGCATTTCTGAGTTATTTTGGCACAAATATGTAGATCCCCTTCAATGTCTCTTGTTCTACATGCGACACCATATACGGTTCTATGGCCTGGTCTACCAAACTGTAATATCTGAAGAGTGAATTGTAGAAATGCTTAAATATTATTATCGCTTTTCAACACAAACCTTGTAACTGCAGCTTGAAACAAGCTGCAGTTACAAGGCTTTTTTGTTAAAAAGCAGCATTATTTCTGGACCCTCATGAGTATGTCGATAGAAATTGTGCAGTTCTGAGTTGTTTTGGCACAAATATGTAGATTCCCTTCAATGTCTCTTGTTCTACATGTGAGATCATAAACAGTTCTATAGCCTAGTCTACAAAACTGTAATATCTGAAAAGTGAAATATAAAAATGCATAATTATTATCATCACTTTTCAACACAAACCTTGTTACTACAGCTTATTTTAAGCTGCAGTTAAGAGGTTTTTCTTGAAAAGAAGCATTGTCTTTCCAGGCCCTTGTGGGCATACATTTTGATAGAATTTGTGCAGTTCTTATTAGTTGTTTTGGCACAAATCTGTAAATTCCCTTCCATGTTTCTTGTTCTACATGTGACACTATAAACGGTTCTATGGCTTGATCTACCAAACTGTAATATCTGAAGTCTGAATTACAGAAATGCATATAAATTATCATTGCTTAACAACACAAACCTCGTAACTGCAGCTTCAAACAAGCTGCAGTTATAAGTTTTTTTTGTTGAAAAGCAGCGTTGTTTTCGAGCCCTTGTGGAAAAACTTGTTCTTAGAATTTGTGCAATGTGGAGTTATTTTGTCACAAATCTGTATTTCCCTTCAATGTCTCTTGTTCTACATGCGACACCTTGAACGGCTCAATGGCCTGGTCTACCAAACTGTAATATCTGAAGAAAGAATTGTAAAGTTGAAGAATATAGTGAAATTGTAAACAGAGCAATCATACTAA
This sequence comes from Fragum sueziense, assembly GCA_963680895.1. Lineage (NCBI taxonomy): Eukaryota > Metazoa > Mollusca > Bivalvia > Cardiida > Cardiidae > Fragum > Fragum sueziense. Next base: position 49,687,039 of record OY804597.1, read on the forward strand.
CACCCCCCCCCCCCAAAAAAAAAACAGAGGCAACTTTAAACCATTCTTATAGAATGATGCTTTTTTACACCCTCCATCAGGTAAAGGCTTTCCAACACATTGTCCAAAATAAAGAAATTGCTTGTGACAAACAATTTCTTCATTTCCAAGGAGTTTTCCATCCAAAAAGACAAAGAAAGAAATGTAAAATTTCCTTTGCTTAAAATTATCCTCGACAACATCTTTGAATTTTGACAAGTAAAAAATTTTGCAGTTCTGTAATAGTTTAAAACAGTCCTTTGAATTTGAACCTGCCTAAAATTTTGAAATCAGAAAAGGGTTAAAGCAGTCGCTTACCTTTCAACATCTTCTTCTACAGGGGTACTAGGCCGAGAAAGTCCATGTGTAGAATAGTAAAATGGCGGGAACCCAACTTTGAGTGCAGCTCTTGTATGTTTATCGTACAGTTCACAATATCCATCATCATCAAAATCATCGTCATCAGCATATTCGTCGTCATCAGCAAGGTCGCCATTCTCGTCATCAGTCATGCCAGATTCTGCACTCGACTCTCTTCCAGGTTCTTTGTTGGACTCTGATAGGCCTGTGAAATAAGCCTTTCTTCATTAACCATTTCCCAAACAAGACATGGTTTGGATGTCTCTTCTAGAAAATGCTTAGGAAGACATTGAGGCAAAAGAAGACAATGCTGATAATTGGCATTTTCTCCTTTTGCCTCTATCTTTTCTGTGTTAAAAAAGACACAAGTCCCATTCTAATTAATGTCCATTTTGTCTTCTGTAGCAGCTTTCAAATTGTACCACCCTAAAACTTTCGTCATTTGGAAAAGGAGAATTATTGAATATTCCTTTCCAAAAATCCTTTTCCATACAAGACCTGGGAGCTCATATTATCAACAGAACAGAACAGAACAGTTTAATTGATAAATAAAGACTTGAACAATATGGTTCCTCATCAACAATCTTACCTTAGATAGAATGATTGTAACCTTAAATATTATGTTACTTGCACACTAAAACTCTGCAGAATGTCCAAAACATCAAATTTCAAGAAATGGTTCAGACAGAGATAAACCAAATGCTGTACTCGGAAAATGAAGTAAGACAGGGAAAGCATTCTAGATTCAGAAGATTTTATAAAGACTGAGACGACTGAGAGGTCTGCACAGGCAAACTAGGGTCATTACTTTTCATGCTTCCCAGATAGTCCCTTTTGGCATGACATATCACATATTGTACTTATATAGACATGTAAACGACTGTAAAGAGGGCCTTTTAATAAGATTAGGAAATCTAATTTATTAAGATTTCTGCAATTTGGATTAAACACCTGTGTTCGACAGATTTTGATGGATTATCTACCCAAACTAATTTGGTCTGGGATATAGAAAGAGGATCTTACATGTATATCATTTGAGACCAATAAGGATCCAAATCAGCCTGTGCATACACATGGAGTCACAGACTGATGAAAATCCAAGCAGTTTCCTAACAGCTTACTGATAGGCGCTAATATGAGTGCAGACTTTTAGGCTTAACTGTCTAATTGGATACTTATTTGTGAGCAAGATTTTGACTTTCTCATTTGATAAACCTTACAAATGCTGAGCATCTTTATCTTTGATCTTTTCCAAGCCATTACACATGAATTCTATGTTTATTTTCATTTCTACAACACTTTTGAAATTGAAAATGTCTTGACTTTTTCCCAAACAGCAAGATTTCAGGGTGGTGTAATGCCAAAGATGCTGCAGACAATAAAATGGGCATTTATAATGGTAAGATTTTTGTAAGTTATAAAGTACAGAAAATATAGAGGCAAAAGGAGAGAATGCTGGTAATCAGCATTTTCTTCTTTTGTTTCGATACTTTTCCAAACATTTTCTATCAGGGACATGAAAACCAGGGGCCAGTTTCATCAAAACATTTTAAGACGTATTTTTGACTTACTGATGACTTTCGGCAAGTTTTGGGTAAGAAACAACTATCGCCAATCTATCAAGACCTGGGTTATGCGATTGTTGTTTTAAGCGAGATTTAAGACACCGGTGAGTCAAAAACACGTCTTAAATGTTTTGATGAAACAGGCCCCAGGTCTTGTTTGGGATAGGGTTAATTCAAAAGACAAAAATCTTTCCATGGCCTACCATTTTCTTCGTAATCTGTCTCATGAACTGTCGTCATCCCAGGTGCGTAGGATCCTGACACGCCAACACCTGAATCTGTGCTGTCTGTGACGCTGGTGGGACCTTTTGTGTAAACTTTGGCTCCGGAGTCTGTGCTGTCTGTGACGCTCGTCGGACCTTTTGTGTAAACTTTGGCTCCAGCGTGACCATTCTGTACCGAATCTTTACCTGTAACAACAACAAGATTATTTTGTTGGTCTCTATCTTGTGACAACGCTTAAAGGCAGAATAACACTAAACATCTTGCAAATTTTCCGAGAACTTCGTACAAAAAAATAAATATATATTATTAAAATATGGTCTTTAAATTGCATATATGCCAAATCTTAGCTTTCTACCTTGTGTATTGGCTTAGATGTCGACGGATGTAAAACCCCATGATTTTTTGTCCTGGGGATAATATTTACAATAATGGAACATATGGGGTTTTAAATCCGTCGACATCCTAGCCAATACACAAGATAGAAAGCTAAGATTTGGCATAGATGCAATTTAAAGGCCATATTTTCATAATACATATTTATTTTGTACGAAGTTCTCGGAAAATTTGCATGATTTTAAGTGCCATTCCCCCTTTAAAGTAAAAGCTTTAGGAAACAAGATATCCAGTATTTTCTCCAGAAACTTTGGTTCCAGCGTGACCATTTTGAATAGATTCTTTACCTGAAAGAAAGTAGGAGCAACATGATCATTGTGTTTGTCTTTCTTGTGTGAGATTTTTTAATCCCATCTTTAACAACTTCTTCAACATCTTTAACATCCAAATAGAATAGGCTAGAGAAAACATTGAGACAAAAGAAGAAAATGATGTCATGATAATCAGCATTTTCTCCTTTTGCTACAATATTCTCTGTTCATTAATATGGTATAGAAATTAACATTTTGACACATGAAAAGGGTTAATTTGAACTGAGCTTAATTTACAATGGAAAGGGTGGTTTTTTTTTTCAGTTTTTGTGGGTTATGATTTGATTAAACACTGAATTATTCAGGAAATCATAAACTATTACTATGAATAAACAGATATATTTTAGAAATATTTTGAGAAGGCTAGGTCTATGTAAACCAATTAGTCCAAATGTAACAAGCATGCCAATTAAGCCTGAAGTTTGATTAAACATCTCAAAGTGTTTGTCATTTTTATCAAATTTCCAATTGTACCATTTTATCCAATTTATTTTAATGGGTATCAGGAAAGAGTGGGATCAATCTCGGATGATCATCAGGAAAAATAACATGGAAAAAAGATGTGTTTGTGAAACACAAATGCCCCCGAAATGGCAATTTTTCTAAAATGTTAAGTTTTCGTAGAGCAAAGGGTTATTATAGGTTAACGGATGACCTTGAGGAAGGTCAAATTGCTTGGAACAGATAGATTTCATTGAAAGGAAGTTGCATACCAAATTTGAGCTTTGTATGTCAAATAGTTTTGGAGAAAAGGCAAAGGTTAAGTTTTCAGGTTAAGTTTTTGGACAGACGGACGGACAGACAGACAGACAGACAGACAGACAGACAGAGAGACAGACAGACAAAAAGTGAAAAAGAAATCAATTTATTTCAATGCTTCCAATGTTGATGTAATTAGTGCTACATTTTTGGGACCCAATGTTGCTGGTTCTTTGAGCTAGCTTAATTTGGTCTTATAATCTACTAAGGCTTGCAGACGAGACTACTGATTTTTAGGTCGGGAAATCTCTTTGAGATTTTCACGTCCTATAGCGATCCAACGCTTCTAACGCTTTTCTACGAAAATCTCGTATCTGCCGCTTGTTTTAATCTGCAGATACGAGGTTTTCGATATAATTTGGTCACCGCATAGTCGTTCAAAATGTCTGAGTCCGCCGAAAAAGTAGACCTACCTATGAACAATTCAAAATTACTCAAATTACATAATCATCGTAAAGACTTTCATTTCTTAATTGTTTTATCAAAACAATGCAGCAGTTTGCTCATAAGTGCGAAAACTATCAACTTCTCTTTTTGGCGGAAAGGTTGATTCGAACTATTCTAACTGGTGTGGCAGACTAGAGCAGACGAGAATTTCAACACCAAATTACTGCGCCACACAGTTCGTGTAATCGGACATTTCCGTGAAGCACTCGTAGATTCACGGAAAATCTATTTATATCCTGACTCTAGTCGAGTCCTTCTCCTTGTTCAATTGCTATGCGCACAATCGCATTTTACAACACATGCATTTTATCGGGTTATACGCTCACGTGTTAACACTTCGCGGTGTAAAGCTAGTCTCCTATGCTTTGACCAACTAAAGTGTTACCGTAATGGCGTTGACGGACTTTGAGCCGTCTTGAGTACATACAACGTAATTTTCGTAATTTATTCATCCTTATTAATCCAGGCTTAGGTTTAACAGGAATTTAATCATCTTTCTTCGACCTGGGCTTGAAATATAGGCTATTTATGAGTTAATTGTAGGCCTCTGTCTCTGCAGATGATAGGGGTGATAGAGTTATCTCTTTCACAAACGACAGAAAGAACAATCCAAAGTGAAAGCTAATGCGAAAAGCAAAGAGGACAGCAAAAATAAAAAGAAAGCAAGATCTAGATTTGTGTGCAGAAAATACGAGCTCACTTTTTCCAAATTCTGAGTTTAACACACATATTATTAGAATTGTTGATCAATGTTTGTGGTCTAACCTTTACCATTATTTACAATATGCTATATTGTAAATTTAATTATCTAAATCTGGTCAGTTCTCATGCCACTTTTGTGAACCATATTAAATTTAACTTCATTCCTGATTCTGAATTTTGCTCAGAAATTTTCCCGTCATAATATTAATATTTTTCATCGTGCAAAGTTTAACCTTTCCTAAGCAGTAGAATGTAAAACTGCTCTCAGGCCCGTAGGAAGCAATTTGATAAGGGGAAGGGCTCAAAACTCTGTCCGGGTTAGTGTCTGAACATCTTAAGGGCTAATTGGCCTTTTCTTCAATTTTCTATGTAAAATGAGGAAAATTCGATATTTTTGGCCAACATTTGGGGCTTATCCCATCCCGTAGCCCCACCTGTGCCTATAGGCCTGCATAAAAAACGGAATACTGTTGCTACATGTAATGTCAAGTTTGTGTTGATAATTTAGATAAATATAAATGTAAAGCTTAGCTGAAGAATTGTTGAAAGACAGATTGAGACAAAGAAAAAATGTTGAATATCAAAATGTTTTCGTTTTGCCACAATGTATCCTCAAACCTTGTTATAATGGATATCAAAATGATATAATGTTTTACAAACTGTTAACCCAGACAATTCATTAAGGCAGTCCATCCGTAATGAGATTCATGCGACGTCGGATCTTTTCTGACGACGCCGTAAATATTTTTAACATACGGTTACCCGTTCAACACGGACACGTTACGGGTTAAAAGAAATCGACACTTTCCATCACCGAATGTTTACAACATCACCCGAAAAAATACGACATCGTGTAATGGATTTGGTTTATTGGGGTTTTACGCAGTTTTCAACTACTAGGGTCATATCGCGGCGGACCGTGTAATGGAGTAGATCTATATTGTTGAAAATTACCCTTTCGTCTCCTATGATTTCTTTTCTAGAAATATCAAATTTTTGCTTATGTTAACTCGGGAATAAGAGTATAAGGATTAATTTTAATGTGCAATCGGATAACAACATTGAGAATATTTTACGAATTCAATGTAAATTTAAGAAAATTGACCATTTACTGTATTTCGAATCCTCTGTTTCCCGACCTTCAGTACTATCAGTACTTTGATTGGTTCTAGTTCCACCAACTGCTTAGGCATTACCAGACAGAAACCTTTAGACTTGTCCAAATACAAAGATGTTGCAGACAAATAAATTCAACTGATAAAGGCTTTGGAAAGGTAGAAAATGAATGAAATGCTTGTGACAAGCAATTTTTTCATTAACAACAATGTTACCTATCCAGATATACCATAAATGTTCAAATCTGTTCACTGGAAATTGTTGTCCGCAGTATCTTTTAGTTTGGACCCCTCAAAAATATTGCTGTCTGGTAATGTGTTAAGGACTTAACTTATGTTAGCTTATCAAATTAGTTCAAAGTTAACAGAAGCCAATGTTCGATATTCATTATGACATTTAATCCAAATGTAAACATCAATTTCAAATAATCTTCAACAAAATTGAAAGCAGTATTCTATCCTACATCAATAAATGAGACACATTTAACTGACCCATTACCAGACAGCAATTTAAGATTTGCTCAAATTCAAAGATGATGCAGACAACAATTTCAAGTGAATGACGTTTTATCTCTTTTAGGTCTTTCTAGGAAGAAAACATTGTGACAATGAAGAAATTGCTTGTCACCTCTTCTTTTCAACAATTTTGCATAGCCTTTATCTTGTGGGGTGTCAAAAAGTGACAAATTGTCATCTGCAACATCTTTGGTTTTGGATCAGTCTTGCCTTCTGGTATTGGCTTAATGTTGCACAATCATATTAAGCAATTAATGACTTAAAGTAAATTGTATTCAATAATATCAATCTGTCTTTTGACAAGATATATAACTTCTTCATGAGTGGATATAATCATGTATCAAGATCTGTTTTTAATTCAACTCTTTTAATAGTGTAAAACTGTCCGAATTCATTGTGATGCAATCGACTGTTAGCAAATTATTAGAAAAATAAGAAATTTTGTCTGATATTGCTTGTGAAATAATGAGAGAAAAGTTTGAATTGATGGTCTTCAGCATTTTAATCTTTTCTCACACTGCTTTCCTACTTTTGCTCATTTATGGGATCAAAGAACAAGGACTGTTTGGAAAAGGATTTAAGGTCAATAAAAATAGATCAATGCTCTATTACATCGATTGATAGATTTTGAATTTCAATTTCATAAATAATATTCCTTTTGAATGCATCATATGAATTGATTTTTCAGTTCAAATCTTTTAAATTTCAATCAAAAGTCAATGAATACAAAGAAGACCTTATCAACCAGTTTTGTATTCATTTCTCTGACATTATTATTATATATCACCCAAGCTTTGGAGTATCATTTTCCCAAAAATTGTGATTCATACTTTTGAACATGTTAAATTTTAGAATATCCAAAGGATTCTGGAAATGCATTTTTCAACATCAAGATAATTTCCATTCGTTTGACGCCTCTTTTAACAGTGTTTCACTCATTTAGCAGCAGCTGCAACACCTAGCCATGGATTTCTGGCATAAGAGAAAAGAAGAAAACTTGTCTCAGTTATGAATAAAAAATTTGTACTTTAATCATTAATTTTGCTGTCTGAATTTCCTTTGAATTTGCGTGTTTCCAAAATGCATCATTTGGGAAAGGGTTAAAAGAGAAAAAAGTGCTTCCTTATAAAGCCTCAAGGGTCATTTGTTAATTTACATTTTGTAAAAGAGAAGCACTTTTCAATGGGGTCATTCAATATTTACAATTTTTCTATTTGAAATCTATATTAATCCTTTCCCAAATAACAAAATCTTAGACTGATCCAAATTCAGTCTGTGCAGCAACAATAGCAATGTTATAATAAGCAGGATATTTAAGTATTACAGCACAGAATATATTGAGGGTGACCAGCATTTTCTTCTTTTCTATCATTTTTTTCCCTACCCATCATTACATATACCCCAAAACCAGATCTTACTTGGAAAAGGGTCAAAATATTCCCAAAGAAGAACTCATTTTCATGTTCCTATTCAAATAAGCTAGGGAAAACATTGATGCAAGAGAACAAAATGCTGATAATCCGCATTCTCTTCTTTTATCTCAACATTTTCTGTAAGTATATGTACACTAATCTTATCTGTATCAACATAAAAAAAATAGTTGTCTAGAGCAGCTTGAAAATTGGACCTGTCAAATTGTTTGTCATTTGTAAAAGGGTTAAAGGTCCATAATCATTCCCAAGTCTGTTTGTAGGTATTGAATATGAAAAAGTAATTTTCTTTGACATAAAGTACCTTACAAATTTGAATTTTGTCATTGATAGTTTTTTGTAGAAACCCTTTGGTTTACTAAAACTTATTTCCAACACCATCCCAATAAACAATTTCTGTATGAGAATATCAATATAAAACTTATACATGTATAAGCTATTCTCCTGAGATTTCCAAATTTATTGTTGCCTGCAAATGACATAACTGCAGGATAATTTTCTCCCTTTTCTTCTTTGTCTATTTTCTTATTGATTTTGTTGTAAACTTTTATTTTAATTCCATTGATGAGCGCAGAACCAGGTGCTTTGACACATGGGGAACATACAAGTTAACATTTACATAAATATCATTAATTTTTCTCCTTTTCTCTAAATGATTTCCATGGAATGAAATCAACTGTACATTTTAGAAGGTAAGTGTTCTCTTCTGCAAGGGCTTTCAACTCAGAACAGTCTAAAATTTTGTTGTCAGTTGGATAAATTATTTAAGGTTATGTGAAAGAATAAACTGACTATGAAAGGGTTTGGGAAAAGGATAAATAGGATGATCAAATTTCATTTTCTGTCAATATAATGAATTATTAGCCTGACTAATTAATCTCACATAATCCTATTGTATTGAATCTAACATGCTTTTGCATATCCTTTCTTACCCAGTGTTTTCCCTTGACTTTTTTCTGGAGGGGGTAATGATGTCCCCTGGTCTTCAAATAAGGGGGTCATACCTATTGTAACATTGTTTCTTCATATGTCCCTGCTGATAATTTTCAGAGGGTCATTTGAGTTAAAAATGCGCCAAAATGCACTTTTTGGGGGGTCATCGAAAACCCTGCTTACCCTTACATGCTTTTGACTGATATAAGTCTTCTTTCTGTTAGTTTAACCCTTTCCCAAACAACAGAATTTCGGGTTTATCCAAGTTGAAAGCTGCTGCGGCCATCAAAACAGATTTTGTTTAGGACAGGATTTGTGTTGGAAAAAGTACAGAAAATATTGAGGCAAAAAGAGAAACTGCTGGTTATCAGCAGTTTCTTCTTTTGTCTCAATGTTTTCCCAAACCATTTCTATTACGGACGTCAAAACCAGGTCTTGTTTGGGAAAGGGTTATAATAATAATTTACACTTTACTTGATGATCAAGTTGAACCCTTTCTCAAACAAGACTGGCATTTGACTTCCTTGGAGGAGAGAGGATCAGATAACATTGAAAGAAAAGATGAAAATTCATCTTTTCCTTCTGTGTTTTCTGTGCTTCATTGTACTCAAATGCTATTTTTATCAACATCAATTTGTCGTCTGCAGCAGCTTTCAAATTAGATTACTGTACATCTTTGGCGTTTGGGAAAGGGTTAATGAAGGAAAAATTTGAAAAATTGAAATTTGAAATGAATGAAAGCCAGTCCAAACTAGAAATCTATCACTGAAGGTGATAAAAATACCCCCGCCACCACCTTTGTTCGAACAAGCGTTTTTGTTGATTTAGGAGCCATAATCAGAAATTGTCAATCCGATTTTATTGAAATTTGGTCCAATCAGGGGCCATAACTCAGAAAGTATCGGTCTGATTTCCATGAATTTTGCATCTTGAATATATACAGGTCCTAATGCATACCTGTGCCAAGTATGAAGCAAATCATTCATTAACTGTAGGAGGAATTAACCGGACAAGCATTTTTATCAAATCAGGGGCCATAACTCAGAAAGTGTCGGTCTGATTTTCGTGAAATGTGCATCTTGCACATGTACAGAAGTTAATGTACACCTGTGCCAAGTATGAAGCAAATCAGATAGTAACTAAAGGAGTACTTGTCCGGACAAGCATTTTTAGTAAAATCAAGGGCCATAACTGAGAAAGTAATGGTCAGATTTTCATGAAATGTGTGTCTTGCACATCTACAGGTCCTTATGCAGACATGTGCCAAGTATGAAGCAAATCGGACAGTAACTGTAGGAGGAGTTGGCCGGACAAGCATTTTTGGGTCAAATCAGGGGCCATAACTCAAAAAGCATCGGTTCGATTACTGTGAAATTTGCGTCTTGCACATCTACAGGTCACAATGAACACTTGTGCCAAGTATGAACTAAATCGGTCTACAAGTGTAGGAGGAATTATCCGGACAAGCATTTTTTGGTCAAATCAGGGGCCATAACTCAGAAAGCATCGGTGCGATTTTCGTGAAATTTGTGTCTTGCACATCTACAGGTCCTAATGCACACCTGTACCAAGTATGAAGCAAATCGGACAGTAACTGTAGGAGGAGTTGGCCGGACAAGCATTTTTGGGTCAAATCAGGGGCCATAACTCAGAAAGTATCGGTCTAATTTCTGTGAATTTGGGTCTTGCACATCTACAGGTCACAATGTACACTTGTGCCAAGTATGAACTAAATCGGTCCACAAGTGTAGGAGGAGTTATCCGGACAAGCATTTTTTGGTCAAATCAGGGGCCATAACTCAGAAAATATGTGCGATTTTCGTGAAATTTGCGTCTTGCACATCTACAGGTCCTAATGCACACCTGTGCCAAGTATGAAGCAAATCGGACAATAACTGTAGGAGGAGTTGGCCGGACAAGCATTTTTGGGTCAAATCAGGGGCTATAACTCACAAAGTATAGGTCCGATTTCTGTGAAATTTGCGTCTTGCACATCTACAGGTCACAATAAACACTTGTGTCCAGTATGAACTAAATCGGTCCACAAGTGTAGGAGGAGTTATCCGGACAAGCATTTTTTTGTCAAATCAGGGGCCATAACTCAAAAAGCATCAGTCCGATTTCCGTGAAATTTGTGTCTTGCACATCTACAGGTCACAATGAACACTTGTGCCAAGTATGAACTAAATCGGTCAACAAGTGTAGGGGGAGTTGTCCGGACAAAGTTTTGGAGACAGACCAACCATCCAACCATCCAACCAACCAACCATCCAACCACTGGACCGACAGGTTGATTCCAGTATACCCCCACCAAACTTCGTTTGCGGGGGTATAATTAAAAGATGTTGCAAACACCCAAATGAATAGTTAAGTTAAAGTGACATTTCACATTTATTTCATTTTTAAAAGTATGTCTTGATGCAAAGATTGTTTATTCTTATGCGTAGAAATGCTATCAGTTTTTTGAAGTTGTTATTTATAAGCGAGAAATAAGCCTTCAAAGTTGAGACAGAAATGACAAATTCTATATAAATCTGAACTGTTGTCCACAACAATTTGTTTAATTTTAGCACAAAAATATACATTTCTCGTAAATGGTGCAATACATTGGCTTGAAATTTTCAGAATTTTCTTAAGAAAATATGCTCTTTCAGATAAAACAAAAGTAAAATTTATGAAAAATAAATGTGAAATGTCACTTTAACATAAATATATAATTGGTTAATGAAAGGACATAGAATATTAAGTCACGGAAATGCTGGTCATTGTCATTTTCTTGATTATTATTTTTTTTTCATTTCAAAATGTTTTCCAAATCTTTTACTTCAAGGGCTTGTCATCAGGGAAAGATTTAATTCTCTTACTCTGAGCAAGGTACCAATGATATTAAATTCGATATAGCAGTCTTTTCCATAATGAAAAGCATTGACAAAATGAATAGTGATTCATTTGATTATTGACTAATGAATTTATCAATTTTCAATCCTTAATCATTTCCTAAATAAGACCTAGGGCTCATATTCTAGCGTAAGATTATTGATAATATGGGACCCTGGTAATAGTAATAAAGAAACCCCGGGGGAGAGCTTTGAAGAAATGGAGGGAAATGCTGAAAACCAACATTTCTCCTTTTGTCTCAACATCTTCTGTACTTTATCATATACAAGTCCTATTTTTAATCAACATCCATTTTGCCATCAGCAGTTATTACGATCAATTTCTATTGCTTTTTTTGGGGGGGAAAGAGTTGAACAAAGTCTATTTTAACCCATTACTGCATAGTGACGCCTTCTGACTCCCTTACAAGAAAATGCTTGGGAAAACATCGTGAAAAATGAAGAAATTGCTTGTGACAAGCAATTTCTTCATTTTCCACAATGTTTTCTAACTCAAAATGTGCAGACTTTTGAATTTTCATCAACTTGTAAATGTTGTCTGCAACAGTTTTCAAATTGGAACAGTCCAAACTTTTGTCTTCTGGTAATGGGTTAAAGAATATTATGACTGAACTTTTTTCCAATTATTGACACAAGACTTTCATTGTGTGAAAATAGAATTAGGTCAAATATCTCAATTTACGAATCTTTGTAAGTCATTAACAATTTCAAGACTAAGGACCGAGCTATTAAAAATTATAACTGAACATTTACTTATTGTCCTAGCCAAAAGGGATTTGTTATTTTCTAGTTCTGAAATTCTCTTTTTATCTATTTGTCTATTTTTTTCTTATTTTGTCTTGTGTTATATGTAATGTGCATGGGACATCTTTCTTTTCACTAAAAATTCTTAGTTGTTTTAGCATTAAAAAAAATACCAAAAAGACTTGGGAAAACATTGAGGCAAACTATGAAAATGATGAAAACCAGACTGTTTTCTTCATTTAGCTTAACATTTTCTGTTTTACATATTAGAAGAACATGAACCTGTTTTGTCATATGGAGTAGAGAACATAAACCTGTTTTGTCATATGGAGTAGAGAACATAAACCTGTTATGTCATATGGAGTAGAGAACATAAACCTGTTTTGTCATATGGAGTAGAGAACATGAACCTGTTTTGTCATATGGACTAGAGAACATGAACCTGTTTTATCATATAGACTAGAGAACATGAACCCGTTTTGTCATATGGAGTAGAGAACATGAACCTGTTTTGTCATATGGAGTAGAGAACATGAACCTGTTTTATCATATGGAGTAGAGAACATGAATCTGTTTTGTCATATGGAGTAGAGAACATGAACCTGTTTTGTCATATGGAGTAGAGAACATGAACCTGTTTTGTCATATGGACTAGAGCACATGAACCTGTTTTGGCATATGGAGTAGAGAACATGAACCTGTTTTGTCATATGGACTAGAGCACATGAACCTGTTTTGGCATATGGAGTAGAGAACATGAACCTGTTTTGTCATATGGAGAAGAGCACATGAACCTGTTTTGTCATATGGACTAGAGCACATGAACCTGTTTTGGCATATGGAGTAGAGAACATGAACCTGTTTTGTCATATGGAGTAGAGAACATGAACCTGTTTTGTCATATGGAGAAGAGCACATGAACCTGTTTTGGCATATGGAGTAGAGAACATGAACCTGTTTTGTCATATGGAGAAGAGCACATGAACCTGTTTTGGCATATGGAGTAGAGAACATAAACCTGTTATGTCATATGGAGTAGATAACATGAACCTGTTTTGTCATATCGAGTAGAGAACATGAACCTGTTTTGTCATATGGACTAGAGAACATGAACCTGTTTTGGCATATGGAGTAGAGAACATGAACCTGTTTTGGCATAATTATGGAGTAGAGAACATGAACCTGTTTTGTCATATGGAGTAGAGAACATGAACCTGTTTTGTCATATGGACTAGAGCACATGAACCTGTTTTGGCATATGGAGTAGAGAACATGAACCTGTCTTGTCATATGGAGTAGTTGAAGCAGTCAAAACAAAAACTTCCATGGACCAGACTAATACCCCCCAAATATTGTTGTACAGGAAAGCATTCAAATGTTCCGACATTGATGAGTAAAATATATCTACCTGTAACTATAGTTGAGTCCAGTTCACTCTCAATACCAGAAGTACTTTGAATCGGAGGAAGCGAGGTAACTCCATTTTTAAACGGGAAATTTGGCTCGGAATTAAAGATAACAACGGGAGCTGACTTTCTACTTCCTGTACCGTATAGCCATGATGTGGTCTCTACATTGATGTACTCTGGAATTCTGGAAAAGATGAAACTGTGATTCAATATGGTTGATTGATTGATTGAAGTTTGACGCCTCTGTCAACTGCTGTCACCATATCACAGCCACTGAGGCACCTGACCATGGATTCCTGTCATTTTTCATACAAGTATTACCATAACATCCTTGCAGAGCCTCCAGCTGCTCGCCCACATACATAAATGATTATCAACTGCCCTATGGCCACATTTTCATAGACTGATCTAATTCAAAAGAAGTTACAGATGGCAAAAAAGTGCTAGTAATCACCAATTCACTCTTTTCTATCTTCTTGGCTATTAAGAATTCAAAACCAGGCCTTGTGTGGGAATTGGTTATAATTTTGAGATCTTAATTCATGGCCCTGTCATTATTTTTTGAATAATGTTTAATCATTTTGCATTTTCTTGTCAAATGCTTTCACATTTTATCAACAAGCCAATGATTAATGTTCAACACTTTCCGAAGATGACTAATTTTAACATCTCTTTCAAAATATTAAGAAGACTTATTTCAGTATCTCTTTCAAAATATTAAGTATGAACATGGGCATTTCTGTTTATTGTGACCTTGATATTTGACCTTCAAGGCTTGACCTATGACCTCTGTCTTTGCATCAAAGTGTTTCCCATACTTATGACAAGCAGGCATTTTATTTTCAATTACAATTACCATAATTATTCTAATAAACGCCCATATTCTAATAAACGCCCATCCCCCAAATCTCCGCTGAAAATCTGCTAATTTCAAGCACAATTTTTGCGAAAAGGGCGATTCTAATAAACGCCCATCCCCCGATTACGGATTGAAAAATGTATGTAATAAACAAAGATAATTTCTAAAAGCAATGAAAAGGGGGATATCCGGCCCTCAATCTGTTTGCAATGAAGGAATTTCATCGAAAAAAAAATTGTTTTTGCAGACTTTATAACAAAATTTTGCCCAATTCAACATGCTGAACTTTGACTGGATGAATTGGCACTTTATTCACAAATTTTGACGTACAAAAATAGAATATCTCTAATGAACGCCCACACCCTACTTTTCCATGGACCATGTTTCTAATAAGAATAATTACAGTATTCTACATTCTGCAACTCCTTTTTATAAGAACCACCCTATGATTCTAAGATTTTATCATCCAGGGAAAGGGTTACAAAAGCCTTGTCTGGTAATCTATTTGACAAAGTCATAACTGATATATTTTATATTGAACAAAAAAGATGTCATGTCTCCGTGATGACAGCCTAATTTATTTATTGAGGACTTTTGTTAAGATTACGTGCAAATCCTTTAGCACTGCATTGACATACATCTTAATCTTAATTTCAATAATGTCATTACCACATATTTTCTCTTCAACAGTTATTCTATTTTTATAAGCTTGAAATAAACTGCAGTGAATTTACTTTCTTTTTAATCTTTGAAAAGAAAAATGTTCATCCAAATTGAATGGGTTGTTGCAGATGATATTTTAAATAAATAACATAAAAAAAATTCTCTGTGACAAGCTGTACTTAAAATACTGAGGGCAACATGTGCAGATCCAGACACTTTTCCGAGCGAAGGCCTGAGTTTGCCAGGGGGCCCTGACTGCATCGGCACATATGATAAATTCCGTAAAAAATTCTTTTATAAGCCTTATTTTACAAATTCTAGGGGTTGTGAGCCCGACCCCTGGATTCACATGTGGGTAAGGAAAACACCAGCATTCTTTCTGTTCATATAATAAAGTTTTTTCTATTGGTGATCAAAATCATTACTGTACATTTTAAAATGTGATAAAGAATATTGCAAAACAATCTATGCTTGTTTTTGTTATGAAAATATGATATTTACTTTCCTATTGTCATAAGAGATACTTACACATTTTTGGGAGCTCTGACGGCCAGAAATGCCCCTTCTCTCACTAGTGGTGGGGAAGAACATCTTGTATAGCGTGGTGTCAGGTAAAAATTCTCTTCCCCTGTATAAGCTAAAAAATAGAAATAAACGTTTGTCAGAGTTATGGTACTTGACCAATAAACCTGTGTTGTAAAATGATAGTATGCAAAATTTTAATAGTGCATTTCTTGAGATATTTAACCCTTTCTCAAACTGTTAAAGTTTAGACTGGTCCATGCTGATAGCTGCTGCGGATGACAAAAAGATGAAGAGATCAGATTTGAGCATACAATAAAGCTCAGAAAATATTGAGACATTTTCTCCTTTTGTATCAAGAGTTTCTGAGCTATATTATACACAAATCTTATCTTTATCAGAATAAATTTTGTCATCTGCAGCAGCTTTCAAATTGAACTACCCTACAATTTTGTCATTTTGTACATGGTCAAGGGCAAAGTCCCTACATGGTATTCATAACAGATTAATTTTAATTTATGGATTTGCAGGAAATAGGTTATCAAAGAGCTACCTAAATTTAAACAGTAAAAGTTCAATAAACAGTGGGTGACTACCATACTTCTCCTATCAAGAGTTTCCTTCAATATATTCTTTTATTACCTTTCACATATCAAAGCAATGTTACAATTTTGACCAACAAAATCACCAAAAACCAGATTCTGAAACTTTTATGTACTTTACTGATCAAAACATTGTTTTATATTCAGTTTGCAACATGGATAATGGATGGATGTTCTTACAAAGGCAGTAAAGCATCTACTACGGTCTTCCATATCTGATATCAACTGTCAAGTTTGATCAGCGCCATAATGGAAATTATGTGAGAACTTGTGATTATACATATTTCAACTAAGTTTGGTCAAGATTGGCTAATATTTGTGGATGCTAGAGTGTAAGGACCAAAATTTTTACAGACAGATACCAGTTACCCAAAAGGGGAGTTAGGCAGTATATATAGATAGATAGATGGACTGCATTTAAGAAAAGTGTCCAAAATAACTCACTTTGAGTAACTTCTTACTCAGGTGAGCTTGTAAAAGCTCTCTGCTTATATTTTGTGGCTCAAGTTTTCATTGAAAGAAATATGGTACTTCAAATCCAGGAAAGCGGTTACGGATAAATTGGTTAACCCTTTCCCAAAAAAGACTTTGTTTTGATGTCCATGATAGACAAGGCTTGGGAAAACATTGAAACAAAAGAAGAAACTGCTGATAACCAGCAGTTTCTCCTTTTGTCTCAATATTTTCTGTGCCATATTTTACACAAATCATATCTTTGATAACATCCATTTTGTCATTTGTGGCAGTTTTTGAAGTGGATCACCCTAAAATTTTGCCATTTGGGAAAGGGTTAATCTACAGAAAGTAAACAAAAGTCACAGGCTGGATTATTTTATACTGGAAATTATTAATGATATTAAAAAATATCAATCAATACATCAATAATTGCATAGTTTTATCCATATTCAAGGTCAACCCTTTGAAGATGGATTCAACCCACATGATAATGTTGTTCAGTTTATTCAAACTCTTTCCTTTCAGGCAGATTCTTTTCAAAAGCGAAACAAAATACAACACACAAAATAGAAATTGATGCAAAACAAGAAAATGCTGCTTATCAGCACTTGATATTTGACAAATCATGTAACACGCAATTAATGATCAGTGGCAGATCTAGAGGGGGTTCAAACAAACCCCCCTCTGTAGCATGATTATTTCATTTTCATGCAGAAATTCAGTCAAAATTGTGTAATACTAGGAAAACGACCCCCCATTTGCATATTCGAACCCCTCTCACAGAAATCCTGGATCTGCTGCTGAATGATTAAAATGATTGGAAGATAATTATTTGCCCTCTTGTTATTATAAAGCCTTGTTAAATAAATATAAAACCATTCAGTTTCCATATCATGGCCAGAGCACATCAATAAAAGGTCAGTCTATGGCTTAATTTTTGTGTGATGTGGATCAACCTTTTTCCAAACAAGACCTGGTTTTGACTTCCCAAATAGAATTGGCCCAGAAAACATTGAGACAAAAGCAGAAAATGTGGATAATCAGCATTTTCTTCTTTTGCCTCGATATTTTCTGGACTGTTTTATACACAAATCCAATCTTCATTTACATCCATTTTCTTGTCTGCAGCAGCTTTTGAATGGACCACCCTAAAAGATTGCGGTTTGGGAAATTAAGTGTACTGGATGAACAACTGTTTGTGACCAGGCCTTTACAATGCTGTTTTTGTTTATTGATTTAGCATAAATTCCAAATTGCCCTTTAATAAATTATCTTAAACAAATAAAATGTTGATCCTAAAGGATTGGGGAAAGTATGTTAATCCATGATAAATCCATTAATCCATGAAGTTGACAAATATTACAAGTGATTGATTGCTGTCTGTTCTTTTAACTTTTTCCCAAACAGCAAAACTCAAACAGTTGTAGACAAAATAGTTGCTGGTCTTTAGCATTTTCTTCTTTTCCCTAAAATGTTTCTGAACTACCATAGCCTGTAGGGTAATCAAAACAAGGGATTGTTTCAGTACATTTGAATGCAATTCCGTTGATCAGATGGCAAGATTTTGAGATTTCAGCCTCTAGAATAGATGCCCTACTTTTGACACATGTGGACATTATAAATCTAAACTTTAAATTAACACCAATTTTTTTTAAATTTTGCTTTGTCTTTAAATTGGAACAGCTAAGCCTTAAAATCTGTCAGTTGAGAAAGGGGAAACTCAAAAAGGGTAAGTTAATATCCAGTTAATTATTTGGTGATTTTTTTTCACTTTTCTTGAATAGAATTATGCAAATATTTCTCACTGGGAGACTAATATGACTCCGGTGAAAATCATAATTATACACTTTTCTATTTATCATCAAAGATTAGAATTATGATAACAGATCTTATATTGAATCATTTGTGACCCGTCATGCAAAAAAGACCAACCAGAAAGTAAAACCAATATACATTAAGGTAGTGTACCCTTATGAGATTCGCAAGACGTCGGAATTATTCTGACGACGTCAAAAACATTGGGCGGTGGAACTTTCCACCACCCAAGGTTTACGACAGCGCCCCAATAAGTTCGGATACATAACAACAACATTCGAAAAAATCTCAAAATGGCCCCATTACAGGTATTCTACCTTAAACAGAACATAGACAGCAGAGGGTGACTAAATATCACATTGAAAAAAATAAAGTATTCTAAGTTGGTTAAAACATTCCAGACCAAGAAAATCATCTTAGATAGAAATTTCTTGACGCTAGATATATAGCCTGTGCAATTGGCACAGACTGTCTATACTTTTCATGCTTCCAAGGTTGTATTATTTTTGTGGTGGGTCACATATTTTGAAGGGTTATTGACAATATTTTGTACAATTGAAAATGTTGACAATATTTTGTACAAGTAGAAATGGATGTTTTATAAATTCAAAATAATAGTTTGCACCTACTGCATCACTTTATTAAATATGAAGAAGGTTCACACAACTTCTTATAATATACATAGCTCTACAAATTCTTAGACAGTTTGACAAATTATGTGAAAGAATTTTAACATTCAATTCCGCACATTCCATTTCTGACTAGTTGAAGGGTACAAAGAAATGCTAATATTGATAAATACCATTGTGCAAGGGTGAATGTGTCAAACTTAACACAAATATTCATTGTTAATTCTTCTCCATATTTATCACTGGCCATTACAGCGTTTTTTCTCTCACTTTTGGGAACGGGTCCGGTACCGGGCAGATTGGGAAAAAATGCGTCGTTTTCTCAAAAATTGGGAAAAACGCGTCGTTTTCTCAAAAATTTGGAAAAACATTAAAATAACAGTTTCAGACATAGAATTAAGTCTTCTGTATCATTACCTATCTTAATAAAGGTTCCTGGACAATATTATCAACAAACAGAGACATTTAAGACTGTTCCAATTTGAATGCTGTTTGACCAAAGTGATGTTAGATACAATGGGATGGATGTACTGTACAATAAGGTGCATCTATCCTCATCAATACTCAACACCCATGAAAATTGTCTTTTGAAACACCTTCAGAATAGTCTAAATGTTGCTGTTGGGAAAAGGTTTGAAAATACATTGAGCAAAAAAAAAAAAAAAGAAAACATGAATAGAACTGCATGTAGATCAAGATGAATCTAGATCTATTTATTTTATAATATTTTAATGTTTGTTTAAAAAAATCAATGTTAATACTGTGCTATTACATAGATCTATCGACACATAGAATGTTCTGTTATTGATTTGTTGTTATCATTTGATTTTTTATCAATACTATCGCCCCCCCCCCCCCCCCGGCGGAAACATCGTATCTTATCAATTAAATAACAAATTTGGGAAAAGAGAAAAGACGAGTATCCTGCTTCCTGATTAAATTTTGATTCATGCAGGTATAATGACATTAAATTTTCTTGACTTCCTTGAACTTTAATGTGACCTGTTTTCTCCCGTTAGAAAAGCACAAATAAGTCAAATTTATTCGCGAATTAACTTACCGGAAATATCGGAGATCGTAATGGGGCGCGGTATTATCGGTATATTCCGATATCCTTCGTCGATGATACGTATCGTGGTACGATTTGCACGGGTGGTAAACAGAGAAACTAGCTCCAAAAAGAGGTAGTTGCATAGAGCGAAAATTTATAGGTCACGAACACATTTTCTAAAATTATTTCTTTTAAAGGGAGTTTTTGAGAAATCCGGCGATGCTGTAATATGAAGAAATGGTCGAAGTTTGTTGTGCACGGGAGTATACGGTATTAGTAGCAGGGTGTTAATACAATCGTTGAAAAACATTTCAAAATCGAAAGTAAAAAGTTTTTACTTTCGTTTTTGAAATGTTTTTCAACGATTGTATTCAAACTCTGCTTAATAACACCGAATATTCTCGTGCACAACAAACTTCGACCATTTCTTCATATTACAGCATCGCCAGATTTTTCAAAAACTCGTTGTAAAAGAAATAATTGTAGAAAAATGTGTTCGTGACCTACCTTTGTTTACAGATTTTCGCTCTATGCAACTACCTCGGTAGAGGCCGGATGTCACGAGGAAACAAAATACCGTTGACTCTTTTTGGAGCTAGTTTCTCTGTTTACCACCCGTGATTTGGAAATTTCTGTTTTCCGGGAATCTTCGGTAGTTTCCGTAAATATTCTTCGGTAAAAATGATTGACAGGGCTCGGGCTGGTGATCGACACTTCAGGAGCCATAGACGATAATTTAAAGAAAAAAAGTGGCTCAAGAGATCGAATGTGGCTCAAAGACATGACTAATTATGCTAATCGCCGATTAAAATGACTGCCAACACTTACTTTTTGTTTAATTCGAAAGATAGATTGGCTGTCTAAACGGTCGAGTAAGCACACAAGTTAAATATGTACAGCTGACCGGGACCTAATTCCTTTGTGTAATCGCGAGGCAGCATCACACAAAGAGGCAACGCGTCTGTGTTAAAACCATCTAACGTCAGTGTATTTACTTGGTAGATAGCGTTTTGTTTTCATCGCTTCATCCTTTTTCCCGCGCTTAATTGGCACGCGCGAATTTTATAAACAAATCGTAGTAAAGCGTAACCTTATTTGGATGTGGAAAAATCACGTGATTATATTTGAAACTGGAATGACTTACTACGTCATCAAATGACTATGTTTGCGGCATTTTTGATCTCTCTCAACTCATCGCATATGAGTAACACAGGTTTATTCTGTTTCCTTGACTCGGATTAGGAGTAATCGAATTTTATTTATTGCCGATGGTAATTTAAAAATACCTACTAGACTATTGGGATTGGGATCCTCGATCGTATTGGGAATTTTTTTCCTGGACTTTGGGAAAAATGGACACTTTTTGGCATTGGGAACGGGTCCGTTTTACGGACCCGTTCAAAGAAGGAAAAAAACCGCTGCATTATTTATAGAATAAAATCGAGAAAATTTATGGTCAAAATGAATTAAATTAGCAACTTATTAGCATTTTTAAAGCTTGTACAAATTGCAATTACGTAGTTAACCTTCCCATTTAAATTGCTCATTTGAAGATAGTAAAATATACATGAAGACATGTTAAGGAAATTTTAACCCTTTCACTGCCAAATATTTATTTCGGATGTGTTTCTCACTGCTGAATTAATTCGAAGAAATTTCCAAGAATCGATACACTGTACACAAAAACATGCAAAACTTTTGACTCATTTGATTGATTCGTTTCAAATTAAGCACCTATATGTGACCAAAATTTAAAGGTTATTTATGAAAAGACAATACTTTTTCCTTTTTTATGTTGTGGGTACTCATATATTTCGCCCCCATAAATTTGTCGACTGAAGTCGCCTATGGCAGGGACCCCCTGTAGTCGACAAAAGTCGCCTATGGCAGTGAAAGGGTTAATGAAAAGAATACTTTTATATCTTTTAAAGTTTTTGACAAATATATCCAACTATTGTCAAAACAGGTATTTTGTTGTTGGTATATATTCTCATTCATGCGTGGATCAAGACATATTTCCAAGAGGCTGGGCCCGATTTTTTCAGAGGGAGCCCAACTGCATTGGTGTATAAAAAATCCCTTCATTTTTTTTACAAATATGAGAGCGGGCCTGGGCCGCATGCATACCTGGATCTGCACATGCATTACAAATTACTAAACTCTTAGTACCCAAGGCTTTGTCATAAGATTAACCCTTTCCCAAACGACAAAATTATAGCGTGTTCCACTTCAAAAATTGTCAGTAATGACAAAATGGATGTTATTAAAGATAGAATTTGTGTATAATACAGCACGGAAAATATTGAGACAAAAGGAGAAACTGCTGGTTATCAGCAGTTTCTTCTTTTGTCTCAATGTTTTCCCAAACCATTTGTGTTAGGGACGTCAAAACCAGGTCTTGTTTGGGAAAGTTACAGGGTTTAGACAGACCATGACATATTTGAAGTAGTCGATGCACACAGTTTGAGTATGAAACCTGATCTTAAACGCATTAATCTGTTGACATATATAGTGCCTTATTTAGATTAAAACCATTAATGGTTAAAACAAGTGGCTAAATAGGATCTGTGACCTTCGTTTGACCTGTCCTTTGTGATCTACTTGGAAACTTTGGCTTGTAAGCCGATTGCTTGGTTTATTGGGGTTTTACGCCGTTTTCAATTGCTATGGTCATATCGCAGCGGCTGGAGCACCTAATCATGAATTCCTGTCGTTTCTCATACCAGTACTACCACAACATCCTTACCGAGCCTCCAGCTAATCACCCGCATAGGTTCACAATATCAAATCATTGATGGGTGACTTTTTTGTCAGGAAGGGTATTTGCCGCAGCAGGGTGTTGATTTTTTTGGGGGGGTATTACGCTGTTTTCAACTTCTATGGTCATATCGCGGCAGCTGGAGCACCTAACCGTGGGTTCCTGGTATTTCTTGCACCAGTACAACCACAGTACAAACCGAGCCTTCAGCTACTCTCTCACATTGGTGAGAGACAAATGACTTTTGTCAAATGTCAGAATGGATACTGGCCAAGCCGGGGTTCGAACTAGAGACCCCTTGATTGACAGACTCCGACGTAACCGACTGAGCTATCCGGGCTTGGCAGCACGGTGTTGAACCAGGGACCTCTTGAAAAAGAGGCAGATGCGCTGCCAACTGCGCCAAGGTCGTGGCCGTCAGCAGATGACCCATCAGTTTAACCCATTACCACAGTGACTAATTTTGACTCCCCACTAGAAATTGGCTTGGGAAAACATTGTGGAAATTGAAGAAATTGCTTGTGACAAGCAATTTCTTCATTTTCCACAATATTTTCTACACAAATATACCAAAGAATGAAAAAATTCTTTCACTTTAAATTGTCGTCTGCAACATCATTGAATTTGGACTAGTCGAAAATTTGTCGTTTGGTTATGGGATAAAAAACCTGGGCTATAAGCCAGGATACATCATGTATCCTGACTTATGGCCCAAGCTTTTTTCTCATAGGCCATTTAGTAAAAGTTCTGGTTAGTCTGGGTAGTCAATTTGGATGACGATCACGAAATTGAACTTGAATTGTGAAAGATTACCTCTAGTTTCATGCAATGCATATTCGATCAGGACAAGCTGAAAATGTCTGAACAAAAATTACATGTGGATCATTTTGGCCCATAAGGTTGAAATTTAACCGGCAATTTATGAAAAAACAAGATGTGTTTGTGAAACACAAATGCCCCCGAAATGGCTATTTTTCTATAATTATGACCTTAATTGATATTTGACATTGACCTACATGAATGACCTTGACCCTCTAACCTAATATCATTGAAAGAAGGCTACATACCAAATATGATCTTTGTATGTGGAATACTTTTGGAGGAAAGGCCAATGTTAAGTTGTCATGTTAAGTTGTAATGTTAAGTTTTCATGTAAAGGGTAAATAAGGGTCAAAGGATGACCTTGAGGAAGGTCAAATTGCATGGTTCAAATAGACATCATTGAAAGAAGTTAACATACAAAATTTGAGCCTTGTATGTGGAATACTATTGGAGAAAAGGCCAACGTTAAGTTGTCACTTAAGTTGGCGCGTTAAGTTGCATGTTAAGGGTTGATAAGGGTTAAATGTAGACCTTGAGGAAGGTCAAATTGCATGGAGCAGATAGATATCATTGAAAGAAGTTTACATACCAAATTTGAGCTTTGTATGGGGAATACTTTTGGAGAAAAGGCCAACGTTAAGTTGTTGCGTTAAGTTGCCACGTTAAGTTGCATGTTAAGGGTTGATAAGGGTTAACCCATCACTGCACAGTGACGCCTTTTGACTCCCTTAAAGAAAAGGCTTGGGAAAACATTGTGGAAAATGAAGAAATTGCTTGTGACAAGCAATTTCTTCATTTTCCACCATGTTTTCTACCCCAAAAGAAACTAAACTTTAAATTTCATTCATTTGAAAATGTCGTCTGCAACATCTTTGAATTTGGACAAGCTTAAAATTGTATCGTCTGGTAATGGGTTAAAACAATGACCTTGAGGAAGGTCAAATTGCATGGAGCAGATAGACATCATTTAAATAAGTTTTACATACCAAATTTGAGCTTTGTATGCAGAATACTTTTGGAGAAAAGGCCAACGTTAAGTTGTTGCGTTAAGTTGCTGCGTTAAGTTGCATGTTAAGGGTTGATAAAGGTTAAACGATGACCTTGAGGAAGGTCAAAATGCATGGAGCAGATAGATATCATTGAAAGAAGTTTACATACCAAATTTGAGCTTTGTATGTGGAATACTTTTGGAGAAAAGGCCAACATTAAGTTGTTGCGTTAAGTTGCCGTGTTAAGTTGCATGTTAAGCGTTGATAAGGGTTAAACGGTGACCTTGAGGAAGGTCAAATTGCATGGAGCAGATAGATATCATTGAAAGAAGTTTACATACCACATTTGAGCTATGTATACATAATGGTTGTGGAGAAAATGACAATGTTAGGTTTCGGACTGACAGACAGACGGATGGACAGAAAGTTGCATGTTAAGCGTTGATAAGGGTTAAATGATGACCTTGAGGAAGGTAAAATTGCATGGAGCAGATAGATATCATTGAAAGAAGTTTACATACAAAATTTGAGCTTTGTATGTGGACTACTTTTGGAGAAAAGGCTAACGTTAAGTTGTTGCGTTAAGTTGCTGCGTTAAGTTGCATGTTAAGCGTTGATAGGGTTAAATGATGACCTTGAGGAAGGTCAAATTGTATGGAGCAGATAGATATCATTGAAAGAAGTTTACATACAAAATTTGAGCTTTGTATGTGGACTACTTTTGGAGAAAAGGCCAACGTTAAGTTGTTGCGTTAAGTTGCCACGTTAAGTTGCATGTTAAGGGTTGATAAGGGTTAAACCATGACCTTGAGGAAGGTCAAATTGCATGGAGCAGATAGATATCATTGAAAGAAGTTTACATACAAAATTTGAGCTTTGTATGTGGACTACTTTTGGAGAAAAGGCCAACGTTAAATTGTTGCGTTAAGTTGCCACGTTAAGTTGCATGTTAAGGGTTGATAAGGGTTAAACGATGACCTTGAGGAAGGTAAAATTGCATGGAGCAGATAGATATCATTGAAAGAAGTTTACATACAAAATTTGATCTTTGTATGTGGACTACTTTCTGAGAAAAGGCCAACGTTAAATTGTTGCGTTAAGTTGCCGTGTTAAGTTGCATGTTAACCCATTACCAAACAACAAAATTTTATACTTGTCCAAATTCAAAGATGTTGCAGACGACAATTTAAATTGAATGAAATTTTACATTTTTTGGTCTTTTTGTATGGAAAATATTGTGGGAAATGAAGAAATTGCTTGTCACAAGCAATTTCTTCGTTTTCCACAATGTTTTCTAAAGCATTAATCTTGTAAGGAGTCAAAAGGAGTCATTGTGTGGTAATGGGTTTAGGGTTGATAAGGGTTAAACGGTGACCTTGAGGAAGGTCAAATTGCATGGAGCAGATAGATATCATTGAAAGAAGTTAACATACAAAATTTGAGCTTTGTATGTGGACTACTTTTGGAGAAAAGGCCAACATTAAATTGTTGCGTTAAGTTGCTGCATTAAGTTGCATGTTAAGGGTTGATAAGGGTTAAACGGTGACCTTGAGGAAGGTCAAATTGCATGGAGCAGATAGATATCATTGAAAGAAGTTTACATACCAAATTTGAGCTTTGTATACATAATGGTTGTTGAGAAAATGACAATGTTAGGTTTCGGACAGACGGATGGACAGACAGACAAGAGTAAAACAATATGCCCCCGATCTTTCGATTGTCCAGTGGACCAACGGCCTGGCTAAAAATTATCCATGGTCCTTGGCCTTGATGATTTCAAAAACATTAAGCCATAGTTATAGGAAATGTTAAGAGATGTTTTTCACCCTCGGCCAACAACCTGAATGTACGCAACAAAACCATGGAAAACACAGTCATGCAAGGATGAGCAAAGACAACCTGGTTGGACACACTCTGAGGAGAGACACAAGGCTAAAGGATGTGACCATGAGACAAACACTAATGTGGGACCAATAAGCATAAAGGTCAACAATACATTGTGCATGTGTAGGTGTTGGTTGGCACCCACGGCTCCGACTCTGGCTGTTAGAGATCAGTATGGATTCCTAATAGAATCTAGCACAATATCTTTCTATAGACAAAAGCTTCACTGAGTGGGGCATGTACAGCCAATAGCTAAGAGCTGATCGGTGAAATTGGACATTTTGTTTCAAGGGTAGATGATTCAAGAATGACTATAGGTATCTAAAAGTGCCAAGCAAAACTAGACACCATGGCAAGTTTGATGAAATAGCAATTGAAACTGTAGAAGCCTCTAGAGACGTTGCATACAAGAAATAGCTATTGTGTTGATTTTTTTTTACAATAGATCTATTAATTCATTAAAATTTTAGAAAGCTGGAGCAAAAAGAAAGCAGAAAAATATCCTCAGACCTAAATACAATGTGGGGACATGAACATTTCAAGGTCAAACTTAAGTATATCAGAAGCTTATTTAATTTACATAAGTACACAAAATTATTCTAATTTTTGCCAAGAGAGTGGCTGAACAAACATTTCAAATTGATTTCATGTTCCAGTGGCTTTTAAATCCTTTAAAGCCTTTCCGAAACATCAAAAATCGAAACATCAAAAATGTCATGATTATCGAAATTTAACCCTTTTCCAAACAAGACCTGGTTTTGACGTCTCTAATAGAAAAGTTTTGGGAAAACATTGAAACAAAAGAAGAAACTGCTGATGACCAGCAGTTTCTCCTTTTGTGTCAATATTTTCTGTGCCATATTTTTCACAAATTCTATCTTTAATAAGATCCATTTTGTCATTTGTGGCAGTTTTTTAAGTGGATCACCCTAAAAGTTTGTCATTTGGGAAAGGGTTAAAGCAGCTGCAGATGACAAAATATACATTGGAAAAGATTGGGTTTGTGTACAAAATAGCACAGAAGGAGAAATTGTACTGATTATAAGCATTTTTTTTTTATTTTACCTCAATGTTTTTCCAAACTTTAACTGTAAGAGACGTAAAAGCCAGGTCTTGTTTTAGAAAGGGTTAAAATGATAATACAGCTTTAGCCAAGTTTGAATGAATTTTCTTTTAACAATATATTTAAAGGTGGAATAACACTTAACATCTTGCAAATTTTCCGAGAACTTCGTACAAAAAAAATAAATGTATATTATAAAAATATGGCCTTAAATTTATATGCCAAATCTTAGCTTTCTATCTTATGTATTGGCTTGGATATCGACGGATTTAAAACCACATGATTTATTGTCCCAGGGATAATATTTACAATAATGGAACATATGGGGTTTTAAATCCGTCAACATCATAGCCAATACACAAGATAGAAAGCTAAGATTTGGCATAGATGCAATTTAAAGGTCATATTTTAATAATACATATTTATTTTGTACCAAGTTTTCGGAAAATTTGCATGATTTTAAGTGTTATTCCACCTTTAAAAGCATATCCCTTTTACAGCATTTCAGCCATCTTCGCTAGCCAAGGTTGAACCCACCTACGTTTGTATTCACCCTTGGCGGATTTAGTCCAATTTTCTTGAAATCGCGAAGCGCCATCTAGCGGTTGTTCTGCTGGTTGTTTACGTCCATTATTGATGACATCATTAACGCGCGTTGTCTTTCGCGTCATACGTCATACGGATTATGTTAAAGTTAGCTGCTTTTTTGGTCGAATTGTCGAAAATATAATGATTCGTTGATTAAAGTTAGGGAATTCCTGTCTATTGCAGTGAAATTCTTAGGAAAAATCGCCCATCTTCGCGTTTTTGAGTTGCAAATGCAATGCCTTTTCCCGCCCGTTGTCATGATTTGGTTACTCATAACAAATGTATCAGTCGACAATCTGATTGGTTCCAGCGAGACCTCGCTGGAACCAATGAAAACGCTTTCCAGGAGACCAAGAAAATCGGACTAAATACGCCAAGGGTGAATACAGAAACGACGTTACGTCGTAGATGTCACCCTTGGCTTGCGAAGATGCATTTCAGCATGACTCAGTCTTCATTCTTTCAAGTACATGAACAATGTTTAAAAGCAATAAAAGATGTAGCATTAAATCATCATAATTTACTAGATAAACTAAACAGATATATAATAAAATACACTTTTTACTTTCTATAGGAAAATTCAAATTTAAAGCTGAATGATCTTTGATCAGTAATTTTATAATCTTTTTATCTAGTAAGACAACAAAATAAATACAAACAATTCATTAACCCAATATAAATGGGAGAGGATTAAAGGCTTTTCCATTAGGCTTATATAGACTTTGGACAGAGTGCCAAATGTTACACAGTATTAGACGATAAACTGTCAAAATTTAACAGTGTTAGGCGGTCAATGATCGAAATTTAGAATTGGGGCAGTACCAATTGGCAGCAGCAAAACTATTTTTTATTTTTTTAATTGGGGCAATCTTGATGTAAGAACCTTTCAATAAAGACATTTTTTTCAAATTGGGTGAGTGTGAACCAAGAGCCACTAGAGACAGATAACTTTTAATGAGCACAAAAGTTCCTGAATGCAGGTGATCTCAATTCTAAATTAGAACATGTAGACATGTAGAGATAGAACAAAATTTACCACCCAATTATGCAAACAAGATGTAAGTGCAAAACTCTCAGGTTTCAAGTGTGTAATAAATCTGCACAAAATTTTAAACTTTCTAATCATGCTTGCCATTGTCATGAAATGGTAGAAACCAGAC
This sequence comes from Fragum sueziense, assembly GCA_963680895.1. Taxonomy (NCBI): domain Eukaryota; kingdom Metazoa; phylum Mollusca; class Bivalvia; order Cardiida; family Cardiidae; genus Fragum; species Fragum sueziense. Next base: position 49,716,724 of record OY804597.1, read on the forward strand.
ATGAAGTTGGCAAGCGTAAAAAGGTTGATAACAGCAAGTTTTTCGAATTCAAGGGCACATAATTCAGGGTGTATGATTCTGATCAGGCTGAAAATTATGCACATTCATTTAAATCTTATGTTTAGATACATGGTTCTGTCCAAATTATGTCTTGATTTGGCTAATATTTTAGGTTGTGAGGGTGAAAACAAAGTTGAAAATGGCACATAACTCATGATGTAAGAAGATGATCAAGCTTAAAATTACATGCAGGCAAGATCTTATGGTAACCACATTCTGTCCAAGTGTTGTCTTGATTGGTCAACATTAATTTTGTAGTCATTAGAGTGAAATCAAAGTCAAATTTTATTTTTGATAATTAAGTGCAGATAACTAAGTACTCTCTGGTTCAATCAAAATTCCTTAGAGGAATCTGAGAAAGGGTCAACCTGAAATATGGTTGAAATCCATCCTGTAGATTGGAAAAGAAGATTTTCAAAGAAAAAGTTTATGGACACACAGACGGACGCACGCATGACAGACACACCACCATGGCAATAGCCAGCTGGCATGATGACCAGTGGAGTAAAAAATGACTTACAGAACTTTAGAGTGTCGTAAATGTATGATGATGTTAGATGTCTCGCAGTCGGGCTGTAATTGTTTCCAATAGAATCACTGACATGGCAGAAATTTTTCTTCTCTTTGATTGGTGCAGCCTTCGTCCATGATCCTCGCTCCAAAATCTGTGGCTTCTCGCTAAATGCGGGCTGAAATGGAAGAAGATTTGCCATAGTATATAGTCCCTTCTAAAATGGCAAAAATTAAGACTGTTTCAATTGGAAAGCTGCTGCAGACGACACAATGAATGTTAATAGAGATAGGATTAATGTGCAATATAGCCAAGTAAATATTGAGTCAAAAGGGGAAAATGCTGACTATTACATTGCCAGTAAATTCATGGAAACGAAAGCAAAACTCAAATACACAGCCAAAAAATGTGAAATGTGACTGAAAAACAGAAATTTTACTAGACATTCTAATCTGTGATATTTGGTACTATCTCCAGGTCATTTTGTCCAGTTGAGCTGTCAGTACTACCAGATGGGGGGGGGGATTAAGCAGTATTTGCTGCTTTTCAACGAAAACCTTGTAACTGCAGCTTGTTTTAAGCTGCAGTTACGAGGTTTTTGTAGAAAAGCGGTGATATACAGATAGATAGAATATTGCTTTTGGTCCAAATTACATTTCAATGCAACTGTCCATGTCACCTCCAGATTAAAATCCGAAGTTTTTAAAGGATTAAATTTTTTACAGGTTTAGAAGAAGGTTAAATAAATAGTTGACAGGCACTTCATAGTCACTAGGGGATCTTCATTGATATTCAATAAACTTAGGTCGTATTAGAAAACATGGCATAATCTAAACGGTAGTTTAATCATATTTACTCAACATTGATTGGGATGAAAACTAGAATCTTATGCTAAGTTACTTTAAATTCCTGCAGAATTCACCAGTACTAGCACCAAATGTACAGGTCGATGAAAACCAAGATCAACCTAATGAAGAACAACCTTAATTTTTATTGTGATTCCAACACTCTGCATCTTGTCCATAGATACATACTTATTAAAGAAAAATTATGGTATGATAAAGAATTGATTTATTACTATCAAAGTATTGTTGACATTAAAGGAACATTTTTTTTATATTATTGACACTTATGGTATGCTAATCTGTAGATCCTTTCAATATAACAATTCAGACAGTTCAAATTTGAAAGCTAATGCAGACAACAAAATTATTGTTGATCAAATTAGGAATTTTACACCATTCAAGCATCCAAAGTATTGGAGGAAAAGGAGAACATGCTGGTTATTAGCATTTTCTTCTTTATAAATTGCATTTAAGTTTTCACAAATCTTTTTTCATCAAGCAACGTCAAAAAGCAGGGCTATTAAATAATGGGAACGAGTTAATATAAAATCTCCATGATTTAAAGGGTGAATAGAATTCATATATCAAAACCAATTTAATCAATTTAGACCCATCAGATCATCAAAGAGAATGACTTTGTAAAAGTTGAATGAAGTGTTGTCTATCATTTGATGATCCCTTTCATGGATTTGTTTGAATGTTTGTTAAAATTCTCTTCAACCCTTTTCTGCCATGGCTATAGCCAGCCCAATAAATTATGGACAGGACAGTAACTGGCAGATCAGTAAAGAGTTTGAGTTTATTGGGGTTTTACACCGTTTTCAACTGCCAGGGTCATATCGCGGCGGCTGGAACACCTACCCATGGATTTCTGTTGTTTCTCAAACCAGTACTACCACAACACCCTTACCGAGCCTCCAGCTGCTCGCCCACTTAGGTTAACGATTTCAAACCCATTGGTGGGTGACAATTTTGTCAGAAAGGATATTAGCCATGGCCGGGTATCGAACCCGGGACCTCTCGAATGAGAGGTAGATGCGCTACCATCTGCTCTAAGGCCGCGGCCTTAGAACAGTAAAGAAGGGCCCTCATGATATTTCAGACAATGAAAGATCTTTTTTCAGCCTAATCAAGGCTATAATGTAATTCAACAATTGCTGCAAGTCCTTAACCCTTTCCAAACAACAAAATTTCAGGGTGATTCACTTCAAAAACTGCCACAAATGACAGAAGGGAAGTTATTAAAGATAAAATTTATGGAAAATTTGGCATAGAAATTATTGAGACAAAAGGAGAAACTGCTAGTTAACAGCAGTTTCTTCTTTTGTTTCAATGTTTCCCAAGCCTTTTCTATTTAGGACGTCAAAACCAGGTCTTGTTTGGGAAAGGGTTAAGAAAATTACAGAACAGCATGAATCTTGATCATACTGTACATATGCATATGAATGTTGAAGTGAAAGCAAAACTTTCCATGGACACAGTCGTGCAAATCAAAGAAAAAATAAGGAACATGAAAACCAGATTACAGTATTTGAAAAAGAGTTGAGCACTTTTATCTTTTGGCATAATCATTGTTTGGCAAAGAGAGTACTTGACCATTTAATATCTTTTTTACACCTGACAAGTGAAAATCAAACTTTCCAAAATCACAATATGATAGACTGATCTGAATTGAACAAGAGCCGTCAGAGACGGACAATGCTCCCCGAATAAGGCATTGTCACAATAAATGTATGCCATGCAGAGCTAACATAAAGCTAACAAATGTTAAGCCCCCTTTTTGCATGACATAATTCTTAAATCCAAATTTCTCAAAGTTTATTGTCAAGGGCATCTGATTTACTACTCAAATATGAAATTTCATCAAATTCTGACCATTAGACTAGGAGATATTAGAGAAAAACTGTATTTTACCTTAAGTCCCCTTTTTCCATGACGAGGCCTCAAATCCAAAAACGGGGAAAAGTACATCAGCATTATGTCATAGGGAGTTCACATGGTAAGTTTCATTTGATTTGGCCCAAGGGTTATGGAGAAATCACTTCGGACGGACGGACGGACGGAATGACGGACGGACGGACAGACAGACAAAGCGGCGACTATATGCTCTCCCTTCGGGGAGCATAAAAATGTTGCAGATGACCATATGGATGTTAATAGAGGTGGGATTTGTGCACAATAATAGCACAAGAAATTTTGAGGCAAAAATCTGGGTTATATTGTACCTAAATCCTATCTTTATCAACACCCATTTTGTCATCTGCAGCTACTTTCAAATTGACCAAACGCCAATCGATAGATCACTCCGCCCAACATAGAATCTAAGACAAACAATGGGGGCATTGGCATGTCGATAATTGTTCTGATTGTCAGTTGATAGATCAATACAATATCACGTGGAACGAAGAATTTATGACAAACAATGGGTGTGTGGCTTATCCATTGTTTTGATTGACAGCCGGCGTTTGGTCAATTGAAAAAGTCTAGATATCTACTGTTTTTGTAAGTGCTTTAGGCTCTTGACTTTGGCGAGCGTAACAGAACATTATAGTTAGTGTGATCTATTGGTCTAAGTATTGAACACAAAGCTAAGGGATTACATCAGCCAATTTAAATTGTGATCTTACTTTTACGCTACTTAAATTTCTTATTGAAATTGCCCAATTGTTAAATTTTCTTTAAGCCCAATAAATAACAAAAACCATTGTCATAACACGAGCACAATAGAATTTATTGTTCATGCACTCTTGTCTGTCGTTAAAGAAAAGTTGTAATGCCTTATCCAAAACTTGAGTTGCCAAAGACTGTTCAATTAACTGTTTCCTTGTATGGGTCAATGAAAAGTCCAAGATAAACCTCTCCTTTTGGAGATCAATCTTAAATTGCTTGTTTTGAGCAATTTCTTTCCTTATATGACTATATTTCAATTATGATTATACTTAATGAATAACAAAAATGGTCAAATGTAATTCTAATCAAAGCAGTACAAAATTGAATGAATCAAACTATCAAAATGTCAAGGTATTTTGACAGCCCCTCGGATTTCGACAAAAATAGTTTGGACTGTATTTTCAACTGGACTTGGGCTGTATTACGTCTGCAATTAAGCCAAAACCTCAGGTTAAGGTGTTGAAGGATAATTTATTCCTTGTATGGACAGAGGAGAAAAGATTAGCACAATAGATAATAAATAGATGTTTAGAGAGCACAAATATTGATCTTTATTCTCAATATATCACTTTTCTTCAAAAACCTTGTATCTACTGCTTGTTTAGAGCCGTAATTACAAAGTTTTGGAAGACAAGCAGCCAATAACTTGTGCCAAGTTGATCACTTAATCTTACAATGAAATTTTCTCATTCCTAACCAGTGCTCCATTTTACAAAAGCCCTCACAAACATTATTATATTTTTTTCCATAACTGTTAAACTACAACTTGTGATCATATACATGAATAATAAACTTTGCAAGGCTTTAGTAAAATGCAACCATGGGTTATGTTTTATTCTGAATTAATGTATGTACCTCAATTTGCTGGGATGTCAATCCAAGCCTCAGGTTTTGACATGCCTATTAGAACCAAATGCAAGCATATCAGCAGGGTATTCCAAGGTATTTTTCTGTGAAACAGCACAAAAATGGAAAAACATCGTCTGATTAATTCCGACCTTTGAATCATTTTAGGGGTGGACTACCTTACAGCAAGCTGTATTTATGATATTTCGAGGAGATATGACAATATAAAAAAGAAAGAATTTAACCCTTTCCCAAACAAGACCGGGTTTTGACGTCCCTAAGTAATTAGGCTTGGGAAAACACTGAAACAAAAGAAGAAACTGCTGATAACCAGCAGTTTCTCCTTTTGTCTCAATATTTTCTGTGCCATATTTTACACAAATCCTATCCTTAATAACATCCATTTTGTCTTTTGGGACAGTTTTTGAAGTGGATCATTCTAAAATTTTGTTGTTTGGGAAAGGGTTAAAGCAAGCTGCAGTTATGATATTTCCAAGAGATATGACAATATACATTGTAATAAGAAAGAATTTGAATAAAGCCAACCTGTCTAGCACTCAATGGAGGAAGATGCTGTATAACATTAGGCCTGTATAGTCTCTCAAACTCATTAGGCTGTGCCACACCAAAACCATGCCTCTGTAAATATATACAACATAAAAGAAATATAACAATAACAGTTATAGTAAATATTCGCTTTTCAACTGCAGTTACGAGATTTCTGTTGAAAAGCAGACAAATAAATCTTTGTTTTTGTATAACATTAGGCCTGTATAGTCTCTCAAACTCATTAGGCTGTGCCACACCAAAACCATGCCTCTGTAATATACAACATACAAGAAATATAACAATAACAGTTATAGTAAATCTTCGCTTCTCAACAAAACCCTCATAACTGCAGCTTGATTTCAGCTGCTGTTACGAGATTTCTGTTGAAAAGCAGACAAATAAATCTTTGTTTTTGTATAACATTCAGTCTGTATAGTCTCTCAAATTCATTAGGTTGTGTCACTCCAAAACCATGCTTCTATAATGTAAAAAAAACATTTTAATGACACTACATAAATATTTATTGCATAACTTCATATTTGGAGGGTTTTATTGTCCAATGTAGCCCTCTGTTGAAGGCGCTATTATGGCAAATAAGAAAAGTGAGGGCATGTGTTTCTGATCTGACACTCATATTTGTGACATCATTGTTACATCACTATGATGTCATGTATGATAAAATAGTTATCGAACCTACCCCTCTAGACTTTGCTTTGTGATTTTTAAAAAAACAACAACAAAAAAAAAAAACAACATCAAAATGTGAAATAATAGGCTGGTGCTCCAATCATTTTAGAATCAGTTAAAATGAAGCACACAATTTTTGTATCATGTGCATTTTTTGACAATTTTAAATTATTTTGTGTGTACATGAAAATCAAATTGATATAGATATGAAGGCTATATCGACACAGCCAATGAAATATAATTAATTTTCAGCTAACAAACTAAAATGGAATATTGATGGCTATGCTCAAGACTATATGTTCAAAACCGATGTAAGTCGATATGAAATTACACTTATTTACAATATATTTCACATTGACCCATGGACATAATGACATTGCTATAAAATATTGTCAAAGAAGGATAATTACGGGCTACCAAACCATGAAAGGGAAAAAAGAATCAATCAATAATCAATCAAAATTGAACATCATTAGCACAGAATTATCTCTTAACCCTTTCCCAAATGCATATAAATAGACTTAGATAGATCTACAATTTGATATGAAGACAGCAAAATAAGAATTGATAAATAAATGACTTTTGTATAATATACCACAGAAAAAATTGAGACAAAAGAAGAAAATGCTTGTTATCTATAATCAGCATTTTATCTTTTGCCTCAATATTTTTCCAAACCTTATACATTGCGGACACCAAACCAGGTCTTGTTTTTGGAAAGCGTTAACCCATTCATGCCAATTCTATGGGCTGCAAAAGAATTAGTTCTACCCAGGTCTACAGGAATAAAATTGAATTGGGCCTAATGAACTTGTCTCATAAGGGCATCACACTGGGATTTATTCATAGGGGATTATCTTCTCAGAATTAACCCTTTCATGTCCCTTAGTTATGGAAGACATTGAGGTTGTCCTTTTGCCCAATCTGATGAAAATCTGATGCTATTACTAAATAACATTAACATCTGACAGGAACCAGTTCATCTTTCATGACCCTTGGAAAACCAAACTCAAATAATTATTTTTTACTCTAACCAAACACTTACTCTCTTGTTAAGTTGTTATATAAATTTCCATGACTAGCATTGTGCAAACACATGGCTCTGAACTGAAATGTGACGTTCTCATTACCTAGCTTATGGTACAGAATCTTAAAAGCGTTTTTTGGTTGGTCAGAAGACAAGGTAATTGAAGATCGCCCCCATAATTACTGATGCCTGTTAGATGTTTACTGTAAGTTCACACCGGATTTTAATTAGGATGTCCTTTTGCCTCACTATTTTCTGTTTTGTATTGTACACTGATCCTGTCTTTGTAAACATCCACATTATTATCTGCAGTGCACTTACAAAACAAAACTTTTTAAATTAATGTTGATAGTGAAAGAAAATCCAAATTGGCAATTAGAATTATCACTAAATTATGCGATCATACTCAGTCAAAATGTGTTGTCGCTAAAAAGAAAAAAACACCAAAGGCCCATAACTCTTTTAAACTCAATAAACCACTTCTAAATTTGGACCCAGTCATATTCATGCTTTATACTGGGCCTGTCTGTGAAATTTGAGTCAGATCTGAGCACTGCTAAGAAATGCAATTGATAAGACAAGCTTAAAACCAACCAACATGCTCTTGGAGTGCCAAAGGGGTCTTTAATATACATGTATCTTGTTCTTTACAGTTCTTGTTTTAAACTACAAGAGCTATTTACTATTTTTTTTTTCAGAATTATTTCTACTAGCCTTAATTAAGAAGGCACAGGTTGTTTAGAGAAATAGAAAATTATTTGACATACATAAAACTTGGGTCCAACTCACTTTAATCATGACAAGCATAACGCCGGTGGGGAGTCAAAACCTCGTAACTCCAGCTTATTCAAGCTGTAGTTACGAGGTTTTGACTCCCCACCAACGATAATCTATCTATTCATGCAGTGATAATTCTATTTGGGTAGTTTATTAATATTTTATTGTAAATCCAGTGTCCTCTTACACAATTAATTAATTTTATTATCAGTATGATTGACAAGGAAACATAAAAGAGCTTTTATTCCATGTCAAATTGTTTTGTATCAGAAATGTTTTTCTTGCATGCATACATAATTGCTTGACAACTGAATTATAGCTTAATTATGTCTTGCCATTTTATCCATTCCTAAACATGAAAATTATAATCAAAACAAGAGCTTCCCGAAGCGGTGCATATATACTCCCGAGAAGGGCTTGTCAGTAAAATTGGCTGTTTCTTCAATTTATGGGCAGATAACACAAGAACAAAAAGAATTTTCTGCATTCCTTAAGTGGTTCAAACAACAAGACACCATGGCGATTCATTGTGGCAAGTTCGATCAAATTGTAATAGAAACTGTAGGAAGATTTCTGCACACAAAAAATTGCTAATGGATGAACGATCAGGGGCATTACATAACATGACCCTTTGGGCGTATAACAAAATGCAAGGTTGTACATATGAATTCATGGAAAATAAGCATGCCATTTGATGCTAGTCAAGTAGATCTGAAAAGCTAAGTGCAAAATTCAATAAGAATTACTAGCTTAAACTACCACAACATAAATAGGACATTCTAGCGCCTAGTCTACAAGCTTCTTTATACTATGTTATACTTGGTAGACCTACTTCTATTCATGAGCCTTTTTTTCTAGTAGCCTTTATATTCCACTGTTAACCCTTTCCCAAACAAGACTTGGTTTTGACGTCCCTTATAGAAAAGGGTTGGGATAACATTGAAACAAAAGAAGAAACTGCTGATAACCAGCAGTTTCTCCTTTTGTCTCAATATTTTCTGTGCTATTTTGTACATAAATCTCTTCCTTTTTAATATCAATTTTGTCGTCTACGGCAACTTTAAAATAGCCTTAGAAATAGCCCTAAAATTTTGTTGTTTGGGAAAGGGTTATAAAGTAAGAAAAATGGCCCTGCTATTGCATAGGTTCATCTGGGAACATGGTATGTATAATCTGAAATGCTATGAGGGCCCCTTATCCCAGATCCTTAGTCAAACGACTCTTTTGTGTATGTGCAGTCAGATTAACAGTGGTTAATTAAGTAGTACTTCACCCCCTATTGGGTAACCTTTTGTTTACTTTCTTGGCCATGAATGGTATTGTCAATCATTTTATTGCATTGCAGTGAATAAGAAAAGTTGATATGGTCATTTACATGACACTTTTGCAGTTAGTCATAAATTAAGCTTGAAAATTTAGTTTTGTGAAATGTATTGAATTGAATTTCCCAATCTTTTTAAATTAGATCTAGATCTAGATCTGATGATAGATCTAGATCTAATCTAATTATAGAGTGTGTGATATACATGTATAATGCACAGATCCAGTCATCTTTTCTAGAGGGAGCCCATGTTAATGTTTTCCAGACGGATGGGGGCAAGAAAAAATGCTTAAAAATCGTTTTGATAAGCATTTTTTTTTTACAAAATTCAATGGGGGGCCTTTGCCCCCGTGCCCCACGGCAGGTTCCGCGGATGGACATCTGATAAGCATCTGGACAGATGTAATCATGTGGTAATCATGTTTGTGTAAAACAAGAGCTGTCACTGTAAGATGACAATGCCCCCGACACCGCTTTGATTTTAAATTATGGCCAATCTATGTTCAAGGTCAAGGTCATCCAGGGGTCAAGGTCACCAAAGTATGTGCCTACAGAAAGGTAATGTACCAAGGAATGTTGTGGTAAAGTATGAAGCGAATATGTTAAGTAATAAGGAAGTTATGGCCAATGTTAAAGTTTTTGGACGGAATGACGGACAGACGGACGGACGGACAAGTCAAATTTATGATGCCTCCCTATCGGGGGCATAAAAAAAGAATAGTTCTATTGCCAAATATCATAATCACAGTGTATAGTCCACTGTACGCACTAACTTCCGCTTGCGAGTAAGAAAACGAGTCAAAAAGGAGATTGAAGCCCGAAAAACAGGTAAATAGTTCATATTAGATTGAATCGAGTTGAATTTATCTCGTATTATGGTGGAAGGTATATGAAAAATTATCATTCCTGGCGTATATCTACGGAAAGAACTGTATTTTCCGACGAAAATGCATTTGCTCACTTAATTTTCTCCAAATCGTCATTTTGGTTGACTCCGAACAAAGATTTCAACCCTTAATATCTAGTATAAATACAAATCCTTTTAATACATTGAAGAATATTCATCTATGCTCCCAAAAATTACACGATACAGTGTGTTCAAACATCAGTTTAAGAAATATCAACTATAATACTGTCACTGGTGTTGCCTGCTCACTGCACGGTTGCTTGCTACCTCATAGTACGGTTGCTTTCGAGCACAATCATAAATCATGTACGGTTGTTTGGGAGCAAAATGTATTGTAATTTTGTATATTTTTCGTTTTGAACAACGATTGATGGTGACTTTAGTGTCTAAATTTGCATACATTTAACTTTTTACATATACAATGCATTGAAGTGTTTTAGGAGTGGGTTAATAACCCAAAGTTGTAAAATTAATGCAATATTTTGTATTTATAAACATGTTTTATTTTGTTTACAAATCGATCCTCATAATCTTAAATGATCTTTTTTATACAAAATTTGCATATTTTCGAAGTTTATTTCATGTTGGACTTAAATTGATATAGAAGACAGGGTGCGCTATAAAACACGTGGTTAATATAACAATTCTTTTTTTGTAGGTTGAGAATAAACATGGAAACATATTGCATCTAATGTGATTCGGAATCGAACCAGTTTTGTGAATTGATAGACCATATGATTATTAAACATCCTGACCAAAATGAAGACTATCAACAAATAAGAGCTACTTGTGAAGCCATACTCATTTTATGCCCCTATATCGAAAGATCGGGGGTATATTGTTTTACTCGTGTCTGTCTGTCTGTCTGTCTGTCTGTCTGTCCGTCCGTCTGTCTGTCCGAAAACTTAACACATGTCTTTTCTCCAAAAGTACTTGACATACAAAGCTCAAATTTGGTATGCAACTTTCTTTCAATATTATCTATCTGTTGCATGCAATTTGACCTCCCTCAAGGTGACCTGTTAACTCATATCAACCCTTTACATGAAAATTTAACATTTTATAAAAATTACCATTTCGGAGGCAAAAACACATCTTGGTTTTTTTAATTTAATACCAAACATTAATGATCTAAAATTGGTTCATTTATTATTCATTATTGACCTTCATCTAAACAACTTTGTAACAGTTCAAGCTTGGATCCATTTGCATACTCAGGCGCCTTGAAATGCACCCTAAAATTGGAAAATATTGAGAAAAAGGAAGACAACTGCTGGTTACATGTGTTTCACTTTTCCTTCTATTACAAAGAACTTCCAATTTTGCTGTCTGACATATCCCCTTTGAATTTTGAACAGTCCGTAATTCTGTTGTTTTGGGAAGGGATACATGTAAGTTTAATTATGGCTGTATTTTCATTGGCAAGCTTCCAGATTGTAATTTTGATTTTATTTGCTTTTCTCAACAGGCTTAATACAAACAAAAGTTTTGCTAAATTTTATATGAGCTATTTCATTTTAAGGTTTTCGACTGCCTTTTAGATTTGTACCATGCAATGGTTTCATTCTGCAGTTAGAACAATTTAATGATCACATTTAAGACCATTTTGAAAACTCTAGATGCCCAGTTCCTAGTATCACTTATCACATTGGTACATCGTGCTATGAACCTTTGTTGTTATGATAGAACATCCGTCTATGTCAAACAAATTAAAATCACCAAATAGAACTCCGTACGGTCGAAGCTATGGAAAAACTGCAGAGGGAAAATAATTCTGCGGTCTTTGATCAGAGGTTATCTTTATTCATGTTTGATCTTTGAAACATATTGGCTTTTTTGGCTGACACATTAGCATGAAGATTGAATGAATGGGGTTTACCGCGTTTTTTAAGTGTCTCAGTCTCTCAGCGGTACAGCCATAACTTTCTTTTCCGACCTACTTCTTCTTCGTGAAAATTTTCGTCTAGCCCATCTATAACAAAAGATTCGTCCATAATCTGAAACACAGTCAGTTATATAGGTTTTTTGTCAATTAACATTTAAAAACATCCAACTGGTGTTCTATCTCAAAGCTGTTATATTGAGACTATGTAACTAGAGAATTATATAAATCATAGATACAATGTATTGTTTCAATGCATTTTTGAAATTTTGACCATTAACAAAGCTAGAATCAACTTTTTTAAACAGTTCTTTTATGCGAAGGTTCTCATATCAATTTTCATATATATTCCTATGAAAAATAATTGCTTAAAAACTATTTTCATAATAATCTTTTGACAAGAAAATGCTACTGAGCTCTCATGTAACCGTACAGTGACATCGCATGCAACCGTACTAAAGCTTTCACAGATTGAGCAAGCAACCGTACAGTGAGGCGACAACACCAGTGGTGTTTGATAGTCGATATTTCTTAAAGCAATGCGTTCATGTCTATTATTCTTTAGTTTTCTGGTGCTAAGATGGTATATCTTCAAAATAACAAAAGTATGTGCTCGTATATAAGTTGTAAAGCTTAGAAATTGATGTTTGAAATCAATGAATGTGACATTTTCGAAAAATTTCGTGAGCAATCGCATTTTGTCTGAAAATGTAGCTTTTCTCAAGGGATAAATTGAGTAAATAACCTAGTTTATGTACATACAGCCCATGCATGTAAAAATTCCTTCATTTTTCATTTTATAATTAACTATTTACCTGTTTCTTTGGCTGCAATCTAAACCTCGACTCGTTTCCTTACTCGCAAGCGGAAGTTAGTGCGGACAGTGGACTATACACTGTGATAATGTTCAGCATTTTTCATCTAATTGACCTTGATAGGTGACATTTGACCTTGACATAACAGTTAGAAAACGCTAAGCCAAAAGGGACACATAGATCTACTGTGAAATATAATTCATGAAATTCATTTTCACTACGAATAAAATTACAAACGATCATGAAAGTTTCAAGTAAACACTTGACTCATGGACTAACAGGGTAGCCTGACTCCTAAACCGTGGAAACACTTTGTTAAAATCTAGATGAAGTCATTGCATAACTTAGGCGTGTACAGATGTTCGATTTTCAAGTCATTGTGTAGCTATAGAAGCGCATATTTCTAAGCAACAAGTAGATAAATGCGACATTTTAAAACTTACTGACAATAATTTTGCACGAATGCACGTAACATGCAAATCAGCGTTAGCCTCACTTTCATGCAAGACATGGGCGCCCCCTAACTCGCGTTTTCCGGTGACGTCATCAATAAAGGCGTGTCTAAAAGTCTTAAGGCGGCAACAATTTTAAATCAATCTTCAACGCTAAATTTGGATCAATTTTTCAAACCTTTTTGTCTGAGACAGGTTTAGGATAAGGGTCATTTTACAGCATATTACCATAAATAAAACTTAAGTACTGGTCAAAGAGGTCAATCTACCTAGATCAGACTTAAACCCTTTTCCAAACGGCGATTTTAATTTCACACTTGTCCAATTTGAATTTAGGCCTATAGGCTGCTGCTACAGAAAACAAATAGGGGCCTACATGTACAATGTATGGCGGTACAGATATATTTTGCATAGGTTGGATAGCGCAGAAACTATTGAGACAAAGCGTCATTGCTAAAGTTTAGCAAATTTTCCTTTTCTGTTAGTGTGTCACAGCCTTTTCTATTAATTTAGGGGCGTTCAAAGCAGGTGTTGTTTGGGAAAGGGTTAAAGCGAAAGGCTATGTAACATGATTAATGGGTTTAGAGTTCCAAATTAGAACCAAAACAGTACATCGCTGCTTTTCAACGAAAACCTCACAACTGTAGCTTAAAACAAGCTGCAGTTACGAGGTTTTTGTTGAAAAGCGACGATATAATATATAGGACTTTGTTGGTCATTTAACCCTTACTTAAACAATGTCCATCCAGTTTGATGTATCTAACGCAGTGCTAAAGCTTGTGTGTTGTTTCTGAACAAAATACTAGTCCAAAAAACATTGATGCAAAAGAAATAGAATGCTGGTTACACAAAAAGAAAATGAAGAAAGTTCGTGCTACACACCAGTAGGCCAAAATGGGCATATTTTACAATTCAAGGCCAAATAATTTTAGAACGAAAAGAATGCATTATCAGAATTCCGTTAACGAAGTGCACAACTAGACACCATGGAGATTCATTGTGGCAAGTTAAATCAAATTTTGATTGAAACACTGTTACAGTAGGAGGAATTGCGCACACAAGAAATTGCTTATGGACAGACGGGCGGACGGACAAACGAACGACCGGAATATACGAGCCGTCGGGCGTATCAAGAAAAAAAATGCTGATAACCAACATTTTCTGATTCACATTTTCTTTACACCTCGATTTTTCCCAGTATGTCTGTATTAGAGCTGTGCCGGATCCAGGATTTCTATGAAGGGGGTTCGAACATACGAAAAAGTGGGTTCTGTTTACTAGTATTACACAATTTTGATTGGATTTCTGCATGAAAATGAAATCATCAGGCTACTGACCCCAACCCTCGAACCCATCTAGATCCATCACTGGTTACGTCAAAACCATAGGCACTTGGGTTCAGGAGTTTTAACAACTTACAAGAAATATAGTCCTATATGACTATATTTCTTGTAAGTTGTTAAAACTCCTGAACCCAAGTGCCTATGGTCAAAACCAGGGATTGTTTGGGGAAGGGTTAATCTCAATTCAAATATGTGCCATCAAGCTAAAAAGGACCTTATGGTCACAACCAATTTCTTCATTTCCAACAATATTTTCTTAACCATTATTTATCATGTAGGGCATCAGCTTCTCATCCATGATTTCTACGGTGGGGAATCACGAGACACAGTGAATGCAGAAACTTTCTAAAAAGCGTTACTATATGTTTCCGAATTGAATTCCGGTTGAAGATAATGTGGGAAAATGCCAGGAATTATCAGGATATAAGGGATCCCTTTAAAACAGGTGAAAAAATGCTATTTTTTTCTTTCGTTTTTAAAATGAATTATTAGTTTGTCTTCTGCAGTATACGACTTCCAATTATTGTTTTAGGAACGGGTCAAATGGCATTATGTCCTAAACGAAAGGATTTTCAGCTAATGTCATCTATTTTGGTTTTACCTAAAATTATCATAATGCCGCATTTGGACGCCACACGGGAGAAGACTTTTGGAAAACACTGGAAAATGAAAAAAAAAAAAAAAAAAAAAATGACTTGTGACAAGCAATTTCTTCATTTTCCATATTTTTTTTTATCCAGAAAGCCCCCCCCCCCCAAAAAAAAAATAAATAAAAAAATAAAAAAATAAAAAAAATAATAATAACGTAGATAGATCTATTATAAATAAATAAATAAATGAAAAATCCATTCTCTTCAAATAATATTATTGTCGTCTGCAGCATTTTGGATTTCGAACAGTCTAAATTTTACCCTCTTGTAATGGGTTAAGGAAAACACTTTCTCACAATGTTTAAAGAATCTAAAGTAGGGGGCCTAGTGCTCCAAAATTATCGCATTCTTCAAAAAAAGAAAAAGAAAGAAAGAAAAAACAAAACAAAAAAAACGATGAAGTTTGGACTCCACACTGCGAAATATTGTGAGGAATCGAGACAGCAGAAGATAGTCAAGTTATTATTTGAAAAAAAAAAAGTTGCTTAATGTTTTAAAAGATATATAAAAGAGAAGAAGACAATAAAGAAGGTAAGTTTTTATTATTTTTTTTAAAAGTTGCTAAACGTTTTTAAAGATAAATAAAATGGAAAAAATGAAAATAAAAAAAATAAAATGTTTACACGTACCTGCTTATGAGGCATGATTTAACATCCTAAGTAATTCCTTTTCCTCAAAAATGTTAAAATCCAAAATTTCATAAATGATAAAATCCAAAACTTCACTATTAAGAAAATAACACCTCTGGTATTACACTTCACATATATCCAAAACAAGAAATACCGTTATTATTATCCTTTCTCAATATACACCTAATATTTTCACTCGATATTCGGTCTCATTGAACATTCTACATTTAAATTATACAGTGCTACGGATAAGAACGAATAAAGACCTTTTCAAATACAAAACTATCATTAATTGTTAACCAAACCATATATTGTGGGTCTCTTCGAGACGATTCGAATGAGTACCCACAATATACGGTTTGGAATCAAAATAACTTTTTATTGAATGTCTTAACCACTTTTTTTGCCTGTCGCTCTGTAATATAGATATCTTCGCGTCATATACCCTGTTTAGATTTAATACACGACTGTCAAAAGAAAAACTTGACTCCATGTATTTTACTTTCTACAATAATATTTAACGGTAAATACTAGAATGTATATTGTCCAGCAAGATTAACCCGGGACATCTGCATATGCAATGACCCCACTTCGGCAATGTTTTGTTAAGACGCTCAACTAACGGACTTAGCGCACGAAAATTAAGTTGTCCCCGGTTAATTTGGGTGGACAATACCCTTGCTTATGTGACTTTTGCAGAAAACTTATGGAAAAAACCAGCTAGTAATACCCGAAAGGGGAGTTAGGCAGTATGTATAGATAGATAGGTAACTATTTGTTGGAAAATGACATCTGCCACGAAAATTTAGGCTGTCCAAGCCGATAAAATGCCAGTGAACAGTTTCGATCCCAGTCAGTCTAGAGTCGTTACTCTTCACACTTTCCCAGAAGGTCCTTTCTAACGTGACAGGTCACATTTTTTTGACAATAGACAATATTTTAATGACGTAATCTTTACAGATTCTTGTCACATATAATACAATTTACAAATACTAACAAATCATTTTATTTTACTTTTAGTCAATTTTCAATTCATTCGATTCACGAGATGCAAAATAGTTTTTCATTTCTGTATGGAAAATATTTGGAAGAGAAGCTAAATTGGATAAAAATCGATTGCTCAGCGCCAAACCATTGTAAGTGCATATGGGTTCACATCCACCTAAAACAGTTCATCGCAGAGCCCTCGATATATAATTTGGTTAATATTCTATATTTCGTAGATGTAGCAAATTCTAAACGTGCATTTTTTGTAAAAGCTTGCGTATCCGAACCAGGAGGCATGTGTCATCCCCTTTCCATTAAAAAAAGATGACTAGTCTCCAGGCTCGCAAACGAAATTGTAAGAAGTGTACAAGAGATAGTCACATTTCCTTCCAAGAATCATAAAATTTGCTTTTCTTGTCTTTTTCTGTTTGTCCCTTATTAGTCCTATTCAAGTTAACCCTTTCATAGTCGACATAGTTTCAGGGTGGCCCAATTTGCAAGCTGCTGAACAAAGCAGGAAGCAATTGCATATGGGGCAAAGGGGGGCTAAAGCCCCTATCCGGGCCTCAGTCTGAATATTGTGTGTGTGTGTGTGTTGGGGGGGAGGGAGGGTGGCTAAATTGGATATTCCATCATGAATTTTCAGTGAAAAATAAGAAATAATCGGCATTTTTGGCCTACATTAGGGGCTTACCCCCTCCCTAGCCCCCTGTTTATACGGGCCTGAAATAGATGTTGGTAGGATAGGAAAGGATTTAGTGTATGATAAACCATAGCTCAGAAAACAATGAGACAAAAGATAAAAATGCTGAATATCAGCATTTTTTTCTTTTGTCTTAATGTTTTGCCATGTCTTGTGTACTAGGGACGTCAAAAGCAGGTCTTGTTCGGGAAAGGGTTAAAATGCGATTCTATTAAAGAAGACACTAGCAAGCAACAATAGAAAAGAAGGAAATGCTGACGATAAGATTTTTTTCATTTTCTTTTTTTTTGTTTTTTTTTTTTTCACGCTGTAATCTTTACATTTAGCACATTAAAGGACAGCGAATGTGTCGTATGTCATATCTTTGAAATTTGAGAATGGGGAACGATTTTATCCAGCTAATCATGACGTAATTTGGGACAAACAAAAAGTATTTTGAGGGTGGTGTGATAAAATCTCGTATCTACGGCTTGAATCAAGCCGTAGATACGAGATTTTGTAACAACACCGACGGGTTTTCAATATGTAACCGTGAAGCCAGTCTATTTTCAGCACAAAATTAATCTCAATTTAGGATTAATTGGATAGAAAGATCAAAATAGCAAACAAATTTATACTTCTGCAAACAAGAAAATGTGATTATTCAATATTGCGACGAATTAATCCTTTTCCAAAACAATCCAGGATTTTGGTATCTCCAATAGAGAAGGATTTAAGAAAGCTTTTGGAAACATCGAAGGAAAAGCAGATAGGTTAATGCTGACGACAAGCATTTTGTCCTTTTCCCTCAATGCTTTCCATATCAAGTCGTGCAAGTAAAAAGGTACAAGTAAATGTAATATTCAAACAGAACTGTTAACTCTTTCAGAAAGTTTAAGGGCGGTTCAATCTGAAAGCTAAGTGCATATATAATAAAAGCCTA
Organism: Fragum sueziense; assembly: GCA_963680895.1. Classification (NCBI taxonomy): domain Eukaryota; kingdom Metazoa; phylum Mollusca; class Bivalvia; order Cardiida; family Cardiidae; genus Fragum; species Fragum sueziense. The sequence goes on from OY804597.1 coordinate 49,735,307, forward strand.
CATTGAAAATTAGAAAATTTTGAAAAAATCTGCCCCAAATGGCATAAAAAAGATTGTCCAAATTTCAAGCCTTCTTTTAGCAATGGAATTTACTGGAAAGTGGTTTTTGGTCATGGATCCTGATTTTGTATGTATGTCACTGCTATACAACACAAAAATACAATTTCAAGGGCAATACCTTGAAAAAGAGAAATGTTTAACCATGTTTCCCAAACGGTGTAAAAATGAATTTTCATTACTCCAAAACTTCTTTTCTCCATGGAATGTACCGAAAATGGATTTTTTACTCAAGGGTCCTTAAATTGTACGTACACAACACCAGTACAGCACAAAAATACCATTCTGTACGTAGTACATTGAAGATTAGAAATTGTCGGAAAAATCTGTCACAAACGGTGTAAAAAAAGACTGCCCACATTTCAATAAAACACAAAAATACAAATTTCAAGGTAAAACCACGAAAAAAAGAAATTTGTGAAAAATGAATCCCAAACGGTGTAAAAATGAATTTTTCACTATTCCAGAAATTCTTTTCTCATTAGAATGTAGATCTACCGAAAAGTATCTTTTTAGTCAAGGGTCTTATTTTGTACGTACGTAACACCAATACAGTCAAAAATACCATTCTGTAGGAAGTATATTGAAAATTAGGAATTTTTTGGAAAACTATGTCCCAAACGGTGTAAAAACGATTGTCTACCTTTAATCTCTTCTTTTAGCCATGGTATGTACCGGAAAGTTGGTTTTAGTCATGGGTCCTGATTTTGTACGTATTTAACAGCAATACCACATAAAAATACCATTTCAAAGGTAGTACCTTGGAAAAGGGAAATTAGAGAAAAATGTTTCCCAAACGGTGTAAAAATGAATTTTCCATTATTCTAAAAAGTCTTTTCTCCGTGGAATGCACAGAAAATGTTTTTTTTATTCAAGGGTCTTATTTTGTACGTACATGACATCAATACAGCACAAAAATACCATTCTGTAGGTAAAACATTGAAAATTAGGATCTTTCGGAAAAATCTATTCCAAACGTTCTAAAAACGACAGTCCATCTTTAAACTCTTCTTTTAGCCATAGTATGTACAGGAAAGTTGGTTTTAGTCATGAATTCTGATTTTGTACGTATGTAACAGCAATACCAGACAAAAATACCATTTTAAAGGTAGTACCTAGAAAAAGAGAAATTAATAAAAAATGTTTCCCAAACGGTGTAAAAGTGATTTTTTTCATTATTCCAAAAATTCTACTTTCCATGGAATATACCGAGAAGTGTTTTTTTGTCAAGTGTATTATTTTGTATGTACGTAACACCAATACAGCACAAAAATACAATTCTGTAGGTAGCACATTGAAAATTAGGAATTTTTGGAAAAATCTGTCCCAAACGGTGTAAAAACGACTTTCCACCTTTAGATTTTTCTTTTAGCCATGGTATTGGTATGTACCGGAAAGTTGGGTTTAGTCATAGATCCTGATTTTGTGCGTATGTAACAGCAATAACACACAAAAATACAAATTTTAAGGTAAAACCTTTATAAAGGACAATTAATAAAAATTGTTTCCCAAACGGTGTAAAAAGGAATTTTTCATTATTCCAAAAATTCTTTTCTCCAAGGAATGTACCGAAAAGTGATTTTTTAGTCAAAGGTCTTATTTTGTATGTACGTAACAACAACACATCACGAAATACCATTCTGTGGGAAGTACATTGAAGATAAGGAATTTTATCGAAAATCTGTCCCAAATGGTGTACAAAGGACCGTCCACCTTTAAATTCGCCTCTTAGCCATGGTAAGTACCAGAAAGTTGGTTTCAGTCATGGATCCTGATTTTGCAGGTATGTATCAGCGATACCACACAAAGATACCATTTGTGAAAATTGTTTTCCAAGCGGTGTAAAAATGAATTTTCCATTATTCTAAAAAATCTTTTCTCCGTGGAATATACGGAATTTTTTTTTTATTCAAGGGTCTTATTTTGTACGTACATAACATCAATACAGCACAAAAATACCATTCTGTAGGTAGAACATTGAAAATTAGGATCTTTTGGAAAAATCTATTCCAAAGGTTCTAAAAACGACTGTCCACATTTTAAACTCTTCTTTTAGCCATATTATGTACCGGAAAGTTGGTTTTAGTCGTGAATTCTGATTTTGTACTTATGTAACAGCAGTACCTCACAAATACCATTTTAAAGGTAGTACCTAGAATAAGAGAAAATAATGAAAAATGTTTCCCAAACGGTGTAAAAATGATTGTTTTTCATTATTCCAAAATTCATTTCTCCATGGAATGTAATGTAATGGAATGTATAAAAAAGTTTTTTAGTCAAGAGTCTTATTTTGTAGATACGTAACACCAATACAGCACAAAAATACCATTCTGTAGGTAGTACGTTGAAAATTAGGATTTTTTGAAAAAAATCTGTAACGGTTTTAAAGCGACTGTCCACTTTTAACATCTTCTTTTAGCCATGATATGTACCGGAAAGTTGTTTTTAATCATGGATCCTGATTTTGTTAGTATGTAACAGCAATACAACACAAAATCACTATTATAAAGAAAGTACATTTAAAAAAAGAATTTGTGAAAAATGTTTCCGAAACGGTGTAAAAAGGAATTTTTCATTGTTCAAAAAATATTTTTTCCATAGAATGTACAGAAAAGTGTTTTTTTTCGTCAAGGGTATTTTTGTACGTATGTAACACCAATACAGCACAAGAATGCCATTCTGTAGGTAGAACATTGAAAATTTGGAATTTTTGGAAAAATCTGTCCCAAACGATGTCAAAACGACTGTCCACCTTTATTCTCTTCTTTGAGCCATGGTATGTACCGGAAAGTTTGTTTTAGTCATGAATCCTGATTTTGTTCGTATGTAACAGCAATACCACACAAAATACCATTGTACAGGTAGTACCTTAAAAAAGAGAAATTTTGTGAAAAATGTTTTCAAAACGGTGTAAAAATGATTTTTTCTTTATTCCAAAAAATCTTTTCTCCAAGGAATATACAGAAAAGTCTTTTTTCGTTAAGGGTATTATTTTGTACGTACGTAACACCGATACAGCACAAAATTACCATTCTTTAGGTAATATATTGAAAATTAGGATCTTTTTGGAAGAATCTGTCCGAAACGCAGCACAAAATACAATTCTGTGGGTAGAACATTGAAATAAGGAATTTTGGCAACAATCTGTCCCAAACGGTGTAAAAAGGACCGTCCACCTTCAAACTCTCCTCTTAGCCATGGTATTTACCGGAAAGTTGGTTTCAGTCATGGATCCTGATTTTGTACGTATGTATCAGCAATACCACACCAAATACCATTTTAAAGGTAGTACCTTGAAAAAGGAAAATTAGTAAAAATTGTTTCCCAAACAGTGTGTAAAAAGGAATTTTTCATTATTTTAAAATTTCTTCTCTCCGTTGAATGTACCGAAATATGGTTTTTAGTGAAAGGGTTTATTTTGTACATACGTAACACCAATACAGCACCAAAATAGCATTTTGTAGGTAGAACATTGAAAAAAAGGATTTTTTGAAAAAATCAAACCCAAATGTTTAAAAACGACTGTCCACCTTTAAACTCTTCTTTTAGCTTTGTTATATACCGGAAAATTGGTTTTAGTCATGGATCCTGATTTTGTACGTATGTAACAGCTATACCACACACAAATACCATTTTAAATGTTTCATTATTCCAAAAATTCTTTCTCCGAGGAAAGTACGGATAAGTTGATTTTAAGCCAAGGATCTTATTTTGTACATACATAACACCAATACAACACAAAAATACCACTCTGTAGGTAATACATTGAAATTTATAAATTGTTGGAAAAATCTATCCCAAACGGTGTAAAAACGACTGTTCACCTTTAAACGCTTCTTTTAGCCATAGTGTGAACCGGAAAGTTGGTTGTAGTTATGGATCCTAATTTTGCACGTATGTAACAGCAACACCACTTAAAAATGCCGTTTTAAAGGTAGTACCTTGAAAAAGAAAAAAAATAGTGAAAAATGTTTCCTAAACGGTGTAAAAATGAATTTTTCATTTTTCCAAAAAATCATTTCTCAATGAAATGTAGCGAAATTTGTTTTTTTTTTTCTATGTAAGGGTCTTATTTTGTACTTATGTAACATCATTACACCACAAAACTACCATTCTGTAGGTAGAACATTGAAAATTAGAAATTTTTTGACAAAATCTGTCCCAAACGGTGTGAAAACGACTGTTCACCTTTAAACGCTTCTTTTAGCCATAGTGTGAACCGGAAAGTTGGTTGTAGTTATGGATCCTAATTTTGCACGTATGTAACAGCAACACCACTTAAAAATGCCGTTTTAAAGGTAGTACCTTGAAAAAGAAAAAAAATAGTGAAAAATGTTTCCTAAACGGTGTAAAAATGAATTTTTCATTTTTCCAAAAAATCATTTCTCAATGAAATGTAGCGAAATTTGTTTTTTTTTCTATGTAAGGGTCTTATTTTGTACTTATGTAACATCATTACACCACAAAACTACCATTCTGTAGGTAGAACATTGAAAATTAGAAATTTTTTGACAAAATCTGTCCCAAACGGTGTGAAAACGACTGTTCACCTTTAAACGCTTCTTTTAGCCATAGTGTGAACCGGAAAGTTGGTTGTAGTTATGGATCCTAATTTTGCACGTATGTAACAGCAACACCACTTAAAAATGCCGTTTTAAAGGTAGTACCTTGAAAAAGAAAAAAAATAGTGAAAAATGTTTCCTAAACGGTGTAAAAATGAATTTTTCATTTTTCCAAAAAATCATTTCTCAATGAAATGTAGCGAATTTTGTTTTTTTTTTTCTATGTAAGGGTCTTATTTTGTAGGGGAGACTGGGGTACTCTGGGACAAAAATCACTTTTTCCTTACTGGTAAGGTAAATATAGAGATCATCCCAAATGTCTAAGTGTTAAATGGTAGCTTATTGAATGGCTTATGCACTTGACATTTTCGTTTTCCTCTATTGTTCTTATTTAGTTAGATATATTGGATTGAAATTTACCAAAAAATGTCCCAGAGTACCCCATGTATGGGGTACTCTGGGACACCACTAGGGGTACTCTGGGACAGGCTTCACATGATATAAATATTGTTTTTCTATTGATGTATTTATTAATAAATTCTTAGCACATGTTAGAAAAACATGTAAAGAAACATAATTTAACTTCAAAAGATTAATGCACTTATAATAAACCAGTTTACACCTCAATGGAAAGAACACCATAACAGGTTTACAATATGATATTTACACTTAAAGCTGGATTTTTTGTTTCTTAGCAGCTGTCATCAAATAAATGCTTAACTTTTGCTACTTTATGATAACTAAGGTGAAATAGAAACTAAAATTATGGTAAAACTAAAGTTTTTTTTGGTGCTCTAAATTTGCCCCATGAAACATATAGTCCCAGAGTACCCCGAGGCCACTGTCCCAGAGTACCCCGACCACCCCCTACTAAGTTTGATGTGATACAACTGAAAATGGAATCACATTCAATATGTTCTCTCTATTGCAAAAGAAAGTTCCTTTGATGCTGATGACATTAATCTGGTAAATAGGGTTGGATACGGTTAAGAACGAAACGGTATGATACGATACTGATACTAACGAAACGATACGGTACTTTATCGATACCGATACCGATACCAAAACAGCAATCAATTAAAAGCTTTCAATATAAAGGGAGGTGCAAATCAAACAACCATTGATAATGCCATAGGTTTCATTGCTTTTAAAATCAGTAGTACCACTTTTGTTTCCTAAATGATAAATATTTTCATTTAAAATACATTAAAAAATCTGATTAATATATGACCATACAACTGAATATTTGTGTTGCATTCAAGATATTTTTTTAAAAAAATATTTTATTGTTTGAACTAGATCTCTATCTCTTAGTGTTAGAGAGAAATATATAATTTCATTATTTATTTTGTTGTCTGCAAGACAATTTGGGGAACAGATTTTAATCTTAGTATATAAAAATTCAGATCTTTATCCAGAAAACCAAGTATTTTTTATTTGATTTTTTTATTTTTATTATTTTTTTGGGGGGGGGGGGATTTCAGCGTTTTAGCCCACTCCTAGTCCTACTCATAGAACAGCCAGACAATTATGTGTAATTTACTTATTTCTAATGGTCAAAACTTTGTAACAATTGATGTAAATATCAGAGAATCCGTTTTACTTTCCCAAATTCATACCTACTGTCATAAACCAAGTGTATTGGTGGCAAAAAAACGTATTTTTTCGTATCCGGAAATAGGTATATGGTCGGTACTGGTACACTAGATTGGAATTAGAGGGTTTCGAAAAAGACTTTATTTGGACTCCAAGGTTTGTTTTTATGGCATTTAAGGAAATGTGTGGTCATTTAAGAAATAGAATGGCTTAATTTTCGTATTTTCCTGTCGGCAAATAATTGTTTTTCTCCATAATCATGCTTTGAAATTGGTGCCGACGAACACTAAAACAAAGAAGTTTGACAGCTCCGAAACTTTTCTGATGATAGAACCATTTGATTCTACGCGAAATATGGTCTCTATGAATTTAAAAATCAATATCTGGAAATAAAATTTCCATTTAAATCTCTCTCTTACTTTCTTTCCTTGTTGACATTGGTACCGATAACGGTACCGGTATTTCTCGAAACGGTATATACCGGTACTTTTTGAAACGATTTTCGGTCCGGTTCTGGTACCGGTTATCGGTATCCAACCCTACTGGTAAAATATAAGCTGGAGCTTATTACCGAAGAATTTTGAGAAAAAAATTATCTTTTTCACAAAGCTACCTCTGGTTATGAAAAAAAGATTTTTACTCATTAAAATTGTTTTTATTACCTTGCTGCTTAAAAAAGTTTGTGGGTCGTGAGGCTTGATAAAAGTAACTATATGTGCAAGTATGGGTAAAATCAGAGCATTTAAAGTATGCAATATTCCCATTGTCCCAGAGTACCCCGTGTCCCAGAGTACCCCGGTCTCCCCTACTTATGTAACATCATTACACCACAAAACTACCATTCTGTAGGTAGAACAGTGAAAATTAGAAATTTTTTGACAAAATCTGTCCCAAACGGTGTGAAAACGACTGTTCACCTTTAAACGCTTCTTTTAGCCATAGTGTGAACCGGAAAGTTGGTTGTAGTTATGGATCCTAATTTTGCACGTATGTAACAGCAACACCACTTAAAAATGCCGTTTTAAAGGTAGTACCTTGAAAAAAGATAAAAAATAGTGAAAAATGTTTCCAAAACGGTGTAAAAATGAATTTTTCATTTTTCCAAAAAATCATTTCTCAATGAAATGTAGCGAATTTTTTTATGTAAGGGTCTTATTTTGTACTTACGTAACATCATTACACCACAAAACTACCATTCTGTAGGTAGTACAGTGAAAATTAGATTTTTTTTTTACAAAATCTGTCCCAAAACGGTGTGAAAACGACTGTCCACCTTTAAACTCATCTTTTAGCCATGATATGTACCGGAAAGTTGGTTTTAGTCATGGATCTGGATTTTGTATGTATGTATCAGCAATACCACACAAAAATACTGCTTTAAAGGTAGTACATTGAAAAGAGAAATCAATGAAAAATGTTTCCCAAACGGTGTAAAAACGATTTTTTCATCAAAAAAAAAAAAAAAAAAAAAAAAAAAAAAAAAAATCTTTTCTCCATGGAATATACAGAAAAGTGTTTTTTAGTCAAGAGTCTTATTTTGTACATACAAAACACCTATACAGCACGAAAATACCATTCTGTCGGTAGTAGAATTTTTTGGAAAATTCTGTCCCAAATGATGTAAAAACGACTGTCCAACTTAAGCTCTTATTTTAGGAATGGTTTGTACTGGATAGTTGGTTTTGATCATGGATCCTGATTTTTTTTTACGTATGTAACAGCAATGCCACACAAAAATAACATTTTGAAGGTAATACCTTGAAAAACAGAAATTAGTGAAAAATGTTTCAGAAACGGCATTAAAGTGATTTTTTCAATATTCCAAAAAATCTTTTCTCCGTGAAATGTACCGAAAAGTGTTTTTTTAGCCAAGCGTCTTATTTTGTACGTATGTTACACCAACACAGCACAAAACCCAATTCTTTAGGTAGTACATTGATTTTTTTCGAATATTCTGTCCCAAACGGTGTAAAAACGACTGACCACCTTTAAACTCTTCTTCTAGCTAGAGTATGTACCTGAAAGTTGGTTTTAGCCATTGCGCCTAATTTTGTACGTATGTAACAGAAAAACCACATAAAAATACCATTTTAAAGGTAGTACCTTGAAAAAGAGAAATTAGTGAAAAATGTTTCCTGAACGGCGTAAATGAATTTTTCATTATTTCAAAAAATCGTTTTTCCATTGAATGATGCAAAAGTTGTTATTTTGCTGTTTAATTGTCTTATTTTGTACGTATATAACATCAATACAGCACAAAAATACCATTCTGTCGGTAGTACATTGAAAATTAGGAATATTTCGAAAAATCTGTCCCAAACGGTGTAAAAACGACTGTCCACCTTTAAAGTCTTCTTTTAGCCATGGTTTGTACCGGAAACTTGATTTTAGTCATGGGTCCTAATTGTGTATGTATATAACAGCAATACCTCACAGAATACTATTTAAAGGTAGTACCTTGAAAAAAAGAAATTAGTAAAAATGTTTCCCAAAAGATGTAAAATTGAATCTTTCATTATTCAAAAAATTCTTTTCTCCGTGGAATGTACCGAAAAGTGTTTTTAAGTCAAGCGTATTTTTCTGTACGTACATAACACCAAAACAGCACAGAAACACCATTCTGTAGGTATTACGGATTTCATTTGACCTGACAACGACCTTTATTCAAAATGTGTTCATATTTCGCATTAAGCGTAACATTCTTCAGATAGACATTTATGAAAGCACAGAAATATAACAGGTATACAAGAAGATATTACTGAATTGTTATTCTCAAAAAGCACAGGCGGGCAATTAATTATAATTAAAGCTAAAGCTGGGACATTTGGATTGAAACCTGTGAAAGTACATTGAAAATTAGCAATTTTGGGAAAAAATCTGTACGTATATAACACAAATACAGCACAAAAATACCATTCTGTAGGTATTGCATTGAAAATTATGACTTTTTGGAAAAATCTGTCCCAAACGTTGTAAAAACGACTGTCCACCTTTTAAGTGACATTTCACAATTATGTTTACATAAATTTTACTTTTATTCTATCTAAAAGAGCATCTTTTCTTATGGAAATTCTGAAAATTTCAAGTCAAAATATTGAACCATTTACGAGAAATATATATATTTTTTTGTGCTAAAATTAGAAAAATTGTTGTGGACAACAGTTCAGATTTATATAGATTTTGTCATTTCTATCTCTACTTTAAAGGCGCATTTTTCGCTAATAAATAAGAACTTCAAAAAACTGAAAGCATTTCTATACATTAGAATAAATAATCTTTTGCATCAAGATATACTTTTAAGAAAATGAAATAAATGTGAAATGTCACTTTGAACTCTTCTTTCAGCCTTTGTATGTACCTGAACGTTCGTTTTAGTTATGGATCCTAATTTTGTACATATGTAACAGCAATACCACATAAAATACCATTTAAAAGGTAGTACATTGAGGGTGTTATTTTGTACGTACGTAACATCAATACAGCACAAAAATACCATTCTGTAAGTATTACATTTAAAAATCAGGATTTTTTTGAAAAAAAAAAAAAAAAAAAAAAAAAACCTGTCTCAAACGGTTTAAAAACGACTGTCCACCTTTAAAGTCTTCCTTTAGCCTTGCTATGTACCTGAATATGTATTACAGCAATACCTAACAAAAATACCATTTTAAAGATAGTACCTTGAAAAAGGAAGATTAATAAAAAAATGATCCCCAAACGGCGCAAAAATGAATTTTTCATTATTTCGAAAGTTCTTTTCTCCATCGAATACACCGAAAAGTGGTTTTTAAGTCAAGGATCTTATTTTGTACGTACGTAACACCAATACAGAACAAAATTACCATTCTGTAGGTAGCACAATGAAAACAAGGAATTTTTGGAAAATTCGGTCCGAAACGGTGGAAAACAACCGTCCACCTTTAAACTCTTCTTTTAGCCGTGATATGTACCGAAACGTTGGTTTTAATAGTGAATCATGATTTCTTTCGTATGTAACAGAAATACCACACAAAATACCATTTTAAAGGTAGTAACTTGAAAAAGAGAATTTTGAGAAAGATGTTTCCAAAATGATGTAAAACTGTTTTTATTTTCATTATTCAAAAAATTCTTTACTCGATGGAGTATACCAGAATGTTTTTTTTTTGTCAAGCGTCTTATTTTGTACGTACGTTACACCAATACAGCACAATAATAACATTCTGTAAGTAGTACGTTGAAAATTTGGAAATTTTGGAGAAAGTCTGTCCCAAACGGTGTAAAAACGACTGTCCACCTTTAAACTCTTCTTTTAGCCATGGTATGTACCGGAACATTGGTTTTAAACATGGATCCTGATTTTGTACGTATGTAACAGAAATACCATACAAAATAACATTTTAAAGGTAGTACCTTGAAAAAGAGACATTTGAGAAAGATGTTTCCAAAAAGGTGTAAAACTGAGTTTTTCATTTTCGCAAAAATTCTTCACTCCATGGAATAGACCGAAATGTGTTTTTTTTCGCCAAGGGTCTCATTTTACGAGTATGTAAAAACAATACAGCACAAGAATACCTTTCTGTTGATATTACATTGAAAATTTGGAATATTTGGAAAAATCTGTCCGAAACGGTGTAAAAACGACTGTCATCCTTGGAATTCTTCTTTTAGCCATGGTATGTACCGGAAAGTTGGTTTTAGACATGGATCATGATTTTGTACGTATGTGACAACAATAACTAACAAAACACCATTTTAAAATGAATAACTAGAAAAAGAGAAATCAGTGAAAAATATTTCCAAAACGGTGTAAAATGAATTTATCATTATTTGGAAAAATCTTTTCTCCATGGAATGTACCGAAAAGTAGTGCTTTTGTCAAGGGTCTTATTTTGTACATACATAACACCACTACAGCACGAAAAAGCCATTCTGTAGGTAGTACATTGAAAATTGGGATATTTCAGGAAAATCTGTCCCAAACGGTGTAAAAACGACTGTCCACCTTTAAACTCTTCTTTGAGCCACGGGAGGTACCGGAAGATTGGTTTTTATCATGGATCCTAATTTTGTTTGTATGTAACGGCAATACCACACTGAAATACCATTTTAAAGGTAGTAGCTTGAAAAAGAGAAATTTGTGTTAACCAAGCAATGTAACAATGCTTGTTTCATTATTCCAAAAAATATTTACTCCATGGAATATACCTAAAAGTTTTTTTGTTCGTGAAGGGTCTCATTTTGTACGTACTTAAGACTAATACAGTACAAAATACCATTCTGTAGGTAGTACATTGAAAATGAAAAGTTTGGTAAAATCTGTCCCAAACGGTGTAAAAACGACTGTCCACCTTTAAACTCTTCTTTTAGCCATGGTATGTACCGGAAAGTTGGTTTCAGTCATGGATCCTGATTTTGTACGTATTTATCAGCAATACCACACAAAATCACTACTTTAAAGGTAGTACATCGGAAAAAGAAATCAATGAAAAATGTTTCCCAAACGGTGTACAAACGATTTTCTCATTCAAAAACATCTTTTCTCCATGGAATACACCAAAAAGTGCTTTTTTAGTCAAGCGTCTTATTTTGTACATATGTACGAGGGTTGTTTGATAAATTCGCGGAATTTGTTTCTCATTTCTTTATATCGTGTTCAAAAATAATGAAATTACATACAAATATAGAAACTCATGTCATACATTTGGGGGTATAACGACAAAAAAATTTACCCACTCTAATGCACTTTCTTCTGTCTCCATAGCAACCGATATACGCGACGTTGCCTTTGGTCAGTTTTGGAATAATCGTGTTAATCAAAATCGTGCAGGAGCACCAAAACAGTGTGCGCCAGAACCATGGAAATTAAGCGCACGTTTGGTTGACATTGTGTAGACAAGTTCTTAAAAAATGCCGTTTTTATTTCAAAAGTTGACATGTACACAGCGTTTTAAAGATCATGTCGTAAGCAAATCGTCGAAGAAAACTGACGTCATTTGATGACCTGCTGGCGCGCCGTCGAGATGTTTTGTATTTGGTTAGAGTTGTCGTCTTCAGATACATTGAGACAAATTGGCAAGGCGAAAAAATGTCGATATGTGGAAAAGCATTTGCATTGAAGTGGCATGGATGCTTAAAGACAGACAAAACATCGGAACATGGCGATGACTGGTCAGGTAGGCTGTTTCTGTGACGCGGTCTTTTTCTAATTAATAATAGAGTCTTTTATCGTACTCTAACATGAGTTTGATATTTATGTCAAAAGTGTCCGTATTTTTGCTTCTCGTCTTCTACGAGACGTCGACCAGAAGAGTCATGGTCAATCTAACTAATCATGTTCTAACCGTTCTTGTGATTTTCTGGTGCGGTATGAGTCTAGTTACGACAATTGCTTTGATAAAATTGCAATTTCAGGCGAAATGTGGCTTTGTTATCACAATCCCGAAACAAAGGAATATACGCATGTAAATCTCTAGGCACGTCTACTCCCTAGACAGTACAGATCTAATATCATAGTTATTTGGCCAGAATATCGAAACTTCCGACGAACTAAAGAAAATCGCTAGTTTATCATGTCATTCATCAGTGACTGGGTTAAGGAATATTTAATTGTTGAACCGCATACACAGGAATATTAAAGCTGTCGCTGGTGACAATATTGAAATAGTTAACGGGTCGCTCAATTCTGATTTCACAGGCCTGACGTCAATTGCGGCGGCGTGACGTTACGTGACGCTCTGGCCGAAGGCAACCGGCAAGACATTGCCTTATTTAATGGCATCTATAGAAATTATTTGTAAACGTATCATGTTGATATTTTGCATTCTCAATAACGAATAGTTAAGGTTTGTCAGGAAGCAGATTTAATTCTCATATTCAATCGCAATTTTGAATTACAGAATAATTCCGCGAATTTATCAAACAACCCTCGTATAAAACACCAATACAGCACGAAAATAACGGTGTCGGTAGCACATTGAAAATTGGGAATTCTTTGGAAATATCTGTCCCAAACGGTGTAAAAACGACTGTCCAACTTTAAACTCTTCTTTTAGGGATGGTTTGTACCGTTAAGTTGGTTTTAATCATGAATCCTGATTTTGCACGTATACGAGGGACGGTCGGAAAGTAGTTGGACTTTTCGTGCTACTGTCTCTCCATTTGCAACTGTATAAACACATTATATATTGGTGGAATCTCCAACCATTTGCCAATAATGTGGTCAGTTTATTTTCAAAGATAGTTGTATATATACTATATTCTATCCACTTATATGTGATAGGTGTTTCATGTACCATAGGCCATTTGTTAGAGGAACAATGGGGGTAATCAAAACAAAAGAACATTCTAGTCATTTTAATCGCGAAGGAGTTAAGTTTTTGAACTACATTATCACTGAAGATTAAATAAGGGTTCATAATTTCGAATTTTGGATAAAAAAATCAGTCAAAGCAGTCATTAAAACGAGCTGGTTCCCCACCCCTGAAAAGATTAAGCTGTTGCCTTCGGTTGATAACCATGTTTGTTGCTTTTGGGGATTCACGAGGATTGATAGTTACTCATTTCATGTCAAATGGAAAAAACTGTCAATGCCAAGTACAATTCTGAAGTAATTCAGAAAAATCTAAGAATACATGCTGAAGTAAACGCGTCCCAGATTAGCAAAGAAAAATGTTTTCTACTTCATGATTAGGCATGCTACCATATCACCGCACCTGCAGTGGAGATTATCAACTATTACGCATGACAATAGTTGTTTACTCTTCTTATAGCCGAGACCTTGTCCCACGTGACTTTTATTTGTGTCTAGAACTGAAGAAATGCTTGCTGGGAAGGATTTTGAGACCATGGCGCCTTTGATTTCGCCTGTTTCACAGTACCTAATACAGTGGGTCTACGTAATGGTTAATAGTGGGAATAATAAAGCTCCTATGAATATTGCAGAAATGCATAGACATAGATGGACATTTTTTTCAAACAGCGAAGAAAGAATTTTGTTAAAAAATTGAATGATTTTAGAGAACTAGTCAAAAGTCCAACTACTTTCCGACCGTCCCTCGTATAACAGCAATGCCACATAAAAATAACATTGTGAAGGTAGTAACTTGACAAACAGAAATTAGTGAAAAATGTTTCCCAAACGGTATAAAAAGAATTTTTTCAATATTCCAAAAAAAAAAAAAAAAAAAAAAAAAAAAAAACATTTCTCCCTGAAATGTACCGAAAAGAATTTTTTTTATAGTAAAGAGTCTTATTTTGTACATATATATGTTACTCTAACAGAGCATAAAAACCCAATTCTGTAGGTAGTACATTAAAATTTTAACTCTTCTTTTAGCCATAGTATGTACCGGAAAGTTGGTTTAAGTCATGAATCCTGATTCTGTACATATGTAACAGCAATACCAAATAAAAATACCATTTTAAAGGTATGCCTTGAAAAAAAAGAAATTAATGAAAAATGTTTCCCGAAGGGTGTAAAAATGATTTTTTCATTATTCCAAAAAGTTTTTTCTCCATGGAATGTACCGAAAAGTGGTTTTTCAGTCAAGGGTCTCATTTTGTACGTACATAACACCAATACAGCACAAAAATACCATACTGTAGGTAGTACATTGAAAGTTAGGAAGTTTTGGAAAAATATGTCCCATACGGTGTAAAAACGACTGTCTACTTTAAAATTATTTTTTTAGCCTTGGTATGTACCGGAAAATCTGTTTTAGTCTTGGATCAAGATTTTGTACGTATATAACAGCAATACCTTGTACAGAGGAAATTTGTGAAAATTGTTTCCCAAACAGTGTCAAAATGAAATTTTCATTATTCCAAAAAATCTTTTCTCCCTGGAATATACCGAAAAGCGTTTTTTTAGTCAAGGGTCTTATTTTGTAGGTATATAATCTTATATAACCTTTATTTCCTCCATAAATAATGAAGATTTACAAAGACAATTATAACAAATCAAACAGAACTATGTGAATAATGAAGAAATGTGAAGAATTGGTGAATAAATAGACACATGTAAATAAATTATGTTACAATAATTATGATAATGACAATGATAACAACAACGATAATTACGGCAGTTATCATCATGATTATCATTACAACATATATGTATACAACATCAAAAATAAACTCCATGATAATTCACAAGCATTAATAATGGAAAAATTAAACATTACAAACTAAAAATATTCGTATTCAATACACACGGTACGGAAACTACAGAGACAGAGCCAATGGCTCTGCTACTTAAATCCTCTGGGGCGCTTCCGGCCATGTGTGGCTCTGTCTCTGGGAGCACGATTTTTGGACAAAAACAGGTGAGTGTTCAACTTTGTTGTTCAATAATTTTCTTTTTGTGCTTAAAAGCGAAAAACCGGGAATGTCATGCTCCCCTTAGACCATTTATCTGTCAGTTTTAATTCTGTGGGCTTCAAAGTCGGCAGGGTTTTCACAGGATTATTGTCGTCGTGAGTCGACCCTATGTGATTTTTCTTGTTTACATCATGCATTTATGTACATTCCAATGGTAAATAGCCAATTGCCGAAGGCAAAACACATGATATACTAATTGAGGGATACTCTCGATTAGACACCACTTTCCCATGTCACAAAACCTTAGAAATGATTGACAAAATGAAATTTGAGCAATTTCTATCGGTGGCTCTGTCTCTGGTGGCTGGCTCTGTCTCTGCGTGCTAACGTAAAAGAAAATTAATCCACCGCAGAATTCACGTCGAAGTAATATGCCTAACTGACTTGCACACCAAATAGATCTTATCGCGTATGGCGAACGTTTCAGTCACTGATTAAACGCTTTCCAAAACATCCAAAATTTCGGCGTTGTTCAATTTCAAAGCTACTACCTACGACAAATTAGGTATTGACAAAGAACATTTTGCACCAATATAATTCGACATCTTTCCATTTAATCTCTCCCAAACAAAACATTGTTCTGATGCATAGCGAGAAAAGATACTTTGAGGGAGAGGGACGAATACTTTATTATTGACAATGTTATAGAATCTAACCAGCCGTTGGTCAATACGGCGCAAATCTAATCTTCTCCAACAGAGACACTAAATATGTGACCATAGCATCGCATGGCCAAGCGAGTTGCTCCCCGCTGCACAGATTCAATCTGGTTACTAGTAATCAGTGTTCCTGAGTGTTGAGCGAACTGCAGTCCATACTGCAGCGCAGTACTCGAGCTGGGGCCCGACAAGTGGTTATTCCATGGTAAGTCGTTTGAGATTGTAACACCTTAATATTTTGCTGAGGAGACTGTTTCAAGTACTGTGTTATGTAGAAAGTACTGTGCCGGTAATTCTGTCTTAGAAAACTGTATGACTTGGCATTTGGAAGGATTAAAAGATACGTCCCTGTCTGATTCCCATCTCTCGAGCTTGAGTAGATCCTGTTGTAAGAGGCTGGAATAGAGTGTGATAGTTTGTTACATGTAAATGATGGTGTCATCACCAAAGAGACGTACTTTAGAGCATTGTACATATTCATGGAGGTCATTGATATAGATAAGGAATAGTAGGGGGCCTAATACCGAACCCTGGGGCACACCTGAAGGAACTGGTATGATGCTGGACATGGATCCATTGGCCAACACTGATTGTGTCCTATTGTCTACAAAGGCTTTGGTCCATACCAGAGTGTGACCTATAATGTCATAATAATGCATTTTTGACAGTAGTTTCTCATAATCTACCATATCAGACGCTTCTGAAAAATGTAATAGGATCAAGTCAACTTGGTTTTTTTCTCATTTATGAACTGGAGGATATCATCTACCACGCAAAACAGTTGGGTCAGACAGGATCTTTTCCCCCAAAAGCCGTGCTTTAAGTCGCAGGATATGTTATGTCGAAGTGTTTAGTTATACTAGATGCACTGATATGTTCAAGTTGTTTGCATAAGATGTAAGTGAGAGAGATTGGGCGATAATTGGCTGGGTCGGACTAAGTGAGATAGATCTACCCATGTTTTGGAAAAGCATTTAATCAGTGACTGAACCGTTCGCCATACGTTATTATGATCTATTCAGCGTATGAGTCAATTAGGTGCATTACTTCGACACGAATTTTGTGGTGGATTAAAATGTTTAACAAAGTACACAGAGACAGAGCCAGCCGCCAGAGACAGGGCCAGCCACCAGAGACAGAGCCACCGATAGAAATTGCTCAAATCTTATTTTTTCCAATTATTTATAAGGTTTTGTGACATGGGAAAGGGATATCTAATCGAGAGTATCCCTCCATTGGTATATAACATGTTTTGGCTGCGGCAATTGGCTATTTACCGTTGGAATGTACATAAATGCATGATGTAAACAAGAAAAAATCACATAGGGTCGACTCACGACGACAATGATCATGTGAAAACCCTGCCGACTTTGAAGCCCATAGAATAAGAACTTACAGATAAATGGTATTAGGGGAGCATGGCATTCCCGTTTTTACGCTTTTAAGCACCAAAAGAAAATTATTGAACAACAAAGTTGAACACTCACCTGTTTTTGTCCAAAAATCGTGCTCCCAGAGACAGAGCCACACATGGCCGGAAGCGCCCAGAGGATTTAAGTAGCAGAGCCATTGGCTCTGTCTCTGTAGTTTCCGTACCGTGATACAGCTTATTTAAAAATATAGAAAAGCTGCAAAACGTCATACTTATATAATGAACCCGTTTTATTGAACTTAACCGAAACGAAAGAAAAGTATCAACCCAGGTAAAGTATATTCTTTTCTTAATCAGACAAGTGACAGTTTCACAGGCGTTCACGTCTTACACTAGACGTTTTCGACTGTAAGACTGCCATGCGGCATGTAAAAAGTGAACCACTGCAGAATAAAAGCTGTTATATATATGACCCAATAGTATGTTTATTTCTGCATTAATACCAAAAATAGTGGAGACAAATTTGTGACTGGGCATCGAGTTAAGGACAGATCCTCCATTTATTTCCTACGGTAAGATTTTTTTTTATTTTTTCTGTACTGATATTTAAATATATGAGAAGTTAAAAAATGACTTAAAAACTATAGGTCACCAAGCGAAATAAAAAGTTATTGGATTTCAAGGGAGACTACTCTTGTCTGAAATTGCAAAAATGAGGTGTCACTTAAATACCCACAAAAAAGGTTTTCGAAATGAATAGAATTACATAAATAATTGTTAATTGTGTTGAATATGTTTTATTCTGTCTAAATGAGTATCAATTTGGGAAAATTTAGTGATGACTTTGAAATTTTTAGTAAAACATTTTTTCAAAAGTAGTTGAAATTGCTCTTTTTTCGCAACGTTTCTGATAATAAAAAATATTCCAGCGGTAAGAATTTTTTCTTTTTTGGTATAGACATAGTGCTTGGTCATACCTACAAAAACAAAAAAAGAAAAATATATCAAACCAAGCGTTTTTCTTAGTTATAAGTAAAATTTGGTTTACTTTTTGCGGCTCTGTCCGAAATTGTTTCACTTTTTCTATCGATTTTCTTCCTTATTACCAGCTCTAGATAATAAAAAGTGTCATATTTTGTGTCCATCTGAATCGGACTAGCTCATAAAGGCACCATTTTACTTTTGTTGCTCCAGTTCATATCGCGAACGCCACATGTTGAACGCGTAACAGAAAGCGAAATCTACCATCCGAGTACTATTACACTTTAAGTGACAAAACAGAGAAAATTGAAATAACCGTAAAGAGTCTTGTCATTTATCAACCAAACATTAACTAAATGTAAAAAATACATTTGCTGAAAAGGCCAATTACTGAAACAGCTTTATTTCGTAATTTTAGGATATGCGCAGTAAGTTGCGCAGTAACAACTGGAGGATCTGTCCTTAAGTTCAATAAAAACGTCAATACCGCATGATAGTTTAATCTTTTCTTTAAAAGTTAATCTTATCACATCCAGTAACTTAAAGTGTCCGATGATTGGCAAAATTAAAGTCTTGTGCCGAAAGAACACCTTACTATTAACCAAATATCAAAGTTTCTACAATTTTCCAACATTTGAAGTGTTTTTATTTCGTCTTTTAAATTGGATATTTTGGTCTTTTCCGATCTTTGCCGAAGAAAATACGCTAAACTTCCGACTTGAAATTATGACGTCATACTTGCCACTGAATGACGTCATGGCGGGAAAACCGGGCAGTCATGGGTCATTTCCCGGAAAGTCTGAAATTTCTGAAAAAGTTAAATGTCCGACTTTTCTGTCATAATGCGACTTCCCCAATCGATACTCAAAACACGGAATTCGTCCTCAGTAAATGTTAGAAAAAATGTTAAAACAGTCAAAGAATAGGTCGTAAGTGAATTAAGGAATGTGCCAAAGAACGGTTTAAGTTTGTCTGTATTACTCTTACGATCGAGAAATGGATAAAAACTGAGACTTCGCTATATGACAGAAAAGTCGAACACATTATCTTTGTCAGACACCTCATGCTCTAGATTGGGGGCAGAGTCAAGCCATTGATGACGTCAATCCGTGGCAATTTTACGGAAATTGCCGAGCTTTATTTTCTCGAAAATCAGTTTTTCAACGATGTAAAGAAAAGCAAATAAAACTTTTAAAACAACCGAGTTTGGCGGATCATTTATAAAACACGTTAATTTAATGATTTTCTTCCAATATACGGTGCAATAAACTGCCAAGCTTGGTAGCCTTTAAAGTAAAATAGCAAATGTTCCGTGACACTAACGTGAATATGTTTAGCTCCACAACGTGAGCACACAGCTTCGTTGTGGCACAAAAACGCTATCAGTTGTGCCACAGTTCTAAAAGCAACCATAGAGTAATTTAGGGTTGTCATATGCAAAATTCCATACTGGTCTTGAAAAGTAGCTACTTTGTATACATCTGTAGACAACAAATTTTGGTGACGAGGTTCTTACCTCCCATGCATCTATGTAATATTATGATATGGACCTGTTTATCAATGACTTCCATACATATTTACTGGGAAAGAACGCATAATTTACAAAATCATAAATGTAAGAGTCTAACTGATACTTTCGAAACAGACGCATAGTATCGCTAATGAAACCATTTCCACGATCATTTGATAAAGACGAACAAAGTCGTAATAATAACATGCGTTTTGTTGCACATTCGCCCTCCTCCAACCGACAAAGTTGACCAACGAAAGATAACTTCCTTTTCTCAAACTCAGCCTCCATCGGAAAAGAACCAATCAATCCCAGTGTAACGTCCGTACTACATCTCCGCGTCAAACCCTGCATCTGTTTTAAACAAAGTCGATGTGATCTCTCAATGGTCAACATACCTCGATTAGAGGGCGAATGCAGCAACTCACAACCAAATAATGCTTTTGGTAAAACTAAACTATTGTAAATCTTCAGACTGGTCAGCGGATTAAGCCCATTAACATGCAATCCTTCTTTTATAAGTCCAAAAAATATACCCCTTATTTTCCTGTCAATACACTTTATTTCCTTATTACAATTTCGATTTTTTATTTTCAAAATTCCCAGGTGAACATATTCTTCACGCTCTACTATGATATCATTTCCTATAAACCAGGACCTATTGTTGCGTTTGAATGCGTGATTTGTTTCATTGAAAGTAACAATTGCACACTTTGATGCGTTGTACTGGTATCTCCAAAGACATGAATAACGATAGCAAATAGAAATCATGGACTGCATCGACTTTTGGGATAGCGATAAAAGGGTCATATCATCCGCGAAGGACGGTGCACAAAAACTTGTGTCTTTAATTCGAAACTCAAGATTACTGGTTACCAGCTCATTAATTAGAGGGTTAATATAGAGTAAGTATAAAAATGGTGACAACACCCCTCCCTGTCTGGTACCCTGCAAAATAGGGAACCAGTCAGAAAAATAACCATTATACATAACACAACTAGTCATGTTCGAATGGAGAGCTATAATTGTTTTCAAAAGCTTAAAATTGACCCATTATTCATTCAATTTATGAAATAAACCACCTTTAAACTCTTCTTTTAGCCGTGATATGTACCGGAACGTTGGTTTTAATCGTGGATCATGATTTCTTTCGTATGTAACAGAAATACCACACGAAATACCATTTTAAAGGTAGTAACTTGAAAAAGAGAATTTTGAGAAAGATGTTTCCAAAATGATGTAAAACTGTTTTTATTTTCATTATTCAAAAAATTCTTTACTCCATGGAGTATACCAGAAAGTGTCCACCTTTAAACTCTTCTTTTAGCCGTGGTATGTACCGGAACATTGGTTTTAGACATGGATCCTGATTTTGTACGTATGTAACAGAAATACCACACAAAATAGCATTTTAAAGGTAGTACCTTGAAAAAGAGACATTTGAGAAAGATGTTTCCAAAAAGGTGTAAAACTGAGTTTTTCATTTTCGCAAAAATTCTTCACTCCATAGAATAGACCGAAATGTGTTTTTTCGCCAAGGGTCTCATTTTACGAGTATGTAAAAACAATGCAGCACAAGAATACCTTTCTGTTGATAGTATAGTCGTGTGTGCAAACATCGCGGTACTTTAAACCTCGCGGTAATCAAAAGATTAACCATGGGGCAAAATTGTGTTATCGACGAGAATTATCCTCATGAGCGTTGATTAGCCTGATCTAAATCTTGACAGCTGACAGCAACTAGATGAAAAAAATAACTAAATTGGTTAGCAAAACACATTTTCAGCGACGATACAAAGAAACTGACCTTTTCCAAAATTTGCTAATCCCCTGATATGAAATGGCTGGTGCAATAAATGCGCAAAGTGGAGGATATTTGCTGAATTTTGTGAATAATATCTGCCTTTTCTGCTTCTGTCAATTGTGGTTTCAAAATGGCAGATGACGCGTCATTGATGACGTCACAGCTCTTCCAAATAAGGGAGTGGAATAAGGAGGCCCAGACAGAAGTTCAGAATGTGTGTCTAAGGTAGACTAAACTTAATAATTTCAAAACAGTTTTCTTCAGACCTCCAAAGTAAAAAATTCTTATCACAAATTGTAGCTTATTCATTTTTTAAACATTTGTAAGTACACATATTTTTTTTTTAGATCGTTGAAGGGGCCCAGAAAGGGGTTTTCTTACTGGGAACTATTTAAATATTCTTAAGGTTTTGCGTTCAAAGCAATTTTTTCCTGGGATCCATTTTGAACCTTTTTTTCTTTTTCACATTCATTGGATGTTGGAAAAATATTAAAATAAATTATATTTATAATTCATAATCTATATCTGACAAAAATATCCCTGCTGATATTCTGTGGTACACAATGCAGGGCCTCATATGAATACCGCGAGAATTCCAAAATACCTATTTTTAGTAACTAGGTCAACATGCCTAAAGTCACGTGGCACAGAAATTAATATTATGCAGTACACGAAAAAAATCTCTGAGTAAATAAACTCAAGAAATGTTGATGCAACCATAGAGTAACAGAAATATTGAAAGTAAGGAGTTGTTCTGGAAAAATTTCATTCAGAGATGTTAGTACCGCGAGGTTCGCAAGGCCAATCCTACATTGAAAATTTGGAATATTTGGAAAAATCTGTCCGAAACGGTTTAAAACGACTGTCATCCTTGGAATTCTTCTTTTAGCCATGGTATGTACCGGAAAGTTGGTTTTAGACATGGATCATGATTTTGTACGTATGTGACAACAATAACTAACAAAACACCATTTTAAAATGAATAACTTGAAAAAGAGAAATCAGTGAAAAATATTTCCAAAACGGTGTAAAATGAATTTATCATTATTTCGAAAAATCTTTTCTCCATGGAATGTACCGAAAAGTAGTGCTTTAGTCAATGGTCTTATTTTGTACATACATGACACCAATACAGCACGAAAAAGCCATTCTGT
Source organism: Fragum sueziense (assembly GCA_963680895.1). Taxonomy (NCBI): domain Eukaryota; kingdom Metazoa; phylum Mollusca; class Bivalvia; order Cardiida; family Cardiidae; genus Fragum; species Fragum sueziense. Next base: position 49,758,359 of record OY804597.1, read on the forward strand.
AGGTAGTACATTGAAAATTGGGATATTTCAGGAAAATCTGTCCCAAACGGTGTAAAAACGACTGTCCACCTTTAAACTCTTCTTTGAGCCACGGGAGGTACCGGAAAAATGGTTTTTATCATGGATCCTAATTTTGTTTGTATGTAACGGCAATACCACACAAAAATACCATTTTAAAGGTAGTAGCTTGAAAAGGAGTGTTAACCAAGCAATGTAACAATGCTTTTTTCATTATCCCCCCCCCCCAAAAAAAAAAAAAAAAAAATCACTCCATGGAATATACCTAAAAGTTTTTTTGTTCGTGAAGGGTCTCATTTTGTACGTACTTAAGACTAATACAGCACAGAAATACCATTCTGTAGGTAGTACATTGAAAATGAAAAGTTTGGTAAAATCTGTCCCAAACGGTGTAAAAACGACTGTCCACCTTTAAACTCTTCGTTTAGCCATGGTATGTACCGGAAAGTTGGTTTCAGTCATGGATCCTGATTTTGTACGTATTTATCAGCAATACCACACAAAATCACTACTTTAAAGGTAGTACATCGGAAAAAGAAATCAATGAAAAACGTTTCCCAAACGGTGTAAAAACGATTTTCTCATTCAAAAAATCTTTTCTCCATGGAATATACCAAAAAGTGCTTTTTTAGTCAAGTGTCTTATTTTGTACATATGTATAAAATACCAATACAGCACGAAAATAACGGTGTCGGTAGCACATTGAAAATTGGGAATTCTTTGGAAATATCTGTCCCAAACGGTGTAAAAAACGACTGTCCAACTTTAAACTCTTCTTTTAGGGATGGTTTGTACCGACAAGTTGGTTTTAATCATGGATCCTGATTTTGCACGTATATAACAGCAATGCCACATAAAAATAACATTGTGAAGGTAGTAACTTGACAAACAGAAATTAGTGAAAAATGTTTCCCAAACGGTATAAAAAGAATTTTTTCAAAAAAAAAAAAAAAAAAAAAAAAAAAAAAAAAAAAAAAAAAAAAAACATTTCTCCCTGAAATGTACCGAAAAGAATTTTTTTTATAGTAAAGAGTCTTATTTTGTACATATGTTACTCTAACACAGCATAAAAACCCAATTCTGTAGGTAGTACATTAAAATTTTAACTCTTCTTTCAGCCTTAGTATGTATCGGAAAGTTGTTTTTAGTCATGAATCCTGATTCTGTACATATGTAACAGCAATACCAAATAAAAATACCATTTTAAAGGTATGCCTTGACAAAAAAAAAAAAAAAAAAAAAAAAAAAAAAAAAAAAAAATAAAAAGAATTAATGAAAAATGTTTCCCGAAGGGTGTAAAAATGATTTTTTCATTATCCCAAAAAGTTTTTTCTCCATGGAATGTACCGAAAAGTGGTTTTTCAGTCAAGGGTCTTATTTTGTACGTACATAACACCAATACAGCACAAAAATACCATACTGTAGGTAGTACATTGAAAGTTAGGAAGTTTTGGAAAAATATGTCCCATACGGTGTAAAAACGACTGTGGGTATGTACCGGAAAGTCTGTTTTAGTCTCGGATCCAGATTTTGTACGTATGTAACAGCAATACCGCCCAAAAATACCATTTGAAAGGTAGTACCTTGTAAAGAGGAAATTTGTGAAAATTGTTTCCGAAACGGTGTAAAAATGAAATTTTCATTATTCCAAAACATCTTTTCTCCCTGGAATATACCGAAAAGTGTTTTTTAGTCAAGGGTCTTATTTTTTACGTACGTAATACCAATACAGCATAAAAAAATAAAAAAAATACCATTCTATAGCCTGCCTGTAGTACATTGAAAATTAGCAAATTTTGGAAAAAATCTGTCCCAAATGGTGTAAAACGACTGTCCACCTTTAAACTCTTCTTTTAGCCACGGTATATACCAAAAAATTGGTTTTAGTCTTAGATCCTGTTTTTAAAGTATGTACAATGTAACCTCAATACCACGAAAAAAATACCATTTTAAAGGTAGTATCTTGAAAAAAGGGAAATTAGTGAAAATTGTTTCCCAAACTGTGTAAAAATGATTTTTTCATTATTCCAAAAATTCTTTTCTCCGTGGAATGTACCGAAAATTATTTTTACGTCAATGGTCTTATTTTGCACGGACGTAACACCAATGCAGCACAAAAATACCATTCTTTGGGTACAATATTGAAAGTTTTTGGAAAAATCTGTCCCAAACGGTGTTAAAACGACTGTCCACCTTTAAACTCTTCTCTTAGCCATGGTATGTACCCGAAAGTTGGTTTCAGTCATGGATTCTTATTTTGTACGTATGTAACAGCAATACCACACAAAATACCATGTTAAAGGTAGTACCTTGAAAAGGAGAAATTAATGCAAAATATTTCCCAAACGATGTAAAAAATGAATCTTTCATTATTCCAAAAATTCTTTTTTTCGTGGAATGTAAAGACGTGGTTATCAGTCAAGGGTCTTATTTTGTAACGTGTACGTAACACCGATATAAAACAAAAAGACCATTCTGTAGGTAGTACATTGAAAATTAGGAATTTTTGGTAAAATATGTCACAAACGATGTAAACACGATTGTCCAACTTTAAACTCTTCTTTTAGGAATGGTATGTACTGGAACGTTGGTTTTAGTCATGAATCCTGATTTTGTACGTATATAACAGCAATACCACAAAAAATACCAGTTTAAAGATAGTACCTTGAAAAAGGAAAATTTATGAAAAAATGTTTCCCAAACGGTGCAAAAATGATTTTTTCAAAACTCCAAATATTCTTTTCTTCATGGAATATACAGAGAAGTGGTTTTTAAGTCAAGCGTCTTATTTTGTACGTACGTAACACCAATACAGCACAATAATACCATTCTGTAGGTAGTACGATGAAAATTAGAAAATTTTGGAAAAATCTGTCCCAAACGGTGTAAGAACGACTGTCCACATTTAAATTCTGCTTATAGCCATGGTATGCACCGGAAAAATGGTTGTAGTCATGGATCCTTATTTTGTACGTATGTAACAGCAATACCACATAAAAATACCATTTTAAAGGTAGTACCTTGAAAAACAGAAATTAGTGAAAAATGTTTCCCAAACGGTGTGAAAATGAATTTTTCATTATTCCTAAAAATCGTTTTTCCATTGAATTATGCAAAAGATTTTTTTTTCTATTTAAGGGTCTTATTTTGTACGTTCATAACATTAATACAGCACAAAAATACCATTCTGTAGGTAGTACATTGAAAATAAGGAATTTTAGAAAAATCTGTCCCAAACGGTGTAAAAACGACTGTCCACCTTTGAACTCTTCTTTTGGCCATGGTATGTACCTGAAAGTTTGTTTTAGACATGGATCCTGATTTTGCACGTATGTAACGGCAATACCTCACAAAATGCCATTTTAAAGGCAGTACCTTGAAATAGGGAAGTTAGTGAAAATTGTTTTCCAAACGGTGTACAATCGAATTATTCATTAGTCCAAAAATTATCTTCTCCTTGGAATGTATCGAAAAGTATATTTTGGGGCAAGGGTCGTATTTTGTACGTAATCAAGGGTCTTTTTTTTGCACTTACATAACACCAATAGAGCGAAAAATACCATTCTGTAGGTAGTACATTGAAAATCATGATATTTTGGAAAAATCTGTCCCAAACGGTGTAAAAACGACTGTCCAACTTTAAACACCATGATATGTACCGGAAAGTTGGTTTGAGTCATGAATCCTGATTTTGTACGTATGTAGCAGCAATATCACACAAAATACCATTTTAAAGGTAGTACAATGTACGCTGTAAATGAGAAATTAGTGAAAAATGTTTCCAAAACGGTGTAAAAATGAAATTTTCATTATTCCAAAAAATCGTTTTTCCATGGAATATACCGAAAAGTTGATTTTTAGTCAAGGGTCATATTTTGTACGTACATAACACCAATACAGCACAAAAAGACCATTCTGTAGGTAGTACATTGAAAATTTGGAATTTTTGGAACAAATCTGTCCCAAACGGTGTAAAAACGACAGTCCACCTTTAAACTTTTCTTTTAGCCGTGGCATGTACCGGAAAGGTGGTTTTTAAGTCATGGATCCTGATTTTGTTCGTATGTCACAGCAATACAACACAAAATAGGCCTACCTTTTTAAAGGTAGTACCTTGAAAAAGAGAATGAATTTTTCTCCATGGAATCTACAGAAAAGTTGTTTTTAGTCAATGGTTAAAGTGACATTTCATTCCAGTTTCAATTTCTTATAGTATGTCTTGATGCCAAGATTGGTTATTCTAATCGGTATAAATACTATTAGTTTTTTTAAGTTGTTGCCAATAAGCGAGAAACACGCATTTAAAGTTGAGATATAATCGATAAATTGCATATAAATCCGAACTGTTGTCCACAACAATTTGTTCAATTTTAACACAAAAATATAAATTTCTCGTAAACGGCGCAATATTTTGGCTTGAAATTTTCAGAATTTTCATAAGGAAATATGCTCTTTCAGATAAAAATAAAAGTTAAATTTATGACAAAAAATTCTGAAATGTCACTTTAATATATATTACGTAACGTCAGAACAGAATAAAGATACCATTGTGTAGGTACTATATTGAAAATTAGAATGTTTTGTTAGATGTCTGTCCCAAACGGTGTAAAAACGATTGTCCACATTTCAAGTCTTCTTTTAGCAATGGAATGCACCGAAAAGTGGTTTTTAAGTCACGGATTCTGATTTCTTACGTATGTCACATCAATACAACACAAAAATACCATTGAAAAGGTAGTACTTTGAAATGGATTTTTTTTTTGAAAAATGTTTCCCAAACGGTGTAAAAATGAATTTTCATTATTTCAAAACGTCCATGGAATGTACAGAAAAGTTTTTTTTTATTTAATGGTTCTCATATTGTAAGTAGGTAACACCAATACAACACAAAACTACCATTTCATATCTAGTACATTGAAAATAAGCAAGACTTGGACCAATCTGCCCCAAACGGTGTAAAAACAACTGTCCTCATTTCAAATATTCATTTAGCCATGGAATGTACTGAAAAGTGTTTTTAGTCAAGGATCTTGTACTGTATGCCAATTCTCCATTTGCCTTTATATTTTCTGTTATTGGTTACACAAAAAACATCTTTTTCAACACCATTTAACAAATATCCAATCGAAACGGTCTAAATATTTTCCGTTTTGTGATTAAGAAAGCCGTTATTGTAAGGGCAAAAAATCAGGGGACGCAATCAAATGCAAATTTCTGTAAGATAAGTATAGGTTATCTCCCTTTGTAATGATTTTGTTCAGCTGCCACTGGTTTGTTTCGATTATAACCCTTTTCCAAACAAGACCTTGTTTTGACGTCCCAGGTAATAGAAAAAAACTTGGGAAACATTGAGGCAAAAGTAGAAATAACTCCAAATTTTGTGCACTCTGATCTGACCGATTTGTTAGGGGTTCCATTTTATCAAGTAAGCAGTGACGTAATTTCGGACAAACATAAGTAGTTCGCCGATACAATTCTAAAAACCAGACAACTTCAACTTGGTTGAAGCTGTTTTTGCGAGATTTAATAACAACGCCGATCGTTTATCAAAATATAACGGTTAACCCAGTCTGTTTTAGCACAAAATTCATTACTATTTTTTCCAAAAGTTGATTGTATGCCTATTATATTCTAACGGTACATTTTACGTATTTGCTCGAGGGCTTTAAAAGGTCTTGCTTCAAGTCAGTCAAGCGATGGTCAATCAATTGACCTATAAATAGATTAATGACAAATCGAACGAAATAGGGTTCGATTTTATCAAGTAAACCGTTACGTAATTTCAGGAAAAAACAACAGTATTTCCTTGGTATTATTCTAAAACCTCACAACTACGGGTTGATTAAAGCTTTATTTACGAGGTTTAATAACAACAGAGTCGGTTTATCAATACATAACAGTTAACACTGTCTACTTTTACCCTAAACTTAATTGCTATTGGCTGGGAAAACCCGTGCATTTACGTTCACCGGGTCAATTTCTTACACTTGTTTCTTACTTGTTGTCCGCACCAGAGGTAAGCCTCAGACTTCTTTCGGTTCTCCTGTTTCCTTCGTTGTTTGTTGTTTCACCGGGTGGCACGAAAATCCACTGAGCTCAGACAAACAGACAGGCGAAGATGTATGTTTCTGAAGATAAAAATGCAGAAAACTGTAGAGGAAACGGATTTTGTGACAATTCATTCAAATCTAGGACATTCATTAAAATTATATTCATCACACGGACGCTATGTGAAATAGTGCAAAATTTGGTGAATTTAGGACTATTTAGTGGGAAAACGAAAACTGCTTCAATGTGATTGTGCATGCGAGGATTATTTCGCAAAAGGGTGAAGTTCAAAAAAATGAAGTTTTTATTAAAAACAGAGCCTGAATGAATATGTTCGTAAGAATAATGTTCTTTTTGGATTAAAACGATGCATTTTGATGTTGTTAAACGCCATGGAAAATTTCATGAAAATCGAACCATCCAAACCAAAGTTACGGCAAAAAATATGCCCAAAAATGTCCCAAGTGCAACGTAAAAAGCGTGACATTTTGATACATTCATCAATTTCAAATGTTGTTTGAAGAAAAGCGTGATGCTTCATGTACCTCAAAGATCCTGCAATTGGAAAGTCATCAATTAAACTCAAGGTTCTAATGTTATTCAAACAATTTACTATTACTTAGTTAACGATGTCACACGAGCTTTATAAACCCAGTAGGAAACTGTAACAGACTTGTAATTTTTATTCCATTGACAGCTTATGACTCGGCAATGAAATCTCTTACTGATCTCCAGATTAGGCGAGATTGGCATCGGTTAAAACGTTGACTGATGTGCAGAGAGTACCCTTTTTTCATGCCTGTAAAGTTACATAACTTTTTTATCAATAAACTAGACAAATGAAGCTTTTAAATCGATTTAAATTCAATTTCAAGGGATTTCAAAATTTCTACAATACACACACTTCAATTAGACGCTTTTAAAGAATACTTTGCATGGTACCAAAGTCAACCTAAACTGACATTATTCCACACCTTACATTTATCATCAATCATGGTGTTACTCTCACTCATTATCATGTTTATATAAAACAAGAATATGATCTTTTTTAACCAGGAAACCTTAAAATCAAAGAATCTGATTTTGTCCCAAGTGCAACATTTTATTACCAAAGATATGTTGATGACCAGCCTAAGGATTTTCTGAGGTTCAAGGAAAATATCAAATTCACAATATTATGACTTATTTCTTTGATTTACTATCATTTTCAAACCAATGGAAAATAACCAGCGTGATAAGCATACATAAACTATAACATTCAATTCTAAGGGAATAAAGTGTGCAGTTTTGAATATTTTTCATGCTCAAAGTTAAAATTTCTTACATTTAAAAGTTATTCGACATACATATGGCACATAGCTACTGACATATTAAGTTAAAAGTGTTCTTTTTTGCTACAAGAAGCCTTTTTAACATATTTTTGTCCCAAGTGCAACGCATTGAGGAAAAAAGGGCAGCTTTTTGAAGGTCATGTTTTACCAGATTTAATCATTGTATCGCTTCGAAATTTTCAGAGCTGTTTTGGAGTGTATTGAAGTTAATTAAAATATATTAATTGCAATATATCTGGAGAAAGCAAATGGGTGTGATAACTTTTATGGGTAGAAACAACGAATTTCATATAAAATGTATGAAAAAATGGTAAAAAAAATTTTTTTGAAGGAATTTGCTGAAATTAACGTTTTAGAATTATGAACCAAGATATATTCAATTGAACTTGACAAATGTTTTTATTTCAAACGTGTATGTAACAACTTTATGGCACTCTGCTAAAGAAGTACTGTGTTTTGAAATAAAGTGCCATTAATGACAAAACCATATGAATTGCAGAAACATGGATGCTTTCAGCGAGTGTTCGCTATTAATTTCTGAAACTTCAACATCTTTAGTTATGATTTATACCAAAACTAAACATCTTCGAGGCTGTTTGATTTTTTACCTTAATGTCACACTTTGACTTCATTTTTTTGAACTTCACCCAAAAGCGAAAAATATGAGATTTTTTTTTGAAAAAAGGTAGGTTGTAGGTAGTGACTATCCCTCTGACTTTGTCCCTTTCTCTTTCACAATCACACGTCCCTTTATTGTTGGTCTTCGGTTTTGAATTTCCACTTTTAGGATTCAGAATCATCAGTATTGCAGTCTGATCTTGAGCGGTGGTCTCCCTCTTTATTATTTTGGCGAATTATTTTGAGACTTGCAAAAAGAATCGACCCTAGCCAAACTGCGCGAAATGCGCAGTTTGACCAGGGTCAACGCTTTTCGCTAACTGTCTTCAGAAATAATCGGTCGGTGTTATAGCAAAACGTCGTAACACAATCTTTAATCAAGCCACAGTTACGAGATTCTTTTTCTTTTTTTAACCCCACCGCAAAATGGCGGGGAATCACGTGGCACAACCATTGCAGAGATATAAATCCATAATCCTGTGAAAACGTAACTGAAATGACCACCAATAGTGATCAGCATCAATAGCAGTAGCATTATCAGCAGCATTATCAACATTATCATCATCAGCATCAGAAGCAGCAGTAACAATGTGGTTTATAGGCTTATCCTCTTTTCCCCATTTCTGTCTATTCTATCATAAGTGTTAAGTATTTTTTGCGTGTGAGAAATTCAAGAAGAGATTCTCAGCTGGACCATAATAGAAGTCTGGTGAGTAAAAGAACCTGTTGGACGAAGAAAAAACGATGCAAAAGCTCCGTCTGCCTGTCCGTTTGTCTGTGTATTTTGGTAGAAAGTCAAAATGTTAATCAATCAAATTATATGTCATGTTGCTGCAAAGTAGCAGATAAGAAGGCACGAAGTCATTCTAGATTTATTAATTCGAATCCGATCCCTATATTGTGGGTACTCATTTGAAAAGTCTCGATGAGAATATTCCAATTAATACTCACAACACGGGGTTTGATGTACGATAAATGATATATTGCATTTTGAAAAGCATTAACTGCCTCTTATCTGTAGCAGATACTGCCATACTGAGTATGGCTTGCAAATTTAGAAAAGTCTCGACTCGGTTCGACATGCACGAGTCGCGTAGACTGACTCTGGTCGAAAAGTTTCATATTTCTTACTTGGCCCTTTCCCAAACGTTAGAATATGACACTCCTTTTTTAGAATGTCGTTTTAGAAGATAAATTTTAATAGTATTTCTTTTATTTTTCTCTTGCTCATAGAAACACTGGAAGAAAATGAACTTTAAACAGTCAGACAGAGCTTTCGCATCTTTCCCCTGTTCCAAAAACCGGATTTCATTCTCAAATGTTTATCTTTTGTCTCGATTGTTGTATAGCTCACAAGAAATGATATGGCAGAGCATCTCTAGCTTTTAGCTAGGATTGCTCTGCCATTTTATTTATTGTGAGCTATATAACATTGTGATTTTCACAGTATGAAAGTTAATTCCAATTTTTGGACCAAGACGTTGGCTTTTTTCATCTCGAGGAATTAAGAACTTCACTTTATAGTCACTTTTCAACAAAAACCTCGTAACTGCAGATTATTTTACGCTATTCAAGCTATTTAAGTTATTTACACACATACGACAATTTTACATTAAAGATGAAAGACTTACATTTTTTTTAAATGTTGTGGTGTAGGGGAAACAACCAATGATGGACAGGTTTATCCGTTCAGCATTTGTTGTCTCCCTTATGCGTTATTCTGTTCATTTCTATGCTCCCTGAAGGGTGAACATTTAGCCGACGCTTCGTCTGTCCGTTCGCCCTTTCATCCGTCCGTTTACTCAACAACAGTTTGGCTAAATTTTACGAAACTTCACATGATCATACGCGGCGTTTTTGTCGCTTTAAATACCATGCCTCCTCACGGAAAAGGGGACTTCTTAGTCGTTTTCATGATTAACTGTTGTCCGGAGCAGAACTTAAAAAATATGCTAGGTAGAATCATGATATTCCATGGGTGGATAAATATTATTGAGAAATGCAGTGCATAGGAACCATAACTATGTCGATCATATGTTGGAGTAATTGTGCTTTTTTTTATTTTCAGATTTTCATTTTTGTCCGGAGCATAACTCAAAAAGTGTATAGGGTAGAATCATGAAACGTCATAGGAGGGTAGATCTCAGTTCGAAGAAATGCGGTGCACAAGAACCATATTTTTTTTGCGAAAATCACTTATTCGGGGAGCATAACCCGTCTCCGACAGTTCTTGATACATCGTTATCTTAAGCATATTTAAAATAATATACCCGATCTTGACGCCATAAGCAGTATTTGAAGTAAACGCTTGTGAAAACATTGAATCGAAAGAAGGGAATGCAGATTATTGTCATTTCTTCCTTTTGCTCCAATGTTTATTGCAAACAGATTTTTTTATCAGCTTACATTTTGTTGTCTGCATTGATCAGCTGTCTAGTTTCAGTAGTCCACGATTTTGGTCATTTGACAAAAGTTAAGCCAGTCCATCCTTAATGAGATTTATGTGGTGTCTAAATTATTCGGGCGACGTCGTAAGCACTCGACAATGGAACGTTTCACCGCCGATTAATTACGACGTAGCCTGAATAAGTTTGGAAACATAATTGTAATGTATATTAACGACGTCGGACGTAAATTTCCGACTTCGCGCTAATCTCATTAGGGATGGACTAACTTAAGATTTAACACTCCTAATCAGTTTAGTTGATACAGTCTATCACTTATTACACCAGCAATTGTCCGAACAGTGTTTTATTTGTCGTAATTATAAGTATAGCTCGTAATTAATGACCTGACAGAGCAGCCCATGCTTATCGATATAGATGCTCTGCCAGGCCATTTATCGCCAGCTTCAAAAATTTGAAATGGGGAAAGCATTCTTACTTTGAAATACAATTTTGCATGCATCAGTTCGAATCTTGCAGGTTACTCACACCTACAAGATTGGAACCAACGTATGCAAAATTACAGTAGTTCGGAGATCATCATTATGTCGTTTTTACATAGGTAAATTTTGTAAACGTGTGTCATAATATCGTGACCGCACTATTGTTACTATTTTGTGTGTCAACAACTTATAGCTCACGATTGATGACCTGGCAGAGCATCTTTAGCTATTTTCTAGGGATGCCCTGCCATGTTATTTATTGTGAGTTTTACCGAACTCTGCTGCCCAAGCGCATTTTGATGCGTGTCAATATCTTACAGTAGGTCGATCTCTGTCTTAATTCCTCGAGATTCTAACCGCTTAATAAATTCCTGTTATACCCTTCCTAACTCTAACCATACATTTCATTTTATAATTCATAATTTGACTGTTGGACTCCGATTTTTGTCATGTTTTGGAAGAGTTTCAGAAGCTGATTGTACCAGAACTATAGAAAAGAGGGTGTGATTGCCTTTAAAAATGCAACATGTTGTTCAATCTCCACAAAAACCCTAAGTTGTAGGTACTCTTTCGAAAATTGGTAACGATTCTTGCAATTACATGAAGATCCACTAAGGAAATGCATGAAACCTGTTTGCCATGGTTGCAAAAATATTTAGGGAAATGAAAAGATGTGTTGTCACTGACATTTTTTTCTTTTCTCTCAATGCTTTTCAAAAGTTTGTCCTTCAATCGTACGTCAAAATCAGGGATTATTTGTGAAAAGGTTAATGAAATGTATTAAGGTAGTCCCCTCCTAAATGGGATTCACGCGACATCCCAATTTTGCGTTCGACGTCGTTAACATTCGTTTATATATCAGAACCTGTTCGGGCGATTCCGTAAACATTCGGCGGTGGAACGTTCCACCGCCGAGTGTTTACGACGTCGTCCGAATAATTCCGACATCACATGAATCTCATCAAGACTGAACCACCTTAATGCTTCAAAAATCTAGTACAACATGTTCACTCACAAATACTTGAATCTGGGGATTGGGTTGTAGAGAGCGAATAAGCTGGATGGATATAATATTATTTCCCCATTGTAAATAAATAAATAAATAAATAAATAAATAAATAAATAAATAAATAAATAAATAAATAAATAAATAAATAAATAAATAAGTAAATAAATAAATAAATAAATAAATGAATGAATAAATAAATAAAAATTATAAATAGGGTATATAAACATAGATCTATACAATGAATATTTTCCATTTATCCCACAAATACGAAACTGCGCAATCTTACAGTTAATTACGTGTGTATTGCGAAGTTTGAAGATTCGATTTTGATACTTTTGCGAGTGTTTAATAAAATCGTTCATTTTTGATATCTTTTTTTATAAACTGACGTTTTCAACAACGCCAACGGACGATTGGATCACGTCTACTTCTCTTTACGGTACTTTATTTGAAATATGAATGTATTCACCTGTATCACCATTACGTAAGTATATTTGATCAATTCTATTTATGTATCTAACAAGGTGGGTAACCCACGTGTTTTTTGGGAAGCGTTCACACCGAACAAATCGCCCGTTTCAAGGTATGTTTTGTTTAATTTCTCAGCTTATACGCAACGGAATTTGACGAGATAAATTGCACCGTACGCGCATTTGATAGGGCAATTCCCGTTTGTAACTCACTCTGCTCCGAATCCCGTGGTTTCTTCAAACATTCGAGGAGCGAAAGATTTTTTTCTGTGCACGCAAACTCTTCCTACTTTCGTTTTGTACCGCAAAAAACTTTCGATTGAATGTTTGAAGAAACCACTGGATTGTGAGCAGAGTGAGTTACAACCGGGAATGGCCCACTCAATTGCGCGTTCGGTTCACTTTATGTTACCACAATCCGTAGAGTATTGTCCACCCAAATTAACCAGGGACAACTTAATTTTCGTGCGCTAAGACCGTTAGTAGAGCGTCTTAACAAAACATTGCCGAAGTAGGGTCATTATAAATAAACCATGACCTCTGGACAGACGAGTCCAACTAAGAAGGTAAAACAGGTTTTCGGAACCCCTTTGTTTAAAGTCAACAGTTGTTACAATAATTCTCTCAAAAACAACTATCTCATTTTCAAATAGTCTCTGTGGCCAAGTGGGTAAGGCGGTGGTCTCCCAATCTAACGAAATATTTTAGCCAGAAAACTCCACTATAATTTTTTCATGATTTGTTTTTTATTATTCGATCGACTTCTTTTTTCTTTGCAGTGTGCCTTTTTCTTTTCATATGTTTCGTCCATACAAAATATGTATACATTCAAATGAGTTCTCTGTCATCAGGGTTACATGTATATCTATGTAAGCCTACAAATCAGACATGTCTGACATTTATGACTTAACAAATTGTATTATATTACTTTAATTAAATTATTCAGAGCTACGTTCAAAGCTATCATTTAGAACGTTATTTAAGGTGATGGAAAAAATGAATAATAAAATGATAAAAAGAATAAAAACAAATAATGGTAAATAAAACGCGAGTTTGCGAGATTCGAACCCACATCTTCCTAATTGTAAATGTTGGTAACGCTGTTTTACCACTCGACCACGGTTACTTTGGGCGTACTTGATTTGCCGTTCGGTGTACACTTTCCAGTGATCTCTCGAATCAAGTCAGCCAGAACAATGTTCGGTGCATGCACCTTTTGACCCAACTGACAGGTAGGTGTGGATAACCCGGATGTAAGAACAAAGATGGCTTCCTTATACTATAGGCGCACTTGATTCGCACGTTCCATAGCGTTCAAGGATGGGTCAAAAATACAAAAGATAGCGTTGACCCTTCCATTGCTAGCTCTTAGACTACTTCACCATTTAAACCACGAAAAGCGCATTATGCAAGCTTCAGATGACGATTTCCTTCCATTTGAAGCTGTTCCTGCAAATTGTTCCATACTTGATTCGCTGCTGAAATGGTGCAACGTTCCATTCCACTGCACCCAACTTGATTCAAAGCGGTGCGGTGTGACGTCCCAGAACACTATGGAACGTGCGAATCAAGTGCGCCCTTTGTGTTGAAATCGCAGTATTAAATTATTCTGACAAAAATACACCGTACAGTATAAACCCCTCTCACGTGGATTAGTCAACAATTAAAAGTACATTTGAGTCTCAAGGTCAGTGGTGGCACTATACATATGCAGATGTCCCGGGTTAATCTTACTGGGCAATATAAGTTAAAAAAATAAACAAAACATACCTTGAAGCGGACGATTTTTCAGTGTGAACGCTTCCCAAAAGTCACGTGGGTTACCCACCGTGTCTAATTAAAGGATACATCATTTGGGGATCTGAAATGAACGCTTATAGATGTATTTTAGACTGACAAGGATCTTGGAAAGTCTGCACATAATTATGTACAGTCTGATCAGGATCCATCTAGTCCCCTCTCATAATCCAAATATGTTTTCTTCAAAACAGTAGCATGAAATCTCTGATCTGATTGACCTTTACTTAGCTGAAAGCTGATCTTGATCAATGTTATCATTGAATACCATAAGATTCGCCATTGCCAGAATGATCCTGGCTCATTCGTTTGAGTTTTCGAAGCAATAGTCCAGTCAAATTAGGGTTAAACCTAGAAAAAAATGCAACAGTAATAATTGTTCGAATTTTGAACAATATTTGGTATTGTTAAACATCATATGAAAAGTCTAGAAAAATCTAAACGCGGGAAACCCCCTAATTTTGATGATATAAATTCGGATAGATGTACTGTCCAAACAGGCCTACTCTTCCTTTCATATTTAAAGTTTCATTCATGAAATATTTTGTGAAAATTTATATCCTTTCAGGCCTTAAAGATTAAATATCTTAATTTTTTGTTTGCAGATAGTTTATGCATCTCAGATTTGATTTTCCAAAAGAAGAAGATAGTACGTTTATTATCGTAAGTAGCCTATATTAATTGTACTCTCAACTTATACGTGTTGAGTTGTTCACTTGTTAGTATTTTCGCTTGTTTGTTTGTTTGTGTGTTTGTTTTCTTATACAAATGAGCCAGGATCCTTTAAAGGTCCTTTTGAGCCCAACAACAGCCTGCGCATACACACAGTTTGAACATAAACCACGTTGATCTCCAGAAGGTTCTTCGTGACCTGTAGCCACCTTAAGGTAGTCTATCCCTATTGAGATTTGCGCGACGTCGGAATTATTAGGGCGACGTCGTAAACATTCGGCGGTGGAATTTTCCACCGCAAAATGTTTACAACCGCGCTCGAATAAGTTACGTAACGACGACGATCGAAAAAAAAATCCGATGTTTTATGATCATATTACGGGTATTCTACCTTAAGACAGCAGCATATGTCCCTAGTCTAGGAGCCAGGTCCTGGTATAGAACTTTTCTTGCAACCGGTGCCCTATAAAAATTGGAGTGGTATTTTTCAATACGTTAGGGTCCAACGCTTTGGTTAAGGGTGGATGACATGATTAAAAGTGGTAGATTTTTTTTAAATCAAGGTCAAAGGTCATTCGGTGCACTTTTCATACATACCTCTTAAAATACCCCATAACTTACTCGTTTATTAAGTTAAAACAATTATTTTGGTATCAAAATAAAGCTGATAAATTGCACTTTGACTTACATGAATAAAAAACAGCTTTCTGATTTTGTATTTTTGTGAATAATCATAAATATAGCAAAAATTGGCTAAAAATCACCAAAATACGTTTTGTCTACAATTGAAAAAAAGTTTTTAAAATACAAAAGGTATGTTTGTGTGGTTGAAGTCATACTTAAAAATTGCGCAGAAACCTGTTCTTGAGTTATATGTATTTCTTCACAGAATTAGTCTTTAGCTTAGGCTTGTAGTCATAGCTAAAAGTGGGTGGGGTAAATTTTCCCAAAAATTACAAAATATGCAAACATTGATGTAACAAAAAATCTTACACATAAATGTGATGTTTTAGTAGAAATTATGCTTTTGAAATCATATTTGCAGTGATTTGTAAAGCTTTTAATGCATATTCATGGAAATCAATTAGAATTTTAAGAACCAAAATAACAATTCAATAAAGCAGCATGTGAGATGGATACAGATTATATCAACACCATAATGTCAAAGTAATGACACTTAAAACGAATATTTATCAAGCATAAACAATTTTTTTTTTATATAAAGCAAGACTCAAATCAGGATAATCGACAGCTGAACATATTCCTCTTTCTATCTTACGGGCATATGACATTAGACCCATGCCAGATTTTCAGGAATCAGAACGACATGGGGACAGTCAGAATTTGCTATGTTGTGTAGTGCATTGCTTTTATAGATAAGAGCCAAAAGGAAAACAATTTTAGCGCTGGAACTAAATTTTTCACTATCAAGGTTCAGTGACATATAAATAAATGTTTCTATAAATATAAAGTGCGGGTAAGTTAATTATTTACACTTGATTTAGAAGAACAGACTTAATTTAGAAGAACTAAATGAACTTTATTTGAAATTTCCTTGTGCAGAAATGATCTAGCTATCCAGGTCGACCATTCCATACAATATTTCGTGAACATATTTCATATAATGTTTGTATGCCCGACAACCTAGCACGGGTCTCTTTAAAGATAATTACGAAACTGCTGTCATTACAATGCTTACACCTGGTAGCGAACATGTGAACATGTATACATAAAATGTAATTAGGAACAGAATATTGCATTCTGTGAATACATATCACTATCATCAGTCTGGAATCTGGTTGTTATGATGTGTGGTTATGAAGGTCTCCAAGAGTAACCATGAACATGTTAGTACCGTATATTTGTTTATGTACATGCCTTCAAAAGGGACAAAAGAGTATCTGGTCTTATAATTAATTTTGTGACCCAATAAGCTTTAATTATACAGGAAATTGAACCCAATAGTCCCTATATATCTTTTTTATGCAAATCATTCATTGCATGTGACATCATGTTACAAGTAAATAGTAGAAAATAAAGATACAACAGTTGTTGATCCACCCTTCACAATCCCATCATGATAACATAACTTTGTTTATTGATTCACGACTAATACATATTTGAGTAGACACAGAGAAACTTTGGGTATAAAAATAGTGGAAATCTTCGACCTACGGTTGTTATAGCTCTAACCCCCCAAAAAATACACCTAACAAAAATCTGGACAGTGTTTTACTTATTACATGGCTAAAAATATACCTGGTAATAACTTTTGTTGTAATCAATTTGTGCATCTATCATGTGTAAGTATCTGTAATCTATATCAAAGAAATCATTAACCCTTTCCCCAAACAAGACCTCGTTTTGACGTCCCTAGGAGAAAGGCTTGGGCAAAATTAATGCAAAAGGAGAAAATTCTGATTATCAGCATTTTCTTTTGCCTCAATGTTTTCTAGGCTATATTGTACACAAATCAAATCTTTTAAATCACCCATTTTGTCGTTTACAGTAGCATGACTTTTTTACTTTTAAACCAACCGAGATGAAATTTTAAACACATATGCTTTGAAGAATTATACATTTGATCCTGCAACAAAAACGCTGCTGTTTGGATAAGGGCGCATTCAACAGTTGCTATGGAAACATAGGGTCAAGTTGAGCGGGAAAACTTTGGATAATTTGCAAAAATATGACTTATCAATCGCTTTTAAAGCGATCATATTTTGTATTTTTCACTTCAACAGTTGTCAAAAATGCTTGTTACCTTTGAGCGGACATTTTTGTAGGCAAACGTAACATCGTCAGCTGACATTTGGAGTCAATTTCCGTAAACAACCGTAGGTGAATACATCAATTAGCTTATATAGCAAATATGCTGCTAGGGCAATGGTACTCAATGATTTGAGTGTAAATTGGAAAATTAAAATCAGAGACGATCTTTATGATTATGAACACATACAGCAATACTTCTATGAGGAAAAAAGCATTTATGAGTGGTATAATGCATTTATAAATGATTTTACCCATGATGCTTCTGACCTCAATAGATCTGGACATCGGCGAAATCGTCAATGACTTGCCAATTGTTTCCCAGAAACTAACTTTAGAATTTCCCAACTACAGTTCAGACGCTTCTTTGAGGAATAAATTCATATGTGAGAAATGTGGATATCGTGCAGTGGCAAATATATAGAAAAGATGTAAATATTAGTTGTGTAAGACAGACGTTCCTGACGTATCCAACTCAGACCTAAGTTGCGCCACTCAATATGACCCTACGTTGCCATAACAACTGTAGAATGCATCTTAATGCAAAAAACTTAGATTTTGTTGCTGGATCAAAAGCATATAATTTCCTAAATTTTAAGTTTTGAAAATATCCTAACAGTTAGTACATGGAAAAGTTATGAAATAATTCCGGATACTTTATTAACAGCCCTCATACAAACCAAATGAGCTTTTTATGTTGAATACTTTTGGAGAAAATGCCAATGTTTATGAAAACAACAATTTAGTTCTTATAAGAACGCGTAAAGATCCTGCACCTCTAGCTTTGATTGACATCACAGAATGCTCGTGTTAAACTGACTGCCACACGCGAAGGTGTAAGTGTCAAAGAGAAGATCTTTTATGCACTGATGCATGTGTTTGTGAGTCAGAGCTGTGTATAAATAGACGTATCCCGGTGCATTAGACAGTGATAATGATTAGTATATATGGCCTGAGTTAAGTGAATTGAAGTGTTTAGTATAGGGTAGCTATGCAGGGCCTTCGCTGGAGATCGCCATCGTCGCCAAATGCGAAAATAAAATGAAAATGGCGATAAAAAATACAATTTGGCGAAAACTCCAGAATCTGGCGATAAGAAAGTCGGAAATTTCTCTATATGGCGATTATCGATTTTTACCTGTGCTAAGCGAGTAGACTGGTACCGATTTCCGATAACGGTAACACATGTAGTTTATTGAGAAGCGGGTAACCAATCAATTGAGGTGAAGGTCGCGTGAATTTTGACAGTTTGTAATAAACAAAGGGATTAGTGTACAATCATCGCAAATTACAGCTATTTTATAACACTTAGCCAGGAATCGGCGGTTAGGTAAGGCTATTATCGTGTTTGTTAATATACAGCAGCAACTAATTGAGATCGATAAAATTCTAAAACAACTTTAATTGGTCATGATTACTCGCCAACTAAACGTCGGCTGCTATTAGGCCAAATTAAAGAACGAGTTTGTATTTTCAAACGGAAATTCGCAATGAAGAATAATTAGCATGGCGAGGCCAATTTATTCAAGTTGCGATGCTGGCTTAAGTCTGTCGTCTTTAATCCAAATGTGAACTAGAAACAGACTTTTCTTGGTCTCCTCGCCTAATGTCAAAAAACTTCAATCAAATCTAAATATTAAAAGAATCTTGGAATTTGTCATAGATTTGCTATCATATGACCCAATATCAATGATTTGTAAAATATTCTTTTTAAAGAGAAATGATGTAACCACAACTGTTTTTTCAGTACTAAAGTAAGAAGATGTAAACCAAACATTCGAAAATTAAAGGTGTGTAATTCAAATAAAAAATCTTATACAGAAAATGTGTATCATTTTCACATCTTATTGTACACAGATCTGCTTTAGAATAGAAACATAACTTAATTGCTTTTATTTTTCAGACCATCTTCTCACCACTTTCCTGCAGAATCATGGCACAGACATGCAGAATGCCAGATAGACAGCCCGCATAGCCTATGAATATTGAAAGTCTGGTTATTGCTTCACGTGTCTTGTTGTTTTTGTTGTTGTTGCTGTTGATGATGATGGTGATGATTAGGATAAAGTTGAATATAAGAACATTATATTCAGTAAAATATACAGGATACATAAAATGAACAAAACAGTGAGTTTATGCACGACTTCTGCTTTACGCAACTATCATGCAGAAGACATTTCGGTCATCATATGACAAATTAAACTCTTTATATTGGTCTTACTTTCTAACATGCACATCACTGGCTATTTCTCAAGTATTCATATATAATTCAGCTTAATCTTGAGACAAGATGTGTTTGTGAAGCACGAATGCCTCTGAAAAGGTCAATGATAAGTTTTCATGTTAAGCTTTTAAGTAAATGGTTGATAAGGGTTAATGGATGAGTTTGAGGAGGGTCATATTGCATGGAACAGATAGATATTATTAAAAGAAGGTTACATACCAAATTTGAGCTTTGTGTGTGAAATACTTTTGGAGAAAAGGCCAATGTTAAGTTTTCACGTTAATTAGTTGTAATGTTAAGATTTCATGTTTAGGGTTGATAATGGTTAATGGATAAGCTTGAGGAAGTTCATATTGCATGGAAAAGATAAATATCATTGAAAGAAGGTTACATACCAAATTTGAGCTTTGCATGTGGAATATTTTTGGAGAAAAGGCCAATGTTAAGTTTTCATGTTAAGTTTCAAACTGACGGACGTACGGACAGATGGCTGGCTGGACGGACTGACAGACAGACCGACAACGGTAAAACATTATGCCATCGATCTATTGATAGGGGGGATTAAAATGACTAATTTTTGGTCTTATTTTTATCTATATTAAATTTTCGACATATACACAATTATGGGGGTCAACTTGAATTTAGTTGGCCATTTTTGACAAAGATGATTTTGAAAAAAATATATATCTGTATCCCTAATAAGTATGTAATACCAGAGATATTGTTTTATTCACTTAAACTGTAAACTGTTTTTCAAGTGATGTGTTATTCATCATATATAAAATTACATGATAGAACCGCAAAATTTTGTGTATGAGCTATTTGGTTCCAGCGCTAAATTCCCTTCCCTTTGGCTCTATAAAAGCAATGCACTACCCAACAATGCAAACTCTTACCGTCCCATGTTGTTCTGATTCCTAAAAAATCTGGCACGGGTATGGGGAATATTTTCTGCTGCCGATTTGTAGTACATAGATACTTGATAAATATTCGTTTTAAGAGTCATTGCTTTGACATTATGGTGTTGACATAATCTGTATCCATCTCACATGCTACATTATTGAATTGTTATTTTGGCTCTTAAAATTCTAATTAATTTCCATGAATATGCATTAAAAGCTTTACAAATCACTGCAAATATGATTTCAAAAGCATAATTTCTACTAAAACATCACATTTATGTGTAAGACTTTTAGTTACATCAATGTTTGCATATTTTGGGGAAAATTTACCCCACCCACTTTTAGCTATGACTACAAGCCGAAGCTAAAGACTAATTCTGTTAAGAAATACATATAACTCAAGAACAGGTTTCTGGGCAATTTTTAAGTATGACTTCAACCACACAAACATACCTTTTGTATTTTAAAAAAAAAAATTTTTCAATTGTAGACAAAACTTATTTTGGTGATTTTTAGCCAATTTTTGCTATATTTATGAATATTCACAAAAATTCAAAATCAAAAAGCTGTTTATTATTCATGTAAGTCAAAGTGCAATTTATCAGCTTGATTTTCATACCAAATTAATTGTTTTGGCTTAATAAATGAGTAAGTTATGTGGTATTTTAGGAGGTATGTATGAAAAGTGCACCGAATGACCTTTGACCTTGATTCTAAAAAAATCCTACCACTTTTAAGCATGTCATCCACTCTTAACCAAAGCGTGGGACCCTAACGTATTGAAAAATACCACTCCAATTTTTATAGGACACCGGTTGCAAGAACTTTTAATTTAACCCCCTTTGTAAAAGCTGGCTCCTAGACTACCCAGTCAGACTGCACATATGAACTGCCCGATCTTGAAACATGGTTGTCTCCATTGATAAAATGGACCTTTTCCCCAGATCCAGGCTCATTCATGTAATCATAACACCTTTTTGAAACAGCTGACAGGATTTTTATTGTATGTATCACTGATGGTGAACTCGGCCAAAGCGTGGGACGTTTTTTCGCGATCATAGTATTCCGTCGGTGTTGTTATAAAATATCGTAACTACGGCTTCGATAAAGCTGTGGTTACGAGATTTTATAACAACACAGACGGTTTGTCAAAACATATCGGTAAACCCGGTCTATTTTTAGAACAAATTCATTGTTATTAGAAAAACTATCCAATCAGATCTTTGAACTCACATTTAGACGCAAAATATCTGTACCTTGTTGCAGCGAAAAACGTCCCTCGCTTTGGCCGAGTTCACCACCAGTGTGTATGTAGTTTACAAAGTTACAATAATTCTTAACGACGGAAATAAAACAGCAGTTTGTCTTTCAGTAAACGACTGTTCGATCGTAATTTTTTTGTATATCGTTGCACCCAATTAAACCTAGGTTAACAAGTGGTACCATCATGGGTTAAGTTAGTTCACCCTTAAGGTAGAATAATTCTAATGCATATTTACTATTGTCGTACATTTTCGACACATGTCGACAGTTTCCGTATCTATTTCTAGCTACAATATTGCTCAATATTACTTCCCTTTGTAAATAAAATTCCCCGAAAACACTCCGAATATCTTTTTCTGGTATGATTCTCCGTTTTACATCAATTTTTCAGAGACATTTTTCGTGTAATTTTATATGATTTTGATTGATATCACCAGTTTGTATGTGATTAGAAACTTTGATACTTAATGAAACTCCCTATTCAGGAAACAAATTGTAGTTTCTATAATTCTTGTTTCTTCCATTGATACTGGCTGGCTCAATATACCGAAAAACCCTACAGAAGAAGACACATACATGTGTTCTAATGAAATCTATGATGTGGTGATCAAACGCATATCGTTTGAGAACGACACGTGGATGAGATCATCATTGTTCAGACATTCGCACTCGATTTTCATCACTTCTTCGCCGACGATCCTTATTCAAATGTTTAAACTCGTTGTCACTTAATTGTAACGTAATTTGATCCGTTATTTGATCCTTTTTTCTAGATTCTTTTTCCATTTAAGTCCTTAGATTCAATATGCATTCTAGAAGAAGTGGTATAAGGATACTGTAACAGACTATAAAAAGATTAAGTACAATTTTGTCTTTAGAATTTGTATTACGTTTTACAAATAGCGATGTTCAATTGGTTACTAGGTAAAGGGTTAAAATGGTGAAAGTCATACGAAATCACAACTGATATGTTATCATTTGCCAACTTCTGAAATACAACGTTTGGGTTTTAGTTATAAGCATATAGTTAGATATGGGCTACGGTTCCCTTCATTTGGGGCATTGACTTCTTTTGGTAAGAAATAGTGCGTTCGAAAGTATGAGGGCAATAAGAATTACGTTTATATATTTTCAAATATTGACGGATAAAATGTACATATGTGGATTTTATCGTGTTCCTACACATATAAGAATAATTTTGAAATCGGTTTTAGAGAGTGCGTGAACTTATTTTTGGCACTGTCAATATTTGTTTCATAGGCATAACTGTCAAACTAGGAAATAAAGAGGCTTTATTTTTAAATAAGCACGCAGTAATTTAACAAAATATCTCTCATATGCGCACAAGGTTCATATCATTTCACATCAGACGATGGGTAAACATGTTTTTAATAATAAAAACCAAAATCTAGACACATTTAATGTGTTTATGTCCAAAATTCAGATACTTTTTTTGCTTTGAGTGGTGGCCGCCATATTGGAATTTTGTAAGTTGGGGGTTGGATCAGGGAAAATCAAATTTCTAGTAAACCCCTGGACGAATTTCTGTCATATTGCACATATAGATGTCTAATATAATGTACTATCAGACAGAAGTGATTTTCGATCCAATTTCTAAAGTTGCCATTAGGCGTATTCTACCTTAATTGGATTCACGGGACGTCGGAATTATTCGGGCGACATTTTAAACATTCGGCAATGGAACATTCCACCACCGAACGTTTGCGACCTATCCCGAATAGGTCTGGATACGTAACGAATGTTAACGACGACGCACGAAAAATTCCGCTTTCATGTAAATCTCTTTAAGGGCGGACTACCTTAAGGACAGATCCTCCATTTATTTCCCACGGTAAGAATTTTTTTATTTTTTCTGTACTGATATTTAGATATATGAGAAGTAAAAAAATGACTTAAAAACTATAGGTCACCAAGCGAATTAAAAAGTTATTGGATTCCAAGGTAGACTACTCTTGTCTAAAATTGCAAAAATGAGGTGTCACTTAAATACCCACAAAAAAGGTGTTCGAAATGACTAGGATTACATAAATAAGTTTTTATTGTGTTCAATATGTTTTATTCTGTCTAAATCAGTATCAATTTGGGAAAGTTTAGTGATGATTTTGAAATTTTTAGTAAAACATTCTTTCAAAAGTAGCTGAAATTGCTCTTTTTTCGCAACGTTTCCGACAATAAAAAATATTCCAGCGGTAAGAATTTTTTCTTTTTTGGTATAGACATAGTGCTTGGTCATACCTACAAAAGCAAAAAAAGAAAAATATATCAAACCAAGCGTTTTTCTTAGTTATAAGTAAATTTTGGTTTTAGTTTTTGCAGCTCTGTCCGAAATTGCTTCACTACTTTTATCCATTTTCTTCCTTATAACCAGCGTTAGATAATAAAAAGTGTCGTCTTTTGTGTCCATCTGAAGCAGACTAGCTCATAAAGACGCCACTTTGCTTTTGTTGCTCCATTTTCTGATCGCTAACGCCACATGGTGCACGTGTAACAGAAAGCGAAATGTACCATCCGAGTACTATTACACATTAATTGACCAAACAGAGAAAATGGAAATAACCGAAAAGGGTCTTGTCATTTATCAACCAAACATTATCTAAATGTAATAAATACATTTGCTGAAAAGGCCAATCACTGAAACACCTTTATTTACGTTATTTAGGATATGCGCAGTAAGTTGCGCAGTAACAACTGGAGGATCTGTCCTTAACATAGTGTTCATTCAAAATCACCGTCATGCAAATGATGTTGTTTTATCTAACCAATCAATTGTATTCCTGTGGCTGGCTAAAAATAGAACGACCGTGTCACACCTCCTCGTGGTGCCAGCTGGTAACTATGGAACCGAACATGATGTCATTGACGTTGCTTTCGTCATCCATAGGCTAACGTGATCGGTCGGATTTCCGCTTTCAAAGCAAAAACATGAAGAAATTCTTTCTGATTTTTAAGCTTAATGTTATGCATGTCTATTCTCATCTTTGTTGTAGTCTTAAGGTAGTCAATCTCTAACAGATTTATGCGATCTTCGTTACATATCCGATACGACCTATTCGGGCGACGCCGTTTTGAATTCGGCAGTGAAACAGAATAGTAAAATGCACTTAAGTATTACAACCAATCATTAACTGCACAACACTTTGTGCATCTTCAGAGGTGCGTTCTTTAAAGCGAGATTTCTTGAGATTTCTTAAGATAGTTTAGGATAAAGCGTTCTTTAGAGCAAGATTTTTAAGACGCTCAATGGGAGGCGCCATTACCCTATAGGCCTACTTCGTGCGGAACCCCTCGGTCAATTCTGTAGAAACAATATGAAATAGACTTGACCGAGTTGTTCCGAACGGTCCATGATTTATAAACTGCGCTGTTCCGAATGCTCCATACTTTATACAAATGACGCCATGATGACGTCATTTGTATAAATATGGAGCATTCGGAACAGCTCGATCAAAGTCTCGGTATTAAAAACGCTTTATCCAAAACATCTTAAGAAATCTTTAAAAAATCTCGCTCTAAAGAACGCGGCTCAGGTGTCATCCGCCTATTTCCGTTGCTACGGATGACACCCGAAGATAGACGAATTGTTTTGTAATTAATGATCTGTTGGAATTCTTAAGTGCATTTTGTAAAACATTGTGTATATTTGCAAACTTTCATTGGTCTTTTTCTGATATTCGATACTTAAACCACTCTCCTGTGAAGCCGTTGCATACAAATTACATTCGCGTCTTTTGAAAACAAAATGCATGTACGCCTAATTCATTTGTTGAAATGCAAGACATGGACAATGATATAGTAACTGGAGATAACTAATCCTTTTTCAAACACGCTCTGGTTTTGACGTCTTCAACGAAGAAAGCTTTGCAAAACATTGAAGGAAAAGAAAAAAATGCAGATAATCAGCAATTTCTTATTTACCCCCAATAGTTTCCATGCTATAGCCCTAGTATAACAATTTCCTTCTTTCGAAATCAATTATTTTGTCGTTTGCAACTCTTTACAAATTGGAACGGCCTGAAATTGTGCCGTATGTGAAAGGGTTTTAAAAATAAATCCAGAATTACGGAATTCAGACCATTTTATCATAATTACGCACGTCGTTAGGTTGCATATTTGCAACTATTGTTATTCGGATAACAATAAGCATAAAGAAATTGCTTGGAATATCAACTGCAAGGTAAATGAATGTAGTTTCTAATGATGTGAATTTCATTGATCTGCAAAAAAATATTGAAGGTGGCATTATAAAGAAAGTGAACGAATATAAGAAACAACTCTCGTACATTTTTTTTCTTCGTCTTCGACGTAAGTTTTGATCGTGTTTTAGATCCAACAATTTGTAGAAGCTGAAGCAAAATGGAAAAACAGATATTAGTGTTAAAAAAGGATTTGAAGTGTTGAAACGCTTTGTGAAAAGGAGTTTGATAAAATCTAACTTAGTGAGTAGCAGTAACTGCAGCATAGAGGGAATTTAGAAAAAAAAGTATTGAGACTGTGACTTATTTTTTCCAAAACAAGATATGATTTTGATGCCCTAAGTATGAAAGGCCAGGGAAAAACATTGCGGCAAAAGAAAAAAATGCTGACAACCAGCATTTTCTCCTTTTATCTAAATATTTCTGGCCTGTTTTGTTCACAAATCGTATCTTTAATAACATCATTCCATTTTTAGCTCGACTTTTCGAAGAAAATGAGAGCTTATAATGTCACCCGGGCGTCGGCGTTGGCGTTGGCGTCGGCGTTGCAACAAAGGTTAAAGTTTTTTCAAACATCAGTGACTTCCATACTATCAAAGGGATTCAACCCAAACTTGGAATACCTATTCACCATCACACCCTCTACCTTACTACCAGGGCCCATGACCATGGCTCCACCATATTTGGAGTTATGCCCCTTTATACTTAGCAACTTAGAAAGTCGAGCGCGCTATCTTCGGACAGCTCTTCGTCGGTGCTATGACAAAATGGCGTAACAAATTAGTTACGCAATTTTGTCATTTTTTTTTATAAATGCTTTCTACTAAGTATGTAGGAGCGCATATCCTGTCAAAACGGCGTTTTTCTACACCTATTAGAACCCTTTCAATTATCATGTGACAAAATTGCGTAACTCGATTTAGCTGACAAAAATGCGTTATACGTAGACAAATTTACACGGGAGTAATATTGAGTTACGCAATTTTGCCGGCATATTTTTTAAAATTTTCAAAAACGGCAAAAACGTTTTTGGCTCTCCTGAAAAAAATGGTTTTCGAGCAAAATTTCTATTACGCCATTTTGTCATAGCACCGACGGGGACTTGTTGTCGTCTGTGGCAGCTTTCAAATTGAACCGCCATAAAATTTTGTCGTTTTGGCAAAGGTCAATTTCTTCGATTGACAGCCTTAGCAGTCCTCATAATCATTTCGTCTTTTCGTTCAATACTTGTCAAACTTAATATTAACGGACTTCGTCAAAACTAATGAATACCTTAGAAAAGGGCAGACTTGATTCGTTACTCAGCAATTTTTCGATGCCTTTCAATGTCAGGTTTTTTATTTGAAATTCAAATCGTAAAGATAAAGGACCTCTACGGATAAGGCGAGAAATCTCCCTAAAAGGCTCAAATGGAAAAGTCATTTTTCAAAACATGCAAATTGATTATAATTTCGAACTGTATTGTTAGATATGTATCTAAATCATATGAAAACTGATTTTGTACGATCAAAACGATTCGACAGGTACAGATAACTCTTGGTTTCTGTACCTACCCCCAAAATTACATTTTCTTACCCCACCGTTATTCATTAAACCAGATTTAAGTTTTCTTTAGTTTTATATGCAAAAAATTTTCTGTAAATGTAAGGACAATTGGTGTTGAAATCATAAACCATTTTTCGGTTTGTCCTTAATGCGCATGCGCATCATTGAAACGAGTTTATAGGCGAAATCTTCTCGCCAAAATTATGGCATATGGTATATGAGTACTATTTTTAGTATAAAAGTACGTTCCCCCCCGTGACCCAGCAAATCCTTTTTACTAAGGAAGCCTATGATCCAGTTACACAACATATGTCAATGGGAAGCTGGGTCAAGGGGGGGAACGATGTTAGCAAGCCTTGGGAAGGTAGGTATGCCTTGGTTTTGGCGAGAAAGTGCGCGTTTAAAGTTGTTTCAATGGTGCGCATGCGTAATACGGACAAAACCAAAGCTGCCATATGATGTCAACACCATTTATCCCTGTATCTGTAGAAAATAAATTGCAAATAAAAATAAAAGAATCTTCATTTTACCTCTTTGAATACCGGTAGTGTAAGAAAACGAAACCATTTAGGTGGGTACTAAAATCAAGAGTTATCTGCACCTATAGATTTTTTAAAATGACATAAAATCGGTTTTTATTTCCTTTATTTGTCTACCTAACCATAAAGCTTAATTTTGTTTCTCAATTTGTTAGTTTTGAGAATTGACCCATCGAGCTGAGCCTTTTAGGGAGAATTCTCGCCTTATCCGTAGAGGTCCTTTCAGATATAAACCAATGTATCTTTCATTACTACATGGGTTATCGAGGAATTTTGTGCTTACAATACCTATGAAATACTATTGTTTGTCATGAAATTAAGTCATGGTTAGCTGGATGAAATCGTCCCCTATTACGGGTATTTGCAACACCATGCATACGTTAAACATGATTCGTGTAAGAACCGGAGTCTGTCAATTCAGGGTTCGCGAGTTCGAACCCCGGCTCGACTAGAAGCCATTCTGACATTTGACGAATGTCATTTGTTTGTCATCAATGGGTGTGAATCATCTATGTGAGAGAGCAGCGGAGGCTCGGTTTGGATCATAGGCACTTGGATCCAGGAATAATAACTTACATAGTCCTGTATAATATAAATATGAGAAGGTCGGACAGTGGCCATTGTTTCAAGTAACGGATGTTGTTACAAGCGCCTCTGGTTTCCGTCACAGGATAGTTTTATCCCATATGAGCAAGGAACCAGCTACTTCCGTTACTTGAAACAATGGCCGCAGTCCGACCTTCTCATATTTATATTATACAGGACTATAATTAATGTAAGTTGTTATTATTCCTGGATCCAAGTGCCTTTGGTTTCGATATTGTGGTGGTACTGGTGACAAAAATGCCAAGCATCCACGGTAAGTTGCTCCAGCCGCTGCGATATGACCATAGCAGTTGAAAACGGCGTTAAATCCAAATATAGCGAACGATAATCGACCTGGCAGAGCTGCCCATGCTAAACGAATGTAATGCTCTGCCAGGTGAATTCTCGTCCGCTATAAATCAAATCAAATCGTGTAAGAAACCACGTGCTGAAATCCCGTGCAAATGGACGATTTCATAAACAACACGATTTATTACTGTTATGTAAACAACGGTTTTTCCCGCCTGTCTCACTATATCAGCCACAGAGACTCGTGTCATATAGTAAGAGAAAAGTCAACGTTGTGATTTATTGTTGTAAAGGATAGAGAAATCAAATACTGATTTCCAGCAATATTCGATACTTCAGTAAGTTGCACGTTCTAAGTTTGCAAAATCGGCATATAGCTAGAGTATGAGTAGTCGAGGGATACCACATGACATTTATCAACACTGTATAAAACTATTGTTAGCGAGCCGGGACTTTATGTCCGGGGAGCTAATGTCACAGCCCTAGTGTCGGCGTCGGCGTCAGCGTCGGCGTCGCGTCTTCAAAAACTTTAACCTGGTTTATATCTCAGGCACTATTTGAGATACAGCCTTAATACTCCGCACATGGATACCTCCTGTCATGACCTTTCATTTGGATCCAGGACCTTTGACGTAGTGACCTTGACCTTAGAGTTTAACCTACTTTTAAAAAACTTTAACGTGGCCTATATCTCGGCCATTTTAACAGATACAGCCTTGATACTTCACGCATGGATACTTCTCAGCAAGACCTTTCATTTGGAACCATGACCTAGTGACCTTGACCTTGGAGTTTGATCAACTTTTCAAAAACTTTAACCAGGCCTATATCTCATGCACTAGAGCCTTGATATTTCACATATGGATACTACGTACCATTACATTGACCTTGAGACCATGACCTTTGACCCAATGACCTTGACCTTTGACTCATTTTTTGTGACAAGTTCTCGTATAGGCGAGCTACGTTGTCCGCGGACAACTCTTGTTTTACTACGTCACGGTATACTTGATAAAACCAAATTGAAAATGGAAATTTCTTCATTTTTTCCATGCTTCTCTAAACTTTCTCTGCTAGGGTAAGGCTAATGGAGTTTAACGTCCCACTCAACTGCTAATGTCATATGGAGACGGGACCTCGGTTAAAAGTCTCATCCAAAAGACTGGAGAGGCGGGGGATCGAACCTGCGATCCCGGTTTTACAAGTCCAGAGCGTTACCAAGTGCTGCACCGAATCCGTCCGCTTTCTCTGCTAGGAATACATACACGTACTATGGTATGGTTGTAAAAGGGTCTATATCTTTCGATGCAGGTGCAAATGGTATTGTTTAACTAGTGTCCGCCCGCATGTCAGTCCGTCTGTTTATCCGAAAAACTTTACATTGGCCATTTTGGGGGCATTTGTGTCTCACTAACACATTTTGTTTTGCTTCTTTTAGAGTGTCGGATGAGGATCTAATATCAGACGAAAATGACGTTAATAAAATGTGACAAAATCCGGAAAATATATTTGGTAGCCGTCTGCGTCCTTATTGCCTCCGTCAGCATAACCGTCTGTAAGTATATGATATTTTCAGAGCTATAGATAAGACATCTTTGCAAGCAAAGGATTCTACTTACTTTTTATCTTACGAAGGTTATTGACAACGCAAGGAACACAGTGGATTTAGAACCAGTGGCTTGCAAAGATGCAGATAACCGTTTTACTCTTACCTATCTATACATAGGTTATCACAATAACAACTTGGCTCCGATTTTACCTCTGCAGTTTTGACAAAAATGGCTATTCTGACGTCATCAACGCGTCATAAGTATCACTCGGCATTCTCCGATAAAGGGGCAGACCGATTGTGATCACACGCGAGTCAAAACACCAGACCTTTGATAATCTACAAATGAAAAGTTTGCTGCTCGAATTTGTATTGATTTTCTAAAAAGATTAACAACAAAACATCAATTCAGATTAACCGATTTCATTTATCATCGATGTCATGTGATTTGTCAAGCAAATGTAAATTTGTATCAGATTGTATAATCAGATTGTATGCCTCCACATCGAAAGATCGGGGGCATTTTGTTTTTACTCGTGTCTGTGTGTCAGTCTGAAAGTCTGTCTGTCTCTTTGTCTGTCCGAGAACTTAACATTGGCCATTTTGGGGGCATTCGTGTTCCACAAACACATCTTGTTCTTTTGGAATTTGATTAATAACAAACGTAATAACTTGATAATTATCACAACTGAACCTATTGTTTTAAGGTTGGTGACCATACAATACTTTTTACGCTTTGTTTGGGCCTATTTAGTTATACTTTCGTGAAATATTTATATGTATTCTTTCAGAAAGGTCAGCTGTAGATCAATGTTTAAAAAAGCACTACTTTTTAGATACGTTTTTTGTGCACCAATATAAATCGAGATTAAAATCGTTTCCATGGACAAAGTCGTTGTTTAGATGTGAAAATTTCAAATTCCATTTGTTTTGATTTTCAGTGCACAATCAAACCAGTTATTTCAGTATTGCAATGAATGGCCCCACCTATTTGAATACGACTTTGGTCGATAACGAGAAAACATCAAAGACAACATCAGAAAGAGGTATGTACATTGTATCTGTCTGCCATATCCCTCGTAAATTTCAGTTGTCACAGATGACGCTCGAAGATAAACGAAGTGTTTGGTATCTAATGATAGGTTGTAATCCTTAAGTTGTTTAATGGGAAATCATCACAGTTCATTGTTAGTACAAGTATGTCCGCAAACCTTGAGTCCAGTATCTTTAGGTAGATTTTTATACGCCGCCAGAGGCGGACGTATATTGGCGTCATCTTCTCCGTCTGTCCGTCCGTCCATCCGTCCGTCCGTCCGTCCGTCCATCCGTCCGTCCGTACGTCCGTCCACTTTTCTTGTCAACGCAACTCCTCCTAAGTTTCTGGATGGATCTTCTTGAAACTTGGTCAATGTTATCACCTCAATTGGTAGATGTGCATGCAGGAAGGATTTTATGGTTCGTTGATTTTTGCCTGAGTTATGCCCCTTAAAAACTTAGTCTCTGGGGCTTATTGAAATTGCAGCCTTGTCAACGCAACTCCTCCCAAGTTTCTGGCTGGATCTTCTTGAAACTTGGTCAATGTTATCACCTGAATTGGTAGATGTGCATTAAGGAAGGATTTTATGGTTCGTTGATTTGAAATTGCAGGCTTGTCAACACAACTCCTCCTAAGTTTCTGGCTGGATCTTAATGAAACTTGGTCAATGTTATCACCTCAATGGATAGATGTGCATGAAGTAAGGATTTTATGGTTCGTTGATTTTTGCCTGAGTTATGCCCCTTTAAAACTTAGTCTCTGGGGCTTATTGAAATTGCAGCCTTGTCAACGCAACTACTCCTAAGTTTCTGGATGGATCTTCTTGAAACTTGGTCAATGTTATCACCTGAATTGGTAGATGTGCATGAAGGAAGGATTTTATGGTTCGTTGATTTTTGCCTGAGTTATGCCCCTTAAAAACTTAGTGTCTGGGGCTTATTGAAATTGCAGGCTTGTCAACACAACTCCTCCTAAGTTTCTGGCTGGATCTTAATGAAACTTGGTCAATGTTATTACCTCAATTGGTAGATGTGCATGAAGGAAGGATTTTATGGTTCATTGATTTTTGCCAGAGTTATGCCTCTTTAAAACTTAGTCTCTGGGGCTTATTGAAATCGCAGCCTTGTCAACGCAACTCCTCCTAAGATTCAGACTGGATTCTAATGAAACTTGGTAGATGTTATTACCTTAATTGGTAGATGTGCATGAAGTAAGGATTTTATGGTTCATTGATTTTTGCCTGAGTTATGCCCCCTTCAATCTTAGTCTCTGGGGCTTAATGATATTTCAGCCTCGTGAACGCAATTCCTTCCAGGTTTTTGACTGGATATTTATAAAAACCTTTTTGTGAACACAACTTTTTACAGGTTTTTGAGTGAATATTTATAAATCCTTGTTAATGTCATTTTTTTGTCTCAAGTTTTATAAGTGGCGGCGTATATTGTGACCATGGCACTCTTGTTTATGACATGCTTTTGTTCTACTATACCCCTGTATCGTAAGATCGGCAGCATATTATTTTACTCGTGTCCGTCCGTATGTCTGTCGGAAACCTTAACATAGGCCTAGATTTCGTGGGCATCGGTGTTTCACAAACACGTCTTGTTTTTTTCTCCCTGCTTTTATGTCAATAGATCTAATTGCTTGTCATCATTGCTGCATGCGTTTGTAAACAGATATTGAGAAAGTAGGCCTACTCAGCCAATTTTAAAAAAATAGTCATAATTTTGATATCTATTAAAGCTAGAAGCCACCCGCTATTCGTTGAAGAAATAAATTATGTTCTACCGTAGTTTATCAATGATCTAACTACTGGTTTGATTCAAAAGGCACTTGCTATAAATGATCAACGAAGGCGACGTAAGGATTCAAGATTCAGGGCTTCATTGGCAAAGTATTATATAAATCTTATTTAATTGCAGTTTATATTCCGAGCAATTACAGGGGGATTCCGTGTAAATATACACTGAACTTGCCACAGGAAAAAATATTGGAGAAAATTGCATCTTATGAATTTAAAGGAATCGAGAACTACATTGAAGGTAGGCCTAAATTCAAGCTCATCCGTCACGTCTTTTTCTTAATAGTTTGGGAAAGGGTTAACGATTTTTCTTGTTGCATCCATGGTACCACCAATCCGTTTCACACTAGTTAATAAAACATAAATTCTGTACTATCTTTTCCTAAATGATACCGAAATTTCGCTCAGTAAAGTTGTGATTAGGTGCAGAGTTCAGGGTGAAAATGTTCAGATGCTGTCCGCCCGCAATGCTGTCTGCATAACACATCTTTGGGAGTGAACATTAGCTTTAATATCTCCAATTAATAAAATGATCATAAATTTATACGTGAATATTTGGTATATAGGCATGCACATCTCGTCAACGCCTTTATGATACAAAGGTCAAGGTTAATCATCGATGTCAAGGCCAATTGTCAAGGTCATACTTAAGGAATCTAGACACTATGGGTATTTGTATTTCTTTTCTCTAAAAAACTCATAATTACAGCTTATTTACGAGGTTCTTAAAGAAAGTCAGTGATTTCTTATTCCAGATTTGTTCCCCGAAACCGACGATCAGATTCTTCCACAAGGTCCGGTATTTGTTACTGCATTTTCATCCAACCATTTTGAAGAGGGACTCGCCATGATCTACAACTTTAACAAGATGATCAACAAAAACAAAACGTTTACCCTGTTTGTATACAACATAGGTCTGACCAGTAAAAATGTTAAACAGGTGAGTATTTGCTGACACAATGTGGCCATTCTGCTTTACTGCATCTAATATATCTAATATACTGAAACAAAAGAAACGCAACTTCCATTTCAATTCCTTTTACATCAAATAAGATTTAAACAAAATATAGTACATTTAAAGCAATAACATTTCACCTTGTAAAGTACACAAACTCTTATTTGTAGTAAATTCCATTAATAAGAAAACGCCCAGTTTACACCGGACGTCAACACAATTTGACAAAAAAAACTGTATGTAGGTCGAAAAAAAAAAACCCAATCTGTTTCGATCAGTTTGGTCCGATATTCGAATGTTGTGAAGCCCATGCGATTTATTAGAGGTATCCGTTGCAGCCTTAAACCTACCCCGTAGGTGGGGTTAACGTTGTGATACTGTCCTGCCTTGACGTCATATCTCTTGCACGTCCGCTTCGTGCTCGATCGGTTGTTGTTCCATTTAGAGCCAACATCGTATGCAGTCGAAAATGTGTCCATTTGTTGCCCCATCAATGTCTTACGATAAAATTTTGACTTTTTCCACCTACCAACATCCGTACTACAGCTTGGTGCTGGTTTTGGCATAGCCGTGCTATGCGTAGGGTAGTGAGAAGTGTGTGAACTCTTTAGCATCTTCTTGCTCTATGTTCAAGCTTGTGTTTGATGAAAAAATTGTTTTGATAGTAGTCATTTAGAAAACACGACAGGGGATAATCAGTTTTTAACCATTTACTATGTATCTCGTGATCAATTTACGACATCTGAAGAAAATCGCACTGTATTTATGCGCATGGATGCAGGTATGTTAAAAATGTACTCAATAGCTATTAAAAACATATTTTGTCGAAAATATAAAAAATCGGGGTTGCGTATCTTTTTTGTTCTAGTATATATATGAACTGAGATTTTGAAAAAAAGATCAATTTGATATTTGAGACCAAGTGTTGAACCAGATCAGGACGGATCCAGGATTTTTTTCCAGGACTGGTCTAAGCAGAAATGACGTTATATAGTCAAAATTTGATTTTTATGCTCCCCGAAAAAATTTCGGGGGAGCATATAGTCGCCATGCTGTCCGTCCGTACGTCCGTCCGTCCGGCTGTCCGTCCGTCCACAGCCAGATCTCAGCAACCCTTGGACCAAATTCAATGAAACTTCACATGTAAACTCCCTAGGATAATACCTAGAGGCCTTTTTCTCCGTTTCTTAATTTGAGGCTGCGTCATGGAAAAAGGGGCCTTAGTGTAAAAATTAGTTTTTCTCTAATTTCTCTTCATCTAATGGGCAGAATTTATTGAAATTTTGTACTTATGTAACAAATAGGATGTTCTAGACCATATTCTATAAATAATGTGTGTACAAAATAAGATGTCATGGGAAAAGGGGGCTTAATATATGATAGTTTTTATTTTGTGACAAGCACTTATTCGGGGAGCATAATCCGTCTATGACGGCTCTTGTTGGCCAATGCCAGGGGATCCGAACATCCCATGACCAACCGACTCCCTCTCGATACGCTCTTGTGGTGAAATTTCAAAGTCATTCATAAATGGAAGGCCATGTGGCTTTAGAAAACGAGTCTTTGGCGGGAAAAAAGTCGATACACTTTCTGTTTATAGTCGTCTGTGGTAGATCTTAATATTTTAGTAAATAATTTTAAAAGAATTTGAAAGAGCATTTCAAATGCAGAAAATGATACATTTGCTCACATAAATTGTTCAATCTAAACATATATATTTACCCTTTTATTCTATCAAGTTTATTTTCTATCAGGTTGAGCGGGAATGTGACTGTAAAGTTCGAAGGTTTCCCTTTGAAAAGTTCCCAGAACACATTGGTATACTGAAAGGATATGCATGGAAACCAATCATAATACAGGTTGGAAAAATAAAATATATTGTCCAATTTAACCCATTACCAGACGGCAAAATTTGGACTCTTCCAATTCGGAAGGTGATGCAGACAACAATTTCATGTCAAGGAAATTTAAAATCTGTTGGGTTTTTTTGGTAGAAAACATTGTGGGAAATGAAGAAATTGCTTGTCACAAGCAATTTCTTCATTTCCCACAATGTTTTCCAAAGCATTTATCTGTTGCGGAGTCAAAAAGAGTCATTGTGTGGTAATGGGTTAAAAGCTGTAGTAGAAGACAAAATGTATATGAATATTTTTTTTTTAAAAAAATACTGTATAATACAGAAAATATTGAGACAAAGGGGAGAAATGCTGGTTACCATCATTTTCTTATTGTGTCTCTATGCTAAGCCAAACATCATCTATATTAACGAACGACGAAATCAGATCATGTTAGCCTTAGGTCCTATTTCCATAGGACGTGTTTACATGTATATTTCAAAATAAAATTGACATACTAATATAAAATGATTCAGCCAACAGGCTAGGAGTAAGGCATCTATTTTCAAATTATTACAATTTAGGTTTACTACAATAAGTTGCTATTGGAGACGAAAGCGCGTATCCGAAAGAATTATAATTCAATCGGCAACTTTAAAATGATACTGTTTAAAGAAAGGGAAACTTTAATATAAACATTATCCTCCCTTGCACCTACAGGCACTTCGTCTATCTATTTATATAATCAATTATAATAGCAGCATAATTTATGACAATTTTAAGGTGTTGAAGCTCGGTAAAGGTACAAAACTATTAGGTGCAAATCAAGTCGTCATTGCAAAGCCAAATGTGGATGATTTATGCCGAACAATACATGAATATAAAGAAAAATGATTAATCTGAGCGATTATTAGACACATCTTATCCATAGTGAGAGCAAAATAGTTACCTCAGACAGAAATGGCGAACAGTTTGGCATCATTTTTTTATTTGGACAAATCTCGTCATATCCAATTCAATTACATAGAACACAGCTAGGAACCAGTAGAAATAAATCGTCGTCCGTAAAATGAAAGATGAAAATTGACAGCTTATCAGCTATTTATTTTTCGACCAAACAGATAAATACAGTATGCATTGTATTATTTATTTTATAGAACATGCTCGTGTGCAGTGAAAGTGGCAAAAATATCGTTCTAAGACGCGATTTAGCCTAGCAAGTTGAGTGACCCCGTTGTGACGAGATTTGTCCGAAAATTACATCAAAATGTTCGACATTTCTGTCTTTATTACAAATCTACTGGTACTCTGGACGAAATATGTTGAGTAATCGCAAATATTATTCATTTTTCTGTGCATTCATATATAATTCGGCATAAATTATTCTCAATTGGCCTCAGAAATGTGACTTCATTTGTCCCACGTAGAATCGCTCCCTCAGTCAACTTTGACCCCTTGTCATTATCATGTATGTATTTTGGACATTTTTTTCTAGTCCCTATGCTTTCACCTAGTTTGTCTTGATATTTTTGTCATCTGCAACACATTTCACTTTAAACTTGCCAATAATAGTGTTGTTTCTATATAAAATGTATTCTAACCATCATTAGGTACCAACCACTTTTTTTTAACTTTGGCGTCATCCATGGCAACGGAGATTCACGAAGATATCTGGATTTACAAAATCCGGATACTCTCGCCAATTTCCGTTGTCACGAGAAACGTCGAAGGTGGAGAACAAAGTTATGCAATCATTTCGTACCATAACGATTCCGTAACATAATATACTAAGCACATCAATATAGGGATAATGAAACTCAATGGTAAATAGAAATTAAAATTTTAAGGTTATTGGAAGCTGTTATACTTTTTTTTTTGATAAAAATACTATTACGTTTGCTTTGTGTGAAAATACTGTGCAGTCACAGGTCGTTGATTTCATAACATTGGCATATACTCTAAAGAGAGGTTAGCATTGAAAAATCACAAATGGGCCATACACATGCGATTTCCGCATTTCTTGATGAAAACTAAACAGTGCGTATTCGCAAACAAGTCCTTAGCTGTGAAAAGATGGTTCAACGTTGTCGTCTAACCGACCGCCAACACTGTCAGATGTAGGAAAGTTTGAGCTTGCAGTTTACCAAACTAATGTTGTATTGAAGATTGCTGTGTCACAAAGCGTATCGTTGTGGGGTTGCATTGACCAAGCAACCGATCGGCGCATTGTTCCGTTCTTTCGCATTCTTAAAGGTTTTAAGTTCACTGATTGAAAATAACCGGCACCAACACACTGGGATCTTTCAGGACCACTTTAACCCTTTCCCAAACAAGACCTGATTTTGACGTCCTTAATAGAAAAGGCTTAGGAAAACATTGAGACAAAAGAAGAAACTGCTGACAACCAGCAGTTTCTCCTTTTGTCTCAATATTTTCTTAGCTTTTTTTTCACAAATTCTATCTTTAACAACATCAATATTGTCATCTGCAGCAGCTTTTGAATAAGACCGACCCAAAAAATTGTCATTTGGGAAAGGGTTAAACATGCAGGCATCCAAATACAGGAATAATCTCAAGAAACACAGATTTGGACCCTACAAGTTGTATACGCAGTATTGACACTATTATGCGATTTTCGAAACAGACGGTACTGCTACATACGCCAGAGGATTAACTAGTCTATAATAGTGCGACCTAAAACCTTTTGAATGTTTGTTCTTTAAGATGTTGAGTGGCCGTTCATGTCAAAATCAGGATATCAATATCATGATACTTTTACTATCGAGATACTTTCAACAAGTATCGGTATACTTTAAACAAGTATCGGTATACTTTCAACAAGTATCGGTATACTTTCAACAAGTATCGGTATACTTTTTACAAGTATCGGTATACTTTTTACAAGTATCGGTATACTTTCAACAAGTATCGGTATACTTTTTACAAGTATCGGTATACTTTCAACAAGTATCGGTATACTTTCAACAAGTATCGGTATACTTTCAATGAGTATCGAGATGATAAGGGGATCTGTATACTTTCTACAAGTATCGGTATACTTTCAATAAGTATCGGTATACTTTGATGAAGTATCGGGATACAAAAGATATCTACCAACGCATGGCAATGTAAGTGTGAAGTATCATGATATATGTGTGAAGTATCATGATATATGTGTGAATTATCATTATATAAGTGTGAAGTTTCATGATATATGTGTGAAGTACCATGATATATGTGTGAAGTATCATGATATATGTGTGAAGTATCATGATAGAAGTGTGAAGTTTCATGATATATGTGTGAAGTATCATGATATATGTGTGAAGTATCATGATATATCTGTGAAGTATCATGATATAAGTGTGAAGTATCATGGTATATGTGTGAAGTATCATGATATAAGTGTGAAGTATCATGATATAAACTTGTGTGAAGTATCATGATATAAGTGTGAAGTATCATGATAGAAGTTAGATGTATCATGATAAAAGTTAAAAGTATTACGATAAAAGTTAAAAATATCATGATACTTTCAGTTTATACATGTCGAATTCTAGCCAACCAATGGAATTAAGTTTTACAATTTCACCTCGCGTACCTTTAAAATTTTCGAAGAACGAGATACAAGGTTTTGCATTTGCAACGATATTTTTCATTTTTCTCGGAATATTCCAGTGTGACGGTGCTTTGTAATGATTTATGCAATTCTTTTTTTAATTCAAAGTATTTTTATAGGATTTTTCTTCATACAAACAAAAAATACACTGTTAATATAAATCTTGGTGATCCTGTAAAGACTAACTGGTATTTTATCTCAGCAATAAAAAAAAACTTCACTTTAATTTTGTTTTAAATCTATAAAGGGAGGCTATTTTTGTAAAATAATGAACAAATTATTGCTAGGGGATTTCTTTTCTCTTCATTATTTACTTTTATTTTTAATTATTCTCCGATTTAAATATTGTAGTCTATGAAGTCTATAGAAGTCTATGAAGCATAGAAGAAATATGCACTCAGAGCTCTCTAGATCCTGAGTCATTACTTTTTAGCAAAAAACACTGTAGGATCAAATTCGGTAGATGGATTGAACCTCTAAAAAATTGACGTCACTTTAAAAGCGGTTTTCCCTATAACGTCATGATCGATGTCATTAAAGCGGCATATTTCAACAAAAACGAGATTTTGGTAAATTGTAAAAAGACATTTGATAGGTTCTTTACCATGTGTCAATTCAAAGAAGTATCGGGATACCCTATGTATCCCCATATTTATAGAAATTATCGTGATACTTCTAGTATCTCGATACTTGTTGAAAGTATACCGATACTTGTTGAAAGTATACCGATACTTGTTGAAAGTATACCGATACTTGTTGAAAGTATACCGATACTTGTTAAAAGTATACCGATACTTGTTGAAAGTATACCGATACTTGTTGAAAGTAAACCGATACTTGTTGAACGTATACCGATACTTGTTGAAAGTATACCGATACTTGTTGAAAGTATACCGATACTTGTTGAAAGTATAACGATACTTGTTAAAAGTATACCGATACTTGTTGAAAGTATACCGATACTTGTTGAAAGTATAACGATACTTGTTAAAAGTATACCGATACTTGTTGAAAGTATACCGATACTTGTTGAAAGTATACCGATACGTGTTGAAAGTATAACGATACTTGTTAAAAGTATACCGATACTTGTTGAAAGTATACCGATACTTGTTGAAAGTATACCGATACTTGTTAAAAGTATACCGATACTTGTTAAAAGTATACCGATACTTGTTGAAAGTATACCGATACTTATTGAAAGTATCTTGATAGTAAAAGTATCACGATATTGATATCCTGATTTTGACATGAACGGCCACTCATAAACAAGTTTATAGAAGAAATTTGAGTAAATTTTGGAGATTTTGTGGTAAAATATTAAACCGATTCCGATACCCCTATATTGTTGTGCTTAGTATATAATTTTGTCATAGTACCATAGTTTGGTCATTTCGTATCATATTTTCGTACCAAGTTTGACAACTTATGATGGATTGAAAACCTGAAGTTGGACTTTTAATAGAATTGAAATAATCTAAATAACCTTTTTCGTCTCTTTCAGCTTGTAGCCAGGGAACATCCGTTTGTTGTATGGATGGACGCAAGTATCAGATTCAAAACATCCAACATCGATGTATTGTTGGAAAGGACAAGGGACCAGGGTGTTCTTCTTGTAAAGTCATGGTTTGCAATTGCCTCGCAAACATCCATAGAAACATTTAGATTTTTAAACGAAGCCCCGTGTTTATACAACCGAATGTCCGAACTCTCCGCCAATTTTATCATGTTTTACCACACTCCTTTTATTCGGCAGTATTTGATGAAACCCTGGGTTTCGTGTGCCCTAATTAAGGGTTGCATGGTTACCCATGAAGATGTTCATGAAATTGTCAACTGTGATGGACGACGGCATTATTTT
Source organism: Fragum sueziense (assembly GCA_963680895.1). Taxonomy (NCBI): domain Eukaryota; kingdom Metazoa; phylum Mollusca; class Bivalvia; order Cardiida; family Cardiidae; genus Fragum; species Fragum sueziense. The sequence continues at coordinate 49,800,215 of OY804597.1, forward strand.
CATTGCCATCGTTTTGATCAGTCGATACTAGGAATTCTGATGTACAGGCTTTTTAACAAGAGCATTGCGAAACACTTAATGCAAAATGGCAGATATCACGAGGTTTGTAGGGGTTGCAAACATAAGAAATAAGCTGCGATATTGAATAAGGGACCTAAAGCCAATTGGGACTTTCATATACCCTGATCTTATTGTACCATAATATCTGATAATCGACCAAGCTTCTAAGGATGACTTCGACTCGAACTATAGCTCAAGCTATCATTGGGAACCAGTGCTGTTCTATCCGTTAGATCCATCCCTGTTTCATGTCGGCCAATCAAAATCTTTGTTAACTTGACACTGAGTTGTCCACTGTTTATCCGAGGAGTTCCAAATGGCGAAATGGCTCGGCATTAGTTTTTGTGATAGTCAGAATAGTCTTTCGGCCATGACGTCAAATAGCTAGCACTATTGTTGTTCGATTGGAGCGATAGTTACAATAACTTAAGCTGTAGTCCGAATCGAATTTCGCCTATGTTGCAATTACCACTGTTTATTGAAAAGCCATAGACGCATGGATCTTGAACAGAATGTGCTCATGACATGTTAGTCTCAAATGTTTTAGGGAGTATTTTTCATCATTTAAACACATCGGCCTACCCGCGGGAAAAAAGAGACAAACAATAAATACATGTGTATGCAGTCTGGTTGTATTCCGAACTTTGAAATATTCTACAACAAAATTATTAAAACTTTTTCATGTATATACATACCTTGATATTGTTTTTATATTTGTATACTTTTTATGCCCCCATATCGAAAGATCGGTGGCATATTGTTTTACTCCTATCTGTCTGTCCATCCGCCTGTCATTCCGAAAACTTAAGGTGAAAATTTAACATAAGCGTTTTCGGGGGCACTAGTGTTTCACAAGCACATCTTGTTTTGTACTAAAATTCATATAATAGGTCCCACCCCGAAGAATCCCCATTGTTTTGCAAATTATGTATGCCACTTCTAATGACTACTTTTTTGCATTATTTGTGGCGTACAACACATTTGTTTCTCTAAATGCCGCTATAATAGATTCAAAATTACACTAGAATGATTACAGTTGGTTTGGTTTTACAAAACAATTGTAATCATTTTCGTTTAATTTTGAATCTATTATACAACCTGAATGCTTAATTTGTTCACGTGATTGACCTTTCACTAGAACGTAAATAGATGTTACATCGCTACTTTCGTTATATCAGGTATAAGTGAGGCAAGTCGTTTTAACCCTTTCCAAATCAAGATTTGGTTTTGACATCCATATGAAAATTGGCTTGGGAAAACATTGAGGCAAAAGAAGAAAATGCTGAAAATCAGCATTTTCTCCTTTTGCCTCCATATTTTCGTATCTCTATTGTGCATGAATCAACATTTCTTTTATTGTCTGAAGCATCTTTTGTATATGTTGACCCAAAAATTGTGCTGTTTGGGAAAAGGGTTAAGAATTTCTCGAACAAAAACATTTCGGACTGGTTGAAACTGAAAGGTATATCTGTTGACAAAAGAAATAAAGAAGAATTGAATATGAATACTAAATATATTTGAGCCGGGATCTGGAAAAAGGTCGCGCTTATAGCATTTGAGACCGTCATGTTTCAAGGCCACCATTTGTGCAAGTGCAGTCTGACCAGGATCAATGCTACTCCTCTACTGTTGCTATGGGTCGATGAAGTAGCTATTGGAGAAGAACATGGTTCTAGATCAGACTGCGTGCAGACAAATGAAAAAAATGAATATGAATATATTGTTTATTATGTATACAAATGATGCATCTTCGCTAGCCAAGGATGAACTCACCTACGTTTGTATTCACCCTTGGCGGATTTAGTCAAATTTTCTCGAAATCGCTAAACGCCGCCTAGCGGTTGTCCTGCTGGTTGTTATTGAGTAGCAACCAATCAAACGTCGCGTTCTAAACGCATTTGACGTTATTTCGTCCATTATTGACGACATCATTGACGCGCGTTCTCCTTCACGTTCTGAGCCTAAGGACTAAGTAAAAATAGCTGCTTTTTGGTCGAGTTGTCGCAAGTATAATAGAGTCTAGTTCATCAAATAAAAATAGAAAATTGCTGTTTATTGAAATTGTCGGTAAAATCGTTCATCTTCGCGTTTTTTGAGTTACAAAAGCAATGCTTTTTCCCGCCCGTTGTCAAGCACTGTTTACCCATAACAAATATATGTATCGAGTCATCTGATTGGTTCAACGAAAACGTTTTCCAGGACATCAAAACAAGAGTGCCTGAAAGGCACTGATATCGCTCACCTGAGTTCTTCCTGTATTTGATGGTGTGCAATATAAATTTTGTTGTAAACAAATATGTATGTCGTATCAAACTATTGTAAACTAGAACTGTCGCAAAGCGGACAAATACCCCCCACTAGCGCCTTGTCACTGAAAAAAGTGCTATGGGTCAAAAGGTTCTTTAGTTGGAGCATGGAAACGGATTTTAAACAAAGTCCAATTCTGACCTTGACCTTTGACCTTCGTGACCCAAAAACAATAGGGCACCTCCTTTGGTCATGGGCAACAACTGTGTAAAGTTTCATGATCCTAGGTCAACCAGTTCATGACCTAGAGCATGGAAACGGATTTTAAACAAAGTCCGATTGTGACCTTGACCTTTGACCTTCATGACCCAAAAACAATAGGGCACCTCCTTGGGTCATGGGCAACAACTGTGTAAAGTTTCATGATCCTAGGTCAACCGGTTCATGACTTAGAGCACAGAAACGGATTTTAAACAAAGTCCGATTGTGACCTTGACTTTTGACCTTCATGATCCAAAAACAATAGGGCACCTCCTTGGGTCATGGGCAACAACTGTGTAAAGTTTCATGATCCTAGGTCAACCGGTTCATGACTTAGAGCACGGAAACGGATTTTAAACAAAGTCCGATTGTGACCTTGACCTTTGACCTTCGTGACCCAAAAACAATAGGGCACCTCCTTGGGTCATTGGCAACAACTGTGTAAAGTTTCATGATCCTAGGTCAACCAGTTCATGACTTAGAGCACGGAAACGGATTTTAAACAAAGTCCGATTGTGACCTTGACCTTTGACCTTCGTGACCCAAAAACAATAGGGCACCTCCTTGGGTCATGGGCAACAACTGTGTAAAGTTTCATGATCCTAGGTCAACCGGTTCATGACTTAGAGCACGGAAACGGATTTTAAACAAAGTCCGATTGTGACCTTGACCTTTGACCTTCGTGACCCAAAAACAATAGGGCACCTCCTTGGGTCATGGGCAACAACTGTGTAAAGTTTCATGATCCTAGGTCAACCGGTTCATGACTTAGAGCATGGACACGGATTTTAAACAAAGTCCGATTGTGACCTTGACCTTTGACCTTCATGACCCAAAAACAATAGGGCACCTCCTTGGGTCATGGGCAACAACTGTGTAAAGTTTCATGATCCTAAGTCAACCGGTTCATGAGTTAGAGCATGGAAACGAAAAAGTCTACGGACGGACGGACGGATGGACGGACGGACGGACAGACAGACAGACATGGTGAAACCAATATACCCCCGTCTACTTCGTAGGTGGGGGGTAAAATTAAGTTTCATAATTTTCCATTGTCCAATCAAAAATTATTCAATTACACCCTAAGCCCTTTTTAAATCGTCAGTCACGTTCAAAACTGCCGCAACTACAGCTTCTCGGAGTTGTGGTTGTGTCGGTTTCGACCGGGATCAACGATTTATACCTTATCATACATGTTTCTATTTAAGTAAAAATAGCATGTCTGGAAAGCTTTAGATTGACTAGTCTAAGAATAAGTTATATGCTTCCGCATCTAACATAAATCAATATACATTAATTTATTTTTTGGAAATCATATTACAAACAACCAAATCATTGAACAAGGAAAATGTAGACTGATACGATCCTGCAACTATGCAGGTATGGTATCAGCCTAGATCTTCCGTTTTACTCTTTAAAAATTAAACAATAATTAGGAAAGCTATAAGGACATAATTCCACCAATGTATATATTTGTACATATGTTTGCCATTCCTCATGCATATTGAAATTGTGTTAAGACGAGGAACCGTAGTGTTCAAGTCTTTATTTACCAATTAAACTGTTCTGTTCTGTTCTGTTCTGTTCATAATTTCCAATGAAGACAATGAAGTCACATTAGTATTCAATCATATTGCATGTAGTAGCATAATTTGCATACATCTTTAAAATTGAATATCATGTGCTGTTCCAGTTTGAATTTTATGCTCCCCGAAAAAATTTCGGGGGGAGCATATAGTCGCCACGCTGTCCATCCGTCCGTCCGTCCGTCCGTGTGTCTGTCTGTCCGTCCGTCCACAGCCATATCTCAGCAACCCTTGGACCAAATTCAATGAAACTTCACATGTGAACTCCCTGGGTCAATACCTAGGGACCATTTTCTCCGTTAGTAAATTTAAGGCTGCGTCATGGAAAAAGGGGCCTTAGTGTAAAAATAAGTTTTTCTCTTATTTCTCTTCATCTAATGGGCAGAATTTAATTAAATTTTGTGCTCATGTAATAAATAGGATGTTCTAGACCATATTCAATAAATAATGTGTGTACAAAAAAGCTGTCATGGGAAAAGGGGGCTTAATGTATGATAGTTTTTATTTTGTGACAAACACTTATTCGGGGAGCATAATCCGTCTGTGACGGCTCTTGTTATAATCAGGATTAAACTTTTACAATTAACAATTTACAATTTTGAAACATCAGAATGATACATTACAGGTATACATACGCTTAATATGATAAGCCCCTCCTTGCCTCATCAACATTTATTATCCTATCAAAAATTTATAACCAAGTGTATGAAAAGAGTAACTCAATAAGCATTTTGTTCTCTTGGTTTAAATTGGCCCCATGGTTGATTTTTGAAGAATTTCTTTATCATTTTTTGAAGTCTGATAAGACCTACCCTGCCACACTCAAATTTTTAAACAAATCAAAAATTCACAAACAATATTATTGTTAAAAAGAGTCACTCAAGCAACATCCCTGGTTCAAATTGACCCAACAGTTGATTTTTAAAGAATTTTCTTGTCATTTCTCCTAGTCGTATAAACATCCTGCCATGCCCACATTTTCAACCAATCACAAATTTGTAAAAAAAAAAAAATAAAAACGCAGTGATTTTTTTACCTGCGCATCCTGCAACTTTTACTCATAATTTGGTCTGTCGGATGCAAAGTTTTAATTCTAGCGAGTCCCAGGATGCAACAATTTTTACAATTTCCTATTGAAAACAGTGTATTGGACTCACTAAGCTAGTAGCTGGACTCATTGATATGGAATCCAGTGAGTCCCAAGGACCCACAGTCTTAAAATTGTAAAATTATCTCTGAAACGGGTACCCAAGGAACATTCCTGGATAATTTGATATAATTTGTCCAACAGTTAAGGAGAAGAAAATTTTCAAGGATTCGTTTAATAACTTCTCCAAGTCTGATAAGCCCCGCCCTGCCGCACCTACATTTTTTGACAAATCAAAAAATTCATAAACACACATTGAAAACAGTCACTCAAGAAACAGATCTGCCAGGTTTGGTTTAAATTTGACCAATGGTTGATTTTTAAAGATTTTTTTCATGATTTCTTTAAGTCTGATAAGCCCCGCCCTGCCATGCCCACATTTTTTGACAAATCAAAAATTTGAAAACAAATTTTGAAAATGGTCATCCAAGTAACATTTCTGCCAAGTTTGGTAAAAATTTATCCATTGGTTAAGGAGAAGAAGATTTTTTAAGAATTACTTAATGATTTCTCTAAGTCTGATAAGCCTCACCCTGCCACACCCTCATTTTCTGACAAATCAAAAATTTGAAACACAGGCAGTACAGACACTCACTCAAGGAACATTCCTGCCAAGATTGGTACAAATTGGATCAACATTTGGTTTTTAAAGAATTATTTAACAATTTCTCTAAGTCTGATAAGCCCCGCCCTGCCACGCCCACATTTTTTGATGAATCAAAAATTTGAAAACAAATTTTGAAAAAGATCACCCAAGGAACATTTCTGCCAAGTTTGATAAAAATTGAATCAATGGTTAATGAGAAGAAGATTTTTGAAGAATTATTTAACAATTTCTTTAAGTCTGATAATCCCCGCCCTGCCACGCCCACATTTTTTTAACGAAACAAAGATTTATCAAGAGGCATTGAAAACAGTCACTCAAGGAACATTCCTGCCAAGTTTGGTACAGATTGGACCAATAGTTGATTTTTAAAGAATTTTCTCATGGTTTATCTAAGTCTGATAAGCCCCGCCCTGCCACGCCCACATTTTTAGACGAATCAAAAATTTGAAAACAAGTTTTGAAAAAGATCACCCAAGGAACATTTCTGCCAACTTTGGTAAAAATTGACTCTATGGTTAGGGAGAAGAAGATTTTTGAAGAATTATTTATCAATTTCTCTAAGTCTGATAAGCCCCGCCCTGCCACGCCCACATTTTTAGACGAATCAAAAATTTGAAAACAAGTTTTGAAAAGGGTCACCCAAGGAACATTTCTGCCAACTTTGGTAAAAATTGACTCTATGGTTAGGGAGAAGAAGATTTTTGAAGAATTATGTATCAATTTTTCTAAGTCTGATAAGCCCCGCCCTGCCACGCCCACATTTTTTGACGAATCAAAAATTTGAAAACAAGTTTTGAAAAGGGTCACCCAAGGAACATTTCTGCCAACTTTGGTAAAAATTGACTAAATGGTTAAGGAGGAGAAGATTTTTGAAGAATTATGTAACAATTTCTCTAAGTCTGATAAGCCCTGCCCTGCCACGCCCACATTTTTTGACGAATCAAAAATTTGAAAATAAGTTTTGAAAAGGGTCACCCAGGGAACATGCCTGCCAAGTTTGGTAAGAATTGGCCCAGTGGTTAAGGAGGAGAAGATGTTTAAAGAAATTGTTGACGCCTTCCGACGCACGACGCACGACGCACGACGCACAACGCACGACGCACGCCGGACACAGGGTGATCACAAAAGCTCACCTTGAGCATGTTGCTCAGGTGAGCTAAAAATCGGACTAAATCTGCAAAGGGTGAATACAGAAACGGCCTTACGTCGTAGATTTCACACTTGGCTTGCGAATATGCAAATGATGTCACATGTCCGAATCTCGATTATAAAAATCCATTTACAAAGATATACAATGATTTAAAACCCACAGAATCAATTCATGTTCTTTAAGAACAAAAGCAGTATTATTTCTCTTATATGTTAACGCTGTCATTTACTGTTTTTAGACATTACCGTTTCGCTATTCCGCAAGTCGACGTAACGTCATTTTAACCAACGTTATCCAACGTTATGTTGGTGCTTGACGTTGTGTTAATAAAATATGTTTACGCATAATTTTTTATGCTTGTTAAAACCAGCCCAATGTCCGATAATTTTAAAATCTGGACACTAATAAACATTTCTTATGGGAATAGTCTTTGAAAACAGTGATTTTTTTAACAAGAGTTTTCTCATTTTGATGCGATATTTTTCTTTCAGTGTGTCAATAAATCCAATTTATCGACGTTTGTTTTATTGTACAATTTAACTTTCAGAAAAACTGTTCATTGCTTGAAAAAGACTTTTTATTGTATGATTTTTATTTAAAGAGAAACAACTTTGGAAAACATTTAAGCAAAAGGAGAAATACTCATTACCAACATTTTATCCCTTGCATCAATTTTGGCAATATATCTTTTACCCAGATCAATTCTTTATTGACGTGTATTTGAGAATTAAAAGATTATTATAATTATAAGTAAGAAAATCAATCTCTTTCCTTTGAGAGACAACAGCTTTATCCTTAGTTTTTTTATGAATCCCACAAATTAAACAGTAATTCAAATTACACACAAAATAGCGCGCGTCTATGATATAACGCTAAGTACAACGAGGTTGCACGTCGGGTAGAAAAAAATGTAATTTCAAAATTATAATTGAATTTATTACACATTTATATGAATCATTTTGTATTATATACTGTTTTAAAGCTTATTATTTGTACTTTTTTGTCAGTAGTAATAGCATGTGCTGATTTTCTAGCATGGTAGAAAATTTGTAATTTTTCTACGTTTTTGTTTCAAACATAAATATTCACTCTTTCAAATATAATTCTATGATTCCTTTTTGTTGAAACAATGTACTTTTATATGAGATGAAAATCATCGAAGGGATGTAGCGGAAAATATATGAATATTAATTTTTACATACTGTAGCTGACCTATGATAAAAAAAAACGTTACATTGGTACATGCTGTCGTTGTTTACCTTGTTTTGACGCAAATAACATCTCTGATGTCGCTCATGCAAATGTCATATTTACACACGATATAAGGATTCCGACGTTGAAAGAATTCTATTGCATTTTATATCTGAATTATATACTGAGAGGCAAAAATAAGTATACACCCTAGTTCTTCAACGTTTTCTTAGAAAACGATCTATAGATTTTTACGATCTTTTAACGCCACCGAAACGTTGTCATTTGTTGGATGTAAACTTCTTGGCGTACCGTCTTTATGTCTTTCCTTCCGTTGCCAATGTTTTTTACAGGGCACAGCGTCATCGAAAAGGGGGGTTTAATCAATTAATTAATGCAATAATTCCCATTGACACAATCCCTACATTTATGAAGGGATTTTGATATTGTTTTCACAGAAAGCGCCTAGTAACCTAGGACCATGCGTGCATTGTTAATGATTTTCCATATTGTGATGCGTCATGGCAAAAGGGGGCTTGATGCAAACAAGTTATCTGGCTTAACTCCTTCTAAATTTATGAACAGGTTTTGATAAAAAATTGCACAGAATGTTCCTATGCTACACGACTAAGTGTACACTTTATTCAAAGTGTCACGTTTCATTCGTATTATGCCGCGTCATAGAAAATGGGCCTTAATGGCAAAAAGGGGCGTATTGACCGAATTTAGCGTTAGAGAAATTTTAACGTTGTGATTTGTTGTGACACATCATAAAGAAAGCGAATACGAATTTACAGCAATATTTGATGCTCCATTAAGTCGTACGTGCAAAATTTGCAAAATCGGCATGTAGCAAGAGTATATGTAATCAAGCAATTTCGTGTAAAATTTAACAACATTGTATTATTGGTCTTTCAGTAGGGATAAATTGTACAAAATTTTGAGTCGATATGATGGAAATTAAGAGAGCTATCGAAAAACAAAAAGTGTATACTTTCTTTTGCCTCTCGGTATATTTGAATTTCGTTACGCGTTACATGGAAATGTAAGTATTTTTATGAGTTAATGTAAGTTATTATTTCCTTCATATGAAATTAAATCTTATATAACATGCTGAAATTGATGGGAAAAAGTATAATTTCCTTAGATTGACTTCTATTTATGTACTTAATTAAAGTATATTGATAATTTTACGAGAATATTAAAAAAAATGTAAAAATTGCAGAATAGCGTGCGATTGACGTAGTACTGTATCGCTCCACTGGCTATTAGTTTTGTAAAATAATTGACAAGTGTAGCTTATTTGAATTTTGTGTAAAAGTTTTGTGTAAAATAGCATTTACGTACTAACTGATCAAAAGTTCTTTTAGGAATCTGCTTCAGGTATCTAAAAATACCATTTATGGTAAAATGCAATGAGCACACAAAAAAGGCATTTTTGAAGGTGAAAAATAATGAAAAGGTTGAACACGTGCCACACATGATTCAATAAACTTCACCCACGGTGGCCATCATTCATCCAATAAATTGTCTCAAGATTTCACAATATATATCCATAGAAAATTTATGTGAAATGACAACAAAATCCAGTTAGCTGATTCGGAGTAGAAGGTTTCTGAAGATTATTTAAATTTGGAAGCAGTCCATGCAGGTACGATTTCTGTGAAGTTTGCTTGAAAATGGTCCAGCAGTTTCGAGGACGATGTTTAGAGAAACAGTTTTAACGCTGACGGACACAGGGGCTTGCCATAAGTCCAGCTGGCTTTCGGCCAATGGACCGTTTAAACACCATTGTTCCGCCGGTATACCAATTATGTAGACAAACACACGCTCACTCTTTCATTCTAATCGACAACCATAGGCTCTGCAGTAAATTTTTTCAATTCAAATCCAGGGAACGATTCCAGTATCGGGGCTATGGGACTGACCAAGTATTGTCCTGTCGTCATCTGTCCGGTCACAATACCAACAGCCCATAAATTGTTTCTATCACCCGAATGCGGAAGAACCACAATAGCTCCCGAGTCTCCATGTTTAGCAAATGTGTATCCCTCAATCCCGCGAACTCCATACTGGTCACAGAGTGTTATCCCAACGTCCTCGAGAGTACATTTCAATCTGTTAACGTTTGGACCAATGATGTCAAATGCCCCGCGTGTCCAACCGGACGCTGCGCCAAATTTAAACACCAGCGTGTCATTGCAATTTTCCGGTATAGATGGAAAATACTGCGCTCTATTGAAATGTAGATAACCTGTGAACAAATAAAATAGAATGGTGATGAAACAATATATAAAATTGTTATCTCAACACCGTCCAAACAGATGATGTTTATCTACTGTTAATAGGACTTGGCAATAATCATTTGCTAGAGTGTCAGTGTTCTTACACGCCACCTCCAATTCGATAGTCCATAAGATAGAGAACGACAAATTTAGGTTTACAGCCAATGCCATTATGTGGTATCACCACAACAACAAATTAAATATAGAATAATGAAAGATGGCGCATGCTAACATTTAGTGAAAAAATAATAATGAATAATAGACATGTGCGTGATATACTCAGTTCCATAAATAAGTGTGCACTTTATTTCGTTTAATTTCTCTTTTGTTTCTTAACTAAAAATAAAACAGTTTGTGTTCATATTGTAGCTAAGAGATTGAAGAAAAAATCACACTCTTTAATTTTTTGCAAAAGGACCATTTTAGTTTGTTTTTCTTACTCAAAAGGGAGGTGGTATAAAAATAAAAGTTGCAAAACTACACAAAAACTGGTCACATTTAAATTTTGATTATATGAAGTAAATTAGAGTTGGTTTTGAATATCTTGTTTGGCTACATATGCTGTCGATACGCTGGAGTATGTGACGGTCGCATGGGTCTCAAACAACACCACAACACTACATTTGGAATGTTATTTCATTCCTGAGTGAGTGAAATAGCAAAATCCTGGATATTGCTGATATTTCGCTGTTATTGAACGTTCCTTCCTAAATGCCCCCCATACATGTTAAATCGAATACAAATTCATTCCAAAGATGGCCAGGAAAGAATTTCAACATGGCTTCTGTCAGGAAATTAACACTAAATTCAATATTGAATGGTATTGAATAAATAATGTCGATTAACTTAAGACGAAAAAAATTCTAATTTGACAAGTTTTTGTGTATTTCTGCAACTTTTTTTTTCGTACCTCCTTCGTTTGACCTTAGGAAAACAAACATAAATCGTCATCTTGCCCAAATTTTAAATATCTGGCATTTATTTGAGAATATAAGCAACAATTTGATAGCACACTCTTATATTTTTAATGAAAAGTGAGGGAAGAAATAAAACGAAAGAAAGTGCACACTTATTTATGGAACTGAGTATATATTCGTATACTGACTGACTTTAAAAAACGCATCACTGAAATTTATCCTTCAGTTCTAAGCAAAATATATAATATACTATGTAGTTTTGTGTATTTTGTCAGTGTTTTACAACTAAACGCACTAATTGCTTTTGTTCATAAACTTAATCTTGACCCTTTGCCAAACGACAAAATTAATTGGTGGTTCAGTTCAAAATGAATGCTAATGAATGTGGGATCTAGGTACAATATAGCTAAGAAAATATTAAGGCAAACGGAGATACTGCTGATAATCAGCACTTTCTTCTTTTGCCTCAATGTTTTCCCAACCCCAACCTATTAAGGGACGTCAAAACCAGGCCTTGTTCGGGAAAGGGTTATTGGATGGGGGCTACTTTCGCGAAATATTCAATGAATTAAAAATTGACTGAAGAATTATGGTTTGTAATTATATAATGAACTTTTTACCGTTTCCATTGTCTTTGGCTAATATTGCATCTCGCGGCTGCTTTCCAGGGTAAAATTTGACCAACCCAACCTCAAATCCAGGTTCGGTCCCCATTTTTCCTTTGCGGTAGTGATATTCTTGTACAAACCCAATTCCTGTCTTCTCATTGTTTGAGATTTTGTTGAGTATAGATGGGCGTACAACGTTAAGCCATTCATTACTATTGATAGACAATAGGTCGTCCGGAAGTATGACTCCATGCATTGACGTCAAATCCCACTGAATCGTCGGGAAACTCTACGAGAGGACCTAAAGTAGACGTTTTTAGGGATACTTCGGATTTAATGGCCTGTCCAATATGTGTTAAAGGGAAAATATAACCTTCACGGACATCCACAGGGACACCATCAAGATCTCTTGGAAATTCCCTTTCTCCAACAGGAACTCTTTGTTTAGGAAATTTTATATTGACATACAGAACAATACATTGCTCTTTTATCAAGTTCAGCTGGCCGTCACCTTCAAGAAAACCTACTGATTTACATGGGCTAAAATGAACCGCGTTCAAATTCTTGTGTTGGTCCATAAGGTCTTCGCCATACTTTATCAGTGCTTTTCGAACCTTAGATCCCACCTCAATATCTCTACTTTCTCTTTCTTCAATTATTTTATCTTGAACATGCTTGCCTTCTTTGCCTACGTCTCTGAATATAACTGCATAGTCATGAAGCTCTGGGAAGATTTCCTTGGCGTTTTCTTCTGTTTGTTCTGGTGTAGGTGTGATAACAACAAAGTCATATCCATCATCACTTGCTTTAGTTGCGGCAACATCGACTATTTCGCCGCATGTTTCTTTCAAAGAAGAGCAAAACCGTCTGTAAGCATCGAGACTATTCTCAGATATAAGAGTTTTCATAGTATGATAGTCTAAGACTAATTCTGAAATAATAAAAAAAGCAAATAGAGTACAAGACTGAGACGTTTAACATGATTAAAATGTTTCTTTTGTTAAATCAATTTGGCATTAAAAGGGACCAATCCTAGGTTTATTCAGGGATCAGAACAACATGGGGATAGTCAGAGTTTCCATTGTTATGAGCTGCATTGCGTGATCTAGTGCCAAAAAGAAAGAAATTTCATCGCTAGTGCCAAATTTTCACTATATATTAAAGGTCACGTTTCCCAAAATCAGTTGAAAAACGCTATGAGCAAAAACTATTAATGGAAAAGTTAACGTCTGTTAAGATGTCTGCAGAATTTTCATGCAAATGATAAAACGGTTTCTGTGGTAACGATGCCAGTCAGAATGTGTTGTACTTGTATTTTTCTTATTTGTTGAGCTTGTTATTGTTCTTGCAAGTTTTATAAAAAATTTCAAGTTTCAAATGCAAATTGCTTCTTCCTTCTGTCACTTTTTTATTTTTATTTCAAATTTAAGACAAGTCCTCTTTCAATGACCTTCAACCTAGATAACTGTGGCGAAAACGTTATATGCAGGACGACCATTTTAATTAAACTAGTTCAGGAAAACATTGAAAGAAAAGGAGAAAAAACGCAAATAATCAGCAGTTTCTCTTTTTTACTTAATGTTTACTCTTTATTTAAGCTCTAACATAAACACTTTCTATTTAAGACATTAACTGTTTTGCCGTCTGCAACAATTACTAGTTGATAATCAGCAGTTTCTCCTTTTCCCTCAAAATCATTTATGCTTTTTAGCGAGCCGGGACTTTATGTCCTCGGAGCTAATGTCACAGCCCTAGTGTCGGCGTCGGCGTCGCGTACCGTCCCGTCCCGTCGCGTCTTCACTTGAAAAACTTTAACCTGGTCTATATCTCAGGCACTATTAGAGATACAGCTTTGATATTGCACACATAGATTCTTCTCGACAAGACCTTTCATTTGGGACCTTTGACCTGCTGACCTTAACCTTGGAGTTTGACCTACTTTTAATAAACTTTAACCTGGCCTATATCTCATGCACTATTATAGATAGAGCCTTGATATTTCACACATGGATACCTCCTGCCAAGACCTTTCATTTGTGACCATGACCCTTGACCTTGTGACCTTGACCTTGAAGTTTGACCTACTTTTGAAAAATTAGCTGTTTTTGTGACAAGCTCCCGTATAGGCGAGCTACATTGTCCGCGGACAACTCTTGTTATTTATGGTATCAATTATTTTATCATCTGCAGAAAATTCTAGTTGAAAGATTTCGACATTATCGACTGAGCTGCGAAGTTATGCTAATTTATGAAAACACTTAAAGTGACATTTCACATTTATTTTTTCATAAATTTACTTTATTTTCATCTGTAAGTGCATATTTTCTTATGAAATTTGTAAGATCTAAAGCCAACTTATTGCGCCGTTTACGAGAAATATATATATATACTAGGACAAAAAAGATACGCAACCCAAATTTTTCATAACATTTTCGACAAAATATGTTTTAATGGCTATTGAGTACATTTTAATATACCCGAATCCATACGCATAAAGACAGTGCCATTTTCTTCAGATGTCGTACATTCATAACGTGATACATGGTAAATTGTTAAAAACTGATTTACCCTGCCGTGTTTTCTAGAGGACTACAATCAAAACAAATTTTCATAAAACACAAGCTAGAACATAGACAAAGAAGACGCCAAAGCGTTCACACACTTTTCACTACGCTACGCATAGCAAGGCTAGGCCAAAACCAGCGCCTAACTGCAGTACAGATGTTGTTGGTGGAAAAGGTTCAAAATGTTGTCGTAAGACATTGATGGGACAAAAAATCGACACATTTTTGACTGTATACGTTGTTGGCTCTCAATTAGACCACAACCGACAGGGCACGAGGCGGACATGCAAGAGATATGACGTCAAAACAGGACCGTAAAATCACGTTAACCCCACCTACGGGATAGGTTTAAGACTGCAACGGAGACCGCTAATAACTCGTATGGACTTCACAACTTTCGAATATCGGACCAAATTGAACGAAACAGATTGTGTTTTTCGACCTACGTCCAATTTTTTGTCGTACTGTGTTGACGCCTGGTTTAAACTGGGTGTTTTCTTACTAATGAAATTGACTACCAACAAGATTTTGTGAACTTTTCAAGGCGAAAGGTTATTGCTTTAAATGTATTAAGTTTTGTGTAAATCTGATTTGATGTCTTTGCGTAAGAAGGAATTGAAAATGAAGTTGCGTTTCTTTTTTGTTTTAGTATATTTTTTCTGCTGAATTAATTAAATTGTTGTGTTCAGATGCAGATGTAATTTGTCATTTCTGTCTTATCTTTAAAGGCACATTTTTCGCTTACAAATTACAACTTAAAAAACTAAAAGCATTTCTATGCATAAGAATAATCTATCTTTGCATTAAGACATACTTTTAAAAAATGAAATTGGAATGTTATGTACCTTTAAAGAAAAGATGCGTATTTTAAATGGGCATTCATTTCTGTTCCCGTGAAGTTTTCAGAAGCATTCTTTGTCTGAGAATTACAATTGTGTATTTTTCTGAAAGCGTTTATCTTTGATGACAAGAATAGCAATTCGTAAGAATAGTTTAACAATGAAAATCACTTTCAAGCAACTTTTCGATGAAAAGGGTAGCAAAGGTTTCAAAGGTTTAACTAGACAGCCCTGGCAGTCTGGAAGCGCTCCACAGATTGTTTGTCTTGTTGAATGCAATTTCAAAGGTTCAGGCTGCGCAAACAAGCAAATGCATGACCAAGATGAAAATTACAAGCAAGTAAGATAATATGGTCAGTAGATTCTGTGGACGTTCTGTAATGATTAGTTAATACTAATGGTTGTATAAGTGAAAAAAAAGCAGAAAATGGCAATTTTGTCAATTTCAAGGGCACATAACTCATGGCTTAAAATTCACATCAAGCTGAAAATTACACCAAGGCAATATCTTATAGTCACCAACATTCTGTACAAGTTTTGTCTTGATTGGCCAATATTTGTAGTTGCTAGAGTGAAAACAATGTCAAAATAAAGCCGAAAAAGGCAATTTTATCAATTTCAAGGGCACATAACTCATGACCTAAGATTCACATCAAGCTGAAAATTACACCAAGGCAAGATCTTATGACCATCAATATACTGTACAAGTTTTGTCTTGATTAGTTAATATTTGTAGTTGCTAGAGTGAAAACTAAGTCAAAATACTGCCGAAAATGGTAATTTTGTCAATTTCAAGTGCAAATAACTCATGAAATAAGATTTAGATGAAGCTGAAAATTATACAAAGGTAAGATCGTATAGTCACAAACATTCTGTCTTAGTTTTGTCTTGATTGGTAATTATGTGCAGTTGCTAGAGTGAAAACAGTGTCAAAATAGAGCCGAAAATGGCAATTTTTTCAATTTCAACGGCACATAACTCATGATGTAAAATTAAGATCAAACTGAAAATTATACCAAGGCAAGATCTTATGGTCACCAACAGTCTGTACAAGTTTTGTCTTGATTAGTAAATATTTGTAGTTACTGGAGTGAAATCAAAGTGAAAATAGAGCCGAAAATGGCAATTTCGTCAATTTCAAGGGCACATAACTCATAATATAAAATTCAAATCAAGCTGAAAATTATACAAAGGCAAGATCTTATGGTCATCAACATTCTGTACAAGTTTTGTCCTGATTAGTCAATATTTGTAGATTTTAGAGTAAAAATAAAATCAAAACCAGTTATTTTTGACATTCAAGGGCAAATAACTCAAGTTATTCTACTTCAATCCAAATTCTTTGAAGGAATCTGAGAGAGGGTCACCCAAGGATCATTCCTGTGAAGTTTGATTGAAATCCATGCCCAGTAGTTTATGAGAAGATTTTTAAAGAAAAAGTTTACGGACGGACGCACAGACGGACGGACGGACGCACGACGGACACAACGCCATGACAATAGCCCGCTGGCCTGTCGGCCAGTGGAGCTAAAAATTAGATTACGATAAGGCCTAAAAACATTTCATCGATAACGAACAGAAAGATTTGGACTGTGAATACCACTTCGTCACTGAGTCTTTGTTGTCCGGGAATTCTGTGCCAATTTGGGTGAACTTGGCAAATTCCGGAATTGTTCGCATATTTTAGGAATTCTTACTTCGCCCGACAAAGAAAGAATTCCTACTTTGCGCAGGACAATTACGGACTTGTACTTATTCTCACATTGCGCAGGACACATGTATAGCAAACTATATAATTTGTAAAGACGAGAATTTTATTTTTGAGTGCATATATCACGGTGGATAATCACGTGATTGAAATTTCAGAAAATCATTAATATTTTTGTTAATACTTGACCAATCTGAATTCGGTATGAGGCAGAGAAGTTGGGAAATGCAAGGAATAAGCTAGACGTGGTGTGTTTTAAAAAATATCAGCTGATAAAAAGGTTATTGAAGATCAACCAAAATTTTGGTTAATCTTCAATAACATTTTTACCAGCTGATTTTTTAAAAGACCACAACGTCTGTTTAATGTGTTCTGTCTGTCCACCTTCTCTGCTTCAAACCGAATTCAAATCGGTCTCGTAGTAAGAATGTTATTAAGGATTTTCTGAAATTGTTGTAACACCTGATTATCCACTAAGTGTACATGTATATGCTGGCGACAACTTTTTTCAAATAGCATAAATTTCTGGAGAATGGCTGAACAATCTGAGTGGTGCGTTTGAAGTGTGGCTGAGTATATTTAAACAAGCATTTTTTTTCATATTTGCATTTTTAAATGGTGCTTGTCTACACAATTCAAACTAGCACGGTCTGGAGATCGGGGTTCTTATGAGTATATGGTAAGTTATATAGCTATTGTACACTATCACAGGTATTTTATTGGTTGCCGATCTGAAGATCGGCGACCAGTGGAACGCGTTTGCGATATGACCGTGCAGAGTATGTGTGGCTATTATTGTACAAAATGTTCGATCTTTTGGTTGAAACTAGTTAAATTGTTTGTTGATAATACTATACTAGAGGAAAGAAAAAACGCAACAACTATTATTTGCTATTTCTCTTGATTCTTTAATGTTATTGAGTCAAAAATGTAACTAATTATTACAGGGTACTGTACCTTGATATTAATATTTGTGTTTACGTTAGAACCTGTCTTACCTGTGAGATAACGTCAAAATAGACGTTTACACGTTTCTCAAGTGCAAACCTTTAAATATCCGAACTTTACATAGAACTCTTTTAATTTGTGTAGATGCACGTCGACTCGACAAAATGCAATGATTTTTTGTATGGATTAAATCCCTAATATCGTTTTGCAACTTATTCAAAGACGTCGTCCGGTAGCAATTGTGATGTTTACGAATGGAACATCTCAACCCGCAGTTGCTGCTGACTTTGGTGTACATTGGTTTACAAAATATTGCTTGAGATAACGTCTCAGAACTAATGGAACAACTGGTGGTCGCCCGGAAAGCGGTCGTCAATGTCTAACGTCGTGACGTCAGTACCATAACGTGCGTTTATTTTACCTACGGAAACAAATTCTGTTATCGAGAAAAACTGTTGATGCTATTCATGAACAGTACATCAATCAAATTTCAGCCAGGTATCGTTATAGTCCGTTTGGATTGCGTGAAAGAACGCATTTAACGTTGACGCCAAACCGCTCTCGTTTAAACGGATATTGATGGCACGTACAACCTGTGACATTGGTGAAACTTTGACACAAGAAAGTCAAATGATTAAGTTTTACTATGCATTGAAAAAAGTATGCGAATTATGGTGATTTTGAGAAAAACAAAAACAAAACGCATGACCAAATTATTTTTTTGTTGCGTTTCTTTTTTCCTTTAGTATACTTACAATAAAAGCATGTTTCTTTTACATGCTAACACCATTTACGAGAAATAAAATGCATGAAACATGCATTTGTATATTATTTTAATTTCTTCCAGATGCGAATAACTAACCGCTCAATCACGTGACTGGATCGGTCCATAGAAATGCCGAAACACAG
Source organism: Fragum sueziense (assembly GCA_963680895.1). Taxonomy (NCBI): domain Eukaryota; kingdom Metazoa; phylum Mollusca; class Bivalvia; order Cardiida; family Cardiidae; genus Fragum; species Fragum sueziense. The sequence goes on from OY804597.1 coordinate 49,819,242, forward strand.
GACGAAATGAAATGCATCATATAAACTATTGTTGTCTATGCTTAAAAATAACAAGAAGAGAAATTTGTATGGAGTTTTGAATAAATAACGGTAATATATATTAGCTATGAACTAATCCGTTAAAATATCTGGGGCTTTTCCTTTTAACACGTCATGTATTAGTAACTACATGTACTAATTCATTTTATGTAAAAAAGTGTTTTTTGAAAAAAATCATGGTTACAACCGCTCCGCACTTAGCCATCGATATAGTTTATAAAATATGGGATAGCTATGAGATAGGTATAAGACGATCATATCCGCGAGCTAATAAAACATGCAAATTTCTTCATTTGCATATCAATGAATATTTAAAAAAAATGACCATTTATTATAATAAAAATCCTTAAAAACGAAAACAAAATGTTACGATCTGAATGCTGAAGAATACAGAAATTCAGACAAATTGTAACTTATAGTTTGTGTTCATGTGTCGATTCAACACTAAGGTTCTTTTATTCAAGTAATTTCACAGATTCAATGCCTTTCTGATACTCTTACATACAATTGGTAACAAATTATGTGTGGATATTTATGATCTATTTTATTTCAATTCAAAAAGAGGAGAAAAATATTTAGCAATTTAAACTCTGACTGCAGTGACTGTGAACTTGCCATGAATTGATAATCCATCAAAATGACAACTTTTCTGATTTGTTTAACCTACTGACCAGTATAATTTTAGAGAGAAGCTTATTGTTAATATAAGAAATTTCAACCATACTGAGGTGCTTTGATACTTTTCCAAATTGAAAGTTTCTGTCCAAAATAAACAAGACTATAGTTCACAACTACGAGATGCATTGGCGACAAAGGCAAATAGCTGTACATAAAAGGTCTGAAATGAAAGCATTTGTAGTTTTCTCTGCAATTCGACTGTTATGCATAAAACTTTCTGGAAGCATTCAGCTATAGAGACAAGAGCTATAGAGACAAGAGTGTTGACCTTTTAGGAAACCACACTTGATTCTCTTTTGACAACATCAAGTTTGACAGAGATGGTACATGCATTTGCTTTCCAAACACTTCCATTGTCCACAAGCATGTCCTCCCTGGAAAACTGACCTTAACATGTTCTAAAAGAAGTAGCCCTCGTTGGCGAAATAGATCTAGCATAAAAGTTATTTCTGCAAATAATGAGAAATCATGCTGAATCCACATCGAAACAAAATTTGCGTGCTTAATCAATCATACATGATTATAACAAAATGGTCAACAAAACGTTCTGATTTGTCCATTTCTATTTGTTTGTAAGTGTGACTAAATAATCGAGTATAGCATTCTATTTTTTTAAAAAAACTAAAGTTGCAACTGTTTTACACTCAAAAGTTTTCAACTCAAAATAAATTGTGGGAGGAAATAAGGCTGTAATGCAAGCTTTTATCAAAATATTCTTTTAAAGACATTCTGTTTAAAATGTACTCATATATGTGTATATAATTATTTATTAATAGTTCTTGATTATATTATTTCATTTTAAGGCAATAAAATATAATAAATCTTACAAATATTCAGTTTTTTCCCTCCTGTAAACTCTTGCAAAACAAAGTCACACCCCTTTCGCACTGAGCCATCGATATGTTTAAGTAATCGAGCATACCGATTTCTACAATACACATATGACAAACAAACAAAGGTCATAATATGACACTATCCGTAAACATAGTCACCAACATCATTAGCATCACGTTGCTAAATATAAAAGTAAACTTCGGACAGACGGAATATCAAACAGGAAGTGAACAGATTAAAAGAAGTCTACCATTTATCTTCTACAACTATTCCACATATGGTTGAATAGTGAATTTGAATAACTTACCAACTTTGCGAGTCGTGTAAGTTATCTAGCATGACGATTTTTACTATACATGCATGATCGACAAATAAAGGCCATATTAATATGACTACCATTACGGTTGCCATTACCTATAAGTCTAACATTTATGTTCAACAAATGGTTGAAGAGCGAATCTGAAAAACTTACCAAAATTGCGAGTGGTATCCGACTCAGAAGGGGAAGGTGGAGAGCATGTAGGACTCTCATTGCCATCTGCAAGTATGGTAAGAAAATATACTGAGAGGCAAAAGAAAGTATACACTTTTTGTTTGTCAATATCTGTCTTAATTTCCACCATATCGACTCAAAATTTTGTAATTTTCATTTCTACCAATAAACCAATTTTTTAGTGTTGATAAATTTTACCTGAAATTGCTTGACTACCCATACTTATGCTACATGCCGATTTTGCAAACTTTGTACATGTGACTTAGTAGAGCATCAAATGTTGCCGTTAAACATGATTTGATTTCTTTATTCTTTACCACAACAAATCACAACGTTAAATTTTCTCTAACATTATAACACAATTCTCGGTGGCTGGTAGAAATCAACAAATAAGCCACTTTTTTTGCATTAATATGCCCATTTTCCTATGACGCAGTATGCTATGTAAGACATTTGACACAATATACACTTATACACTATATACGCTTTTAGGAATAATACAATGTAGTCTAGGAGCCAGGTCCTGAAATGGAACTTTTCTTGCAACCGGTGACCTATAAAATTTTGAGTGGTATTTTTTAATACAATAGGGTCCCATGCTTAAGTTAAGGGTGGATGACATGCTTAAAAGTGGTAGGATTTTTTTTAATTCAAGGTCAAAGGTCATTCGGTGCACTTCTCATACATACCTCCTAAAATATCCCATAACTTACTCATTTATTAAGCTAAAACAATTATTTTGGTATCAAAATAAAGCTAATGATTTGCACTTTGACTTACATGAATAATATACAATTTTTTTATTTTCAATATTTTTGAATATTCATAAATATAGCAAAAATTGGCTAAAAATCACCAAAAAAAGTTTTGTCTACAAGTGAAAAAAAGTTTTAAAAATACCAAAGGTATGTTTTTGTGGTTGAAATCATACTTAAAAATTGCCCAGAAACCTGTTCTTGACTTATATGTATTTCTTCACAGAATTAGTCTTTAGCTTAGGCTTGCAGTCATGGGTAAAAGTGGGTGGGGTAATTTTTCCCTAAAATTACAAAACATTCAAACATTGATGTAACAATAAATCTTATACATAAATGTGATGTTTTATAAGAATTTATTGTTTTAAAATCATATTTGCAGGGATTTTTAAAGCTTTTAATGCATATTCCTGAAAATTAACTAGAATTTTAAGAGCCAAAATAACAATTCAATAAATCAGCATACTATCGTGGTTCAGTGTCACATAAATGTTCCTATGAATATAAAGTGCGTTTAGTTAATTATATACACTTGATTTAGAAGAACTAGATGAACTTCATTTGAAATTTCCTTGTGCAAGAAATGATCTAGCTATCCAGGTTGACCATTCCATACAATATTTCATAAACATATTTCCTATCTTTTTGTATGTCCGACAACCTAGCATGGGTCTCTTTAAAGATAATTACGAAACTGCCATCATTGCAATGCTTACACCTGGTAGCCTTACGAGAACATTCGAACATGTATACATAAAATGTAATTTGGAACAGAACAGTTCCATTCTGTGAATACATATCAATATCATCTTTCTAGAAGCTGGATGTTATGATGTGTGGTTATGAAGGTCTCCAAGAGTAACCATGAACATGTTAGTACCGTAAATTCGTTAATGTACATGCCTTCAATAGGGACAACAGAGGATCTGGTCTTTGAGTTTAATTAATGTTGTTACCCAATAAGTTTTAATTGTACAAGAAATTGAACTCAATGGGCCCTATATCTCTTATTATGCAAGTTATTTATTGCATGTGACATTTTGTTACGTGTACATAGTAGAAAATAAAGACACCACAATTGTTGATCCATGCTTCACAATCCCATCATGATAACATAACTTTGTTTATTAATTCACGACTGTAATACGTATTTGAGTAGACACAGAGAAACTTTTGGTTTAAAAAAATGGAAATCTTTGGACCTGTGGTTGTTCTAACTCCACAACAATATACCTGACAAAAATCTGGACAATGTTTTACTTATTACATGGCTAAAACAAACTATTCCTAGTAAATCGTGCATCTTTCATTTGTATCTATGTCACAAAGAAATCATTGAAACTTTCCCAAACAAGACCTAGTTTTGACGTCCCTAGGACAGAATGCTTGGGAAAACATTGATGCAAAAGGAGAAAATTCTGATTATCAGCATTTTTCTTTTGCCTCAATATTTTCTATGCTATATTGTACACAAATCTAATCACCCATTTTGTCGTTTTAAATTTTAAACAAAATGAGATGAAATTTTAAACACAAAAACTTTGAAGAATTATACATTTGATCCGGAAACAAAAACGCTGCTGTTTGGATAAGGGCGCATTCGACAGGGTGGGGGTCACGTTGAGCTGGGAAAGTTTTGACAATTTGTAAAGATGTGACTTATGAATCGCTTTTAAAGCCATCATATTTTGTATTTTGACTTCAACAATTGTCCAAAATGCTTGTTACCTTTGAGCGGACATTTTTCTCAGCAAACGGTACATCATCGGCTGACATTTGGAGTCAATTTCCGTAAACAACCCTAGGTGAATACAACGCTTTGCTTACATAGCAAATATGGTGCTAGGGCAATGGTATTCAATAATGATTTGAGTGTAATTTGGAAAATCAAAATCAGAGAAATCTTTAGGATTATGAACACACACAGCTAAAACGTCTATGAGAAGAAACAAGCATTTGTGAGTGGTATAACGCATTTATAAATCATTTTACCTACGATGTTTCTGACTTTAACATATCTGCAGGACGTCCCAACATGACGTCGGCGAATTCGTTCATTACTTGCCAATTGTGTCCCAGAAACTATCTATAGAATTACCCAAGTACAGTTCAGACGCTTCTTTGAGAAATAAATGCATATGTTGAAAATGTGGTATATCGTGCAGTGGCAAATATATCGAAAAGATATGAATATTAGATGTGTAAGACAGACTTTCCTGACTTATCCATCTCAGACCTAGGTTGTGCTGCTCAACATGACCCTATTGTGCCATAACAACCACAAAATGCGCCTTAATGCATGAACTTAGTTTTTGTATCCTATAATATCATTACAGTTAGTAGATCTACATAAATGAAAAAGTTATGACATAATTCAGGATACTTTATAAACAACCCTCCTACATACCAAATGAGCTTTGTATGTTAAATACTTTTGGAGAAAATTTCTATGTTAAAGTTTGGACAGACAGACAGACGGACGGACGGACAAGAGTAAAACAATATGCCCCCAATCTCTCGATACGTGGGCATAAAATATATGGTCCCATATATATTTTCTGTATGAAGATTAATTCAGTATATTCCTATACATGTATTTGTAAGCAATAAACTGACCAGTATCTGAATCTACCATCACCAGCATGCCATGTATGGACCAAGGATGACAACAATGATTTAGTTCCTGTAAGAATGCGTAAAGATCCTGCACCTCTAGCTTTGCTTGACATCACACAATGCTCGTGTTAAACTGACTGCCACATGCGAAGGTCTAAGTGTCAAAGAGAAGATCTTTTATGCACTGATGCATTTGTTTGTGAGTCAGAACTGTGTAAAGACTTGAGTATCTTGATGCATCAGACAGTGATAAGGATGAGTATACATGGCATGAGTTGAGTGTATTGAAGTGATTAGTATAGGGTAGCTGTGGACTTTACAAGTCTGGTTATTGCATCATGTGTCTAGTTGTTATTGCAGTTGTTGTTGATGATGGTGATGATGAGGATGAGGATAGTGTTGTATATAAAGACACATATATTACTTATATTTAGTAAAGTATACAAGATACATAAAATGAACAAAACAATGAGTTTATGCATTACCTCTACTTTACGCAACTATCATGCAGAAGACATTTCGGTCGTCGTTTGACAAATAAAACTCTATAAAATGGTCTTACTTTCTAAAATGCACATCACTGGCTTTCTCTCATGAATTCATATATAATTCAGCCTAATCTTGAAAAAAGATGTCTTTGTGAAACACGAATGCCCCTGAAAAGGCCAATGAGAAGTTTGTACGTTAAGCTTTTAAATAAATGCTTGATAAGGTTTGTGTGTGAACTCCCTTTGGAGAAAAGGCCAATGTTAAGTTTTCACGTTAATTAGTTTAAATGTTAAGTTTTCATGGTAAGGGTTGAAAAGGATTAATGGAAGACCTTGGGGAAAGTCATATTGCATGGAACAGATAGATATCATTGAAAGAAGGTTACACACCAAATTTGAGCTTTGCATGTGGAATACTTTTGGAGAAAAGGCCAATGTTAAGTTTTCATGTTTAGTCTAGGAGCCAGGTCCTGGAATAGAACTTTTCTTGCAACCGGTGACCTATAAAATTTTGAGTGGTATTTTTCAATACATTAGGGTCCCATGCTTTGGTTAAGGGTGGATGACATGCTTAAAGGTGGTAGAATTTTTTTTAAATCAAGGTCAAAGGTCATTCGGTGCACTTTTCATACATACCTCCTAAAATATCCCATAACTTACTCATTTATTAAGCTAAAACAATTATTTTGGTATCAAAATAAAGCTAATGATTTGCACTTTGACTTACATGAATAATATACAATTTCTTGATTTTCAATATTTTTGAATATTCATAAATATAGCAAAAATTGGCTAAAAATCGCCAAAATAAGTTTTGTCTACAAGTGAAAAAAAAGTTTTAAAAATACCAAAAGTATGATTTTGTGTTTGAAATCATACTTAAAAATTGCCCAGAAACCTGTTCTTGACTTATATGTATTTCTTTACAGAATTAGTCTTTGGCTTAGGCTTGTAGTCATGGGTAAAAGTGGGTGGGGTAAATTTTCCCTAAAGTTACAAAACATGCAAACATTGATGTAACAATAAATCTTACACATAAATGTGATGTTTTATTAGAATTTATTGTTTTAAAATCATATTTGCAGGGATTTGTAAAGCTTTTAATGCATATTCCTGAAAATTAATTAGAATTTTAAGAGCCAAAATAACAATTCAATAAAACAGCATACAAGATGGATACAGGTCATACATGTATGTATCAACACCACAATGTCAAAATAATGACCCTTAATGAATATTTATCAAGTATCTAGAACAATTAAATAAAACAAGACTTAGATTAGCATAGTCGGCAGCTGAAAATATTCCTCTTTCTATCTTACGGGTAAAGAAAATCAAAAAGACCCTTGCCAGATTTTCAGGAATCAGAACAGCATGGGGATGGTCAGAATTTGCTTTGTTGTGTAGTGCATTGGTTTTATAGACCCAAAAGGAAAGCCATTTAAGAGCTGGAACTAAATTTTTCAATATCAAGGTTCAGTGTCACATAAATGTTACTATAAATATAAAGTGCGGTTAGTTAATTATATACACTTGATTTAGAAGAACAGACTTAATTTAGAAGAACTGAATGAACTTAATTTGAAATTTTCTTGTGCAGAAACGATCTAGCTATCCAGGTTGACCATTACATACAATATTTCATAAACATATTTTCTATCGTTTTGTATGTCCGACAACCTAGCATGTGTCTCTTTACAGATAAATACGAAACTGCCATCATTACAATGCTTACACCTGGTTGGCTTACGAGAACATTCGAATATGTATACATAAAATGTAATTTGGAACAGAATATTCCATTCTGTGAATACATATCAATATCATCAGTCTAGAATCTAGATGTTCTGATGTGTGGTTATGAAGGTCTCCAAGAGTAACCATGAACATGTTAGTATAGTATATTCGTTTATGTACATGCCTTCAATAGGGACAACAGAGGATCTGGTCTTTGAGTTTAATTAATTTTGTGACCCAATAAGTTTTAATTGTACAAGAAATTGAACTCAATAGGCCCTATATCTCTTATTATGCAAATTATTTATTGCTTGTGACATTTTGTTACGAGTAAATAGTAGAAAATAAAGATAGGCCTACCACAATTGTTGATCCATCCTTCACAATCCCATCATGATAACATAACTTTGTTTATTGATTCACGACTGTAATACGTATTTGAGTAGACACAGAGAAACTTTTGGTTTAAAAAAGTGGAAATCTTTGGACCTGTGGTTGTTCTAACTCCACAACAATATACCTGACAAAAATCTGGACAATGTTTTACTTATTACATGGCTAAAACTATTCCTAGTAAATCGTGCATCTTCCATTTGTATCTATATCAAAGAAATCATTGAATCTTTCCCAAACAAGGCCTCGTTTTGACGTCCCTATGAGAAAATGCTTGGGAAAACATTGATGCAAAAGGAGAAAATTCTGATTATCAGCATTTTCTTTTGCCTCAATATTTTCTAGGCTATATTGTACACAAGTCTAATCACCCATTTGTCGTTTTAACTTTTAAACCAACTGAGATGAAATTTTAAACACATATACTTTGAATAATCATACATTTGATCCTGGAACAAAAACGCTGCTGTTTGGATATGGGTGCATTCGACAGGGTGGTGTCACGTTGCGCGGGGAAACTTTTGACAATTTGCAAAGATGTGACTTATGAATCGCTTTTAAAGCAATCATATTTTGTATTTTGACTTCAACAATTGTCCAAAATGCTTGTTACCTTTGAGCGGACATTTTTCTCAGCAAACGTAACATCATCGGCTGACATTTGGAGTCATCGCTTTGCTTACATAGCAAATATGGTGCTAGGGCAATGGTATTCAATAATGATTTGAGTGTAATTTGGAAAATCAAAATCAGAGACGATCTTTATGACTATGAACACGCACGGCTAATACTTCTATGAGAAAAAACAAGCATTTGTGAGTGGTATAACGCATTTATGAATTATTTTACTTATGATGTTTCTGACTTTAATGTATCTGGACGTCCCAACATGACGTGGGCGAAATCATTCATGAGTTGCCAATTGAGTCCCAGAAACTATCTATAGAATTCCCCAAGTACAGTTCAGACGCTTCTTTGAGAAATAAATGCATATGTTGGAAATGTGGTATATCGTGCAATGGCAAATATATCGAAAAGATGCAAATATTAGATGTGTAAGACAGACTTTCCTGACTTATCCATCTCAGACCTAGGTTGCGCTGCTCAATATGAGCTATTTTGCCATAACAACTATAGAATGTGCCTTAATGCATAAACTTAGTTTTTGTATCCTATAATATCATAACAATTAGTACATAAATGAAAGAATATGACATAATTCTGGATACTTTATAAACAGCACTCCTGCATACCAAATGAGCTTTGTATGTTTGATACTTTTGGAGAAAATGCCAATGTTAAGTTTTGAACAGACAGACGGACGGACGAACAAAAGTAAAACAATATGCCCCCGATCGCTTGATACAGGGGCATAAAAATATATGGACCCATATATATTTTCTGTATAAACATAAATTCAGTATATTCCTACATTTGTAAGCACTAAACTGACCAGTATCTGAATCTACCATCACCAGCATGCCATGTATGGACCAAGGATGACAACAATAATTTAGTTCCTGTAAGAATGCGTAAAGATCCTGCACCTATAGCTTTGCTTGACATCACACAATGCTCGTGTTATATTGACTGCCACATGCGAAGGTCTAAGTGTCAAGGAGAAGATCTTTCATGCACTGATGCATGTGTTTGTGAGTCAGAACTGTGTAAAGACTTGAGAATCTTGATGCATCAGACATTGATAAGGATGAGTATATATGGCATGAGTTGAGTGTATTGAAGTTGTTAGTATAGGGTAGCTGTGGATATTTCAAGTCTGGTTTTTGCATCATATGTCTTGTTGTTATTGTAGTTGTTGTAGTGATGGTGATGGTGATGATGAGGATAGTGTTGTATATAAAGACACAACTATTACTTATATTTAGTAAAGTATACATGATACATAAAATGAACAAAACAATGAGTTTATTAATTACCTCTGCTTTACGCAACTATCATGCAGAAGACATTTCGGTCGTCGTTTGACAAATAAAACTCTATAAAATGGTCTTACTTTCTAAAATGCACATCACTGGCTATCGCTCATGAATTCATATATAATTCAGCCTAGTCTTGAAAAAAGATGTCTTTGTGAAACACGAATGCCCCTGAAAAGGCCAATGATACGTTTTACGTTCAGCTTTTAAATAAATGGTTGATAAGGTTTGTGTGTGAACTCCCTTTGACGAAGGCCAATGTAACGTTTTCACGTTAATTAGTTTAAATGTTAAGTTTTCATGGTAAGGGTTGACAAGGATTAATGGAAGACCTTGGGGAAAGTCATGTTGCATGGAACAGATAGATATCATTGAAAGAAGGTTACATACCAAATTTGAGCTTTGCATGTGGAATACTTTTGGAGAAAAGGCCAATGTTAAGTTTTCATGTTAAGTTTCGGACTGACGGACGGGCAGACAGATGGATGGATGGACGGACGGACGGACAGACAGACAGACGAACAATGGTAAAACAATATGCCATCGATCTATCGATGCGGGGGGGGGGGGGGTTATTCACGTAAACTGTAAACTGTGTTTCCTGTGTATGAGCTATTTGGTTTCAGCGCTAAATTCCTTTTCATTTGGCTCTATAAAAGCAATGCACTACCCAACAATGCAAACTCTGACCGTCGCCTTGTTGTTCTGATTCCTATAAAATATGGCACGGGCCTGGGGAATATTTTCAGCTGCCGATTACTATTATATAGATACTTCATAGATACTCGCTTTAAGAGTCATATTTTTGACATTGTGGTGTTGATATAATCTGTATCCATCTAACATGTTGTTTCATTGAATTGTTATTTTGGCTCTTAAAATTCAAATTAATTTTCAGGTATATGCATTAAAAGCTTTACAAATCCCTGCAAATATGATTTCGAAACAATAAATTCTAATAAAATATCACATTTATGTATAAGATATATTGTTACATCAATGTTTGCACGTTTTGTAATTTTAGGGAAAATTTACCCCACCCACTTTTACCTATGACTACAAGCCTAAGCCAAAGACTAATTCTGTAAAGAAATACATATAAGTCAAGAACAGGTTTCTGGGCAATTTTTAAGTATGATTTCAAACACAAAATCATACTTTTGGTATTTTAAAAACTTTTTTTTCACTTGTAGACAAAACTTATCTTAGTGATTTTTAGCCAATTTTTGCTATATTTATGAATATTCTAAAATATAGAAAATCAAAAAGTTGTATATTATTCATGTAAGTCAAAGTGCAAATCATCAGCTTTATTTTGATACTAAAATAATTGTTTTAGCTTAATAAATGAGTAAGTTATGGGGTATTTTAGGAGGTATGTATGAAAAGTGCACCGAATGACCTTTGACCTTGATTTAAAAAAAATCCTACCACTTTTAAGCATGTCATCCACACTTAACAAAAGCATGGGACCCTAATGTATTGAAAAATACCACTCAGAATTTTATAGGTCACCGGTTGCAAGAACTTTAAATTTAACCCCCTTTGTAAAAGCTGGCTCCTAGACTAGTTAAGTTTCGGACTGACAGACGGACAGACAGATGGATGGATGGACGGACGGATGGACGGACAGACGGACGGACAATGATAAAACAATATGCCATCGATCTATCGATGTGGGGGCATAAAAACGACTAATTCGTGGTCTTATTTCTATCTATATTAAAATTTCGCTATATAAACATTTAAAGTGACCATCTTGAATTTTGTTTGCCATTTTGAACAAAAGGAGAAAGATAATTTTGAAAAAAAGATATTTCAGTATCTCTAATAAGTATGTAATACTAGAGATATTGTTTTATTCACTTTTTTAAAAACTGTAATCTGTGTTTTCTGTGTATGAGCTATATGGTGTCAGCGCTACATTCCTTTCCCTTTGGCTCTATATAAAAGCAATGCACTACCCAACAATGCAAACTCTGACCGTCCGCATGTTGTTCTGATTGCTATAAAATATGGCACGGGCCTGGGGAATATTTTCAGCTGCCAATTACTATTATATAGATACTTGATAAATATTCGCTTTAAGAGTCATAGTTTTGACATTGTGGTGTTGATATAATCTGTATCCATCTAACATGCTGTTTCATTGAATTGTTATTTTGGCTCTTAAAATTCAAATAATTTTCAGGAATATGCATTAAAAGCTTTACAAATCCCTGCAAATATGATTTCAAAACAATAAATTCTAATAAAATATCACATTTATGTATAAGATATATTGTTACATCAATGTTTGCATGTTTTGTAATTTTAGGGAAAATTTACCCCACCCACTTTTACCTATGACTACAATCCTAAGCTAAAGACTAATTCTGTGAAGAAATACATATAAGTCAAGAACAGGTTTATGGACAATTTTTAAGTATGATTTCAACCACAAAAACACACCTTTGGTATTTTAAAAACTTTTTTTTCACTTGTAGACAAAACTTATTTTAGTGATTTTTAGCCAAGTTTTGCTATATTTATGAATATTCTAAAATATAAACAATCAAAAAGTTGTATATTATTCATGTAAGTCAAAGTGCAAATCATTAGCTTTATTTTGATACTAAAATAATTGTTTTAGCTTAATAAATGAGTAAGTTATGGGGTATTTTAGGAGGTATGTATGAAAAGTGCACCGAATGACCTTTGACCTCGATTTAAAAAAAATCCTACCACTTTTAAGCATGTCATCCACCCTTAACCAACGCTTGGGACTATAATGTATTGAAAAATACCACTCAAAATTTTATAGGTCACCGGTTGCAAGAACTTTTAATTTAACCCCCTTTGTAAAAGCTGGCTCCTAGACTAATGCATTTTCATGGTATTTAACACCTTGGAAAATTTCATGAAAATCGAAACATCCCAACCAAAGTTACGGCGAAAAAAATGCCCAATAATGTCCCAAGTGCAACGTAAAAAGCGTGACATTTTGATTCATTCATCAATTTCAAATGTTGTTTTAAGAAAAGCGTGATGCTCTATGTACCTAAAAGATCCTGCAATTGGAAAGTAATCAATTAAACTCAAGGTCCTTATGTAATTCAGTTATGCGGCACCATATTTGCTAGTTCAAAGTTAAGCAATAATGATGATACCCCCTGTAAAAAATGTTTGCTTCCGAATAACAAATTTCGAATTTGATCAAGTACATTTCATAATTTGTCATCAATATACACTTTGAAAGGTATCCTAGGCATAGCAGTATGTCTTCAGATTAATTTTCAATTGCACATAAGCTAATCTAGAGCAAGATGTGTCAGAAAATAACATCTTTAAACTACTACCTGAATTTGTCCCAAGTGCAACGCTTTGAGGTTTTAGATCCATAAACGAAACATAACCTGCGTAACATGTTGTTTTTTCTCATTTTTCAGATCAGCAAGTCAGAAAATATAATTCACGGCCAACTCTTTGCAATTATTTGCATGCTGTTATCCTAAATATTGCCGAAAGTGATGTCCCAAGTGCAACGCGTTTTTCTAAGCATACTCAGAGCATTGTTAAACTTTAAAAACAAACTTAACTTGCCATGCTATGGTTTTATCTTATTGTTAAAGTATACATCTATAAAGTAACAGCATTGGAAAAACTTTGTTATGCCGTACGGAGAAATTATTTGGAATATTAAGAATAGCTTATTTTGGCGAAAAATATATTCAGTGGAGTTTTTTTCAGGATTCAAACCTTGCAAAACAAACTTTTTTGCTTTTATTCATCGTTTATTCAATGAGGCTGTCAGTCGCAACAATAACTTAAGCTTAACTGTCTGTTGACATGTTTGAGTAACTGTTTTACAACGAACCTTGAAACGTTGCACTTGGGACAGAAAAATCTAAAACAAGAAAATCCATGCAGAAATCTTTATTGTTCCGAATAAATTGAGCGGATATGCAAAGAAAATGAAGAAGCTAACTGTAAAACTTCCCTTTAAAGGAAAACAAGTGGACACAAAATAATAAAACGAACCAATCAATACAAATATTTGGTTCATATTAGGTAAGTGCCTGCTTAGAATAAAACAAGTGTCCATTCATGGTGCAGAACATGTTTAAATGGTGTAGATTATGTTTGGTACTCCTGATGCTAAGAGATAATCTCAAAGGAACACAGTTGTTACTTTTTAGAAGATCAATACAACTACAGTTAGATCGTTGCACTTGGGACATTATTTTTATTTATGCTTTTTTCTACTTTCAGTACAGAATTTATCAATCTTATCAATTGATTTACACTTTGTCGTCAAGTAATTAAAGTTGTCCAATTTTACTATATTATGACGTCAATTACTGTGTCATGTTTGTTATTTGGCATTATCCAATGAAAGTCTATGCCATTGGTAATCACATACTCTGAGTGACACACATCCAAACATTTATAATCATCGGATTAAATCAAATTTTCTTGTTCGTCAATTCAAACAATTTACTTTTATAAGTTAACAGTGTCATATGAACTTTATAAACCCAGTAGGAAACTGTAACAGACTTAATTTTTATTCCATTGACAGCTTATGATTCGAAAATTAAATTTCTTACTGATCTCCAGATTAGGCAAGATTGGCATCGGTTAAAACATTGAGCTATGTGCAGAGAGTACCTTTTTTTATAAGTCTGTAAAATTGCTTTTTATCAATAAACTAGACAAACGAAGCTTTTAGATCGATTTCAAATCCATTTCAAAATATCTACCATACATAAACTACAAAGAAACGCTTTTAAAGAATACTTTTCATGGTAACAAAGTTAACCTTAACTTGCATTATTCCAAACATTACATTTATCATGGCGTTACCCTCACTCATTATCATGTTTATATAAAACATAGATATGATCTTTTTAAACCAGGAAACCTTAAATTCGAAGAATCTGATTTTTGTCCCAAGTGCAACATTTTTACTACCAAAGATATGTTGATGAACAGTCTTAAGATTTTCCAAGGATCAGGGAAAATATCAAATTTACAATATTATGACTCAATTCTTTGATTTACTATCATTTTCAAACCAATGGAAAACAACCAGCGTGATAAGCATACATAAATTATAGCATCCAATTAAGCGGGAATAAAGTGTGCTGTTTTGAATATTTTTCATTCTCAATGTTAAAGTTTCTAACATTTATAAGTAATTCGACATACATATGGCACATAAGTACTTAAACATTAAGTGAAAAGTGTTCTTATTTGCTACAAGAAGCCTTAATGACATATTTTTGTCCCAAGTGCAACGCATTGAGGAAAAAGGGTAGCTTTTTGAAGGTCATGTTTTACCAGATCCAATCATTGTATCGCTTCGAAATTTTCAGAGCTGTTTTGGAATGTATTGAAATTAAATAAAAATATATTAATTGCAATTTATATGTACAAATCAAATGAGTGGGATAACTTTTATGGGTAGAAACAATGCATTTCACGTAAAATGTATGAAAAAATGGTGAAAAATGTTTTTTTCATGGAATTTGCTAAAATTAACGTTTTAGAATTATGAACCAAGATATATTCAATTGAACTTGACAAATGTTTTATTTCAAACTTGTATGTAACAACTGTATGGCGCTCTGCTAAAGAAGTACTGTGTTTTGAAATAAAGTGCCGCTAATGACAAAACCATAGGAATTGCAGAAACATGGAAACTTTCAGAGAGTGTTCGCTATGAATTTCTGAAACTTCGACATCTTTAGTAATGATTTATACTGAAACTAAACAGCTACAAGGCTGTTTGAATTTTTACCTCAATGTCACACTTCATTTTTTTAACTTCACCCATATCTGTGACAGGAAGAGAAGGAAAGAAAATGTGAAATCTGCCATGCATGCAACCTTCATGAGGCCCTATATCGACATAGGAGTGATCCCACCTTTTGCACACAAATCATGTTGACGAAGACGATGATAGTGATGATGAAGAAACTAGTACCCACAATAAGTACCTTCAATAAGCAGAAGCAGTATGACATTAATCAAATCATCCTGAAGGACAGATAGATATAAAGAAAACTTTGAAAGCGTCAGTCTGTCGGTCGGTCCATCGACCACACTTTGTCCACAACATAACTCGAAAAGTATGTAAAGATGCAGAGATGTCATTGGGAGAGAGGCAGTTCACAAAAATCGTTACTTTGCCGATCATATGTTTGGTCTTTTGTCCTTTGTTAACTTTTATATGTTCTTTTTTGTCCAGAGCATAACTCAAAAAAATATGTAAGGGTTAAGTCATGAAATTTCAAAGGTATATAGATCTTACTACGGAGAGGTGCAGTGCCCAAAAACTGTTACTCTGCCGATCAAATTTCTGGAGTTATTGGTCTTTGTTGATTTTCATACGTAATGGTGTCCGGAGCATAACTCATAAAGTATGTAGTGTTAAACCATAAAATTTCACGGGTGGATAAACGAGGGACGTTTAATTAATTTTGTAACTGGGGTTCTATAAGCCATATTTATGTCGCAATTCAATTTTAAGTGTCTTCAACCCTTCGAAGTAATCCTCTTTGACACCGACTCACTTCTGAAGTTTTGAGATCAATTACTAATATACCAATAAATGGGCCTCTTTTATAACACCCCACAGACACTGGTAAATCGCACTGCATATGAAACATGAAGGCCTATACCGACGATCAGAGGCTTTTTTCGTCATCATGGGGAACACGAAATGGCCACACGGGCTTAAGCCCGGCTATAAGGGTGGATTAAGACGCTGTGCAGCATGTGTCTCTTTCAGGAAGTCTTGGACAAGATGACACCTGTGGACAGCTCCGTTGTCATTGATTTGGTACATGCCTCTTTAGCCGGTCCTAGACCTACTCATTTCGTGATATTTTTTTTACTTTCGCCGACATACATTTCTTGTATGAATAACCGGCGATAGTGGTACTATTTAAAACAGATATTTGAACAATATACCCGTTACGTTTGAACATTACCGCGTACAAAACTTTTGCAGCGCTTATAATTTTTTGGCTATTAGGGGCATTGTCTGATCTTTTCGCAACCATTGTTTGCTAATTACACGCCATAGGTGCTCATAATAGTAGATTATTGTTCAACCATATGTATAAAGCTCAGAAAGCCAATATTTGTTGCATTTATTGCATGATTTCAAAATATATTTTACACGGGTGGCTCTCTGTCCTTCAGGCAGCAGGTGGGGGACCCAAAGGGCATAAACCTTTCTGTGTTTCAATCCTTTCGTCAAAATCGTATAACATGTCCCCGATGAAAAACCAACTTTATCTGCTATTTCTTGCACATTGAACCATGCGTCTTGTTCGGTCATGTCGGAATCTACAGCAGCATTTGCTTTGGTACTAGCTCTACCCAGGTTGCCTGACAGGGGGCACCATTCAGGCCAGTTTTACCAATTTTATTTTTTATTATCTTCCTAAAAACTGACGTCTATTCAATTTTCGAATGTCCACGATTCTGATATAGTTCATTATATACATGTGATGTAGATATTTCAAAGCCTATGCGATCTTTACTGTAGACCCGTACATCCTACTCCAGTTCGTTTTCCATTTTGCGCGCAGCAAAATAGCCAGTGTATATGACTGAACCAACTTAAAAGTTCAATAACTTTTGAAAGAGTCAACGAATTTGTCTCAAATTTTGACCAAGTATAGACTGTAATTTTAGACTGTAGCCGTAAGCACCACTAGTTCTTTAGAACCACGAGGTATGGTGGACTCCTCTCATATCTCATTATGAAAAGGTAGTGCATGAAAACCATTACTCTGTGGATCATTTTTTGTAGCTATTGCCCTTTGTTATTTTTGTCCGGAACATAACTCAAACAGTATGCTAGGTAGAATCATTAAACGTCATAGATTGATAAATCTCATTATGGAAAAATGCAGAACTTTAGGACTTAAACTCTGCTGAAAATATTTGTTTGTACTTTATGTCCCTTTGTTATTTTCAAATTTGTCCATAACATAACTCAAACACTGTGTAGGGTAGAACCATGAAACCTCATGGATGGATAGTACCACTATTTCTTTGGACCCTCGGAAACCCAGCGGTAATAGCTACGCTACATGACCCCAGGGACAATTTGCCGAGAAAAATTGGTATTAGCCGCCCCCAAATGCAGCCGTTTCATTGGTTCCATCATCATTTCATGATAGGCGAGTTGACCAATCAAACTGGCCGATACAAATCGCCAACGTCTGAACAGTGATTACATCAAAGGTACGTAATTTAATCCTGATTCAGGATAGATAACTGCGTTGGTGATAGATAAACCCTTCGGGTAAGTTGTCAATATGGTTGATTACTCTCGTTAAGCGTGTGAGAAATTTAGTGTTTCGAGTTTAAAAGACTTCCAAAAGAAACTCTCCCCATCTTTCTATTTTAAAGCCGTATAAGATGTCGGCGATCTGTAATTTTCATTTATGTGTCGCACAAATTACAACTTGCCATGAGCGCAGACATCTTGATGGACAACGCATTGTTTTATGAGAGCCGTTATTTAATCGGTTCTTGAGCTCACGCGTTTCGTTTAAATTTTAGGCGGCTAATTCAAAGTTTTGCTGGCCAAGTGCCCCAGGGGTCATGTAGCGAAGCTATGACCGCTGGGTTTCCGAGGATGTCCAAAAGTGATCTGCTTCAAAGGGGAGTTAGGGTAATTTTTATGCTCCCCGAAAAAATTTCGGGGGAGCATATAGTCGCCATGCTGTCCGTCCGTCCGTTCGTCCGTCCGGCTGTCTGTCCGTCCGTGTGTCCGTCCGTCCGTCCGTCCACAGCCAGATCTCAGCAACCCTATGACCAAATTCAATGAAACTTCACATGTGAATTTCCTTGGATAATACCTAGGGACCTTTTTCTCCGTTTTTTAATTTGACGCTGCGTCATGGAAAAAGGGGCCTTAGTAAAAAAAAATGGTTTTTCTCTAATTTCTCTTCATCTAATGGGCAGAATTTAATGAAATTTTGTACTTATGTAATAAATAGGATGTTCTTGACCATATTTTATAAAAACTGTGTGTACAAAAGGCTGTCGTGGGAAAAGGGGGCTTAATGTATGATAGTTTTTATTTTGTGACAAACACTTGTTCGGGGAGCATAATCCGTCTGTGACGGCTCTTGTTTGTTGGTTTTTAGATACTGATCTTTTCCAAGGCGATACAATTAAGATTGCAGAAATTGAAAGTTATATTAGAAATACCACTGAAAAAATAAAGGTTATAATTTAAAGCATATAAACCATTAAGAGAAGGTGGTGGTATACTGATTTATTGTATTTTTGTAAAATGTTCTCGGGCATTCCAAACCTAACCTATTATATAGTGAAACTGTTGTTTCATTTAGGAAAGGATTAAAGTGACATTTCACATTTATTTCATTTTTTAAAAGTATGTCTTGATGCAAAGATTGTTCATTCTAATTCGTAGAAATGCTATCAGTTTTTTGAAGTTGTTGTTTATAAGCGAAAAATGCGCCCTTAAAGGTGACACAGAAATGACAAATTCTATATAAATCTGTACTGTTGTCCACAACAATTTGTCTAATTTTAGCACAAAAATATATATTTCTCGTAAACGATTCAATATTTTGACTTGAAATTTTCAGAAATTCCACAAGAAAAGATGCTCTTTCAGATAGAATAAAAGTAAAATTTATGTAAAAATAATTGTGAAATGTCACTTTAAGTATTTACCGTATCGGGTTGGTCTCTGCCTCGATTCCCGACCCTCCATTTTTCATGTAAACGTCTCCCGACTCGTAGAAAACCTGAGATTTAATGCGTTTTCACAATGGTATCGTTTCACAAAAGCTGTTCAAAAAGATAAACACTTTAATAGCTGTTTGTGTGATTCCCACAGTGGATAATCTGAAACAATGAAATCATTCAGACAGAGTCAATGGGCCAATATATACAGAGTTTATCCTTCATTTGCCGATTTAACTTCCTTCAACCAGGTATTAGATTACCACCATAAAATGTTAGTTTCGTATGTTTTTGTTTTCTGCTTCAAAACCAAACAACTCTTTTGATTTGCACCGTTTATATTGTACTTGTGATAACATCACTCAACTGTAAGGATGCTAGGCTAATAGTTTCGGTCTGATGTAAAACAATCATTACTGATCGTCTATTATAACTCTTAGACAATTCTTTTCACAATCTTTTGTTTAATTAGGGAACGTTGTGGTTCTCCAACGGCTTCTTCATGGTTTGTACTATATAGCATGTGTGCTTCTCTGCCAGTCTCCACTTTTGACAAAAACTTATGTTGAAACATGGATGTCTCAAATGATATAAGGTACCTTTTTCCAGATCCCGGCTCATATAGATATACTACTCGAAGTTTGCTAATAATCACTTATCGAAACATTAGTATTTCTTATGAAAATTGAAATAATGACTGGTCAATGAAGGATGAGTTGAAATAAATAGATTTGTTCTTTAAATTCTGTGAATTGGTAGGGTTACATAGATCGAATTTACTTTGAAGTTCAATTGCTGTTTTCTGTTTGGATCATATCAAAATGAAATTTTGAATGTACTTTCAATGGACAAAGGACAAAACATTGATAAATAATCATATATTATAGTTTATTAACTTTCTGTATTTTGTTGTTCTGTCCATCTTAGACTTTGTTTATTTTTGATGTAGGACTGGCCTAGCGAACCTCGCGGTACTAACATCTCAGAATGAATTTTTTTTCCAGAACAACTTCTTACTTTCAATATTTCTGTTACTCTGTGGTTGCATCAACATCTCTTGAGTTTATGTGCACAGAGGTTTTTTTCGTGTACCACATGATATTGATTTCTAAGCCACGTAACTTTAGGCATGTTGACCTTGTTACTAAAAATAGTTATTTTGGAAACCTCGCGGTATTCATATGAGGCCCTGCAAAGTGTACCACAGAATAACAGCAGGACTATTTTTGCCAGATATAGATTAGGCTATAATTTATGTTAATATTTTTCCAACATCCAATGAATGTGAAAGAGAACAAAAGGTTCAAAATGGATCCCAGGAAAAACTGCTTTGAACGCCAAACCTTTAGATTATTTAGATAGTTCTCAGTAAGAAAAGCCATTTCTGGGCCCCTTTAACAATTTAAAAAAATATGTGCACTTATAGTCTATCGGTTATAACTGTAGACATACAAACACTAAAAATCAAGTACATAGTTTTAACATTTATCAAACCATTACTCGTGAACTGTACGGGCGAATTAATGTCCTAACTCGTTTATTCTCGAAAGAGAAATTGTTTGTGTTGGGTCAATTTTCATCAACAAGCAGTATAGTGTTTGTATACAAGTCTACCGTTATAGCCGACGAGTTATACAAATGTTTCAAAAAAAATGAATAAGCTACAATTCGTGATAAGAATTTTTTACTTTGGAGGTCTGAAAAACTGTTTAGAAAATATTAAGTTTAGTCTACCTTAGACACACATTCTGAACTTCTGTCTGGGCATCCTTATTTCAACCCCTTATTTGGAAGACCTGTGACGTCATCAATGACGCGTCATCTGCCATTTTGAAACCATAATTGAGAGAAGCACAAATTGCAGAAATTATTTACAAAATTCAGCAAAAATCCTGCACTTTGCACATTTATTGCACCAGCCATTTCAAATTAGGGGATTAGCAAATTTTAGAAAAGGTCAGTTTCTTTGTATCGCGACTGAAAATAAGTTTTGCTAACCATTTTAGTTGTTTTTTTCGTCGAGTTGGTGTCAGCTGTCAAGATTGAGATCAGGCTAATCAAAGCTTGTGTGGATAATTCTCTTTGGTAGCGCAGTTTTGCCGCATGGTAAATTTTGTGATTACCGCGAGGTTCAAAGTACCGCGAGGTTTGCACGAACGACAATACTAATTAAAAAACCTACTATGAATTTTCGTATGTCTGTTTTCTATATATTACAGTTCTTGTTGGTGATCACAAGCTGTAGTCAGTTTAACTGACTTAGTTCAGTGTCATCATATCGCTGCTTTTCAACGAAAACCTTGTAACTGCAGCTTAAAACAAGCTGCAGTTACAAGGTTTTCGTTGAAAAGCGACGAAATGGTGTTTTGTTTTGGATGCTACCAAATAACAATGGGTACTGGAAAGGAACACGTGGTGGTTTTTTGTTTTTATGTGGGTTCTTTCTGTATATTTTCTGTCTATCTTCCCAAAAACATTACGCACTAAATTTATTTAGATAATGGATTTGAAACAGACGGTGGCTGGGGCTTATTACCAATTTTATGACGTTAATTTAGCGATAACCTTATGTTGAGGACCCAAAATTCATAAGAGACATCAATACTTGACCAATAATCATAATACATGTAACTAAAATTCGACATAAGGTAAAATGCAATCTAATTGAAATATAGATCCTATCTTTCAGTAGGACCTAACGACGACCCGTTGAGGGTCATCTTCTGTGACCTTTCTTTGGATCAATCAGATTTTACTTTGGAAAAGTTGAAAGATTTTTCGCATGAGCACGGGCATGCGCACTACCGTGTACACTACACTTCCGTTTTTAACGGTAACAAGATTAGTAGCCATGGCCGCCTCCAGTGTGGTGATTTCACTACAAAGACAAAGACCAAAGTCCGTTAATTTTGAGAGCAAAGACATGGCATTTATGAAGCAGATAGTCTTCTGCATGGCAGCAACAGTTCAACACGATCATCAGTCCAACCCGAAACAAAGCGATGTTAACTTATAAACGTATAAACTATATATTGGCAATTTGAATCAACGTTTATCAGATTCCCGATTAGCTCAGTCGGTAGCGCGTCCGACCCATCAATCTGATGGCCAGGGATCTACTCCCACCTTTTTTTTCCTACTATGTATTTTATATTTTTCAAACTAAAAGTTTCTAGAAATCACGGATATAAAAAGATAATTGGTAACTGTATTTTTATTATGTTTAGCAATTTCTAGAATAATTTGGTATGGAAAAATGTAATTAAGATGATAAAAAAATAGGGGGACAAAAAGATGAAGTCGGCGCGAGGTTCGATGCTCTAATCTACGGTTTGCAAGTCGGCAGCTCTACCAACTGAGCTTATCTGACTACTGCTGCAATTGTATACCAATTGTCAATATATAGTTTATTTATGTTTAGAATTACACACATCTCTACTTCGGGTTAGCACAATGATCGCACAAAACTGCCACTTAGTACAGTGCCAAAAATATACCGAAACCTATCCACTTCATTAATAAATACCATATCTTTGCTCTCAAAACTAACGGACTTTGCTCTTTGCTCGGTGTCAAGCGCGTGTCTATCGACCGCAGCCATTTTGGTGTTGTTGACAGAGACAACAGACCTGCGTTTGCAACCAGCGTTTTGATTGGTTGGTGTAAAAATAGAAAAAATGGAAATTCCCAGGTCACAGAAGATGACCCCTAATGCGCGATCTTCAGATGTAACATTATGAAATTATGTTATCTGGATTCATTCAGATTGGGTAAAATGAAACAATTACCAACTCGTGTTTAAAAGCGTATTGGTACCTGCAGGATATAATAGTCAAGGTATCCATCCCACGCGATCAACGTTTTCCATACTTGTAAGTCATGGGTTTACCGTCCTCAAGGACAGCTTGTTAGGAGCTCAATTGATTGTGGTTAATCAACACCTTCTCCTTTTCCATCGTAGATTTGCATGATACGCCATGTCAAAATTGTACTTTTTCTTTTTCCGTTGCTACTTGTTTGACGAGCTTTCAATTTTTGACCAATTCTAATTGTTATCTTTTCACAAAAGAATAATGAAGGTGAACGAAAAAGGTTGATTAAGATTAACTAAATTATTAAGAATTAATGCCGGATTACGTTCAGAACTTCTATAAATAACACGGCTTAGTGTCAAATAATTACTTCAATTCCACTTAATTTGATATATTTAACCCACTAGACTATATTTTACTTTGTTATAGAATATTTTTTCACATTTCATTTAAAGAACTCTGGCTAGTTTGTCGCATAAGCAAACCTGTCAAACATTTACAAAATATATAAAACAAATGGTCGTCCTGAAAAGATAAAGTTGGCACTCTTTAAGTCGACATAGGGTAATGCGAATTTCTGTTTAAATTGAAGTGAAAAAGTGGTCCCGACCTTATCAATGAATATCATCAATTTTAAACGAAATAATTTCAAAATAAATATTGTCATCGAAATGCAGTAGGAAACGGATAGAAATTGCTCGTTTCGAGCAATTTCTTTCCTTCGATATGTCTATACTTCAATTATGAAACATGATGAGCAAAAAAGAGGAGTAAATGTCGTTTTTAGGAACTGAACAAAATCGGATGAGTCAAACTCATACTCAAACGGATAAACCGAGGTATTCTGACGGCCCCGCTGACTTCGACACAACGAGTGTCGAGTGTACTTAGTGTCTGTGGAGCGAAAATATGTGCACATTAAGTTTGTTCATACCTTTTAATAACTCTTCGTCACTATCCCTTTGACCTGCTCACTTTTTTCTATAAAGTTGTGGTTATAGGAAGCTGGTACCCAATAGAATTTGTCAATTTTTTAAGAATATTTTTGTGAAAACATTGAGACAAAAGAGGAAAATGCTGATTACCAGCATTTTCCATCTGGTCTTAATGTTAATGTGTTTAATTTTACAAAAAAATATGTCTTTATCAACATTTCAAGTTGTCGTTTGCATCAGCTTTTAAATCAAAACGTCAAAAAATTTTGCAGTGAAGGAAATGGTTAAACTTATTTTGGAAAAAAGTAACAAAAATTGAAATTTTGTGAATTTATCTTTAATTTGCTGTGAATATGAATGTAATTGTAGTGATTTCATATAAGATAAGTCTAATGACCGGTTTAATTCAAACATGTCCCAGAAAGCTGAATAATTTTACTCAATAGGCAAAAATATGAAAATTTTATTTTGGAAAAAAAGGAAAAAAATGAGGAACTGCCAGGAATCGTCATTTTCTTTTTCCTGTGTGTTTTCTAGAGTTATTGACCTGCAAATATAATGCATAGTTACAAACGTAGTTAATTTAATGTTTAAAACCCATTCCAGAACAGTGAAACTTTGGACGCCCTACAAAATCTATGCTTTGGAAAACATTGTGGAAAATGAAGAAATTGCTTGTGACAAGAAATTTCTTCATTTTCCACTGTTTTCTGAACAAAAAGGGCAATAAATGTAACATTCTGCGCTCTTGGAAATGTCGGCTGCAACATCTTTGAATTTGGAAAGGTCCCATATTTTGCCGTCTGGTAATGTTTAAACACCCCCTTTCCTCATTTTCAACACTGGCAATTTGCCCACTTTATCAGCACCATTTGTCACATTATTTGATGCTGGAACATTGTTTCCAGTTTTCTTAATTGGAGGTAGCACTTTGTATTTCTGTGTATCATTTTTGTCATCATCGCGACCTTCACTTTCCTCTTTAACTCGATCATTGACTTCTGGAGCATTTGATTCATCCGCTTTCTCAACTATTGCATTATCAACATCATTCTCTTTATTGTCAGAAGTCCGATTTTCTGTGAGATTTGTCTTTTCTTTGGTTTCCAGAAACGATTTTTGTTTTTTCATCATGCTCATGCTCATTGTTATAGTTTGTTTTCTCGGACTATTTAGCGATTGTGACGAATGTTGTTTAGAGATGGTTGGTGTTTTTATTGGGGAGAGTGGTTGTTTTAGCAAGCTCGGTGATTTCAGTTCTGGTTTCGGCTCATCTATAGTTATGATACGTCTCCGTAACGTTGCCAGACTCTGTCTGTGACGCCGTTCTATATTTGTTAGAGGGGTAGCAACCTTTTCTGGTTCTGGCGTTTCTTCACCTTTCTTCTTTCCTGTTAAATGATCTATTGGTTCCCATTTTTTCGGCGGTGGAAATATCCTATCAATGTTTTCCTTGTTTTTCTTTATAACTTCCTCATACCGTCGATTTTGAGTGTCAATGAGCATGCGCGCTCGCTTTTCCCGCACGTGATCCGGTCGCATCAGGTACATCATATTTTTCACCTCGTGTTGCATCGATTCAAAGGAATAACTCCCTTTTAATGCTTCGTGGTAATCCTTAGCCTTTGATATACTGTGAGTTCTCAACACCAATTTATAAGCCATTCGTTTCTGGAGGTTTTCAAGCATTCTACCACGAGTCCGTTCCATCTTTCTCGTATGAATTCTTTCGTGTCTGTTGTAGTATTTCACCTTGATATTCGTGAGGCGTTTCTCGAGAAAGTTGAGTGCATTCATGCGCCGTAAGCTGCCCTCTGTAAAGTTGATGGAGGCCATGTATCGCGAGTTTTTAGCGAAGGCGCTCGAATCCATGTCCATAAGACGGGAGGGGTTGTGAACTTGAGGCATCGTGCTGGAAATAGAAATCATTAGAAAAATAGAAAATCGATCTAAGATGGCTAGTCTCTCTAAATGGAACTTAATGGGAGATGAAAGTCATCGACTCTAGTCAGTATGCATGCAGTCACTTTCAGCATTTTCTTCTTTTGTCTAAGTATTTCCCCTTTTTCTTATAGTGAAGCCAAATCTAGGTGTTTTGCGAGTAAGTATGTAAAATGATCTTTACCCACACTTACTACTGTAGCGAAAAACGAGTTCGAATGCCCTTATAATTGTCTAATTTATAGTTTTCATGAATAAGCATTTTTTCCTCATTCGATAAATTATACAAATTAAATAATATCTAAATCGCCAATATATTTCCACTGGGACAAACGGATTCATTCAAATATATTGACGTCTAAATTGTTAAAATCCGATTTTAATATTCTAAATTTTGTTATTATCTTGTCGAATATAGACACATTAAACCCTTTACCAAACGACAAAATTTTGACTAGTGCAAATTCAAAGATGTTGCATCTACGATAATTTCAAATGAATGAAATTTTACATTTTTTTTGTCTTTTTGTGTAGAAAATATTGTGGGAAATAAAGAAATTGCTTGTCACAAGCAATATCTTCATTTTCCACAATGTTTTCCAAAGTCATTATCTTGTAGGGAGTCAAAAAGAGTCACTGTGTGGTAATGGGTTAAAACATTAAATCGCGGTTAAATCGTCGTATTTCTACGAAAAAGTCGTAACTACAAATTGTTTTGAACTGTGTTAGGATATTTTAGAAAACGTGATGATATGAAAGTAATTCGTTCATATCTAAAAGGTTAAATTGACATTTTATCAGCTGTAAAGGAGATAATTTCAACCTAAATAGTTTTTTGCAAATTTTTGAGACGGCCAGGTCTTCTCAACAAAAAATGCAAAACATTAGTTTCTCATTTTCTTTCAATGGTTTGCATACTACAAAATACAAATTATTTACACAAAAGGCAATGTTTAATTTTTTCTCTACAATAAGTGCTTTACAAGTAGAACCTCAATATCGTTTAGTTTGGGAAAGCGTTAATACTTTCCTAGACGTCAAACGTTTAGACCAATCCAATCTGAAAACGAGTTCTATACGATAAAATACTTGATATCGAACTGGATCGTAGAAATGTGAAATCTTTTAGCACAGAAAATATTGAGGCAAAAAGGAGACAATGCAGATCATCAGCATTTTCATTTTTTGCCTCAATATTTTCGAAAAAAACAAATTTTGTTTTTCTTAAGGACGTTAAAATAAGGTCCTGTTTGGGAATGATATAAAAAGCATGCAGTAACCGAAGCAAGAGCTATATTCTGTCCAATCAGACTGGGTTTACAGTGTCGGCTAACTAAATTTTGCCCTTTCCCAAATAATGACCCCTATTGGCGCCCCGCAATATAAAAAAAACTTGAGAAATCATTGTCGACAATGAAGAAATTACTTGTGACATACAAATGGGACAATCTTTCAAAAAGGTTCCATCTTTTTCATACAATGCAAGTACAGTTGCATTTATAAATGCATTTGACAAATTTGTCGTTGAAGTTTTGCCAATTTTCTTGGACGGCTTGTTTGATTCTTTTTTTGTTTCTTTTATAGAACATTGATTTGTCATGGATCAAACAGAATAAGATAATTAGTTGTGTCCTAACGATAATTTATAAAATAAGTGATTGTTCAAAAGACACTCATTTATTGAAAAATAAACAATTAAATGAAAATGCTGAAATTATTTAAAAATAAACACATTGTAAAGTAAACAAAATTGAAAGAAAAATATCAAAAATAAAAGAAACAAATATTTAAACCTAATTAGACATCAAATTAAACTACCTGTTATAGTTTTATCTCCAAATAATAGAAATAAATAAATTTTATTTTCGAAATTCAATAATGTCATTAATCAAATACAAGTATTAAGTATCATTCACAAAAATTGTATCAAGCCCATTTATATACCAATCAGCGGTACTCGAAATCTACAAAACATTCTCCTTGACCTTTTCACTAACGTTAAAGGTTTAGACGGTTCCAAATTCAATGATGTTGCAGACGACGGAATAAGTTTTGTTAAAGTTAAAATTCGTGTACAATTTAGAAAGGAAAATATTGAGAGAAAAGAAGAAAATGCTGATTATCAGCATTTTCTTCTTTTGTCCCAATGTTTTCCTAAACATTTTTTTCTAAAACGGGCGCCAAAAAGGTTTCGTTTGGGAAAGTGTTAAAGAGAAAATCGGTTGTACAAATCGAAGTAATTATTTGTAGAAAGTATCAAATCGCTGCTTTTCAACAAAAACCTCGTAACTACAGCTTTAATCAAGCTGTAG
Source organism: Fragum sueziense (assembly GCA_963680895.1). Classification (NCBI taxonomy): domain Eukaryota; kingdom Metazoa; phylum Mollusca; class Bivalvia; order Cardiida; family Cardiidae; genus Fragum; species Fragum sueziense. The sequence continues at coordinate 49,847,935 of OY804597.1, forward strand.
TTACGAGGTTTTTGTTAGAAAGCGACGACATATGAATCATATTATTCAATCATCGACCTATAGGATTACCCGCATTTAAATCTGACCACGGCCACCGAAAGGAGGTTAACCTTTTCTCAAAACGGTGGAATTGCAGTTTGGTCAACTTCGAAAGCTACTGTAGACTAAAAGTGCAAGACAGAAAGAGGTAAAGTTATCAACATGCTAGGTTATCGAACATACAAATATGCAAAAATGTATTCATGAAATATCGTATAGGTCTCTGAATAAATGGCATGGCAGATTAATCGCTAGAGATGCTCCGCCAGGTCATTTATCGCGAGCTTTATTAGCTGGTCAAGCGCTTGTTTGGAAAAGGATACAATTATGAAATGTCAAATATTCTTCTTTAAAAGAATGATTGATGGAACGTACATTAAAGTGACATTTCACATTTATTTCATTTTTTGAAAGTATGTCTTGATGCAAAGATTGTTTATTCTAATGCGTAGAAATGCTATCAGTTTTTTGAAGTTGTTAATTATAAGCGAAAAATACGCCTTTAAAGTTTAGAGAGAAACGACAAATTCTATATAAATATGAACTGTTGTCGATAACAATTTTAGTAATTAAAATGTTTAGTACTAAAATATATATTTCTCGTAAACGGTTCAATATTTTGGCTTGAAATTTTCAGAATTTTCATAAGACAAGATGCTCTTTCAGATAGAATAAAAGTAAATCTTATGTAAAAATAATTGTGAAATGTCACTTTAACGTAGGCCCATATATTGATTATATAGAAGCAAATTCAGTTTAAGCTAGTGACAAAAATATTGCAATGGATATTTTTCTATGACTCGCCTGATTTAACCCAATGCCTTATTTAACCCTACATGCTGATCGACATATTGGGAGTCAAAATGCAAAATGCAGTATATAAACGAATAGTGGCATATCTTTTCTTTGATTTCCTTTTGACAAAATTGGTAAATAAAAATGTTCTAAATCACTTTCTTGTGTGGCGATGTTATACCAACGATACTACCCACGGATAAAAGTAAAAACGTTATCATTTTCTTTAAAACTACATTTTAGTAGAGTGGATTAGTTGAACAAGGATTGGGATCAAAGATTATTTTTATTATTAAGAGAGATTAAACTATGTTTCATACTTATAAGTAATCGTAACACTTTCCCGAAAATCAAAATGTTGGGATGGTCCTATTTGAAAGCTGCTGCAGACGGCAAAATTAGTTTTACTAAATGTGCTATTCGTCAATTTTACAGCACGGACAGCTCTTTGGCAAAAGGAGTAAATGCTAAATGTTTTTCATTGCCTTATTTATAAGAATCGTTAAAAACCGGGTCTTCTTTGGAAAAGAGTTAAGACTTTCCCAAAACCTTTGCTTCGACGCCTCTATTGAGTTGGCTTTAGAAAAATATTGAACAAAAACATGCTGATAATCAACATTTTCTCCTTTTGACTCGATATCTTTTGTGCATTTATCTCGTCTTAATTTACAATTTGTCGTCTGGGTCATCTTTCAATTTGGAACAGTCCAAGTTTTTTGTCGTTTGGGTATGGGATAATCCGATTGACCTTGTAAGGCCACTGATTTCTTATGTTTCTATTTTAGTGACAGACGTCAAATTAATCATTAACCGTTTTATAAGGTATTTCGCCCCAAATGAGATTCTCAAGACGTAAATTAAAGTAATAGAGAGAATCGACGGGTATCGCTAATCGAAAAGGCTGTTTCTCCCAAGCTTAAATGGAATGAACCGTTTACTAGGCTCCGCCCTTTCTCCCGAATAAAAACTTTTGTTTACATTTGGAATTGCAAACTGACGCTAGCAAATGACGAAAAAGAACAGTAGGCCTATTCGTAATGAAAATGTACATAATATTATTAAACCTATTATAAACCCTTGTCAATAAGTGACAAGGGATACCACGTTTCCACGGATGACGCCCGAAGTTACACTTAAGTGTTTGGTTATCTAATGATGGGTGGAATACCTTAAAAATGCGTGTGTCCTCAATTATTTGGCTTGTCTCTTTAGGAAGTTAATGGCTCAATTTTAAAGTACATTAATCTAATAGATCGGAAATGTTGATAGTCACTTTGCAAGTGCATTTCAATTCATAGTACAAAAGACACATTACCCACAAATACTTGAATATAGAAATTTACGCTTTTCCCCAAATAAGACAGGGATTAAGAAAGACGCCTCGAGACTTTGACAAACATTGAGAGAAAAGAAGACAATATTGATAACCAATGTTTTCTTCTTTTCCCTCAATAATAGCCTACTTTCTGAGTTAGGGCCTATAATGAAGCATCTTTAAATATATGCCTCCATTTCGTCGTCTGCAACAGCTTGCATCCAGGAACAGTAAATATGTCTTATGGGACAGGGTTAACTCATTACCAAACAATTACTTTTTCACTCCTAAGAAGATAATATTGCTTAGTAAAACATTGTGAAAATAAAAAAAATGCTTGTGACAAGCAATTTCTTCATTTCCACAATGGTTTATGCCACGAAAGACCAAAAATATGAAATACCATTCAATTGATTTTATCATTGGTATTATCTTTGAATTTGGACGAGTCTAATTTGTTTCGTTTGGTATAAGTTTAACGAAGGAAGGAACCACAAGGTGATTGGTATCTCGAGTGTCGAACTCTCCCCATGACGAACCACAGTATACACCGTGGTGTATAATCACGCGATGCAATTATGAATATTTTCAGAAACTCTTCAATAGTTTTGAAAATACTGGACCGATTTGAATTCGGTTTGAAGCAGAGAATGTGGACAGACGTTACGCATTAGGTGGACGTGTTGGATTTTTGAAAAATCAACTGATAAAAAAGTTATTGAAGATAAACCAAAATTTAGTTTTTGTAAAATGTAGAATTATAGAACATAACTAAAAATGCATTTGTGAAAGAAAAAATCCCGTTGAAAATGCAGTTTTTGCTCAATTTAGGTCGTCTTTTCTAATATTCAAAAATAAATGAGTCCTTTTTTTTCACTTTTTCTTACATTAAATTTTAAAGTTCTTACCTAAGAACAGGGTAATGTAATAGGTGTCATGAGATTCAAATGTAAGACGTAGAGAATACTGAGGGAAAAGGGCCATTCAAACGGTCCATCAAGTACAAAAAGGGCATAATGCTCGAAAACACAAACCAAAATATTGTAAAATTCTGATGGTTTGAAGGTCACATATTACTAAAAATCTTTTGAATAAACAAAAATATTTAACTTGATTTTATTTGTTTTTTTAAGTCATTACTGAAAAAGGTGTGAGGTTGGATAAAATTGTGTCAACAAAAACGGAACTAAATACAGTCGACACTCGTTGTGTCGACGTCGGAGGGGCTGTCAAAATACCTCGACATATCCGGAGTTCGACTCATCCCATTTTGTTCGGCTTCGATAAAGTTGATATTTGACCATTTTTGAAAGTAATCAAGTACGATTATTATTGTCAAAATATAGTAGGAAAAGGAAAGAAATTGCTCGTGTCGAGCAATTTCTATCCTTTTCTTACTATATTTCAATAGCTATATTGAGTTCAAAATTATTTTGTTTGTAAAAATTATGTCCATCTATGAGGACGGAACCAGATTTGAACTTCGACTTAAGCGAAAATTCTACTTATCCGATGTCGACATAACGAGTGTCGACTATATCCTGTTTTTCTACTTTACCGGTCTTGCGTGGGTCTACTTTGAAATTTATACCATACCCCTTATTCTTTCCCCGAAAATTGATCCCAACCGACCAGAAAAATGAACGGATTTTTTTTTCTTTTTTTCTGGTCGTTTGGGATCAATTTTTGACAAAAGTAAGACGTTTCTATAAATAAACCATACATCTGAGGAAAGGGCTCAGTAAGGCAGTTAGTCTGATGTCAGAATTATAGTAAATTATCTTTCCTTGGTCTGAATATTCAAAGAGAATCAGAGACTTGTAATTTCATTTTAAGAACAAGTTCACTGTAATTAGAAATACTATCCAATCAGATCTTTAAACTCACATTTAAACGCAAAATATCTTTACCTTGTTGTAGCGAAAAACGTTCCTCGCTTTGGCCGAGTTCACCACCAGTGATAGTTGATCCATCCCATGATGCACAATCCACGCCGTGTTTATGATCCTCGGTAGAAAGTGTAACTGACTTGGTATACACGGTGTATAATCACGTGACTCAGAGTTTCCGATAATCTTCAATATCTTTTTTAATACTTGACCAATTTGAAATCGGTTTGAAGCAAAGAAGGTGGGAAAATGCCAGGAATAAGCTCGACGTGTTGTATTTTTGAAAAATCAACTGATAAAAAAGATATCGAAGATAAACCAAAATTTTGGTTTATCTCTAATAACTTTTTTATCAGTTGATTTTTTCATAAATCAACCCCGTCCACCTAATGCATGACGTCTGTCCACATTCTCTGTTTCAAACTGAATTCAAATCGGTCCAGTATTTACAAATTATTGAGAATTTTCTGAAAATATTGTATCACGTGATTATCCACCGTGGTATAGCTCTCGATAAATGAACTGACAGAGCATATCTACCGATTTAGCTATCTAGAGATGCTCTGTCAGGTCATTTATTGTGCGCTATATGTATAATAATTCCTTTCTTTTTTGGTCCTATATAATGCAATGCATCACGCAGATACACAATTTTAGACTGCCCCTACGTTGTTCAAATGGGTGAAATATACTGCATGGGTCCCTTTAACCCATTCTCGTGCACTGACACTTTTTAACCCATTCCCCAAATTGACGCTTTTCATCCCGCAAGTAAGAGCTATGGAAAACACCGTGGATAATGAAGAAATTGCTTGTGACAAGCAATTTCTTCATTTTCCTCATTTTTTCTATCTAAAAGGTCAAAATAATGCAACATTTTAGTCACTTGAAATAGCCATCTGCTGCATCTTTGAATTTGGACAAGTCAAACATTTTGTTGTATGGTAATGGATGAAACCCATTGATTCAATAACTCAAAAGGCACCAACCCTGAATTGCTGACTAGAGGTAAATAGGAAATAATGATAAATTCTAACGATTGATTTATTTAGTTTAATTTTGTTACAAATAAATCTTCCATTTTATTCCAAAACCTCGTAACTACCGCTTTTAACCAAGCGGTAGTTATTAGGTTTTGCATTAACACCGACAAAATAAAGTTTAGTTACCTCTTGATTACTTCAAAAAGCAAACAAATACGTTGTTGAATGAGTGAATAAATGAAGCTCTAGGGGTCATCCACCCAATATATTCACGGTGAATAATCACGTGATACAATATTTTCAGAAAATCTTCAATAATTGTGTTGATATATGACCGATTTGAATTCGGTTTGAAGCAGAGAATGTGGACATACGTCACGCATTAGATGGACGTGGTTGATTTGTGAAAAAAAAACTGATAAAAAAAGTTATTGAAGATAAACCAAAATTTTGGTTTATCTTCAATAACTTTTTAAGGATATCAGTTGATTTTTCGAAAATCCAACACGTCCAGCTTACTCCTGGCATTTACCCACCTTCTCTGCTTCAAACCGAATTCAGATTGGTCAAATATTAAAAAAAGATATTAAAGATTTTTGGAAATTCTGAGTCACGTGATTATACACCGTGATATTGTTGATCTATCAAAGACCACAATACAATTATTTCTAAAAGGAATCCTGGTTTTGATATAATATCTCTCTTCAGTTCAGTTCTACCGCCGAAGGTTTTCAACGTTGCCCGAATATTTCCGAAGACGCGCGAATCTCATTAGGTGACGACTGCCTTAAGCCTCTCTTACAACCGGTCGCACGTGCTCCTACGTGCGGTCTGCGTGCGGTCTGCGTCTAAAACGTACGTTTAGTCGTGCGATGCACGCACGTGCAACTTGCGGTTTTTGTGAACGCAACCACGACGCAGATTGCACGCAACAAAGAATTGACCGGACAATTCTTATGAGGCGCTCTTACAACCCGTCGTGCGTCTTTAGGCCTATAAATCGTGCGATTTTGCAGCGTCCAAAAACGTACGATCTAAAAAGACGCACGACGGTTTGAGTTTGAGTTTATTGGGGTTTTACGCCGTTTTCAACTACCAGGGTTGTAAGAGAGGCTTAGTAACAAACAACCCAAAATCGAATCCAACAGTTGGTATTGGATACTACATGTGATTAAGTAGCTGTTAGAGAACATCGTCGATCTTGATTAGATAGCGCTATCTGGATCTATGTTAGTCTCAAGCTATAGTAAGGGTCCCCTTTCCAGATTCCATAATCACTGTGTTGTAAGTTGTCCGTTAGATTTGTGAAGTTTGTACGGAAGTTTTGAGTGGTCAATCAAAGATGGCGTCCGTGGAAAATCGTAAGAGGTGGGTGCCTTAGTTTTTCGTCGATAATTTCCTTAAATGGCCGTATCTTGTCTTGATACTGATATCATCGTACAGGAGAAATGTATACCTAATCACGATGCTATATAGCCAAGTACCAGTGTTGTACTATCGCCTTTGGTCGTAGTGCAAAGACAGCCCAACACGGGTTCGCTGATTACTATGCAATCATCCTTAAAGGGCAACTTTCTCGCCTCGAAAAAAGTTTTCCGTGTTGGGCTGTCTTTGCACAACGACTGAGTACGATAGGAAAACACTGGTACTTTGATATATAGAACCGTTGATAGTTATACATTTCCCCTGTATAATGATATCAGTATCAAGGCAAGATACGACCGTTTAAGAAATTTATCGATGAAAAACTATGACACCTACCTCTTATGTTGTATCGTTGTCGCCATCTTTGAATGACTGCACAAACCTAACGGACAGCTTACAACACAGTGATAACTATACGAATGCTGCGATATCGAAGCCACAAACTTGATGATGGGTAATGGTTTGTTTCCCAGATCAAGATTCAAAAAGGTTTCGGAGTCGAGCCTTTATGTGAGGGCCTGGTCACATACACCTTTTCGCGTCCACATCGCGACCGGAGCATGTCTAAAACAGGGGCCCGTTGCAGTATAATTTTGGACGTAGCCTAATATGGACGCGATATGGACGTGGAATCGTATGTGAGCCGGCCTTAACAACGTACATAATACGGTATTAATTTTTAGATGAAATGATAGGCAAGAAGTATCATTTCGATTTCAAAACATTGTCAATAGCATTGAAAGTATATTTCGATCTTAATGATCACTGTAATCAGTTAAGGTCTGTCAGACGTCGACAAGAAGTCACCATCTTCAATGACCCCGGAGAGTCCAATAGTGTTATTTATAAACAAACCAATCAAGTCTTTTTTTTACTAGTATATTTGGTTATCCATGACAAACAAATGACCCTGCATTAAAATCCATCATGACGTAGATTTCGGTTTTTATCGCTTCAAGAATCCTGAAAGTCTTTATTTGATTGGTCAGGCAAAATTACATCGGCTCCAGAACCCTATTTTGCTCCGTTCAGATGATATTCAAATATCAACATCGGATTCCAATTAGATTTATAGGGTTATTTGACTACCCTAGAACTCATAGTAAATTCATAGATATCCCGAGGAAAATTACATTTTAAACTATAAAATCACGAAAGGTTACTCTGGATTCTGTAATTATGTCACTGAAAAAGGTGATACAAGTTATTTCCCTTTTATTATAGAAACATCTTGGGCCGTATTAACAAACATTTCTTTACCATTTCCCAAGCAAGACCTGGTTTGACGTCTCTTATAGAAAAGGCTTTGAAAAACATTGAAAAAAAGAACAAACTGCTGACAACCAGCAGTTTCTACCTTTGTCTCAATATTTTCTGGGCCATATTTTACACATATCCAATCTTTAAAAACATCCATTTTGTCATTTGTGGCAGTTTTTGAAGTGGATCACCCTAAAATGTTGTCGTTTGGGAAAGGGTTAATAAATTGTCTAAATCAAAATTACATTAGGCCTACAAGCCATTTATTTGGACAAGACCTTTCTCTTGGCCAATCGGATTAATCGTTATGAAATAAAAAAGGTAAACTTGGTATTATATTGGTTTGTGAATAGCACCATCTTTATTTCTATGATTAAAATGATTTTTTCTTGAAAAATGTATTTTAATGGAATATTGTACGTGTTTTAAAAGTATTCTCAGTCTACGCATAGAATCAGTCCGGCTTCGAGTAACTCAGTGCAATGCCCCTTGTAGCTTCAAAAGTACTCCCATAGCTTAATTTCTTCAAAATAGTCACCAGTTCGAGGCATTATGAGATATTTGGTGTAAAAAACTGATAAATAATGCATTTTCATCATTGGAAATGTAATTTTTGTATACCAAACAATATGGAGAAAAGAAGAAATTACTCATATACCCCTAACGAATTAACCCGGGGCATCTTAATTTTCGTGTGCAGAGTCCGTAAGTTGAGCGTTTTAACAAAACATTGCCAAAGTTGGGTCCTTACATTTGCAGATGTCCCGGGTTAATGTTGCTGGACTATACCAGCCCGAATAAAAACACTTTAAAAAACCAATCATTGTCGAGAAAGACAAAGATTTTGATTGGCTGACATAGAACGCGTTTGAATAACTTAAACGGAACAGCCAAACTATATCTCGAACTATCGCCAATCGAAGTCGGCCAAAATGTAGTAATAATGAACAGTTCCAGACTTCTGATAGAAATGCCACGGGACTGTTCGGTCTGTTCGGTACTCCACTACAATTTACACAACCAGTGATAAAACTCCGATAGACTTCCAGAAGACAATTTCAAGCGGATGGAATTTAAAACCTTTTTGGTATTCTACATGGGTGGATCTACTCTCTTAAAACAGAGCACATAATCTCTTCATTCCATTTCGATTGAATGATACTCTGTTCTCACGGGGTCATTTCACGTCTTATCTAGGAGCCTTTGCTGGATTTCGGTATCCAATCGTTGGCTGTAAACAACAAAACATTTGAATAATCTAATACAAATTGTCATTGGCTAACGCTTAAAATTACCCGCTTCAGCCAAAAATAGAAGCGATGTAATGTATAGATAAAACTGAATGATTTTGATTCGATAATTAAAAAATTACCGGCTTCAGCCGAAAAATAGAAACGACGTAATGTATACCTAATGATTATACAAAATAAAACTGAATGATTTTGATTCGATAATTCAAATGATGTGCTATTATTAGATTATGACGACCAAATAGGCTATTGGTGTATCAAAAACGGCAGAGGTCATCTTTGATGGTTTAATCAATAGACCTCGGCTTTGGAGAGTAGGGCGGATCTAAAGGAGGGGTCCTCCCCTGACATTGGCCGAAAATTAAATTTTGACCATATAAATCTAATGTAGGCCTAACGTTACATATTTACTACATTTTAAGGCATAATTGACCCCCCCTTGAAAGCATCTTGGGCTTGGACCTCCTCCCCGAAAAATAATCCTGGGCGCGCCAATGTTATAGGTTGGAAAAATGTGGGTAATGAAGAAATTGATTGTCAAATGCAATTTCTTCATTTTCCACAATGTGTTCCAAAGCTTTTTTTCTTTAATAGAGATCAAAAGAGTAATATGTGGAATGGGTTGAAAATAAGCAATGTGTCTCTTAACCCTCTCCCAAGCAAGACCTGGTTTTGACGTCTCGGATAGAAAATGCATGGGAAAAACATTGAGACAAAAGAAGAAACTGCTGATAACCAGCAGTTTCTCCTTTTGTCTCAATATTTTCTATGCCATATTTATCACAAATTCTATCTCTTATAACTTCCATTTTGTCATTTGTGGCAGGTTTTGAAGTGGATCGCCCTAGAACTTTGTCGTTTGGGAAAGGGTGAACCTACTTCCAAACGACAAAAATCGAGAGTGGTCCAATATGAAAGCAGCTGCAGACGTCGGACTCAATATTATAAAAATGATGTCTGTAGAATACAGCACAGACAACATTGACGCAAAAAGAGAAAATGTTGATAATCTTTTGCCTAAATCTTTTCCTAAGCCTATTATACGTATACTAGGACGTGAAAACTAGATATTGTTTGGGAAAGGATTTAATTATCTTTGCCATGAATTGACTGAATGTCATTTTGTCTACAGAATGGGGTTTGTGTTAAAAGTTTTAAACAGCAAAACATTATGTTAAAATCTTGTATATTTTTGTCTTAAATTTTGAAAAATCAATATGCTAAAAGTTAACAAAATTTGATTAAAATCATGTTTCAACAGTTTTTCTGAGCCGTAGGGAGAGATTAATTTTTATAACATTGTTTACATATCGTCTCTTTTCAACGAAAACCTCGTATCTGCAGCTTGTTTAAAGCTGCAGTTACGATGTTTTCATGGGACGTAAAACTCCATACAATGTTTTCGTTGAAAAACAGCGATGAAATTCTTTGCGATCCTTTGTTGGTAAAAAAGCAATGAAGTAATAATTACATTGTTGCCTAAGTCAGTTTGCGTTATTGATTTAGAAAAGTGCCACCGGCTCAATCTATGCATTATTATCTGGCTCGATGACGCCGATTAAAATATGGCTCTTTTACACCTTTATGGTATGAAAAACCTTACTTGCCATTGTAACATCGGCAATTTTCGTTGTTTGAATCGAGACGTACCAAGATTCGTAAGAAATCGTGGAAATAAACACACCATTTACCAACAGGATTCTCTGAGCTCGTTTAAGGTAAGTCGAAATTTGTCTTTTATCCCGTCCGTAATATCAGGGTTACACTCTAGAATCCACAAATATTATCCAATTTTTACCAAATTTGTCAAAATGTATATGATCATAAGCCCATGTGTAGGATTGAATTTAGAAGGTATTGTTGGAGAAAGTGCTCAGTTATTTGCCCTTGTAAGTCAAAAAATATAGCCCATCAAATGTAGAACAAAGTGAAAATGTTTGCATTTATAATGTCTTGGGTGAGTGTGATTTTCATCCAGATCGAAATTGCATCATCTAATATTTGAAAATCAAAGCAAAACTTGGACAAATTGTTGATTTCCATAAGATGTTTTTTATGTTAAACTTATGGCATAATTTGAATTGCCCATCCCAAGTTATCTGCCATTGAATGGGACAATTTTTTTGGTTTTTCAAGCAAATCTAGGTCCAATACGACAATTTTGTTAAATTCAAGGGCAGATTACACAGGATATACATTTTCAATCTGGCTGAAATTCTTACATGTCTGATATGTTATAGAAATATTTTTTCTTCTTCCGGTATTAATTGCTCCATATTTGCGATGCTAAAGGGAAAATAAAGTCGAAAATACAATTTTGTCAAATTCAAGAGCGGATAACCCAGAATAGCAATTTTGATAAAAAATAGCATTTGGATAAAAAATGTTGACAATAAGTATTTTGGGATATACTCGCAATTATGAACGATTTTCAAGTTGGCCACAAGAAAATTTGCTTAAGTATTTAAATATCAGCAACCTATCATCTTTTATGTGGAATGAGATGTGGGTTTTAAAGGAATATTTAGTATAGTGAACCCTAAAGAATGTTGTTATACTGATAATATTGGCTCTTTTGCGATTATATAATTCTGTTTTTGCAGCCACCTCTCTCTGCACTTTACCATTCTTTGCATAGCACACAACATCTCTCGGTCCTCCTCACTATAAATAGTTTTATCAAAAGCAAAGATTAATGAGGTAACAGTCACCCGAATATTCAATATGTAAGTCTGAAATTATGTGTAGATATTGAACTGTGTGACTGAAAATGAAACATTCAATTAATCATGTCTTTTAGAGAAGAAAAGATCGACGTAGTAATTTGCTTTATTATGTCCAATGGCATTCCTTGTAAATGGGCCAGTCAAGTTTACTGAACTATGAAATATATTCAAAGCTTACACAAACGATTTTAAAATGGAATCAAAGTATTCAATGTATTCTGGATAATCAAAGTACCTAATCAAAGTACTATACGAATCAAAGTATTCAAGGTATTCAAATGGATAATCAAAGTACCTAATCAAAGTACGTCTGTACTTCAGTACTTTGATTCTTTTACATATTTTCAAAGTAAAAGCCAAATATGCTTCATTGCGTTACAGTTGTTGTTGTGTTTTTTTTTCTTTTTTGCTGGGGGTCGGGTTATTTGTTTGTTTTTTTGTTTTAGCACATCTGCTACATTTATTTTCTGTATTTTCTGCAATCAAAAATATATTTCACCGTGTTTGCTAATTAAAACTACATGATTAACCAAGTAAATGACAGGATTTTAAGATGATATTTCGTCGCTTTTCAACAAAAACCACGTTTCTACAAATCTACAACTTTAAGAAAGTTGTACATCTACACGAGGGTGGCTTTTTTATGAACATCAGCAATTTAGTCCAAGAAGTTTCAGATTACCGGACAGATGGTAATAAAACCATCTTAGCACAAATGATGAAATGAGAAAAAAAACTTATTTTCACTTCCTTGTCTTTCAACTTACAATTTTCACCCGCCATTTCTTTCATTATTTTAGAGATTTAGAAGCTCGTGATGGATTCGAGGAAGAGAACCCTAATAAGAAATTGTTTGGTGCTGTTGAGCGGACTAGTAGCCGCGGCAGTACTCTATTCGTTCTCTGGTAGGTGTTTTATTTTAATTGATGCTTTGCTTTTGACACCCCTTTCTTAGAGGAAAAGTTGAAACAATATTGATACATTAGAAGGAAATGTAGTGTCTCCATATTCCTGAATATGTTATGTACAATGTAGCACACAAATTATATGTTTATCAAAGAAACACATGCTATGTTGTCGGAGGGAAAATATGTATTTAGGAAATAATTTTTCAGACCAAAATGGTTTCAAACGAATGCCATTTAGACCTTCTCGATCAAATCTATTTATAATTAACTGACCCGCCAATTATATCTATAGTAACACTTATTGGAAACTAGACCTATATATACAGTGAAAAATTTGGTAACAGCGCTTAAATTCTTTGCTTTTTGTTCCTATGAAAGCAATGCACCACATAACAAAGTAAACTCTCACTGTGGATCCCTATGTTATTCTGGTCCATGAAAAACATAGCACTCTCTTGAAATTATCGTCTGGAACAACTTTGAATTTAGAAAAGTCAATTATTTATTGTGCGTCTAGTAGAGCGAACGATAAATGACAATGCAGAGTATCTCTAGGAATTAGCTAGAGATGCTCTGCCAGGTCATTTATGGTGATCTATACTGCGTTAGTGTCGTCCATAATCTAGACATAATTTTGGAGCTAAAGCCCATCCTTGTTTAATTCCGACGTTTTGATAGATCTTTTGCTTTTGGTATGTCTGACGGTATGCTATACAAAGTCATCTCGGTCCCCTTATTGTCTGTAAATACTAAACTTGCTAGCCTGCTTTACAAAACGTTTATATTTGATCCTTTCAGTGACACACGACTTGCCCTCTACTCTCGAGAAAGAATTACAAGACAGAAAAATGGAAAAAGACAATATGAAAAGCAGACAAATTGAGGGTATGTCTGTCTTTCTGTTTGTCTGTCTCTCTCTGTCTGTCTTTTTCTGTACCTGACTGTCTTTTCTTCTGTCGGTCTATGTCTGTTTGTCTCTATACATCTATCTCTGTCTTTGTGTCTGCCTCTCTGTCTTAGTCCCTCTTTCTCTCTTTCGCTCCATTTTGAAAAAAAACATAACACTGGCTCTCTTCGAGTTCGAGCCCCACCATAAGCGAATCCTTTTTCTGCACCACATGGATTTGTCTTATAAAAATATTTTGAAGTTCAGTCTTTGTATAGGTTGAAACTTCATTGAACAATTTCTATGAAAAGTACTTTTCCAAGGAGCCCAATTCAAACGAAAATATCCATAATTCTGTTCGTACTGTTTACTTATTCAGTGTCGCCAACACTTTGCTGACAGCACTTTGATACTTATTTTTGCTGGTCTGCATTTAATGGGGGTAATTTATATGCAAACAACTAGGAATTTCAGAATGCAAATTCTCATTTTATTTTCATCAAAACCTATATTTTAGGTTCTCATTGAAATCGTCTCACCCAAAAGATTCAAAAGAGTGTCCACAAAACAGGGTTTTGATTTGAAATAACAAATGTATTAACGTTCAAATATAAACGAGAATCGCATCAGTTGTTTTGGTCTATTCTCGTTTAATTTTGAGCTATAAAACAATAGTTTAGCATCCTCTTGTACGTTGTTGTGTAATTGTGTAATAACGAATATGATTTTAAACCGGAGCTACACATAAGAGGGAGTAATGCATTTTCCGATTCAAATGACAAACAATAATATAGGGTTTGGAATTGAAATAAGTATATATAATGTGATTGTACGGCGAAACAATATAAGTGCCCTCTATACTACACCCGGCTACATAGCACTTTTCAGACATTGTCCTATGTAGCCGGGTGTAGTATCAAGGGCACAAAATACTATTTCGCTATAGGCCTACATGTTCTCCCACTCCTATCTGTTGATCCGCTATTTCATACAGTGCTCATACCCGACGACTACAAAGGGGAACCATGTAACTATACGCTCGACCTTCCGCAAGATAAAATCATTGAAAAAATAGAGTCGTACAGATTCCCGGGAGTAGAGCATTACATTACAGGTAAAATATTGCTTCGATTCATGTACATGTATGAGCGCCGTTAGTCAGATTTTGCGGATTGCACAGGCTGACAAGGATTGAAACTTTTTATTTTAACCCTTTCCCGAACGACCAATATTTAGGATGGTCCAATCCAAAAGCTGTTGAAGACTGCAAATTTTTGCCGCAATGTTTTCCCAAGCCTATTCAATTAGGGACGTCAAAACCAGGTCTTGTTTGGGAAAGGATTAAGATAATTTTCTGATTCTAGAACGTTTTTCTTCCTATTATACATTCTTGTATTGTTCGTTTTCAAACGCAAGTTTTTGTTGATTTCTGATGGAAAATATTTGTTTGTTATCTGTACTTATAATTGGAAGGTACTCACATTAGTGGCAGGTCAAAATTATTAATGATGGCTGTTAAAAGAACAGAACTTTTTGTCGATAAGTTTTGAGTGACAGAAGCCTTCAAAAGAGGTTGTGACTGTTTAACTGTAAAACAAAATTAATGTGTTCTGTATCTTTTCCTAGATTTGTTTCCAGAATCTTCCAACCAAGTTCTTCCCGAAGATCCTGTATTCGTTACTGCATTTTCATCAAACCATTATCAAGAAGGACTTGCCATGATCTACAACTTTAACACACGAATAAAGAAAAGTAAAAACTACAATCTAATCGTGTATGATATTGGGCTAAAAAGTTAACAAGTCGAGCAAGTAAGCATACTTTTCCAATATTTAGCTGATAATTAATTTATTATGTTGGTATACATATCCTCTCGTTTTCAAATTTTCGGTCTTTCCTGGCCTTTATCAAGATAAATATATGATAATTTAAGTTTCGCTACATTCTTCTTATGAATTTAACGCTTACAGCTTACTGACTGTAAGCGTTTAATTCAAAACAAGAATGTAGCGAAACGTATTATATCAAATATTTGTCTTGATAAAGGCCAGAAGAGGCCGAAACATTGAAAAAAAGAGAGTGGTTTACTACTTCAACAGACAAGTAAGTTTCGATGGTGTAGTGGAAAACGATTATAATGCATATACATTAAAGCACTGTTTTAATTCCACCAACAGATGTAACGACAGTTTTATTTCAAATTATTCAAGTTTATTTCGAAAGTAAACGCACAGGGTATAATGTTGATAATTGTAAGCTCTCTTTATTGCGTGTGTTATGAACAAAATAACGCATTTCATTTTGGCATCTTCCGTAATGGAATAGATGATAGAAAATTCAAATTTTAAAAGACGCATGGAATTTTGTTAATTGAGTGTTTTGTTCTTGCTAGACTGGATACCGTCTCTGACCCTACCCATTCGAATATTCTCGGATCTTATCGTTACTCAAGATCGGCTCGAACGTATTTCAGTAGCTTCATGAGCCGATCCTGCCCATATCACTCCGCAAGCATAACAACGGTAGTCTGGTCTATAACAACGGAAGCAGACCAAACAACTATTTAAATCTACGCGAGAAAAATATTTGAACAAACAGCGTTCAAAAGTCGATTATATCCTCATAAATGTGACAAAAGTTTACCAGATAAAAAAATTGATGTGATTTACCGATTATTGACAGTATATTTCACTTGAATCATAACGTTAGCTAAAGGATTGATTTGTTTTGATGACGTCATTTACGCGCGTCTATTTTCTTGTTCAATATGGCGGTCACTGTATTACGCTCGAGATCATGTTGCAAACATGTTCCAAACGTCAAAAGGTTGCAAACAGTCTCGAGGGTCGCGATTGTGACACTACTTCATTGTAAAGAGACAGGCACAGACTAATACAACCATTCCAGGGGATGTTACTTTGAAAAACTGGCACCTGCAAGTAACTTAGAGTAACGTCCCTTGATAACAGCGCATCCGCAAGTAATTTAGAGTAACGGCCCCTGATAAAAGCGAATAATTTATCGTTTACAAAAGCAAATCTGATTAGTCGAATGCTTTATCTATTCTTTTCTGTGCACCAAGCTGTGTGATTTATTTTACGTATTTGTGTAAGATATAAGAATTATTTTGCTTTGTATTTATGATATATCACTTTAGGTTGAGAAAGAATGCAACTGTAAAGTGGAAAGATTTAGATTCGAGGACTACCCTGCACATGTTACCATACTGAAACCTTGCTCCTGGAAACCTATTATTATACAAGTAAGCCGTTGATTTTTTTCTGGACGTGGCGTGGAAGTTGTATTGTTTAAAAGTTAGTGGGGAGTAAAAACCTCGTAACTTATGATTGACGAGGCTTAGGTCCGGCACTGGAAACATGGAACATTTCATTTCAATCTCATATAAATAGAAAAAGTATACAAGTGCACTGTGCAAAAAAAGTTTAGCACACTTGGAAAATGTTGATTTCCAGTTAAAAACTATAGCGAAATCTCTAAAAGGAAAACAATACTTTGATTGTACATTCTTTTTGCTGACGTTTCCTGAAAATTGTGTGCCAAAACTATAAAACGACTTTCAATGCTGCAAACAGGCTTTCTGACTAAACATAGGCGAATTCTGCCCCATTCATATTGCAGAGGACGCTCAAAGTCAATGACGTTACAGACGTCATAGCTTTCGCTAGCCTGGCTTCCTAAATGACATGTACAAGGTGATACGTCTGTAAACACTAAATCGTCGTTGTAAATGCAAAACCTCGTATCTCGTTTTTGGAAAATTTTAAAGGGTTGGAAAAAAAGTGTAATAACTTTTCCCAAACTGAAATGATTTCCTTGATATTTTGACATATTGTTCTCAAATAATGTGTCATTAATACTGATCAGTACAAATATCTCAAAACCTGCGAGAATTGTTTAAGCTGGGCACACAAATTTGTACTTTGAAAATCGCAGGAATCGACATGCGAGGTTTTGCATTTACACCGACGAAATAGGACATCACTCCAATGTCTCCTGGTTCAAAAGCAACGTGTCCATACCCACTGACGCATTGCCTGCCGATGCATCAACGTCATTGGCAAAAGGTCAGCAGGCTTTGATGCAAGCTGTACAGGACCTATCCCGGACAGTCTCGTCACTAGCTATAGTGCCTGTGACGTCCCAGAGGAGTCTGGCTAACTTCCTACTAGACGGACATCAGTTACCTCCTCAGGACGTCATAATGAAACTATCCTCTTTAAACGTCGTTTTACGCGATCTGTAAGAATTATGTCGATCATTTGCGACCAAACCTGCATCAATTCTGTACCGTAGGCGTCTAATTGTCGATTTATGCCTATTGAAATGCAAAGCAACACCTCTAACGGTCATGCCTCATTTGAGCATGCTGAGACGTAACGTCAAATACTCCTACTTTCAAAAATTTGATGTAGTTGCGTTTTAAAACTGTTGACAGAAAATTACCGTTCTATTTTGGTGTCATTGTTATATATCAAACGAAAGGTAATGGAAAACGGCGCACATGTTTGTGATTAATTTTTGTTTTTGTGTAAACGGCACACTGAATACAGCGGCAGGAAAGACATGAAACGTTTAAAATTTCGATGTCCCGCGTAACAAATTGTTCAACTCCTAGCTGGTTTTCACATTCGCTTTCTGTAAATCGCAGGAAAAATAACCTGATTCGTCTTTTCAACTTATGTCATGTCATTTCCGGTGGTTAAGATATAAATTCTTTATAGATGTCAGGAAAAATGAACTAGAAATATGAAAAAAAGAAAAACATAAAAAATGTCCCATGATCATGAAAAAATGTATATGAAATTTTTGGCGATTCATAATTTCATGCACATACAAAATTTTATAAGAAAAAAATAATTTTAGAAATACGTTTTTGTCGAAGTTTTATATTGTTAAATTTTGTTTCCGTATTTTGATTGTAAAGTTCTGAAAACTGTAGTTAAAATTGTCACTTAAAATGTCCCCGTGGTGTAAAATGACGTCTTTTTCAACGCAATTGATAATTTGCGACGCTCTGAATTTTGATCTATAAAACTTAGTGGATATTCACATTGTAATTAAAAATACGTTTTTCCTGTAGATTAATTTGATATATAACACGCGATGATAACTCCAAAAATCAAAACACTATTTCTTCTCAAAATTGTCACCAAAAATGCCCCCGTTGACAAATTACGCCGGGTAACGTCTTAAGGTTTACGAACTGAGAATGAAATGCAGAGCCAGAGGCGAAATTTGAAAAGTGCCAGTAATTCCTAAACTGTGTTACATTTTCATGCCAAATACAAACATAAGCATTTTGTATGGTTTAGAATTTTGAATTAATACATATTTATGGAAATATTTGACAAAAATGTTCTAAATTACCTCCCTTGCGTATGAAAATAGAGTAAAATAATATTTGTAAATTATTTTCTTCTTGAAGCATAATCTAGAAATCCGGCCTGGTGAATCAACTTATATGAAGTGTATTTACAAGTGTGTGTAATTTGGTGCATTTCGTATGGCTAGAAAGTGGTGTTTTCATTCCCAGTTTGTAAACCTTAACGTCAGTCTAAACCGATCGTTTACTTTTTATTCGACAAGATTTTAAAATATGTAAAACGGACTGTCTTGGTGAGAGAATTAGTGCTTGTGCAAAAATGGGAAACACAGACAAGAAAGAAAAAATCTATTGAATTTAACCGTTCGGAATCACAAAAACACCAAATCTAAATTAATACATGTCAAGAAATAGTTTGAAGCGATAAGATCAAATGAAATTCGTAATACATAGATCTAAAGGGACGAAAGCTAGAAGCTAATCTAATTCCACAATATATAATCACTCGCGAATTCAATATTTCGGCAAATTGCCTTTTTCAAGATAAACGGAAACACTTTTTTAAAATCACATAATTGTTTTTGTACTGCTAGCAGCCATATTGTTTAGTCTAACTGCGGATCCGCAGTTAGACTAAACAATATGGCTGCTAGCAGTACAAAAATAATTATGTGATTTTAAAAAAGTGTTTCCGTTTATCTTGAAAAAGGCAATTTGCCGAAATATTGAATTCGCGAGTGATTATATATTGTGTTTATTACATTCCCTACGGAATAATTTATAAAATAATTTAATTCCTTTCGATTATGCTTCCTGGGAAACACACAAGCAGTACTCGCACCGAATGTGTCGGCCAATGATAAGGACAACCTTAGCTACTGGGGACTGAACTCGGAACCGCTTGATCGTGAATCCGACGCGCTACCTCTCGGCTCCGCACACCGGACAAAGGTTGCAGAAAAAACATTTTTAAAGAAAGAGAAAACAAGATTGTCTTTTAAAAAATAACGAGAGGCTAGAAATGAAAATTGTGACATTTTATAACTTACTGTACTTAAAATGATATAATTTATATTTTCGCACCTGACTTTTTATAAAAAGACTTAACCTAAGACAATAATAATCATTGACTAGTTATGTCATCCAAAATTAAAATTAACATTGGAACATCTGTAAAACGCCTGTATAGTTCTTATTTACATAGTATATGAAATAAGTAGAAAAACAATATTGTTGCAATTTATGTCAAAGAAATCTTATTGGTACACCCAAACTATGATAAAATCGCGTATGTCAAAAACGTTGACGTTACGTGTTACGCAAGGTGGTAGGAGTATTTGACGTTACGTCTAAGAGCTCTCTGACGTTGATCTAACGTCATTATTTTTCGCCTTCCAATTATCAATTTCAAAGAATTTGAAACAGTTAAATTGATTCTGCTAAAAGATATGTGTACTCGTGTGTTTTTGGACAAGCTAGACAATATCGATGACACTGCACATGTGATACACGTGACTTTTGCTTATCTGGAGTTTGTCCAATATACAGACTGTTCATTCCAAGCACGCACTGTATGTGTTATGGTTGTCAATCGGGACAACTTTACAGCATACAACAATTTTTATATAATGATCAGATACTGAAAAAATACTTTGTTTCAAAACGTGCTAAACTTATTTTGCATAGTATGTTCAACTTCAAAGATAAATTTTGCTTTTCGTGTCAACTTGTCTTAACTAGTTTGGCTGCCATTATCCCTTAAAATGAATCATAATATTTTTACACATGCAAATTAAAAATATATCGTACCCCTTCCAATCTACAAAATTCTAAGAAAAAATTGTGAGCCATATTACAACCCAGCCTTTAAAAAATGCAGTCAAAATGATGCTTATTTAAAAAAAGAAAGTGTAAAATTCATAATAGTCTTTAGTAAGTCAATTGATATACGAGGGATGTTGAGTAAATAGTGGCTCATCAGCCAAACTCCTGCCTTGTGTACTTTGTGAATTATTCCCCTATCCTGTTCATCGGAATTAAATTTGACTCAAGCATATCTCTTAAAGTATAGTTGCTATGATAATAAAACTTCAATGGTGTACAAATATACAAGAACCATAGCCTTCCCGTGCATATTTTATTAGCCGTAGTAATATTTGCTATATTAGACATGAGTTGTATCCGGAGCAAATTGCCCAACATTATCTAGCAATATAAAGTATGAACTTTCACCATTATCGTTTTGTCTATTTGATATCCAAAGCTTATTCTATCGAGAACGTCGAACCCGGATATTGTGCAGTCTAGAATGATTATGATTTTTTCCTTTTCTTTCATTGTAGCTTGTTGCAAAAAGACACCCATTCGTGGCCTGGTGTGATGCGAGTGTACGATTTACAACGACCGATATAACGGACATTATTAAGGCTACAAAACAATATGGCGTGCTGGGAAATGGTGCTGATGGTTCTATTGCCTATCGTACCTCCATTGAAACATTCCGCTTCCTGAATGAACCGCCTTGTTTATACCTTAAATCTAAAGAAATCGCATCAAACTTCGTATTTGTCTATCAAACTCCGTTTATTATACAGTACTTCATGAAACCCTGGGTGTCTTGTGCTCTTAGTAGAGGTTGTCTTACACCGTTTAAAGATATCCATACCATTATGGATTGTAATGGACCGCATCATTACTTCCATTGTCACAGAGAGCAATCTATCTTAGGGATCTTAGTCAATAGGCTTTTCCACAAAGAGTTAAAAAAACACCTTTTTGATAACCATAAGCGAAAGTATTATTATATTTGTCGTGACTGTAAGAAAAAACAATAAATAATACATTCAAATATGTTGAATTTCTATTCAGGAAATAAGGAAAATTGATAAAAGAATATGCTACTTTACATGTACATAGATTCAAAATCATTCGCCATTCTCCACCCAGAATGATCGTTCGTTGTTCTTATGTACAGTTTATCTATATATGATATATACTGAGAGGCAAAAGAAAGTATACACTTTTTGTCTTTAAATATCTCTCTTAATTTCCATCATATCGACTCAAAATTTTATATTTTTTAATTTCTACCCAGAAACCAATAATACAGTTTTGATAAATTTCACCTGAAATTGCTTTGACTACCCATACTCATTAGTAAACTTTGCACGTGCAACTTAGCGAAGCATTAAATATTGCTATTAATCCGTATTTGGTGTCTTTAATCTTTATCACAACAAATCACAGCGCGAAATTTACTCTAACATTCTAACCCAATTATCAGTGGCTGGTAGAAATCGACCAATATGCCACATTTTTGCATTATGACTCATTTTCTATGACGCAGCATTATAATAAAAGAAACGCGACTTTATATTCACTTAGTCAGGTGACTAGGACTATTCTACGCAAATTTTATCAAAATCCGTCTATGAATTTAGAAGGAGTAATGTCAGATAACCCGTTTGCATTTAGTCCCATTTTGCCATGACGTACCGTAATATGGAAAAGCACTAACAACCTAGGACATATAGTCCTAGGTGACTAGACTTTTCTGTGAAAATTCTATCAAAACCCGTTCATAAATGTAGCGGATGTGTCAACGTATATGCTTGCATTAATTTAGCGATTAAGTCCCCTTTTTCGATGACGCAGTATGATATGAAAAAACAGTGGAAATGAAAGAAAACCACATATGAAGAAGACTGTTTGACAGACTTTGATCTTACTGCTTCTCTGCTTCAATCATCGTTCGGATATCCTCGGATAATGTCGCTCAAAGATCGAATCATCGACTCGGAAGTGTGTGTATGAAGAAATCTTGAAAAAAATTGGATTTCTTAGCCGGAAGTAGCTACGCTTCATAAAGTAGTTTTCGAGGTCAACCAAATGCACAACCATGGCAACTTGCGGGACTTGCAGGTTGTAATCATTCTAAAAAATGAGGACACTGGAACTGCAAAAATGTATTTCAGTATCATTGTCGCGTCATTGTTGACATTAGTCGCAGACGAACGTTTTGAATTGCTGTTCTATTCTATTCTATTCATAGTCCGAAAGTAGTTCTTCGAGATGCATCCAAGGTATGATTCGATAGAGTTGTCCTTGGTGATCCAATTGCTTCAATCATGAAAAACAACGGTAATGAACAGAACAGAACAGAACATTTTATATACCAAATGACTTGAACAGAATTGTTCATCGTCATTACAATGCTTACAAACAGTTGTCATATGTACATAGCATAACAATGGTAATATTATAATAATTTTCTTTTGTGGAAATCACGTTTTGTAATGTAGATGTATCAAATTTAATGTATAACAGAGAAATATATGGTTTTGTGTAATATTTAGTAAATTATGCATTTTGCTGTTTCGATATCTTTTTTAAGATTACAACAAGGCATGATAATTTCTGTGTTGTTGATAATTACCTGTACGCTCGGTTAGTATGTACAAGGATCATCCCGGACAGTAATGCAGGATCCCTCGATCTGAATGACGTAACGTCAAAAGTTGCGGACCAAGCCAAAATTGGCTATGCACTTCTGTTTAAAACCGCATATTTGTTATTTTTATTTGAGAAACACACATGTATTTGGTATCATATAAAAGATGTTGACTTGTAATTTATTAATATATGTCGAATTTCAACATTGTTTCAATACAGACAATTTGATAAACAAAATAAATAAACTCTGACGCAGAAAATGACGTCGTCACGTGTAACAGAAATTACCAAACAAACTCGCGAGAATCCCAATAGAATAAAAAGTAAGACTTTTTAAAGCGCACAAACTTTGGCAAATTACGTCAGTGATGTCACAGAAGATATAGCGTAAATCTTACGGCAGTTGGATGGTGTAAACAAACTATGGAGGAATGGAAAGAAAGAGATAAGTAGCGTCACGCTGTTAAAAACGTCATTTTTTCGGTATGTCTAATTTTTAAATCTAATTTATTTTTCCAATAGCGATTGGAAATCAATATAAAAAAAAAATTGGGACATACATCTGAGCTCTAGTTTTTGTAGTTAATTTTTTGTCTTGATTGGAGTTGAAGAAAATCATTATTTTATTGTGTTTGTAGCGTCTTAAAAATGTCACATTTTCACTAAAACGGTCCCAAATGCAAGGGTGAGTTTTTCATATATAGCTTTTTTTCTAAGAAAATCAAAATATTTTGAATTTGAATTGATTTTCGACATACTTCTCGGATAAAATTTGAAAAAAATAAATGCATTTGTCAATATCTCTTCAACTAGCGAAGATATAGAGTGTGATGTAGCGTCTTAAAAATGTCACAAAACGCGTTTTTGACGATTTGACGTCATGTTGATTTTTTTCGGTATGTCTAATTTTTAAATCTAATTTATTTTTCCAATAGCGATTAGAAATCAATATAAAAAAAATTGGGACATACATCTGAGCTCTAGTTTTTGTAGTTAATTTTTTGTCTTGATTGGAGTTGAAGAAAATCATTATTTTATTGTGTTTGTAGCGACTTAAAAATGTCACATTTTCACTAAAACGGTCCCAAATGCAAGGGTGATTTTTTCATATATAGCTTTTTTTCTAAGAAAATCAAAATATTTTGAATTTGAATTGATTTTCGACATACATCTCGGATAAAATTTGAAAAAATAAATTCATTTGTCAATATCTTTTCAACTAGCGAAGATATAGAGTGTGATGTAGCGTCTTAAAATGTCACAAAAACGCGTTTTTGACGATTTGACGTCATGTTGATTTGTGAAGAACTATTCATGGCGTTTTACGATCATGTATCGATGCTCTAGATCCACTTGTTTTATCGTTGTTTGTTTGACTATCTTGCTATTTGTGGTCTACGCAACTTAAGGTTAAAATTTGAGACCCGTAACAGAAAAAAGAAAGAAAAGCATTGACCAAGGCATAAGAAAACGTTGAGATAATAGAAGACATTTTTTTTAAGTAAAGCATTTCATTGATTTCATCTAATATGTTGCAGCATTTAGTCTCGGAGTTTCATTTTTCCTACATATAATGCATTTGTTGTAGACCCCATTTAAAAGAATATTCTATCTTTTGTCTGCTAACGAGTAAACTTGAAGACGATTATTTAGTAAGTATTTTCACATTTTTTTTATTTTTATTTGTTTATTTATTTTCTTTTTTTTTTACATTTGCGCAAGTAGAAATATCTTAATAACAAAAATATGCATACTTGACAAGTTATATTTAGCGTATGAAACGGTTCCATTTCTCCTACAGGTGTAAAATATTCACTTTCAATATTCATTAGAGCTTGATTTTTCAATACTTACGAAATAATTCTGTTGTTTATTTATTGATAGTTGAGATTATTAATTTTGTACGGTGCTATTTTCATGTATGCATGTATTGGTATTATTGTGAAAATGTTTTCTTTTGACAAACATTGAAAATTTGTCATTTCTCATGTTTTGGGGAAAGTGAAACTTTCTTTACACCTTCGCGTAACGTTAACGTCGGAAAACGGTCGATATGCGTGTTACAACGTTGGTCCGCAACTTTTGACGTTACGTCAATACATTCCACCCGATTTATGTCCTTAAATGTACAACACAATACAAGTAGTTACATGAATATTTTCTGCGCAAAGTAGGAATTAGTACAATTCTAGAATTGTCCTGCGCAAAGTAGGAATTCTTACTTTGTCCGCCGATTCCGGAATTGTACCGGACAATTCTAGAATAGCGCAGGGCTTTAAAATCGCCTATTTGCATTCCTACTTTGTCATGTGCATAAAGTAAGAATTTTTTGGACATAGTATGAATTTTGAATCGGGTACATTGTATTGAAAATGATATGTGTTACTCTTCGAGTATTCTGCAATAAAATAAGTCAATCGTATTTTTGACGGTTTACGTTAATTTTTGCCCCTTGCTCGGTCTGTTTTTGGTGTTTTTGTTATTGCTAAACCTATCCAATTCTTTCGTCACGAAATTTAATACTGATGAATATATGATTTATAGTCAATAGCCTATATTGAAGAAAGCGTTGAAACAAAAGGAAAAGAGGCTGTTGATTAGCATTTTCCTCTTTTTTTTCAATTACAAATACACATCTGTATGTAGATCTATTTATTGTAAGTGATAAACTTTTCTTACTTTGTACCCTCCATTCTTACATTGCGCAGACATCAAAAGATCGATAAGCGATTCTTACTTTGTCCCGATTCTTACTTTGTCCCGATTCTTACTTTGCGCACGGCCAATTCTAGAATTGTCCGGGCAATTTAGAAATTCTTACTTCGCCCGACAAAGTAAGAATTCCTACTTTGCGCAGGACAATTCCAGAATTGTACCAATTCTCACTTTGCGCAGAACAAATATAAGCAACAAATATCAGATGAAAACACCAACGAAAACAATTCGATCAATTTGAAAACAAGAAAATAATCTATTTCTTCTCTCAGAGACATGATTAAGGGGGAATGCTCCAGTTTCCTATTTTTTCCCAAAAATAGAATTTATTTATATTTCGTATGTTAAAATTACATGTTATTACCAATTGAAAAATAAAATAAAAATGGATGGTCAGCGATCTTGTTTGAATTTTATAGGCATTCGTATCACACATCCCTACATCGAAAAAACGCGCAATTTCTTGCACCTGTCCAAGGTCACTAAAATGTTTAAAAATGCTGTATATTCATCGTTTAGTCCCGAAAACGGATTTGAAGTAACGTCTTAGATTCAATAAGAACAGAAAACCCAAAATGTGTGCTACTTTAAACGCGTAAATGTATAAAAAGCATGCTCAGGTATTCGGTTAGATCAACGAAGCTGGAGTGTTTTATGTCAAAACTTGTATATTTTTGAAAATATTTTAAGTTCTACATAATAGAATTTGATAAAACTCCCTCATTGTATTAAGCAACATGTCCTGGTAATAATTAAAAAAGAAAATGTATAGGTCAGCGCACTTAATAATGAATTACAACAATTTTTATCAGCTACACATGAACAGAATGACGTAAAACAGTGGTAACTGCATACACACATACAACTGTCTTGTTCTAAATAATCGATTTCCAACTTGAGGAAATCAGTTTGGCATAATAAATACACTTTTACCTTCGAAAATGGTAAATTGTAATGATGTGTTATATCATTGAACATACGGTAGCGAAACATATTGGTACGAAACATTTAATTCACTACAGAACCGAGTGTTCCGAAAAACTGGAGCATTCCCCCTTAATTGAATGTTTCATTTTCAGTCACACAATACAATATCTACACGTATAACTTCAGACTTACATATTGAATATTCGAATGACTGTTAGCTCATTAACCTTTGCTTTTTATGCTCCCCGAAGGGAGAGCATATAGTCGCCGCTTTGTCTGTCCATCCGTCCGTCCGGTCCATCCGTCATTCCGTCCGTCCGTCCGGAGCGATTTCTCCATAACCCTTGGGCCAAATCAAATGAAACTTGCCATGTGAACTCCCTATGACATAATGCCGATGTACTTTTCCCGGTTTTTGGATTTGAGGCCTCGTCATGGGAGAAGGGGACTTAATGTAAAATACAGTTTTTCTCTAATTTCTCCTAGTTTAATGGTCAGAATTTGATGAAAATTCATATTTGAGTAGCAAATCAGATGCCCTTGACACTACGTCACTATTGTTATTTTAACATTATCCAATAAAAGTCTACACATGTAGCGATCACGCACTGTCACATATCCAAGTAATGATAATCATCCAATGAAAATGAATTTTCGGATTATGTCGATTTTTTTTTTTTTTTTTTGGGGGGGGGGGGGGTTAGTAACGGTATTATTTAGGTTTAAACCAACGAAAATTTATAACAGATTTACAAGTTGTTTCAAACATTACAGCGAACTATTGGATAACGAAATCCCACCAAGGCCACGAGATCAGACGAGATTCGCTATCGCAAGGACACAGATTGGTTGTTTCGCAGTCAAAAGGAGTAAATAATAAGCATGGGAAACAGAGTAGACCAATCTATGGCTAAGCGCAGTCTAATCGAGATCCATGTTGACATAAGAGTGATGCTAAAGGTGCAGAAAATGCTATTGGAGACCAACATAGTTCTGGCTCAGACTGCATGTATATGCAGGCTGATCTGAAACCATGTTGTTCACAAATGCATTAAGGGACCTTTTTTCCAGATCCTGATTTAAACCTATATAAAACATTGCATGTCTAGAGTACATAATTACGTATTTGGATATTAAATTTCGTCGTTTTTCACCATTCTTTACATCAGCATTATTACGGATGTTTGAATAAGTTCTACACTTCCCCATTCCCCAAACAAGTTTTTTATGTCACAAAATAAGATTGGAAAAAACACTTAACGGGAAAGAGAAAAATGCCGATAATCGGTATTTTCCCGATTTATTACCTTTTCCTCAAATTAATAATATGATTTAGACAGTAGTTTAAGTTTTTGGTAAAATTAAGTACGTATTATCTGCCACACCTTTCAATTTAGACCAGTCCAAAAATCATTTTTCGGGTAAGAGTTCTAAATATGCTAAAAACTAGCTGCAGTATCGTAGCTAGAAATTTGATGATGGGTGCAGGAAACCGAGATCAAAATTCAAAAAGGTTTGGGTTACAAACGTGCAACTAGCTAAATATCTGCGAGGGGAATTTCATAAGTTCGTGAAATAGCAATAATAATTGCAGAGCGCATAATTATTTGCAAATGTTTTCTCTTTCTCTGTTAGAACATCAATGCATTCTTCCTGGGTAGAAAAGTCCTTTAACCCTTTCCCAAACGGCAAAATTTTAGGGTGATCCACTTCAAAAACTGTAAAAAATGACAAAATGGATGTTATTAAAGATATGATTTGTGTAAAATATGGCATAGAAAATATTGAGACAAAAGGAGAAACTGCTGGTTATCAGCAGTTTATTCTTTTGTTTCAATATTTTCCCAATCCTTTTCTATTAGGGACGTCAAAACCAGGTCTTGTTTGGGAAAGGGTTAAACAGCGCTATATCCATTCACTGTACTCGGAAGTTGGTATATGTTTCGTGCATTGATAAACACCACAGACAATTTGGCCTACTGGTTCTTGTTTCAAAATGACGACTTGCAAGCATTTCTTTTAACCCTTTCCCAAATAAGACCTGGTTTTGACATCCTTAATAGAATTGGCTGTGGAAAACATTGAGACAAAAGAAGAAACTGCTGATAACCAGCAGTTTCTCCTTTTGTCTCAATGTTTTCTATGCTGTATCATGTATAAATTTCATCATTATCAACATCCATTTGGCTGTTTTCAGCAGCTTACAAAGTGGACCACCCTAAAATGTTGCCGTTTGGGAAAGGGCTAATTTCAGAAGGAATCTCAAAAATCACAAGGGGCGAGGTTTGTGCTGGATGGGGTGACCAATTAATTCAAAATTGAATTGTTTCATAACATTTACCACGACAGACCACTACAGTTGATTCATTTGCTAATTTCTTTTCAGCACATTCAAATCAATCTTCTAAATAAACTTTTTACAAGTTTTCATGGATATAGGTTGAGTTTGGGCTTATTGGGGGTTTACGCCGTTTTCAACTACCAGGGTCATATCGCGGCGGCTGGAGCACCTAACCGTGGGTTCCTGGTAAGGATATAGGTTGAACATAAACAACTTTTGCAACATTCCCAATTGGTTTACTTTAGAAACTGGCATATTTTACCAGGTTGGATAAAGCAATATACAAATAGGTGGTCAGTTCAAGTGAGGATGACTATTACGAACAAGCGTAAGCGCTGCATCTACATGTAAAGTAAGATTTCTTAGCAGCAACGAAAGTTTTGGAAACTGATATTTGCAAATATAAATTTCAAGCGGTTCTATGAAATCATGAGACGCCCCTCTTAACTTATTCTGGTGGGTATTTGTGTGTCATTTTCCTGCTGCCTAATAAATTCTGTGAAGCTATCGACGGTAGTGCGACCCACGGCAAAGGAAAACAAATCGAGGTATTGGTTGTATAATGTTTATGTTTTCTTTTTATCATTTTTAACCGACGACATAACATCATACAAGTTTCAAACTTGAAACTTGTATGATGTTTATGGCGTCGCTTTAAAAGAAATATTAATAACATCGTAACCACAGCTTTAAACAAGCTTACGTTTTGTTTCAACGTGTTACATTGTAGGACAGTCCACCCCTAATGAGATTCGCGCGACGTCGGAAGCATTCGGGCGTAGTCGTTAACATTCGGCAGTAGAACGTTCCACCGCCGATTGTTTGCGATGTCGCCCGAATAGGTTCGGATACGTAAAGAATGGTAACGACGTTGCACGAAAATTCCGACCTAACATGAATCTCATTAGGGTAGACTACCTTAAGTCGACAATCTACTTATTTGTATTTACAAGTGTGCGTAATTTGATGCACTTCGTATGGCTAAAAAGTGGTGTTTTAATGAGAGTCTGTAAACAGTAAATCGTCGGTGTAAATGCAAAACCTCGTAGGCCTATGTCAATTCTTGCGATTTTAAAAGTACAAACTTGCGTGCCCAGTTTAGACAATTCTTGCAGGTTTTGAGATATTTTTACTGGTCAGTATAAATGACACATTATTTGTGAACAATATGTCCAAATTTCAAGTAAAACATTTCAGTTTGGGAAAAGTTATTGCACTTTTTTCCTCCCCTTTGAAATTTTCCAAAAACGAGATACGAGGTTTTGCATTTATAACGACGAAATGTGACAGGGGTCCCGTTTTTTCAGGTGTACAATTTACAAACATTTTATAAAATCCTTCAGAAAATAAAACAAAAGAATGCAAACCATACCAGACTGCATAAAATGGTAGTCTGACAGCATTCCAGTAAGGAAAATGTAAAGGGACTTGTACAACTTTGTTTGGTCGTTTAAGTGATTTTTGAAAAGCAGAATTTTCATTACCTTGAAAGTTTGATATGTTTTACAATGTAATCTCCATAGGAAATTTGGAGTGGAATTGGATGGACATCTGTGAACAATCCTAGTCGACGAAAGGGTTCAACAATCACCTGTAAGGCCTGCTTGATCTTGCAAAAATCTAAAACATGGATGCATTAGTGAATACCAAGCATTCGAAAGTCCCTATTTGTTTATCTCAAAGGGAGGTAATTCACAAAATTGACAGATGAAACCTCCATTTGAGAGCTTGATACAAAAGATAAGTGAAAATGTGTTTGGACTTTGGCAACAAGAAGATGACCAATTCCGAAAAACAATGCATCGTTTTCTGCGTATGCGCACATGCGGTTTTAGATGAAAATATTTCTAAACGCACTAAGAGCTGTAACTCTGACATCAAAGGACACAAAGCAATGAAATTTCGACAAAACGATTGCTGGATGCCTGGGAAATAACGTCAAAACATAGTCAAGGCTTCTAGTTCGATTCTTTTCCAGAAACAAGGAATCTTGCAGTGCAGCGTTTTCACTTTTGTTTAGTATATTACATGGTATGGATATTGCTTTTTTCGCGTATTCTTAGCAGTTGGGAAACATTTTCAGTTCGAAGAGTTTTATATAAAGGTGTTAATTGGATCACTTCGAATAAAGAATCAAAATGTTGACAATCAATATTTTGGGATGTACTCACCATTTTGGCTTATTTTCAAGATGTCCACGAGAAAATGACATTTTGACTAAATATTTTTATATCAGCATCCCATCGTATTTTATGTGGAAAAAGATATACGAAGAAAATAAATGTAGTAAATCGAAAATAATGTTATCAAACTGACAATATTGACTCTTTTGCGATTATCATAATATAATAAAATATACATGTATATTAGAATATATATCATAATATCATGTATTTTTCTTTTGCACGGTTTCAAAGTGGCAACCAAAATCTTAAATTTGCAATAATGCTGTTAATGTTTTTTTGTTGTTTTTGTTGTTTTGGGTTTTTTAACTTGTTTGTTTAGATAATAATAAAACCCCATTAACGCTAATGATGAACTGGAAAACCCCTGATTTGATTGTACACTTTATGTATTTCAATTTACTTGCCTCGTCTTTCAGCTTTCCATTTGTACCCGCCTTTACTTTCACTGTTTAAGAGATTTAGAAACTTGGAGGGACTAGATTATGAGAATTATGAGAAGGTTTCTGGTGTTATTGAGCGGACTAATAGTGGCGACAGTGCTCTATTTGTACTCCGGTAGGTGTTTAATTATACCCACGCAAACGAATTTTGGAGGGGGTAAACTGGAATCAGCCTGTCGGTCCAGTGGTTGGATGGATGGTTGGTTGGTTGGTTGGTTGGTTGGTCTGTCTCCAAAACTTTGTCCGGACAACTCCTCCTACACTTGTGAACCGATTTAGTTCATACTTGACACAAGTGTTTCTTGTGACCTGTAGATGTGCAAGACACAAATTTCACGAAAATCGGACCGATACTTTTTGAGTTATGGCCCCTGATTTGACCCAAAAATGCTTGTCCGGCCAACTCCTCCTACAGTTACTGTCCGATTTGCTTCATACTTGGCACAGGTGTGCATTAGGACCTGTAGATGTGCAAGAAGCAAATATCACGAAAATCAGACCGATACTTTCTGAGTTATGGCCCCTGATTTGACCAAAAATGCTTGTCCGGATAACTCCTCCTATACTTGTGGACCGATTTAGTTCATACTTGGCACACGTGTTCATTGTCACCTGTAGATGTGCAAGACACAAATATCACGGAAATCGGACCAATAATTTTTGAGTTATGGCTCCTGATTTGACCCAAAAATGTTTGTCCGGCCAAAACCTCCTACAGTTACTGTCCGATTTGCTTCATACTTGGCACATGTGTGCATTATGGACCTGTAGATGTGCAAGACGCACATTTCACGAAAATCGGACCATTGCATTTTGAGTTATGGCCCCTGATTTGACCAAAAAAATGCTTGTCCGGATAACTCCTCTTACACTTACTGTCCGATTTGCTTCATACTTGGCATAGGTGTGCATTAGGACCTGTAGATGTGCAAGACGCAAATATCATGAAAATCGGACCATTACTTTCTCAGTTATGGCCCTTCCAATACTATTTATACGCCGCCGGAGGCGGACGTATATTGGCGTCATCTTCTCCGTCTGTCCGTCCGTCTGTCCATCCGTCCGTCCGTCCATCCGTCCATCGGTCCGTACGTCCGTCCACTTTTCTTGTCAACGCAAATCCTACGTTTCCTGCTGGATCTTCTTGAAACTTGGTCAATGTTATCACCTCAATTGGTAGATGTGCATGAAGGAAGGATTTTATGGTTCGTTGATTTTTGCCTGAGTTATGCCCCTTAAAACTTAGTCTCTGGGGCTTATTGAAGTTGCAGCCTTGTCAACGCAACTCCTCCTAAGTTTCTAGCTGGATCTTAATGAAACTTGGTCAACATTATCACCTGAATTGGTAGATGTGCATGAAGGAAGGATTTTAAGGTTCATTAATTTTTGCCAGAGTTATGCCCCCTTAAAAATTAGTCTCTGGGGCTGATTGAAATTGCAGCCTTGTCAACACAACTTCTTCTAAGATTCTGACTGAATCCTAATGAAACTTGGTGGATGTTATTACCTAAATTGGTAGATGTGAATGAAGTAAGGATTTTATGGTACATTGATTTTTGCCTGAGTTATGCCCCCTTCAACCTTAGTCTCTGGGGCTTAATGATATTTCAGCCTCATGAACGCAATTCCTTCCAGGTTTTTGACTGGATATTTATAAAAACCTTTTTGTGAACACAACTCTTTACAGGTTTTTGTGTGAATATTTATAAATCCTTGTCAATGTCATTTTTGTCTCAAGTTTTATAAGTGGCGGCGTATATTGTGACCATGGCACTCTTGTTGAGTTATGGCCCCTGATTTGACCCAAAAATGCTTGTCTGGCCATGTTCTCCTACAGTTACTGTTCGATTTAGTTCATATTTGGCACAGGTGTGCATTAGGACCTGTAGATGTGCAAGACGTAAATATCATGAAAATCGGACCGATACTTTCTGAGTTATGGCCCCTGATTTGACCAAAACATGCTTGTCCGGATAACTCCTCCTTCACCTGTGGACCGATTTAGATCTAGAGAAGCTCCTAGCTCTATATTTAACAAATGAAGTTGAATTAATTTGACTACCATTGCATGAAACATTTATATTTGCATTTGATTTAAGCTTTTGCTTCGTACCAAAAAGAATACATTCGGTTTTACCAAGATGTAAAGATAATTTATTGTCAATAAGCCAAGATCTTACAATGTTAAGATCCTCAGATAATGCCTTAGCCACATACACCCTGTCTCTACCAGAAAATAGTATTTGCGGAATCATCTGCATAGAGAAAAAGTTTGTTTTTACCACAGCAGTCATATCATTAACATAAATAAGAAATAACAGTGGACCAAGAATAGAACCCTGGGGAACACCACATGTAATGTTAGCAAGTGAAGACTGAACTTCATTAACATCAACTAGCTGTTTTCTATCGCTGAGATAAGAAGAAAACCAGTTTGTAATGTCCTTCCCCAGTCCTATTGATTCGAGTTTCATAAGAAGTATTGAGTGGTCGACAGTATTAAACGCTTTTTGTAGATCAAGCAGTACCATACCTACAAAGTTACCTTTATCCATTTGAAATCTAATGTAGTCAGAAAGGTGGATGAGACAGGTGTCTGTGGAATAACCTCTTCGGAATCCAGATTGAAGATTGTACAATAGGTCTTTTTCTGTAAGATATTTTCTACTTGATCAAAAACAACTCTTTCAAATATTTCTGAAATAACACTTAAAATAGATACTGGTCGATAATTTCCATCGCAAGTTTTATCACTCTTCTTATATAAAGGAACGACTATAGCTGATTTTAAACCAGGTGGAACAATTCCCTGAATTAAAGACAAATTGATAATATGAGTCAAAGGGCATGCAATTATCGAGGAACAGTCTTTAATAAAACGTGCTGGAATACCATCTAAACCAGTGGACTTGTTTGCGTCTAATTTATTCAAATATTTCAAAACTGTGTTTTCACCGACTAAATTAAAAGAAAAACTATTTCTACTTACATAAAATAAATCAACACATTCTCTCCCAAATGCAAAAGATGGAGATGGTAAATTAGACACAAGATTTGCAGCTACTGTAGTAAAAAAAAGTATTAAATCCTTCAGCCACTGTTTGTTTATCAAAACATAAACAGTTATTTAGATTTAATAATATGTTCTCATATGAATAATTATTGTTCTTTTTGGATGGAATTCCAAGTTCTTTTAGACATTTCCAGAGAGATTTAGAATTATGTTTTTGCTCTTCACATGTGTTTTTGAAGTAATTTTTCTTTGCTTTAAGAAGACAATACTGTGCTGCATTTCTTAATTTCGTGAAATTTTCAAAATTAACATCAGATTTATTTTTCGTATAAAGTTTCCATGTATTATCTCTTTGCTTTATATTATCAAGTACTTCAGAAGTTAACCAAGGTTGATATAATAGATATGAAACAAATCAAGAAACACAGCTCTCCTTATTACCAAGTAGGACAAAATGAAGTCTTGCTTCTTTTGCCTAACGTAAATATAATTATGTCTTATATACACTGAACAAAAAAGAAACTTTCTTCAATTTGAATGTAGACGTTGCTTTTGCATATTTTGCTATACAAGGTCATCTCGGTCCAATTATTGTCTGTAGCCTATGCTATTATAGTTAGCATGCAACACAAACAATTGTGTTTATTGTTTCTTTTAGTGACACACGACTTCACCTCTACTCTGGAGAATGAAGTACAAGACAGAAAATTGGATAAAGACATGATGAATAGGAGAGAAATCAAGGGTCTGTCTGTCCGTCTCTCTCTCTCTTTCTGCCCCTCTATGTGTCTGTCAGTCTCTGCAACTTTCTGTCTCTCTGTTTGTCTATGTATGTCTGTCTATGACTGCTTTGTCTCTGTCATTCTGTTTTCGTCTCTGTCCTTCTTTTTCTCGTATGCTCTTTTTTCAAGAACAAATAACACTGGATCTCTTTTTAATATTGTTATTGGAGTTATTTTTCTTTGTTTTGTACCTTGAAATTTAGTCCGGTTAATATCTTCTGACCCATAAATTTTAGCAACTTCAAAATTTACAGATACTGACAGACACTTACAGATCACATTTAGGAATGGAGAATTGTCATTTGATAGACTGTAATTCATTGCAGCCTTACTTTATGAGTCATTGTCCTTTGTTATTTTCAATTTTTTCCGGACTATTTAAATCTTCGGACCCATATATGCTCACAACTACAAAATTCATACAGTTATAGTTTACATTGTGCAAAAAGGGCAAATTGCAAGAACTGTTAAGTCATCATCGTTTCTCACGCAATAATCGCAAAGTCAACAAAACCAATCCCCTGTGGCCAACTGGTTTGATTTGAAATTGAAATGTAGAATGCTTTTATATCCTCTAATACCTCGTTGTGTTATTTAGCAATAACGAATATGTTTTAAAGTGACATTTCAGAATTTTTTGTCATAAATTTTACTTTTATTTTTATCTGAGAGAGCATGAAAATTCTGAAAATTTCAAGCCAAAATATTGCGCCGTTTACGAGAAATTGATATTTTTATGTAAATATTGAACAAATTGTGGACAACAGTTCGGATTTATATGTAATTTATCGATTATGTCTAAACTTTAAATGCGTGTTTCTCGCTTATTGGCAACAACTTCAAAAAAACAATAGTATTTGTACTCATTAGAATAACCAATCTTGGCATCAAGACATACTTTAAAACATTGAAATTGGAATGAAATGTCCCTTTAAACATAGATACACATAAGACGGAGTGATGCATTTTCGAAATGCAATAACTATTTATTTTTCACCAAACCTTGTGTTGTGCGTACTCATTTGAATCGTCTCGTCGAGACGATTCAAATGAGTTTTCCATAAAATAGGGTTTTGGAATTGAAATAAAATGTATATGTTATGTGTTTGTACGGCGAGATAGTATAAATGTCCCTTTTACTACACCCGGCTACATAGCCGGGTGTAATATAAAAGGCACTTTTTAACCCTTGTCCTATGTAGCCGGATGTAGTTTAGCGGGCACTAAATACTTTTTCGCCGTAGGCCTTCATGTTCTCCCCCTCATATCTGTTGATCTGCCGTTTTATACAGTGCACATACCCGACGACTACAAAGGGGAAACATGTAACTATACGCTCGACCTTCCGCAGGATGAAATCATTGAAAAAATAGAGTCGTACAGTTTCCCGGGAGTAGAGCATTACATTGCAGGTGTGTAGATATAGGATAAATTCAAAGTTTTCTTTTACTAAGAAATGTTGCCGAAATCGGCCCCTTCCCCTTTGGGAATTTTCCCCTAAATTTGCAATTTTCACCTTATAAATCAATGCTCCAACCATTACAAGGTTATCCCGTCGGAGTGTTTTTGATTATGGGCTTATACACTGCACGCTTCTAAAATCTATTTTGTGTGTGTTTCGAAATTTTTCAAGCATTACAGCACTTTGAAAGCAATACACAAAACTCTTTTTTGCCCACAACAGCTCGTTCTATGCATTCTCCAAATTAAAGGCCCTGGGCCCCTTCCCCAAGAAAGGGCCAAAGGCCCTGAAAAATCAATGACAAGGGAAACTCGAGTATACATGTAGCTTCACGGGATTAGAGCATTACGTTACATTATAGGTACAATGTGGCTTCAATTATAAATGAGTGCCGTTAGTCAACGGTCGCGGTATGCGCTGGCTGACTGGGATCGAAACTTTTGACATCAAGACAACTTTTTAGTTCTAGAACGTCTTTCTTCCTATTTTACACACATGTATTGTTCATTTTCAATCGCAAGTTCTTGTTGATTTCTGATTAAAAGTATTTGTTTATCATCTCTACTTTTAATCGGAAGGTACTCATAAGAGTGGCAGGTCACAATTATTAACGGTGATTATCAAAAGACCAGGGACCCGTATTATCAACGGTCGTACGATTATTTTTTGTGTAATTACTTGTAAGAACAAACCTGATTGGTCCAGTCTTATTTCACGTGCAATCAGATGTCTTCTTACACAGTTTACACAAAAACATGGTCGTAAGATCTTTGATAACACGGGCCCCAGACGTTTTCGTTGATAATTTTACAAATTGAGAGAAGCCTTCAAAAGAGGATGTGGCTATTTCATTGCATAATAAGCGTGTTCTGTATATTTTTCTAGACTTGTTTCCGGAATCTTACAACCAAGTTCTTCCTAAAGATCCTGTGTTTGTAACTGCATTTTCATCAAATCACTATAAAGAAGGCCTTGCCATGATCTACAACTTTAACACGCGAATAAAGAAAACCAAAAACTATACATTGTTTGTGTATGATATTGGGCTAAAAAGTGAACAAGTTGAGCAAGTAAGCACACTGTTTCAATTATTAGCTGATGGTTTATTTATAATGTTGATTTAAAATTAAGAAAAAAATAGGTTACATTGATTTTATAAATTGAGTATTTTGTTCTTGCTAGACTGCTTTCCATCTCTGTTACTATTTCGTTATAAAGAGACAGGCACTTGCTAATCCAGACGACCAGAATAACAGCCGTCCAAAGGGATGTTACTTTGTAAAACTGGCACCTGCAAGTAACTTAGAGTAACGTCCCTTCCCTTGATAAATGCGCATCTGCAAGTGATTAAGAGTAATGTCCCCTGATAAAAGCGAGCACTTTATCGTACAAAAGCAGGTCTGATTAGTCTTATTAATGCTTTATTTGTTCTTTACATTGCACCAAACTATTTCATTTGATTACGTCTAAGTTGTGTAAGATATAAGGATCATTTTGCTTTGTATTTTTGATATATCACTTTAGGTTGAGAAAGAATGCAAATGTAAAGTAGAAAGGTTTAGATTCGAGGACTACCCAGCACATGTTACCATACTGAAACCTTGCTCCTGGAAACCTATTATCATGCAGGTAGGTCGTTGATTTTTTTCTGGACGTGGCATGGACGCTGTATTGTTTAATAGTTAATGGGGAGTCAAAACCTCGTAACTATAGCTTGACGAAGTTTAGGTCCTACACTGGAAACATGGAACATTTCATTTCAATCTCATACAAACAGAAAAAGTATATACTGTGCAAAAAAGTTTAGCACACTCGGAAAATGTTGATTTCCAGTTAAAAACTATAGCGAAATCTCTAAAAGGAAAACGATACTTTGATTGTGCATTCATTTTGCTGACGTTTCCTGAAAATTTTGTGTCAAAACTATAAAACGACGTTCAATGCTGCAAACAGGCTTTCTGACTAAACATAGGAGAATTCTGCCCCATTCATGTTGCAGAGGACGCTCAAAGTCAATGACGTTACAGACGTCATAGCTTTCGCTAGCCTGGCTTCCCAAATGACATGTACAAGGTGATACGTCTGTAAACACTTAATCGTCGTTGTAAATGCAAAACCTGGTAGGCCTATCTCGTTTTTTGGAAAATTTTAAAGGGTTGGAAAAAAAGTGTAATAGCTTTTCTCAAACTGAAATGATTTCCTTGAAATTTTGACATATTGTTCTCAAATAATGTGTCATTAATACTGATCAGTACAAATATCTCAAAACCTGCGAGAATTGTTTAAACTGGGCACACAAATTTGTACTTTGAAAATCGCAGGAATCGACATACGAGGTTTTGCATTTACACCGACGAAATAGGACATCACTCCAATGTCTCCTGGTTCAAAAGTTCAAAAGCAACGTGTTCATACCCACTGACGCATTGCCTGCCGATGCATCAACGTCATTGACAAAAGGTTAGCAGGCTTTGATACAAGCTGTACAGGACATATCCCGGACAGTTTTGTCACTAACTATAGTGCCTGTGACGTCCCAGAGGAGTCTGGCTAACTTCCTACTAGACGAACATCAGTTACCTCCTCAGGACGTCATAATGAAACTATCCTCTTTAAACGTCGTTATACGCGATCTGTAAGAATTATGTCGATCATTTGCGACCAAACCTGCATCAATTCTGTACCGTAGGCGTCTTATTGCCGATTTATGCCTATTGAAATGCAAAGCGACACCTCTAACGGCCATGCCTCATTTGAGCATGCTAAGAGCTCTCTGGCGTTGATCTAACGTCAATATTTTTCGCCTTCCAATTATCAATTTCAAAGAATTTGTAACAGTTAAATTGATTCTGCTAAAAGATATGTGTACTCGTGCGTTTTTGGACAAGCTAGACAATATCGATGACACTGCACATGTAATACACGTGACTTTTGCTTATATGGAGTTTGTCCAATATACAGACTGTTCATTCCAAGCACGCACTGTATGTGTTATGGTTGTCAATCGGGACAACTTTACAGCATACAACAATTTTTATATAATGATCAGATACTGAAAAAATACTTTGTTTCGAAACGTGCTAAATTTTTTTTGCACAGTATATTTAACTTCAAAGATAAATTTTGCTTTCGTGTCAATTTGTCCCATCTACTTTGGCTGCCATTATCCCTAAAAATGAACTATCATAATATTTTTACACATGCAATTAAATTGTACCCCTTCCAATCCACAAAATTCTAAGAAAAAATTGTGAGCCAATATTACAACCCATCCTTTAAAGGGCGACGGTAACAGATGGTCTAATTGCAAAAAATGAAATTTTTTGAAAAAATATGCAAAACTTTTGTGTTGACCACCTCGGGATGGTTAATAATATGCGATTCAGACAGAGAATGAGCCGAAATTACAAGACAGATAGCTGAATTTAGGGAGAATCCAAGCCTAAATTCAACCCCATCACTGATGGGGTTAGAATTATTTTCAAATTGTTGCGCATGCGCATACAGCGCGGACCATGATTCAAACTAGATTCATACTTAAATTTCAATATGACGTCATCATGTATGTTGTGACGTCATTTAAGAAAGTCGCATGTCCTACTGTTTTGACCTACTTTCGACATCGCTTCATGAATTTGGTATCAAATTGCGAAAAAATGAGTCGTTGCTTCAATAGTTTCTCGTAATCATTTAATCAGGTCATATAAAGCTTAAAAAGTGTACATTTCGTTTGTATTTGACAATTTTTGGGTCCAAATCTGGGAAATAGTAGCTTTAAAAAATGCAGTCAAAATTAATTCTTATTTAAAAAAGAAAGTGTAAAATTCATAATAGTCTTAGTAAGTCAATTGATATACGAGGGATGCTGAGTAAATATTTTTTATTGTGGCTCATCAGCCTAACTCCTGCCTTGCGTACTTAGTAAGTTATTCCCCTTTCCTGTTCATCGGAATTGAATTTGTCTCAAGCATATCTCTTAAAATATAGTTGCTATGATAATAAAACTTCAATGGTGTACACATATACAAGAATCATAGCCTTCCTGTGCATATTTTATTAGCCGTAGTAATATTTGCTATATTAGACATGAGTTGTATCCGGAGCAAATTGCCCAACATTATCTAGCAATTAGTACGAACATAAATACTTTCACCATTATCGTTTTGTCTATTTGATATCCAAAGCTTATTCTATCGAGAACGTCGAACCCGGATATTGTGCAGTCTAGAATGATTATGATTTTTTCCTTTTCTTTTATTGTAGCTTGTTGCAAAAAGACACCCATTCGTGGCCTGGTGTGATGCGAGTGTACGATTTACAACGACCGATATAACGGACATTATCAAGGCGACAAAACAATATGGCGTGCTGGGAAATGGTGGTGATGGTTCTATTGCCCACCGTACCTCCATTGAAACATTCCGCTTCTTGAATGAACCGCCTTGTTTATACCTTAATTCTCCAGAAATCGAATCAAACTTCGTATTTGTCTATCAAACTCCGTTTATTATACAGTATTTTATGAAACCATGGGTGTCTTGTGCTCTTAGTAGAGGTTGTCTTACACCGTTTACACCGTTTAAAGATATCCATATCATTATGGATTGTACTGGACCGCATCATTACTTCCATTGTCACAGAGAGCAATCTATCTTAGGGATCTTAGTCAATAGGCTTTTCCACAAAGAGTTACAAAATCACACTTTTGATAACCATAAGCGAAAGTATTATCATATTTGTCGTGACTGTAAGAAAAAACAATAAATGGCTACATTCAAATCTGTTGAATTTCTACTTAAGAAAAATAAGTGAAAAATATGCTACTTTACATGTACACAGATACAAAATTATTCGTCATTCTCCACCCAGAGTGACCGTTCGTTGTTCTTATAGTTTATCTCTGCAAAACACAATTTAACTGAACTATTTGCATAGAATTTTGTCAAACCGAGGTCTGGTCATCATTTAGAATCATTCAAAACATAATTCGGTAAATGACGAAAATATTATTCCGAACACACTAGAAAATGCATCCAAAATGTACGAACTCATTTGTTTAAAACGGGACTATTTTCTCAAGCCTTACTGATCGATATCAGTTCTCAGCATAAAGTACTGCGCCGATGAATGATGTCAATTTAAACATTTTTTTTTCTTTCTTATCATTGAGAATCAACATTAACACGTCAGCAACGACGTCGGTTCCTGATGTCGTTGACTTTAATTAAATGAAATCAAATATTTCTTATTTTTGTTTTATTTCTTATATTCATGAGTTGTTTATTTTGTGACCTTATTACGATATATGTGACGTCATACCTTCTGACCCATAAAGCTTGCATTCCATTGGCTTCTCCGAGTGCACCGAACCGTTCGGTAGTCATTATAATGGCACTGAACAGTGTTCGAAAAACATGCTTGTTCCAGGAGAAAGGGTGGTGTAAGGAGAACAGTGAATTCACTAGCATTGCTACCTTCGATTACAACTGTGGCGTGGTGAAATAGATTAATCTGTCTAACAAAACTGTTTAATTAAAATAATTTTAGATCTGGCAAATATTGTTGAATTATCCATTTTAAAACCATATGCAGTTCCGTAGGAACAGGGTGGGATGGGCCCCCTCCCCCCAAAGTTGGTCAAAAATGCCATATTTTCTTTATTTCACACTGTAATTTTAGAGAAAATCTAATGTACCCCCCCAATATTCAGACACAGGGGCTTGATCCCACCCAATATGAAATTGCTTCCTACGGGCCCGACAATGATCAATACACACACCCATCAGGTGGTCAAAGTATATATTAAGGCTGGTTTTGCAGCATTCATACAGATTTGAGACATAACACTATAGCAATGATTGTCAAAGTCTGAATGTTATCTACAAGCATTAAGGATGACTTACAATGATAGTGTAATAGTTATTATTTAATTTAGTATGTATACTATTTAGAAGACATTCATACAGAGTTGAGATATTCAGACACAGGGGATTGATCCCCACCCAATATGAAATTGCTTCCTACGGACCTGATATGATCAATACGCAACATCCATCAGGTGGTCAAAGTTTATTTTTAGAATGGTCTGCAGCGTTCGATCTGCGTTTAAGACCTATAAACAAGAACAAAAACACGTGTAATATGCCTTCATACAGATTTGAGATATAACTCTGGCAATGGTTGAAGTCTGACTATCATCTATAAGCAGCAAGGATGACTTACAATGATAGTGTATCAGTTATTATTTAATTTAGCATGAATAAGAAAAATACATATTAAGAAGACATTCATACAGAGTTGA
Source organism: Fragum sueziense (assembly GCA_963680895.1). Lineage (NCBI taxonomy): Eukaryota > Metazoa > Mollusca > Bivalvia > Cardiida > Cardiidae > Fragum > Fragum sueziense. The sequence continues at coordinate 49,891,374 of OY804597.1, forward strand.
GATATAACACTTGCAATGATTGAAATCTTACAGACTTTTATCTAATAGCTCTAATCATGAATAACAACCATAATATATCAATTAATATTCAATTTGATATAAATAAGAAGAAAAATAAACACAGCGCCATCAAGAAACTGACAAAAGATCACACATATTTGGAAATATAATACGTGTAATGATTCTAGTTTTACAGACAGCTCCAATCATGAATAACAATGATAATGTATACGTTATTATTCATCCAAAATTAATGTAAATAAATAAAAAAAACACCAAGGAGCTGAAAAATAATGCAGATTTGGAGATATAACACTAATCTTGATAGACTGATAGCTAACAGATCCAAGAATGATTAACAATGATAATAAAAGAGTTATCATTGGATCGGAATATAAATAAAAAACTTATTAAGATGCTGATAAGACATTCATCTTCAATTATGACTAACAGTGAAAACGTATCTGTTATTATTTAATTTGGTTTAAAAAAAGAAAAAAAACGAATGTATGACGTTTTGGCCACCTACGTTTTGGCCAGGATGTTTTGGTCACGGACGTTTTGGCCAGCCTTATGGGGAAAACCGACGTTCTGGCCAAAGTCAACGTACGAGGGGCGTTAAATTAAAAGTGGTACTAATGGTCCACCATACCTCATGGTTCCATAGAACTGGTGGTGCTTACGGTTATTTGACGGGAAAATTACTGTCTATATTTGGTCAAAATTTGAGACAAATTCGTTGACTCTTTAAAAAGTTATTGAACTTTTAAGTTGGTTCAGTCATATACACTGGCTATTTCGCTGTGCGCAAAATGTAAATCGAACTGAAGTAGGATGGACGGGTCTACATTAAAGGTCGTATAGGCTTCGAAATATCTGCATCACATGTATATAATGAACTATATCAGAATTGTGGACATCTGAACGTTGAATATACGTAAGTTTTTAGGATGATAATAAAAATTAAAATTGGTAACACTGGCCTGAATGATGCCCCCATCTCAGGCAATCCGGGTAGAGCTAGTACCAAAGCAAATTTTGCTGTAGATTCCGACATGACCGAACAAGACGCATGGTTAAATGTGCAAGAAATAGCAGATAAAGTTGGTTTTTCATCGGGGACATGTTATACGATTTTGACGAAATGGTTGAAACACAGAATGGTTTATGCCCATTGGGTCCCCCACCTGCTGCCTAAAGGACAGAGAGCACCCCGTGCAAAATATATTTTGAAATAATGCAATAAATGCAACAAACGTGGGCTTTCTGAGCTTTATTCTTATGATTGAACAATAATCTACTATTATGAGCACCAATTGCGTGTAATTAGCAAGCAATGGTTGCGAAAAGATCAAGCAAGGTCCGTAATAGCCAAAAAATTAAAAGCTCGGGAAAAGTTTTGTACGCGGTAATTTTCAAATATAACGGGTGTATTGTTCAAATTACTGTTTCAAATAGTACAACTATCGCCGGTTATTCATACAAGAATTGTATGTCGGGAAAAGTAAAGAAATATAACGAAAAGAGCAGGTCTAGGGCCGGCTAAAGAGGCATGTACCAAATCCATGATAGCGGAGCTGTCCACAGGTGTCATCTTGTCCAAGACTTCCTGAAAGAGAAACATGCTGCTCAGCGTTTTCATCCCCCCTTATGGCCGGGCCTAAGCCCGTGTGGCTTTTTCGTGTTGCCCATGATGACGAAAAAAAAACTCTGGTCGTCAGTATAGGCCTTCATGTTCCATATGCAGTGCAATTTACCAGTGTCTGCGGGGTGTTCCAAAAGAGGCCCATTTATTGGCGTATAAGTAATGGATCTCAAAACTTCTGAAGTGTGTGGGTGTCAAAGAGGATTACTTCGAAGGATTGAAGAAACTTAAAATTGAATAGCGACATAACTATGGCTTATAGAACCCCAGTTCCATTATTAATTGAACGTCCCTCGTACATTATCTTTTAGTAGATTATTTGCTAAAATGCAATTTTCAACAAATTCGCGTATTTGATTATAATTACCTATTAAATCAATCGAAAGTAAATTTATATAGCATGATCATCTATATATGATAAGTCTAAATAAATTGAGTTTGGCCAAAACATCCGATTTTTTCAATAAGACTTGCCAAAACGTTGGTGGCCAAAACGTCTTGGCCAAAACATCCTGGCTAAAACGTCCGCGGCAAAATCGTCCGTCCTGTGAAAAAAACACATATGAAGAAGACTGTTTGACAGACTTTCATCTTACTGCTTCAATCATGAAAAACAATGGTAATGAACAGAACAGAACAGAACATTTTATTTAAAAAATGACTTGACCAGAATTGTTCATCGTCATTACAATGCTTACAAACAGTTGTCATATGTACATAGCATAACAATGGTAATAAATTATTATGATTTTTTCTTTTGCGGAAATCACGTTTTGTAATGTAGATGTATCAAATAATATATAACAGAGAAATATGGTTTTGTGTAATATTTAGTAAATTATGAATTTTACTGTTTCAATATCTTTTTTAAGATTACAACAAGGCATGATAATTTCTGTGTTGTTGATAATTACCTGTACGCTCGGTTAGTATGTACAAGGATCATCCCGGACAGTAATGCAGGATCCCTCGATCTGAATACATTCCACCCGATTTAATGGCCTTCAATGTACAACATAATACAAGTAGTTACATGAATATAAGCAACAAACATCAGATGAAAACACCAACGAAAACAATTCGATCAATTTGAAAACAAGAAAATAATCTATTGACCCTTTCCCAAACTGAATTGATAGGGTTACATAATATCTTTAAGTTTATATGTGTAAAATTCTAATGAGGGCTTATTTTTGGAGATAATGGCTAACAAAGAGGGTGGGGTATATTGCCATGAGGAGCAATTTTTTCACTTTGAAGTTAAATAACTTTTTCTGTATAGACCAGATCGAATTGAAATTTTGCACGTACTTTCAATGTACTAAGGACAGAAGATTTTTGGAATAATTATTATGTATATCCGTTTGTTGATTTTCTGTATTCGTTCCTCTATCAATCTCAGATTTTGCTTATTTTTGATGTACTAACTTTATGAAACTATTTCTAACCCTATATTTTTTTTATGAATTAACATGATATTTTGTGAACATGATCTTATATAATATAGCTAGATATGTGTATACTTTGGGTCAAATCCATTGCATAGAACCAAAATTATTTGACCTTGACCTTCAAAAGTTATTCTAAGATATTATTTTTTTTTAAAGATTTTGAGTGAAAAATTATCATGAAAATTGGTATATGAAGTAAATTTTAAACAAATAAAGTCATTTTCATAATATCCTAGGTGTAATTACTTAGTTCAGTGGAAAATTCACGATTGACACTGACTTTTTCGCACATAATAACAAGGATTTTAAACGGACAAGTGGACATTTTTTTTTTTCAATAGTCATTATTGTTCTGTATGTCAAGGTGAAGGTCTACTGTGAAATTAGCATTGAACAAACTTAGAACAGCAAGAATAATGTACCTGTGACTTTATTAATTGAAATATACTTTATAAGCCCATTTTTATATCAAGATATAGCTGAAAATTATAAGAAGTGACATTTGAAGGTCAAGGTAAAATAACTTTAGTTTTAAGCAATGGATTTGACCCAAAGTTTACACATATTTAGTTACATCATATAGGATCATTTTCACAAAATATCATGTCAATTTATACAAAAGTAAAAGCTGTAGAGATAGTTTTGTAAAGTTACTACATCAAAAATAAGCAAAATCTGAGATTGACATGAGGGCGAGTACAGAAAATCTACAAACGGATAAACATTATTAATCATTCCAAAAATCTTCTGTCCATAGTACATTGAAAATATATGCAAAATTTCAATTCGATCTGATCTAAACAGAAAAGGTTATTAACCCTTTCCCAAACAAGACCTGATTTTGAAGTCCCTAATAGAAAAGGCTTGGGAAAACATAGAAACAAAAGAAGAAACTGCTGATAACCAGCAGTTTCTCCTTTTGTCGCAATATTTTCTGTGCTATTTTGTTCACAGTTTTCTTCTGTAAAAACAACCATTTTGTCGTCTGGAGCAGCTTTCAAATTAGAACAACCCAAAATTTTGTCGGTTGGTAATAGGTTAACTTCAAAGTGAAAAATTGCTTCTCATGTCAATTTACCCCTGCCACTTTTTTAGCTATAATAACAAAAATAAGCCCTCATCAGATTTTTTACACATACAGTCAAATCTCTTTATGTCGAACCTCCCTTAGCCGAAGTTCTCCCTACGTCGAAGTAATTTTCAAGTCCCGATTCTTTTGCTCTTTATTTCTATATATTTCAACCTCTATACGTCGTTTTCTCTTGCACGAACTTCCTCCTTACGTCGAACCAATTTTGAAGTCCAACCACCTATATTTGCACACATTCACACCTGTATACGACGAACCTCAAACCTACACGATGATAAGTGCAACCAAGTCAGTTTTTCACACCTTTCGACCCGTCAACTCTAGCCGTCAAAACAGGTGTTTACCTTTATCGAATATTGATTTTTACCTGATTGTGTTTGATTTTTTTGTATTAATTACTGTTAAGGACGTAAAAAGTGGGTGATTTGATGATTTTAAAATAAAAAGGCCCGGGAAATTGTATACAGCGTTACATTTCGTCGGTGTAAGTGCGAAACCTCGGATGTAGATTTTTGCGATTTACAAAGTAAAACATTGTGGTGCCCAGTTAAGACAATTCTTGAAGGTTTTGAGATATTTTAGGCTACTGATCAATATTAATGGCACCTTATTAGTGAACAATATGTCCAAATATCAAGCAAACCTTTCAGTTTGAGAAAAGTAACTTTTTTCTTTCCCCTTAAAAAACTTCCAAAAACGAGGTACGATGTTTTGCATTTACAACGACGATTTGGTATTCACAATGACTACAGAAACATCTAACGCCTATTCCACGCAGGACTTGTTTGGTAAAGGACCCGGGTCAACACGGGGGTATCCAGCAACTCCGACCGACATGACGTGAAGTGCCCATATAAGCGATAATGGCCGCTTGTCTCCGAAATATCTCTTCGTCGAACATTCTATACGTCGAAGTTTTCTCGTAGGTCCCACGAAGTTCGACATAGAGAGATTTGACTGTACATATTAAAGATATTATGTAACCCTATCAGAATTTTAAGAAAATCTATTTTTTGAACCCTTGTTGCAACCCATCCTTTAAGAACAGTCTAATTTGGAAGGAGCTGCCGATCACAGAAACCCTATTTGGAAAGTAGAAAATGTTATAGGCATGTAACTATTAGGGAGAAGGGAGAAATAGCTGATTATCTGCAATTTCTTCCTTTCTCTCTCAATACTTTTACTGACTATGTTATCTAGTAATGAAGGACAGGACTTATTTGGGAATGTGTTATTCTTTAACTTGCGTAAGGTAATGTATCAGATGTTGTTGTTTTTTTTTTCAAAATATTAATTTAAATAAAAGAAATCCATACAGTGTTCGAGATAAAACACTTGTAATGATTCAGGTCAGACGGACTGTAACCTAACAGCACTTACCCATGCATCGATGCTATTCAACCAAAACCTCGCAACTGCAGCTTGTTACAAGCTGCAGTTACGAGGATTTTGTTGAAAAGCGACGATATTTTTTAATTATTCATGTCGAACAAGTGAAGTAACTGCTTTGCGTATAAAAGAGAGTACTCGATGGAACTTGGACACGCAACATAACATTCATCGCGGATGAACGAGTAATCGATTAGGCACGGCATACGATAAGGACTGTCTGAGAAATTACGCAACCACACAACAACAAGAGTTTGAGTTTGAGTTAATTGGGGTTTTACGCCGTTTTCAACTACCAGGGTCATATCGCGGCGGCTGGAGCACCTAACCGTGGGTTCCTGGTATATCTCGCACCAGTACAACCACAATATCCAAACCGAGCCTCCAGCTGCTCTCTCACATAGATGATTCACACCCATTGGTGAGAGACAAATGACTTTTGTCAAATGTCAGAATGGATACTGGCCGAGCCGGGGTTCGAACTCGTGACCCCTGGATTGACAGACTCCGACGTAACCGACTGAGCTATCCGGGCTCGGCCACAACAACAAGAAAAAACAACAACAACAACAACAACAACAATAATAATAATAATAATAATAATAATAATAATAATAATAATAATAATAATAATAATAATAATAATAATAATAATGATGATGATGATAATAACAATAATAATAATAATAATAATAATAATAATAATAATAATAATAATAATAATAATAATAATAATAATAATAATAATAATAATAATAATAATAACATATTAATGAGAATTGCAGAAAAGTTTCAATAAACCTGTCAACACCTAACCAATTCTAAAATTGTTGGGGATTGAGTTAAAATGTCTGGGATTTGTTGGATTATTTGATTTGGCTGATCTGTTGAAAGGCACCGGGTTAAAAAAAAATGATTATCAATCAAATTGGTTTAACACACTATTCAACTTTCTCAACGACTGCACTTTTGCTCGTGGACCTACTGATGTGGACGCTTATCGGTGTCAGACGTTTTAAAGAGCAATGCTCCTGTATTACTATTTCTTTTACCGATAAAGTAATTTGATTATGTTGTTACTATCGAAAGTATGATTAATTAACAGTTGAAAAATGAAATGAAAATAGATTGTAATCGATCCTGTTTGGAATCGTATGATATATCCCTATAGGTTAAAAAGACACATTTTCTAGCTCTTTTGAAGGTCACGAAAATATCCAGAAAATGTCGAATGACATTTGCTTAATCTCGAACATGACTTTGAATTAATATTTTACATTTTATCAAAAACAGACAATGTAAATGTATGATGCTAAAATGTTTTATAAAATGTATTAAGTAATTTGTCCTGATAATAATTCAAGACGAAAATGTATAGGTCATCGCATGTATAAGTGAATTACAGCATTTTATCATTTACACTTGAAAAATACGCAAAGCAGTGGTGAGTACAAACACACAACTGTATTGCTCTAAATCTACAATTACTCTCTTGAGAAAAGTAGTATCAAATACATGTAACAAAATACGATCTAACAAACAAAAAATGATGAATAGTAAAGACATGTCATTTTGCCGAAAATCTGGTAGCGAAACATACATGGTGCGAAAGATTAAAGTTCCCAAAGTAACAACCAAATGTTCCGATCGACTCGAGCATTGTCCCTTAATCTTGAGCTCTTTTTCACATACCGTTTCAACGGTTGTAAATATTTAAATGCACACGTACATTTGGTCTGATATCCTTTCATACTTGATGAAACAATTGGAAACAGTATTGTGCATTCAAGCAGTTGCTAAGTCGGTGCTAGGATAAAAGAAAGAGCAGGTATGTATAATATAAGCAGTCTTGGCAAAAATATACCAAACCACAAAAGAAAGTGTGCACTTCATTCATACAACAATGATTCTTATGTATTTTATAATACAACTTTGATAATATAACATAAATCTATGAGCTCATGAGAAAAGGTATTATTCATTGATAAACCAAATGAATAACATATTTATTTCTGACTAAAAAATGTGTTGTTTATCAAATATTTTGCATTAAAATAAATAATGGTACTCATCACATATACACCACGAACTTGTGTACATATTTTTTAGTTTTTGTTACACTGTAAGTTTAAGCCATTTTGGATTAAAATTTGATAGGTTGCTCCAAACCTTCATAAGACCAGTTTTGGTGAACACAATTTTGACGTATTTTAACCAATTGATTATCGGGCGTTTTCGTTATCACGTTGAAACATTTCTTGCATACAGAAGTGAAATTTAATCCTTTCCATAAAAAGACTTGGTTTTGAAGTCCATAGTAGAAAAACCTTCGGAAAGCAAGTGTTATCTACCAAAATCCTTGTCCAAAATTGTACAATTCTTAGCGGGTAGACACCAATTTCACGATAGAGGTCGGTGTTGCTTTCTTGAGTTTCAAAATATCTTTTTAAAAGTCGAAATTGAACCAGTCTAGATCTTTTAGGGAAAGTAATAAAAGAAAAACAAACAAGATGGCTTTGAGAGTGAGAAACATGGTGGTACTAATGGGTGGCCTAGTAGCGGTGGCACTATTCTTTTTATATTGTGGTGAGTGTTTTTCTTCCCCTGAGTAAGCTCTCTGGCTTTGACGTACCTTGTCATTTCATGTTATGTAAAAAAGTCGAAGACTTATGTGAATTTGTAGGCCTATATTATACATAGTAGGATAGAATAAAGATGAAGTAAAAATTAGACATGCATTAAAAAAGAAAAGTAAATTATTCAAATTCATCAGTAAAAATAGATTTGTAGTGACATTTATTTGAAGGGATTTAGAACTATTTACAGCTACATTCAAATACCGACAAGTACTACATACACATATGATTTGGTCTGACCAACTTACATCTCAAACTTTCTATATCATAGATTTTCAACCTGATCAAAAGCATACATTTGGCCAATCAATTCACCGTCGAAACAGATACATGCATCACGAATTCGTTTTGCATAAATTGTGTTCATTTCAGTGAAAGTCCACATGCCCTTTAACCAGGAGACTAAAATACAAGACAGACAAATGGAAAAGGGTAATATGAATGTGGAGGAACATTCCTTTAATTAGAATGAGCGATCCCCAATTAAAAAACAAATACCATCTCCGCCGACATAAGACATTAAGCCCATTACCACATGAAATGTTTTCATCAAACTGAAATATAAAACAATATTTAGCAGGACTCAGAAAGAGCTAGCTAAAGGTATAGAACATATCAAGTTTGTATTTCCAGTAATGCATAAATTGTGACCAGTTTAAAAGCTTTTTAAAAGAAGGTAAAACCCAGGATCAAGGCGAAAAAGATCATTGTCCGAGATGAAAGGTCTAGAGGCTATCCATGTGCAAAATATCAAAGCTGTTAATCATAGTTCATGAGACATAGACCAGGTTAAAGTTTGTGTCAACGTTACCGGCTCCGATGACATATGAGCTGAAATAACCCCTTCCCTTGTCATAAAAGCTTTGCTATGTATAAACTTTAAATCCACCTTTCCCTAGAACGTTTTGGGTATAAATGTTTCCAGCGGACGGAATTTCGAACGAAGAGACAGCGGCACTCAAGATATACATTGGCGTTGTTGTCCAGGTGTGTTTTCACCTGAGGTCCCGGACCTTTAAATCCTATTTCTTTTGACTTACTTTGATTAAGATTCAGACGATTCAAAACAATTACCAAAAATGTTTTTATGCTCTCCGCTTTGTCTGTCCGTCCGTCCATCCGTCCGAAGCGATTTCTCCATAACCCTTTTTTGGATTTTAGGCCTCGTCATGGGAAAAGGGGGCTTAAGGTCAAATACACCTTTTCTCTAATTTCTCATAGTCTAATGGTCAGAATTTGATTAAATTTCATATTTCAGTAGCAAATCAGATGCCCTTGACAATAAAGTGCTCTCCATGGCATACATTTATTGTGACAATGCCTTATTCGGGGAGCATTGTCCGTCCCTGACGGCTCTTGTATTTAATAAAGAATGTCTAATGCCTTTATCAATTTTGGTATGTATGCTGTTCTGTTATTACGAATATTGTCACTTCTCTTCAAAGCCCTTGTAACTGCAGCTTAAAACAAGCTGCGGTTACTAGATTATTCTTTAATTGTTACAATATAATATATATTATATTTTATGCAGGGTATATAGCTGGAGACTATAAAGACGACAAATGTAACTATACTCTCGACCTCCCACAGGATGAAATCATTGACAAAGTAAACTCGTACAGATTCCCAGGAGTGGATCATTACATAGCAGGTAAAATACAACTTCATTTAGATATGGGCGTTATTATGAGATTTTTCAATTGAAGGTATATAAATGGTGGCTCCAGATCACCCACTCTATGACGTCAACGTCTTGCATAGTGTCTGTGTCTTGATGTTTTCCAAAACCCTATTATTGTAGAAATCTAAACGCGCTATGGTATTTTTGGTAAATGTTAAAAGGTGCACCAGTACTGAAAGTCTTGACATTTTCGGTGATGCAAATGTCATTTATTATCGACATTTGTTTCTCTCGTGATTCATGGTGGATTTCTGGTTCAAGACAATGCATAAAATCAACTTCAGTGTGTCATATTTTATCATATTTGTTTTCGTCATGTAAGTTATATCGAGTGTTTCATGTTGTATGCACAAGGTGGTATCAAAAAGTTTGAGTCACGCAAAGAATGAATCAGATATGTAGATTCAAACGGCTTTATTTTTCAACATTAACTAATTCCAACTCCACATTACTGTTCCATCCAGTCTTCCAATCACTGTTACCCGATCTATAGAAGCCGACGTATTGATACTCTTATTAATCCTCCTCAGCAGCAGTAATATAACTCTTTTCGTTTTCTTCATTCCCTCTATATCCCTGATTTTTTTTCACCAGAAGTTTAATAGTTGCAAAAGAAGGAGTGGACTTCCTATTTATAAACTGCATGCGATCTCGCTCATCAAACTGTTTGGCAGACTTAGCCTCCAGCGCTAGAAACCTTATCAAAATCATGTCCTATTCTCAGCAATGTAAATTTTGCCGATCATTTTGGGATAAAGTATGTCCCTTAAAACCTTCTTGTGGTTTAATCATAGCATATACAGAGAGTCCCAAAAAACGGAACCCATTTTTTGAAAGTGCATTCCTCATGTATCAAGTAATATGTCTCCACCAAATTTACATATGCAATAGCGACGACAGTTTTCTACTAGCAGTTAAAATTTGGTTGAAAAATAATGATCAGTTTTGAAAATATTGGCATTCAAATGAGTATACCCGGAAAATCATTTTAACACTATATCGATCTTTTCGTTTTGCAGCGCGCGCCTACACTCATTTAACAAATTGACGTTTCACAATTGGTTAATTTATTCAATACAATACAAATATGATTTTGAAACATTGTATTCACAATAGTGCATTTTCATTTCATCTTTTTTGCTAATGAATAAACTGTTAAAGAAGAGCTGTGATGAAACTAAAATGAATACAAACAAAATATCCAAGTGCATCGCAGACTCGTGAATAATAATCTTAGGCACATATTTAATTTCTGACCAACATACCGGTCACCGCTCAATTGAAAAGTATTACAGGTTTCATTTCACCTGACACTGACATTTATGCAAAACATGTTCATATATGACAAATAACACAAAATTCACCAAAAAGAATCAAATCATAGTCCACAGAAACGTATACCATGCAAGCAAATTAAGACTGGACTAATTTTAGGAAACATACCAAGCTTGTAATTTATGAAAATAAAAGTAAAAACTGCGTCATGTGAAATGAATCACATAAATTAATTCAAACAACCACCCTATGGACTCAATTTGAACGTACAGCACTTGTACATATTAAATTTTGAGAAAATCGGTACATTCATGTACTACGGTACAGAATTCAACAGCTGACCGTTAGTGCGCTTTCACGAACAAATAAGACGTAAAAATCAATATCATGTCAGATCGGTGTTTTAGTATCATTATTAATTTGCTTATAACTTTTGAACCGATGCATATTTTTCAGTGAAATTTGGAACACAATTTGGAACACAAATGCAAAAAATATGTATCTTTAGTATATTATCAAAAAATTAGGTTCTTTGCTTATGCTTTAAAACATTTGTCTTTGAATTAGGGTTCCGTTTTTTGGACACTCTTTATAACTAACAATATGATCATACTTGCAATCTGTATTTGAAATATTGGTGTAGATCTATACATATAAAGAAATAATACTGATTGGCATAAATACCCGAGGCTTAAACCTTTATGATATCCCCCCATAGGTACATCTGTTCAAAATGTATTATTCGGTACACTGAGCACATCATTATTTAACCCTCAAGCTACCAGGTAGGGTAATTTATGACCCCAGATATATATCTATGTTTGCCATTTTCACAGTTGTTCTCCGATACACGTTTACTTTTTTTACTTTGTCAATCGACCATATGTCGATAATATGTCAACTTTTCTTTAACATTGAATGACCTTTGTAGGATTTATCATCTATTTTTATGCTGTAGTCAGAAATGACACCAATATAAACTCATTGAAAAGTATCTATGACATTGGGATTTTATTGTGCGAGACGCCATTACATGTGTGTTTTTTTAGAATTTAATCTGAAATGATACGTTGCCGAACAGACGAGAACAGTTGTTTATTCTTTCTTCTAGTATGTTTTCCTAAATAATAATGTTGAAAAAAGTCATTTCCTGACAAAAAAAAGACTTATTTCCAAAAAAAGTGTCTGGGATCAAAATGACCCCACCTGGTAGTTTGTGTATGTACAATTTGCTGGTAGCTTGCGGGCTAACTAAACTGTGATTAAATTTGATTAAAAATCCAAAATCTGGAACACCTTTCATATGGAAGTGGCTATTGTACTGCTTGATCAGAATATGATCAGCGGTAGCTGCGATATCATATCAACAAACTTTAAGATGGGTATTGGTTTGTGAAACTCCGGTCAAGATTAAAAAGTTTCGGTTACATTATTGCAACTAGTTCAGTGTGTTCTGTATCTTTTTCTAGATTTGTTTCCGGAATCATACAACCAAGTCCTTCCCGAAGATCCGGTTTTTGTTACTGCGTTTTCATCCAACCATTTTGAGGAGGGACTTGCTATGATCTACAACTTCAACAAATGGATAAAGAACAACAAAAACTTGACACTCTTCGTGTATGACCTTGGACTGAAAAGCGGAGAAGTTATCGAAGTAAGATGCGCGGGCTAAGTACAAAGCACTTGCAATAGAGTTGCATTACTCGTACATGTATATAGCCTCTTTCTTTCTGGTTTTCAACAAACTTAGATTTTAATTTTTTTGGACTGGATTTTAAGGGTCTTAAAAGTGTTAAAATATTTAAATGATATTTTACACATTTTGATTTATGTCAAGTGTTTAGCGAATTTAAATACCTTTTCAGTGATATGACTTTTGCAGAAGATAAGATAAGAATTCAGTTTTAATAAAAATGACTTTGCAGAACAGTTAACTTTTATTCAAATAAAAAAAAATAATGATTGAGGTCAAAATTAAATTTATTTTATATATATCTAAAGTAAATTTCAAGTATTTTGACAGTAGTGACAGACCCCAGTCAACTTTCACTGCAAATACATGTAAATCTATTTTTCAAAGAACAAAGGGCATTCTTTCTTCAATAGTCTAAAAAGCTAATAAATAATGGATGTTTCAACTTTTTCAGTGTTAAAAATAAAAGGATGAAAAAGAGCTCATGTTCTATCAAGATCAATGATTGAAAAATAGCTTAGAGTAATCGGTTAACAGGAGCCTAAAAAGACTACTTCCCAATTGACAAAATACTAGTTTTTGCCCTTTGGCGGCAGAAAAAAAAATGTTTTTTTGTGTGTGTGCTTTAATGTAACCGACGATTTTCGTATTCATCAGGTTGAGAAAGAATGCAACTGTAAAGTGGAAAGGTTTCGATTCGAGGATTATCCGACACATGTAACTATACTGAAACCATGCTCTTGGAAGCCTATTGTTATACAAGTAAGTCGTTGAACTTTTTCTAAAGACCCTGTCATTCACCAAACGTCCAATTTGAAAGCTGCTGCGGATATGAAAATGTATGTTGAAATACAAAAGATTTGCATACAATTAGGCACTCTCTTCTGGAGAGGCTGCTTCATTTCGCCTCTGTCAAGGGCTGCGGAAGGATATGAAAAATAATGATAGTAAAAAGTATGCGGTTTGAAAAAATAGTCCGATTTCAATTAGATCAATACTTAAATTTGAAAGCACTTCTGATGCAAACAGAATAATATTCTCTTTCTCTAATGTATAATCCAAGAAATAAAACAGTTACACAGTAATTAAAAACGTTATCGTTCAGTAGACCACGATTCGTGGACTCTAGCCGAGGTAGCCCTCAAGCAGAGATGAAATGTGAAGAGCAACGCACGATCACTCTGCTGGTAGAATGACGATTAGGCACAACATGGAATCACGCGACACAACTACAATTGACCAAACGCCAATCGACAGATCGCTCCACCCAACATAGAATTTCAGACAAACAATGGGGATGTGATCGTTAATAGGGAACGATTTTATCCAGTTAATCGTGACGTAAATTCGGACAAACAAAATAGTATTTCGTAGGTGTTGTTATAAAATCTCGTTACTACGGCTTGATTTAAGCCGTAGTTACGAGATTTTATAACAACAACGACAGTTTATCAAATCATAACGGTAAACCTAGTCTATTGTTTGCACAAAATTCTTTGCCATTGGCATGTTGATTGTTTTGATAGTCAGTCGATAAATCGATACAAGAACACGTGCAACGAAGAACAATTGGGGCATGACATTTTTCTGATTGTCCATTGGCTAATCGATGTTTTTGATTGACAGTCGGCGTTTGGTCAATTGTGGAAAATAAGTGACCAATTTGTAAGGAATATATATATATAGGAACGGAGTGCCGACTGTTTGCATTCTGTCTAAGCCTTTTCTGTCAGTGACGTCAAAACTGAATATTGTCAATGAGAAGTTTATCTTATAATATTACTTTTTTCTTTCTCTTTTTTTACTTGTAGCTTGTTGCAAAGCGACACCCATTCGTCGCCTGGTGTGATGCGAGCGTACGATTTAGAACTGCTGACATAACTGACATGGTTAAAATGACAAAACAATATGGTGTAATAGGAAACAGTGGTGATGGTTCTATAGCTCATCGTACCTCCATTGAAACATTCCAGTTCCTGAATGAACAACCTTGTTTATACCTTAATTCTCCAGAAGTCGTGTCTAACTTTGTATTTGTCTACCAAACTCCGTTTATAAAACAGTACTTTATGAAACCATGGGTGTCTTGTGCTCTCAGTAGAGGATGCCTAACACCGTTTAAAGATATCCATACCATTATGGACTGTGGGGGTCCGCATCATTACTTTCATTGTCACAGAGAACAATCTATCTTAGGAATCTTGGTCAATAGGCTATTCCACAAAGAGTTACAATACCACACTTTCGTTGATGGAAAGTATTATAACATTTGCCGTGGCTGTAAGACAAAAGCATTACAGACAATTGCACAATTGAAGTGGAGGATCGAGGATTTCTTCTAGAGTAGTAAAACTATCTTCAAGGGTGGTTCGAATTAGGTCGATGTTCAACGATAAATTGTTAAAGAGTGAAAAAGGATAGAATGACCAATTGAGGATTCACTTGAAATTCCCGATCAAACATCCTGTCCCGGATCGAACAGTGACTGTGTATCTCAAAAATATGGAAGATTTAAGCATTACAACACACCCATTTAAGAAGTATTGTCTATAAAAACATGTTTCGGTTCCTTCCATGTCTTTAAGATGATTTGAAATATGAACATTTCTCTTGACACCATTTGGGACATATTTTTCAAAAATAATCATTCTTATTTCAAGGTAACTCTAAATTTCCAATTGAGCGTTTTAATTATACCCCGTATCGAGAGATCGGGGGCATATTGTTTACTCGTGTCCGTCTGTCTGTCTGTCCGTCCGTCCGTCCGTCCGTCTGTCCGTCTGTCCATCTGTCTGTCTGTCCGAAAACTTAACAAACTTAACATTTATCTTTTCTCAAAACGTATTTGATATAGAAAGCTCAAATTTGGTATGTAACATCCTTTCAGTGATATCTATCTGTTTCATGTAATTTGACCTTCCTCAAGGTCATCTGTTAACCCTTATCAACCCTTTACTCTACGGAAACTTAACATTATACAATGGCCATTTCGGGGGCATTTGTGTTTCACAAACTTATCTTGTTGTTTTTACGTTCACACAAATAAGGGTCTTTATCTTCAATACTACTTTTAGTTGAAAATTAGTTCACATCCATATCTAAAGAGAACATTTGAAATAAGCTAATCTATTTTTATGTACCAACTTTAGAATGTTATTTTTATGTTGTATTGCTTTTACTTGCGTAAATAATGGAACTTTGTCTGAAAAAGCACTTCCCGGTCCAACCTATGACTAAATGCCACTTTTCAGTACATCCTATGTCCAAAAGAAGATTTGAAACCAGATATATTTCTTTTACACCATTTTGCGATACGTTTTTTTTAAACAAATATTAAGTTTTTGTCAAGGTACTACTTTTATAGTGATATTTTTGTGCTGAATGTGGATATATACATGCAATATAAGTATCCTTGTATAAAAGCCCTCTTTTCGGTTAATTCCATGTCTAAAAAAAAATTTGAAATAAGGATTCCTTTTTTTATACCGCATGGGACAGATTTTTCAAACAACATCCCTTTTTTCAAAGAATGACCTTTAAAGTTGTGTGACGAACCTAGGGTTTGACTTAAATATCTAGTCTATAGAATTCCAGTCTACAAGCACCGATTAAAAACCGGGAACCATGAGTGAAGCCGGACTCAATCCAAAGAGTATAAAAGGCGCAGAATTTCTCTGTTGCAGTCATTCTGTTTCTCGACGTGAGAGGAACAGGTCGTTTTCAATAGTGAAAATTATACAGCCGAATAAAATTGGTATTGTTGTGTTAGCTTTGTCATCCTAGTAGAGGGGACAGAGGACCGAACAGTGAATATTCGTATTCATCTTAGTAAGTTCTCTGATCGCCCTGAACAGTGACAAAATGGAGACCAGCATATACCATGATATAAAGCTAGGTGATGTTAGGCACTATTGGTAAGCTATCTCGGATGGGAGATAGGACTATCTTTGATGATGAGAGATAGGGTTGGTCGAAACTATTGATGAGCTATCTCGGATGGGAGATAGGCTATGTTGATCAATTAGTTTGGCCATACGTGTTCAAAAGCTTTGAGGCTTTTGGTAGTGCAAGAGAAACAGCTGTGTCATGTTATATAGCAGTTGAGCTTAGAGATCGCCTGGAAGGCTGATGCAAGGGGTTGAGCTACGGTAGACAAGATGGATCAGACTGCCTCATCACATACTGAATTGTACAGTGTCAGGTTGAGACTGGTATCGTCCTGTGTGTTGGTCAGGATATATCTGGTCTCATACAAGGTACAGGCTCTGACCGGTAAAAGTTTGGCTTAAGGTTATCAGACTATCCCAAAATGGTTTTGAGACAATGTTCAAGACTGTATTCGATTTACTAACTTACTCTTAGAGAATAACTGGAATCAATCCATCTCCACACCATTTACTGGTGGGCCCACCCGCTACGAGATGTACTTGGATAGGGGCCGAAACATCAATGACAGCGGGCACCAAGCTGATGATGGATATGGATGGGTAACTTATAGCAATAACTCTGTATTTTAGGATAACAAGTTCAACTTTGATCAGTCCAAAACTTAATGATACTTTTAATATCCCTTTCAAGATTAATAACGTCCGAATACACTCGGTGATCGACACAGTAGGTTCAGCCATCCACTTAGTGTAGCTGAGCAAGTTTGCTCAGGATCAGCAGAGGAAGATCGTCTACAGGTAATTTTGAATGACGAATAAGTTGATTTTTATGAAGTTGATCAGATTTACTTTTAATTGTTTGAGCTAGGACAAACCAGTCAATTTAATCACATTTCGATAAGTGTTGACCATATTGATTTTCATGTAATATTGCTCTACCGACTGAAGACACGTTACAGTTGTATTTTGTGCTGTAATTATGTTATATACGTAACATATGGATTTTTGTCGTAAAACAGCGTTACGGTCCCATCTATGTCTTAAAGAAGATTTGAAAAAAGGAAGACACCATTTTGGGCAACTTTTTTTCTAAAAAAAATGTATTTTTCCAGGTGGTATTGTAGAATTGTATTTTTGTGTTGTACTATAGGGTTAGTTCGTGTTTTTGATGTCGTTAACATTCGCAGATGCCCCAAAAATACGTGGTGCACCTCTGGTATACCGGGCACAATAAATTATGTGTTTTGTACGGGGTTAATTTATGATGGGGGAATTTATTATGGGGGATTGCAGTCCCCCACACCCCTGCTCTTTTCTTATTGGCACATTTTCGACTCTTTTTACATGAATTTTGATTTTTATCTCAAACCCCCAACTCAAACCAATTAAAATAGGATAAAACAGAGACAGGCTGAATATCCAAATGGCCAAATAGCTTAATGCCCGAATGCACAGTGACGTTTCCGTATTCTGTGGACCTCTGCGAATGTTAACGACCGAAAATGGGTGAATTGACACTACAAATAGATAAAACATAATATATAAATGATTACTTATCCAAAACCAAATTATAAATGCGAAGAAATAACAGAGGTGAGAGCAAATATGTCTACTGTTACTGTTTTGTTATGATAAATCGTCCGAGATTTTTTCGTTATGCGTGACATCAGCATAGCGACGTTACGTCATAACTTTCTTGCCAAAAGCCAACGTTACTTATTTAATACAAGACATTGAGAAATTTTGTGTGAAATGAAACAATTGCTTGTTTTGAAATCTAAAATCGAGGATATTTGAATGTAAAGCCGGGAGTATATTTCACGGGAATTTACTGAATAACCTACGATTTCTGCTGATAACCGCCTGATCTTGTTGTTGTTTTTTAAATGTATGCAGATAATGGCTAAGCAACTCACATTTTAAGCATTAATGCTGGTTACATGCGTACAATATAAAGATCGTTGTCTTGAAAAAAGACAGTTTTTGGGTCAAATTAATGTCTAAAAGAAAAATTTGAAACAGGGAAATTTCCTTTTACGTTTTGAAACATTCTTAAAAACATCTATTTTCCACCACCTTTAGAATGATATTTTTGTGTTGTATTAATGTTACATACGTTCAATAAAAAGGATCCCTTTCTCAAACGTTCATTGCAGTGCATTATACATGTATTTCCAAAAGAAGATGTCCGTTTATGTCAACCCGGAAAGATTTTTCTCCAAAAATTTATATTTTTTTCGGGTACCATATTTGGAGAATTATTTTTGTGCTGTAATGCTGTAATATACGTACAGTTTATGGCAGGCTTAAAACAATGCGATTTTTCTTAACACCGTTTCGGACACCGTTTCGGTTTTCAATAATAATATTTTTCATGGTACTATATATAGTACCTTTAAAACGGTAATTTTGTGTTTATTGTAGTTGCATATGTGCAATATCAGGATGCTTGACAAAACACTTTATGGTACATTCCAAGGCCAGAAGAAGTTTTCAAATAATTCAAAGTATTGCCTTTAAATTGATACTTTTGTGTTTTGTTGCTGTTACAAACGTACAATATCAGGGGCCTTGCCCAAAAACACTGTTCTGTACATTCCATGGCTAAACGAGATTTGAAATTGGGAAAATTGGTTATACACATGTACTATCTCAAGAATGGTATTTTAGTATTTCATTGATGTTACGAGGGTTGTTCAAAAATTTTCCGGACTGTGTCCGGTAAAGAAACATTTCCCACGCAATATTACCGAATTTTACACCATCGTATATCGGAATTCAATACGCACATGTCTATACCTGTTTGAATTATTTTTCTAAAGAAACGCGCTTACAATTACGTTCTGAAATACCATGGTAACGTGTACCCGGCGCAGCCCAAAATATGATTCTTTCAGAATCCCTTCTGCTGTTCATAATTTGTTCACTGTAATTGCGAACAACGCGGAATTTTCACAGAATACGTAATTTGGTGCGTATTACACAATTTCCAAGTTTTACATCACCCTGTGAATAAATGTAAGAGACGTGCACTTTTGAATAGCGGTGGGGTCGGCATTTTGACTGTTAAATGTGGCGTCAATTGAATGTTTGGAAATTCGGTCTGTCATAAAATTCTACAAATACCTCGGAGAAACGCCGACACACTAATACAAAAAATCACCATGGCAAAGGAAAAAGATTCAGTCTCGTCTCACGTACCATACTGTTTAATTGGTACAGATGTTTTAAGAACGCAGCGGAAAACATTGAAGCTAGGAGTGAACAAGTACGGAAAAAAAATAACGACGACGTCACTTACGACCATTGCAGATGGGCTCTGTAGAAATCGGAGGATGACGGTACGGACATTGTCAGACGAATTTTATAGTAGTGTAGACAGCATTTATTTGATTCTTATAAATGAATTTAAAATTACGAAGTTAATTTTGTTTTAATATTTTTAACTTCAAAAGTAGTAGCAATTTACTACTTAAATCAAACTGTCAAAAAAAAAAAAAAAAAAAAACTGTCCGTAATATCCATTTATCCGGTGAAATTTAGACGAGTCCTACTTATGAATTTTCTACTGTACATGGACAGGCCCAATGCATATCAACCCATACGACAGGTGTTAAGAAAAGCTTTACTTTGACTCGAAACCGTATCGTATCCACCATATTCTCTAGATTTAGCACCATTTGACTTCGCCATATTCCCATCGATGAATGCACAACTGATGGGTAAAAGGCTTTCATCCTTACAAGAACTGCAAAATTACACAAGTTTTATTACCAGATAATACGAGTCTGAGTATACATGTATTATGGTGATATTTGCAACCAATAGTTGCGCTGTTAACGACACTGTATTGAACATGACGGCAATTACTTTGAAAAAGAATACGCAACATTATGTTTATACTTTACGACGACGTCGTTGACGTCGCCATGTAATTAGTGACGTGCGCCGGTCCCTAGTACCTTTTTGAATTTGACCGTTTGTAAAATCCATACCCGTGATCGGATTTTCAAATAATTTCACAGAAGTGCGCATACTAAATTTAACTTTCGATGGGTGAAGTATCGGTGTTATTGGATATCCCATTTAAATTCTATAGACACAATCCGGATAATTTTTGAACATCCCTCGTACATGCGTACAATTTAAGGACCAGTGAGTAAAAATAACTGTTGGTACATTCCATTGCTGAAAAAAGTTTTGAAATAAGTAAAATTCCTTTTTACACCATTTTGAAAACATTTTTCACAAACTTATATTTGTCAAAGACCTTTAAAATGGTATTTTGTGTTATATTGCTGTTACATACGTGCAATTTCTGGATCCTTGACAAAAACACCTTTCGGTACAGTCCATGGTTAAAACAAGATTTGAAATTATTTTTACACCAATTTGGACATATTTCTACCTGCAAATATATATATTAGTGTTCTATTGATGTTACATACGTACAATTTTAAAATGACCCTTGACTAAAAAAGCTTTTTTGTATATTCCATGGCTAAAAGAAGTCTGAAAATAAGGAAAATTTATTTTACACCGTTTGGGAAACATTTTCAAAAATCTAATTATTCAAGGTACTACCTTTATGACATGACATGTATAATATGTTTCATTAATGTTACGTATGTGCAACATCAGTATCCTTGACTAAAACATTTTTCTGTAGATTACGTGGCTATAAGAAGATGCGAAATAAGGACAATTGATTTTAGACCGTTTTGGGACAGATTTCCATAATTTTCTATTTTGCAATGATGTAAACTTTAGAATGGTGTTTAGTGTTCTTTTAATGTTACATACGTACAATATAAGGACCCATAACTGAAAAGCACTTTTTGGAAGATTCAATAAGTAAAATAAGTTTTGAAACTATGAAAAATAATTTTTGCACCGTTTGGGAAACATTTTGCAAATATTTTATTTTCCATGGTACTACCTCTAAATTATTATTTTCATGTTGTATTGCTGTTACATACGTGTAATATCTTAAGCTGTGACTATAAATCACTTGTTGGTACATCCCATAAGTAACAGAGATTTTGAAATAAGGATAATTCATTTTTACAACGTTTGGGAAACATTTTTCAAAACAATCTATTTTTCAAGGCACTACCTCTAAAATGTCATTTTGTGTTGTATTGCTGTTACATGCGCGCAATATCAGGATCTTTGATGAAATCCACTTTTTGGTAAATTCCATGGCTAAAAGAAGATTTGAAAAAAGAAAAATGAATTTACTCCGTTTGGAACAGATTTTTCCAAAAAGTCTATTTTTCAATTTACAATCTTTTAAATGGTATTTGGGTTGTGCTGATGTTACATGCATATATAATAAAAGGACCCGTTAATAACAAAAAATATACCGTTTTGGAAACGTTTTTCAAAATATGCTATTTTTCAAAACACAACCTTTAAAATGTTCGTTTTGTGTTGTATTGCTTTAACAAACGTTCAATATCAGGATCCTTGCAAAAAAAACACTGTTCTGATCATTCCATGGCTTAAGAAGATCTGAAATTAGAACAATTGATTTTACACCGTTTGGGACAGGTTTTCTTTTCAAACACTCTACTTTTCGATATACTACCTTTAAAATTGTGTTTTAGTGTTGTAATGATGCTACATACATGGGCAAGTTTAAAAAAAATGTGACCATTCACTTTTTACATGCCACGGCTCTTACAAAGAAACATTCAACCCAATCAAAGCTAAACAGATGTGTCATTGTGTCTATATACTGGGTACCAAGTTTAAAGAAAATCGCTTCACAAATAAAAAAGATATGTCATTAAAACATGTCAAAAATGTCAGGAGTGAAACGTTTTTGTGTGACACTTAACACTTTTACCAAGTTTCTAAGCTATGGTAATGAAAAGACAGTGACAGGATACTACAATAAGCACTTGTTATTCATAAAACAACATGTGCATCATCATCTAAAATTTACCTTTTCATCTTATCTTCACTGGTTTAGGATGTGGGGCCTGTTTTATACAATACCCCTCTGAATTTTATGTCAGGAGTGAAACACTTTTTTTTCCAAAATGTGTTCTCATTTTTGTCTATTAAGCCAGAAATCTACCACTCAAATTTTTTTTAGAAAGCCATCAGCATTGTGGGTATTCTGCACTCTACTATTTAGTGATTTGTGGGTTACAATTTCTCATATTGTGCAATATATATGCTGTCAGGAGTGAAACGCTTTTTTGGTGTCATTTCGCAAGATTGAGAACGAAATTTTAGCTAAAAAGTTGTGAACATGAATTTAAAATATAATTTGGACACTGCTTAACCATTTAGAATAGTTTTTAGCCACCCTAATTAAGAAATATGGATGATATTCTGTAAAATTAGCTGTTTTTCTTAACATTTAAATGTCACACTTTGGTCACATTTTTTTTAAACCTGCCCACATGTAAAATCAGGACCCTGGGCAAAAAATCTACTTTTCAGTACATTCGACGGCTAAAGAAAATTCGAAATAAGAACAATAGATTTTACTCCTTTTGGAACAGATTTTTCCAAAAATTCTATTTTTCAATATATAAGCTTTAAAGTTGTATCTGTGTTGTACTGATTTTATATGCGTATAATTTGAGGAGCCTTGAATAAAAAGATACATCGTTTGGGAAATATTTTTCAAAATATTCTTTTTTTCAAGGCACTATCTTTAAAATGTTATGTTTGTGTTGTATTGCTGTCAAATTCGTGCAATATCGGGATATTTGACAAAAATCGACTTTTAGGTAAATTTCATGGCTAAAATAAGATAGGAAATGAGAATAATCGCTTTTACATCGTTTGGGATAGAATTTTCCAAAAATCTACTTTTCAATATACTACCTTTAAAGATGTTATTTTAGCGTTGTAATGGTATTACATACGTAAGATATAAAGACCCGTGGATAAAAAAAGTCCATTTTTGGCACATTCCATTGCTACAAAAAGATTTGAAATAAGGAAAATTCTTTTTGTGACATTTGGGAAACATTGTTTAAAATATTCTTTTTTGTTCTACATTTAAAATGTTATTTTTGTGTTGTATTGCTGTACATACGTGTAGTAAACGAAACCTTCACAAAATCCACTTTTCGGTACATTCTATGGCTAAAAGAGTATTTGAAATAAGAACAGTTGATTTTACACCGTTTTGGACATTTTTTTTCCATAAATACTCAATGAACTACATTTAGAACGTATTTAAGTGTTGCAATGGTGTTTCTGTTCATACGTACAATGTAAGGACCCGTGGATAAAAATTACTTTTTGGTACATCCCATTGCTAAAAAAGTTTGAAATTAAGAAAATTCACTTTAAACACCGGGAAACATTTTTCAAAATGTTCTTTTTTTCAAGGCACTACCTTTAGAATGTTGTTTTGTGCTGTATGGACAAGTTTCCACTAAGACCCCCCCCCACACACACACACACACATACACACACACATACACACACAACAACCACCGGAAGTCGTCCTTATAGACAAAGGCGAACTTTTTAAACGGGGAACGGTTGACTATAAATCCAATAAAATAACCATCTTACCGGCTATTAACGAATTCATTCAATTTCATAGTTTTGTTCCACTTAAAACTTCGCTTTATCGCTGTATATTGAATGCACGTGCGCATTATCACTGTATATTGAATGCACGTGCGTCATCATTGTTTTCTCCGCATTTTTTGGGAGCCTCGTTTTGATAATGTCGATTTGTTACTATTTTTAGTTAATCATACATGTATTGATCGTTTCGCAGTGATGTCACACGACAAGATGGCGGATTTGGCGGTGAAAACAAATGCATAGCAACGCTATATTGTATATACCAAATTTTGGTGTCGATTATAATTTAATCTATAAATCATACCTCCGGTCTAATTATGTGAAATTTTCAATAAGAAATGTTTGTTAAATATTAAAGAAAAATATTGGTTGACAATATAAATCATGTTATTTTAAGAAATTTCCTCAAGATCATCGGATTAAAATAGGTCCCTGTGACCTGTTTCCAATGTTGATTTCCCATAAACCCATTGTTTGCCACTGGAAGTTAATTCGCGTCTTCTCTGGTGAAAATTCGCTCTTTGATATTTGGATGTCGCTATTTCCATCAGAGCGCTGTCCCATTCAAAAACAAAAGAAAATTCCAGCACAAGTTATGTCGCTGTGTCGGACTTTTCTTTTGTTTTTCAATGTGACAGCGCTCTGTTTTCAATAGCGACATCCAAATATCAACGAGCGAATTTTTATCAGAGAAGACTCGGATTACCGAAAGTGTTCTGTGAATCGTACGGACTGAAACGATAAATGAACGGAGTCCATTGTTGTTACATACGTGCAATATCTGGATCCTTGACAAAAATCCACTTTTCGTTACGTTCCATGGCTAAAAGAAGATTTGGAATAAGAGCTTTTCGGTACATTCCATGGTTAAAAGAAGATCTGAAATAAGAACAATTGATTTTACACCGTTTGGGACAGATTTTTTCTCAAAAATTCTACTTTTCAATATACATGTACTATTCCATGGTATTTTAGTGTTGCACTTATGTTACAAACGTTAAATATATGGGCCCGTGCATGTAAAACGACTTTTTGGAACATTCCATCGCTAAAAGAAATTTTGAAATAAGGAAAATTCATTTTTACACTGTTTGGGAAACATTTTTCAACATATTCTATTTTTCAAGGTTCTACCTTTAAAATGTTATCTTTGTGTTCTATTGCTGTAACATACATGCAATATTAGGATCCTTGACCAAAAATTCCACTTTTCGGTACATTCCACGGCTAAAAGAAGATTTGAAATAAGAACAATTGATTTTACACCGTTTGGGACAGATTTTTCCAAAAATATTCAATGTACTACCTTTAGAATGTATTTATTGTGTAATACGTGCAATATAAGGACCCGTGAATGAAAAATCACTTTTCGGTACATTCCATTGCTACAAGAAGTTTTGAAGTAAGGAAAATTCATTTTAAGCACCGTTCGGGAAACATTTTTCAAAATATTTCATCTTTTAAATTCTGCCTACGAAATGTTATTTTTGTACTTTTATTGCTAGTAGGCCTACATACACAGTGTGCAATATCAGGATCCTTTACAAAAAATCGACCATTCGGTACATCACTTGGCTAAAAGAAAGTTTGAAATAAGAACAATTAATTTTGCACCGTTTGGGACAGATTTTTCCAAAAAAATCCATTTTTGATATAGATACCTTTTAAATAAAGTGGTATTTTTGTGTCGTATTGTTAACATTTGGAATAATCTCTTGAGATTTTTTTTAACACTATTTTTCTAAGTAGGCCTACCACCATAAAAATGGTATTTTTTTGTGAATTGTTCCAAATTAGAAAGATAATTTAGACTAGTGTGACACCAATCCGTGGATAGAACAACAACAACAACAACTGAAATTTGAAATTACGACAACAACAACATGGCGCGCCCAGAGCTCTGCGTGGTTTGGTTGCATTTTCACATGTTTTACACACATTTATGAACTGTAATCCCTTATTTCGGATTTCGGTAAGTATAATAATGTAAAGTTTACAAATTCGTTTAGTTCTGTACCGAATGAAGACATTTCTAAGTTCAGAAATTCGAAAATAAATGCAAACTCAACATACATTCGGATAGCTCCAGTATCCGACAGTGCAACTGGTGAAGAGAGGTACCAGTGCGTACAGTCCACAACGGAAAGTGCTTCTGGGTTGAAGCACCGAGAATGAAGTCCAGTTGAAAAACAGATCTTCAATTAATCATGATGTTTTGAAAAAATTGTTCGTGAACGTGTCATGGAACATTTATCAGTCAACAACCTGCTTTCGGATTGCCAGTTTGGATTTCAACAACATCGTAGTACTATTCTTCAACTTTTGTGTGTACTAGAAGATTGGACAAATGCCATTGATAATGACCTTCAAATTGACACGATCTACCTGGACTTTAGCAAAGCCTTTGACAGCGTCCCACATAAAAGACTTCTTCACAAATTAAAATCCTTCTGTATTGATAGAAATCTCCATAAATGGCTTTCAAGCTTTTTAAGTGACAGAAAACAGTGTGTAGTTGTAAATGGAAGTCCTTCTGGATGGAACAACGTTATTTCCGGTATTCCTCAGGGATCTATTCTAGGACCTATACTTTTTATTATCTATGTAAATGACATGCCAGGGTTCTCCTCAGAATAATTTGAAGCCGTAGTGGCAGATTATAAGTATTGGTAAACCTTGAAAATCATTGTGTTCATGAATAAAAACATAATGGGAAAAGAAGAAATTGCTCAATTTGAGCAATTTCTTCTTTTCTCATAATGTTTTTATAAAGAATTATTACATTTTAATTGATTATAATGCATTATTTATAAGTTTTTGACATGAAGTACCTCTTAATGTCTCTATTTGGTGACCATTTGAAGAAATTAAGCTGTAGGGGTAATTATGAAGCTGTAGGGGCAATACATTGATTTACATGAAGCTGTAGTGGGGCCGATACAGCTTTTTAGGCTGGGGAGAACACTGCATGCCCGAAGAAGTAGGAAGTGTTTGCCAGCTTTTTGCAGACGACTGCAAAGTCTACAAAGAAATTTCTTCAATAAATGACCAGAACGACTTGCAAAATGACCTACTTAAACAGGGCTTCCCCTGGCAATTTCAGACTTGGCGCCAGCAAAATCGCCAATTGAAATTTTTTGGGGCCAATTGGAGCCAGTCAGTGCCAGTAGAGGAGCCAATGGGAAAAGAAGAAAAACTTATAGACCCCCCCGCCCGCTCTCCCCCCCCCCCCCCCCCCCCCTAAAAAAAGCACCCCAACATTATAGTCTATAAAAATGCATAATTATCATCACAATTAGGTAATATGTCATGATGTTTATGACTTTTTATTGACATCAATATAGAAATCAAGATCAGTAGCATAAATTCTATAATTTGAGTTGATTGGATGCGGTTCCCTCTGATTTACAATGATTATGGGTAGTTCCAAAAAAAATGCAGCAAAAGCGTGACATTGGGGGTTGAAATTGAAACCCATTTCGTCAAAGTTTTCTCTACTGTATTTGATCCAGGAAATGTTGAATTTTGAGAAACTAGTAATGGTTTTAGGGTAGAAAATGAGCAAGATACGAAAATTTTTAGATTCTAAGCAATTTTGAAATCAAAATTTCACTGATATTAGATTATTTTAACTCAATATCTGAAGTCAAATATCAAGAAGAATATGAAAATTTCCCCTGCTATTAATGAGGGATAAATCAATACATGTTTTGAAACAAATCTTTCAAAGATAACATGCTTATTTATATTTTTCAAGTTTTTTTCCTGAATATTTGGCCCAATTTTTTACATGTGTACTTACAAAAGTTTTTCTGTACGAAAAAATGCACATCTTACAGCAAAAACAAGTAAGTTTTATTAAACTTATGACTTTTCTCAGATCATATGCTAAATTATAAAGGAATTGGACCAGGGTGACTGAAGTTACTATGTGGCCAAAGTTTTCACAGAATGTGTTTCACTTGTGACAATTTCAGTGAAGTCAATCTAGAATTCCTTTACATTGAATATTATCAAGACAAAACTTAAACAAAATTTTTGTGACTTTAAGATCTTAAAAGAGTTTGACTTTTGACCTGTTTTTATTTGCATATCCTGAGTTATTTGCCCTTGAGTTTGACAAAATTGCTGTTTTTGACTGTTTTCACTGTAGCACCCTTAAATATTGAGAAATCAAGACTAAACTTGGAATATTTGGTCATATTGAGATTTCTGATCAGCTTAATTTTGAGTCTGACTGAACTTTCACTTTCAGCCTGATAAATGTAGTACTTCCTGAGTTATGGGCCCTTGAGTTGACATTACGGCAGAATTGATGTTTTTTCACTGCTGCAATAACAAATATCGGCAATTCAATTTCTCTTTGCTGTAATTTAGCAATCATAGATGTTGATCATTCAAGATGTGCTTGACTATGAGATCTGGTGGACTTTGACAATTCTGGCTTGATCAGAGCTGAAAAGCATGAAATTTGAACCATTGGCTTACACAAAACTTATGTTTTTGACTTTATTTCACCAAGACTCTAGCAAGAAGGAATATTAACCAAGTCAAAAATTGGACCTAATATTAAATTACAAAAAGTTCCAAAAAGATTTAAACTTTCAGCCTTATCAGAAACACATATCCTAACTTAAAGGCACAGGTTTTTGACAAAACATTTTTTTAATTTTGTTTTTGCTCTAGCACCCAAAAAATTGGCCAATTAAGCAAATAATTCTATGTAACGTGTTGACATTAAAACCTTGGAGAAACAAGTGCACAAATTATCATAAAAAGTTTATCATTACAATCTTTGAGACAATACTGTTGTTTTACTCTAACTTCAAATAATGTCCAGTGATGATCAAGAAAAAAAAGTTATTGACAAAAATTAGTGACCAGACCCTGGATAAGTTTGATATATGGCCTGATTAGAATCATACATGAAAGTATCTTAAGTAATTTGCCTTAGAATGACAAATTTCTCCCTTTTTACTTTGATTGCACTTTAGTATCCAGAAAATTGATATTGACAAATCAAGCCAAACATCTGTAAGGCTAAGACCTCTGATGAGATTGATTTTTTGGTCTGCTAGGAATCTCATCGTTTTAGACAAATTAGTGCCCTTGAATCAGACAAATTTGCTGTTTATTACATAAATTTGTTCTTATTCTGCATTCCAAAATATTCTTTATTGATGACCTTGATGCCATGTAGCATGTCAGTGTCAGGTAAGCCACTTAGGGCCACCATTATCTTCTGATTTATCAGTTTTTCTCTGTTTTTTTCTTAAAGAATCCCTTTGAGCTTAAATACCTGCTATTTTCACTAATATTTCTGTAAGAAATCCTTCAAATGATACATTTTATTTCGGGCCTTTGCTGTCTTTTCAATATATATCTTGTCTGAGAGAAATAAAAAAGAATTGTGCAAAAAGAGTAGAATTTTGTAATTTTTGTCACAAGTGAAACACTTATAGTAAGGTTCAATACTTGTGTACAATATTTCCTGCATGTTTTTCTTTTTGTGCTTTTAATTACATTCAGAAAATAAATATCCTAAACTATCATTTGGTGGTAAATATGCTTACATTACATGTCACACAAATAAAATATGCTAGTCTAAAATCACATAATTGAAAAATTTCAATGTTTTTCTTAAAATGTTTTTTCTTTAATAAGTTTTCGTGGTTAGAATTGTATTAAATCTATTCCTTTATCATATTTGAATAATTAGAAAGAAAGAAAACTGTAAATCTTTTGGAAAAACTCAAATTACATGTGTTTAATTAAGGTGCCAAAAGAGCGTTTCACTTGTGACGGCCAAAAAACTCAGATGGTGAAGCTATTACCTCAAATTATTTATTGATCTTCTCTCCAGATTTTCTTTAAACCTACTGGATCTAGAAACTAGTAAAAGAAGATAAATCTACCAATGATTAACAAAATACTGACACCTGAAACACCAAATGTTTCACTTGTGACAATTCCACCCTGCTCTAATAAAATGTGTCTCATGCTAAGATTTTTAGGTCACCTGACCGAAGGTCATGGTGACCTATTGCGACCGTGTTTTGTCTGTCGTCGTGCGTCGTGCGTCGTGCGTCGTCCGTCGTGCGTTAACTTTTAACATTTTCGACTTCTTCTTGAGAACCACTGGACGGATTACAACCAAATTTGGCAGGGAGCATCCCCATGGGAAGCCGCTTCAGATTTGTATGAATCATGGAGTTATCTCCCTTTGGGGCCCCATAAGGGGCCTAAAAGGGGTTAAATAGGGTACATCTTAAAAAATCTTCTTCTCATGAACCGGCTGTTGGATTGGATTCACATTTGGAATTTAGAGTCTTTAGGGCAAGGACAACAAAGTTTGTACAAGAGAAAAAAATCCGTCCAGAAATGGCCGTGCTGGGGATGGGGGATGTGAGGGGGGGGGGGTCGCGTTATTAGTTAACTTAACATTTTTGACTTCTTCTTGAGAACCATTGGACGGATTACAACCAAACTTGGCAGGGAGCATCCCCATGGGAAGCTGCTTCAGATTTGTACAAATCGTGGAGTTATCTCCCTTTGGGGCCCCATAAGGGGCCTAAAAGAGGTTAAATAGGGTACATCTTAAAAAATCTTCTTCTCATGAACCGGCTGTTGGATTGGATTCACATTTGGTATTTAGAGTCTTTAGGGTAAGGACAACAAAGTTTGTACAAGAGAAAAAAATCCGTCCAGAAATGGCCGTGCTGGGGATGGGGGATGTGAGGGGGGTCGCGTTATTAGTTAACTTAACATTTTCGACTTCTTATTAAGAACCATTGGACGGATTTCAACCAAACTTGGCAGGAAGCATCCTAAAATAGAAAGCCGCTTCAGATTTTGTACAAATCATGGAGTTATCTCCCTTTGAGGTCCCATAAAGGGCCAAAAAGGGGGTTAATAGGGTACATCTTAAAAAATCTTCTTCTCATGAACCGGCTGTTGCATTGAATACACATTTGGAAGTTAAAGGGCAAGGACTACAAAGTTTGTACAAGAGAAAAAATCTGTCAATAAATGGTCGTGCTGGGGATCGGGGATGGGAGGGGTTCGCATTATTACTAAACTTTGAACATTTTCTACATTTTTTTGAGACAGATTTCTACCAAACTTGGCAGGAAGCATCCCATTGGGAAGCCGCTTCAGATTTATACAAATCATGGAGTTATCTCCCTTAGAGGCCCCAAAAGGGGCCAAAAGGGGGTAAATAGGGTACATATTAAGAAATGTTCTATTGTTGGATTGAATTCACATTTGGTATTTGAGTCTTTAAATAAGTTTGTACAAGAGAAAAAAAAAACTGTCAAGAAATGGTGGTGCTGGGGGGTGCGCTATTAGTTAACTTTTAACATTTTCCTTAACTGTATCTGCTCATTTGATTCAGGTGACCGATAAGGCCCTCTGGGCCTCTTGTTTATATTTCTGATACTTTGTGAGATTTACATCATAGCTAAGTGAATATCAGTTATATCAAAACCATTCTTTTAGCCATATACTTTATAATAGCTTAAATATGACACTTGCAATGCTAACCATTGGAAAATTTACATGAATTTAAGTTCAAGGGGTATGCTCACGATATATCAACATATGTGAATATATCACACCATTTTACCATAAAAACCAGTCTCTCTTACAGCTTAAATGTTAAAGTTTTACTGCAAAGAAAATTATACTGGTAAAGCCATAGGTGCATTTAAAATCCAATGTTGAATTGAGGAGTAATTTCAAAATGTCACGCAAAAAGTGTTTCACTTGTGACATTTTTGACCACCTTTTTGCTCATAACTTTTGAATGGCTTGTGATAGAGGCACGAAATTTTCCACACTTATAGGGAACTACAAGATACACATTCTGGTGCATAATTCAGTTATTTTTGTGCCAAAACCATAAAGTTATTCTCTCTTATTAAAAAGGAGGCATTTTTTTTGGAACCACCCTTATACGGAACGTCACTGACCCCACCCAGTTGTCAATGCGTTCCCCCCCCCCCCATCCCCCTCCCCAAACCACGTGCGCACACACACACATACAGATTGAAATGCGTGCAGAAATTACATGAGTTATTTTAGGTAAATCGGAGAATCTTAAAGTCAACCTTTTTTCGGCATGCCTTCCGACTAGAACTGGTACATTTTTTCAGAACGAATACACGAGGACCTAAAATACGATGTAAATCATTAATTCGTGACGAAAATTAAAACTTCGGAACCTATTGCGGCGATCACTCGATCACAAGCTTTGATAGAATCTACAGATAAGATTTAAAGAAATCTGACTCGGAAAATTCCATGTGAAAACAAAGAATGAAAGTGCATCTTTTTTATCACAAAAAAATCGATCTGCGATACGATGCTCGGACTCGTAGCCTGAATCGGATTCTGACAAAAGCTTTACCTCATGTTTTATATCCATTGGTTAAAAAGAAAATCTTTTCAAATGCGATAGAAACAAATTCCATTGTGTAATTGATTTGCGAAAGTTTACACGAAATACAAACCGTTTGGGGGTTAAAACATCGTAACGATACGGTGTTTTAGTCACTCGTTATTTATATGACGTCACTACCCCGAGATCAAATAAATGCCGCCGACACATCTGGCCCGTTTGTTCCAGTCTTGACAAAAATGTGTTGTCTTTATAAGGGAATATGTGTAAAGGATTTAGAATACAATTTGTCGGATTAAGGCCGAAATTAAGCTCCAGGTAAACGCACCGGAATAAATTTCCAGTGACTAAAGTTTTCTTCCTCGGCAAGCCACGCGACCAAGACATTTTCACGCATATTGAAACAGTTATTTAGAAGGTGTCATAATCATATGGACAAACTGCTATCTCGGATAATTGGTTACCGATTATCGATTTTTGTTAATCAATGACTGACCAGCCTGACCAGCACCGATACACGCGACTGTCATAGCTTTTGAGACTCAACCCTTTACCTGAAATCTTGTGTCAGAATACGGCGCAAATAAGTTGTCGCCAATAAAATCGCCAACTGGCAAATTTTGTCGCCAGAATTTTTATTTTGTCGCAATTGGCGCCAGTGGCGATCGACAGCGAAGCCCTGCTTAAATTGTGCAAATGGAGTGAGGATTGGCTTCTTAAATTCAATGTGAAAAAATGTAAAATAGTCACTTTTGGAAAGAAGAAATTCGAGCCAAGTTATGCTGTGAAAGATAATAATGGTCAAAATCATAATCTACAAATAGACACATCTGACAGCGTTTTTCTGGCCAATTGGGAAAGGTACCTGTACCCCTACAATTGGGAATTTTTCGCATCGCGAAATCTTCAAAATTGGGAAAAAACGAGTCGCGAAATCCTTAATTTGGGAAAAAAATTATTTGCAAAATCAATGAATACAGAATCTTTTTTAAGTGCACCTTAATGGCTTATCTATCATTAGGGGCTATATTCTGCACAACAAACCATTGTAAGGTCTTGGTTTTAACAGGAAGCTACTGGTTAACATTATATCTAGAGTTTTTAGACTTATGATTATCTGTACATATGCTGAAATCTAGCATTCACTCCAATTCTTTCAATACTTTGGATGTCATTATATACAAATTCTGCCTTACATTTAAAGAACTATTAATTTTGTTGTCTGCATGAAAGTTCCTTTCATTTTTGACTATTCCAAACTACATTGTGTAAATGGTTAAAGAAAAATGGGAGGAAAATACAAAACGCTTTTAGATCTTGAAGCTCCTTTGCTCTCAATCTTTTCTAGCTATTATATAAGTGGTCTGTTGCTTAGAACTTTTAATTTGGATCTGTCTAAGAAGAATTCAACTTTGAATCAAGTACTCAATGTTAGGATGCAGGGGTTTTCCTATGCTTTCTGTGCCTCCTGAAAACGGAGGTGTTCCCAATGCAAAAGGCTGTGTTCCCAAAGCAAATTTTCTTTCATTTTTCCCAATCTATTTAAAATGTATAATTTGTTACTGAAAAATGACTGTTTTGCTTACTTTTTCAGTCCAAAATGAACAATTTTGGGCTTCAAAATGTCCCAATTCAGGCCAGACTCCTTTTCCCAAAATGGCTAGGAAAACCACTGGGATGTATAGGCAATTAAAATTAAATATTTCTTTGCCCCCAGGGCTTTTCTTCCTTCTTTCAAAGAGGCCAAAATTCGGTGGCTTCCCAATGGGAAAAGGGGCTTCCTTTTTCCCAATTTCAAAGTAACAATTTCCCAATTTTCAAAACTAAAATTCCCCAAACTTGAAAAAAGTAATCATCAGATGGGCAATTCTAGTCACAAAGCAGCAGTGTGTCTTCTATAATTCAATTATTTTGATTTAAAGTGTTATTTAAGAAAATTTATTCTTAATATGTGCAATCATTCTCATGTGTCTTATTTTCCCAATTTGACCAAAATCACGCTAAAATTTCCCAAAATGGCTGACCAGGGCCCCGTCCCAATTTTTGGAAGAAAAGCCCTGGCCCCCGATAGGGAGGCATCATAAATTTGACTTGTCCGTCCGTCTGTCTGTCTGTCCGTCCGTCTGTCCGTCATTCCGTCCAAAAACTTTAACATTGGCCATAACTTCCTTATTACTTAACATATTCACTTCATATTTTAGTACAACATTCCTTGGCACATTACCTTTTTGAAGGCACATACTTTGATGACCTTGACCCCTGGATGACCTTGACCTTATGACAATCAAAGCGGTGTCGGGGGCATTGTCATCTTACAGTGACAGCTCTTGTTTTGAGATATTTCAAGCCAAATCAAAATGCATTAGCCATTGGGAACGGCACATAAGATCATTGGGAACGGTAGATATGGAGATTGGGAAACGGCATGTGCTAAAATTGGGAAGTGCCTGTAGTGATTGGGAAAGGTTCCTTTTACCGGTACTAATTATAGAAGGAAAAAAATCCCTGTCTGAAAAGGATCTCGGAGTAATGTTTAGCGAGAATTTATCATTTGAGAAACACTTAAGTGACGTCGCCAATAAAGCTAACTGTTTAATCGGTCTAATCAGACGGAAATTCACATATATGGACAATCAACTGTTTTTGACATTATACAAATCTTTAGTCCGTTCCCATCTTGATTATGGTAATCTAGCTGCGTACCTAATTACAAAAAAGAGTAAACAAATAATTAGGGCTCCGTACCGGTACTCGATATATATCGAAAACCGGTATTTTACGTTCGATAGATATATCGTATCGAACGTTTCTGTATCGGAAAAAATATCGATCATAGAGAAAAGTAGAAATATTTGGTCAATAATTAGACAAATAACATTCAAATCGGCGTTCTCTTCTTAGAAACTGACTATTTCTCGTTCGCATGGCTTAACGGGGGAGAGACAAAATGAAAATATTTACCTAAAATTAAATTCCAACAAAACCGTTATCTACACATAATCCCTCATTTTAACACACCGTGTGTTTTTTGAGACAAGAAAAGGCTGCCTAGATGTGTTGGCGGCCTTTCTTTGATGTCGAGAAATTTCAAGTGACGTCACACAAGCGACTAACACGCCGTGCCCTTTCCCACACAAAGCCTACATTTTGAAAACTCACATGAGAAAAATATTCATGCAAAAGACGAAAGTGCCACTGCTGATTACAAGCATATTTTCCGTTTGTCTTGATATTTCGTGTTTTAGATATTGTACACTTATCATTACATTCATTAACATAAAATTTGTCGTCTGCAGTATTTTTCATTTTGGGCTACAGTAATTTTTACTCGTTTGGAAAGGATAAAAGATAGTTGGGATGTTCCGAACACTGACAAACGACATGTCTTTTGTGTTGACTGTTAACCAAGAACAAAATGAATGGAATGGAATTTGTTTCATTCTTTTTTATCGATGGATTTAAAACACAATGGGGTAAATCTATTTAACAGTCTCCTATTTGCGATACGAGTCCGAGCGACATATCGTAGCCCAAACTGTTTGTGAACAAAATGTAATTCTCTATTATTCCTTTGGTAACTTCAAATTTTCTGATCAGATTTCCTAGTGTAGGAAACTTTCTGTCCCCGTAATTCGTTTTGAAAAAAAAAATGGACTTGATCAAGCAATCAGAAAGCAGACCGAAAAAAGTAGTGTTCTTGTGATATTTTTAAGTTTTACCGAATATTTCTTAAAGAACCTATATGTGTTTATATTGATCTGTATACACCATGACATATTAATGAGTGCGCTCTAGATGGGTGGTGGGTGGCGAGGTCAGCCACAGGACTGGTGTGGTTAGGGAGACATTTAGGTATTTCTTCTTTCCTTATAGGCTCCTCTAATGGCACCAACTGACTCCAATTTAAAGTTTCAGTTTGTCATCAGTTTTGATAACGAAAAATGAACACATTTCTTGTGTTTGACTCCTTTTTCTGAAAATTGAAATATCATATGATATATCGAATATCGGTCATTTTGTATCGATACAAATATCGTATCGATAAAACTGACCGATACGGAGCCCTACAAATAATCGAGAATGTTCAACGTCGAGCCACTCATATTGTTCCAGCCTTAAAAGGCCTATCTTATCAAGAAAGACTTCGTGAACTTAACCTGCCATCCATGGACTATCGTAGACAGAGATTCGATCTGATCCAAGTCTTCAAAATAGTTCATCACATCGACGACATCGACCTGTCCACCTTTTTTACCTTTGCGGAATCTGATCACCTTAGAGGACATAGTTTAAAACTAAATAAGCCAAGAGCGAAGAAATCCCTACGTCTCAATTCTTTTTCTGTACGTACTGTGAATATATGGAATAATCTTCCAGAGGATATTGTTACATCCAAGAAAGTGGACGCCTTCATAAGTTCAAGTGTAAACTAGACAAACTGTGGGTTCATAAGCGATTTGATGTCTCCAATGTGTATTGATTACAATAATTATTAGCTCAACCGAACTGGAGAAACGAGAAACCGTACTAGAAGGGGATGACAACCCGGAAGGGGTTAAAAAGTTCCCCAGCAGTAAAAGGTAGACAAAAGGTAGGTAGGTTTTGCTGTGAAAATGAAAAGAGGTAAAAAATGAGAAAAAAAAAACCTAATGTTTGGAGAATTCAGGGCTTTTTCGCCTATTTCATAGGGGCCCTCTTTGGCCCCACTCCCAATGCAAAAGGATCCAAATTGTTTCCCGATTTAGAAAAAATTCCCAAACCAATGCTCAAAAGCAGAGTTCCCGTTAAAAAAAAAATTGGGGGAGTGCATGCACTCCCTGGAGTGAAAAGTTGGGAGTGCAAAATGAAAACTGGGAGTGCAGTGCATTAAAATACAACAAATATTTTTTTTTAAAAAAAAGGCTATTTACCATTGTGTGGTAATGATTCAGTTAAGCAATGGCGAGTGACAGTCACAGGTGTTAGAATTTCAGAGTTTTGTTGACATGAACAGAAATAGCATTCCTCAAACCATTTTACCTTTTTGAACTTGCATCTAAACTCAATCAGCGAACATCATTAACACAAGTTGTCACTCCCATCCATTTTTTCAGTTGCTTACTTTCAGAAAAAACAATCATTATACCCCCCACAACAAAGTTATTGGGGGGTATACTGGATTCAGGTTGTCCGTCTGTCTGTCCGTCCGTCCGTGGACATAATTTTGTGTCCTCTTCTCGTCCCACAGTTTTTGACCGATTTTGCTGAAATTTTAGCAGGTTGTTTCCTATTATATGAAGTTGTGCACCTGCAATTTTCATCTTGATCCAGGCGGTAGTTTCAGAGTTATGCCACTTTGAACTTTAGCACTTTTTCAGTGACAACGCGCTAGTGGGGGGTATTTGTCCGCTTTGCGACAGTTCTAGTTCATTGACATTTTCAGTTTCATTTTTTCTACAGCAAGCAGACAGCATGGTTTTTGACATAACTATCAAGTACTTTTGAGATATGCTTGTTAATTGGTTTATTCAAGCCAATCAGCGAGTGTTTTTGAAAACTGCTAAACAGAGTGCTCATAATAATTACTTATCATAAAAATTACATTCTGTATGTAAACAATAAAGTTATACGATGTTATGCTATTTCAAGGGGCAAAACGTCATTACTTAACCAATTTCAACTAAAAAATTATATTTTCACTGACTTGGAAATATTGTTTCTGTCAAACAGAGAATCATTTCATCAAAAATATGTATTAAAGCAGTTTCAATTCAGTGCGTGCATGCACCCTTTACCCAAAATTTGTGTGCGTGATTTTTCTTTTCTGTATGTGAATTACGCACATAGTCATTTGTGCGTGAATCATCAATGGGACCTCTGTCAAAAGATCTTCCAAGCCCAGGAAATATAAAACTGGAATAACTTTGTAAACAAGTTAGTGCCTTGAAAACAAGGAAATTAAACAATTAAGCCAGTTACATTTTGTAGCTCTCCTAAATGATAAAAAATACCAGTTTTTAGCGAGCCGGGACTTTATGTCCAGGGAGCTAATGTCACAGCCCTAGTGTCGGCGTCGCGTACCGTTCCGTCCCGCTGCGTCTTCACTTGAAAAACTTTAACCTGGTCTATACCTCAGGCACTATTAGAGTTACAGCCTTGATATTTCATACATGGATACATGTCGACAATTCATTTGGGACCATGACCGTTGACCTAGTGACCTTGACCTTGGAGTTTGACCTACTTTTGAAAAACTTTAACCTGGCCTATATCTCATACACTAGTATTGATAGAGCCTTGATATTTCACACATGGATACCTCCTGCCAAGATATTTCATTCGGGACCATGACCCTTGACCTTGTGACCTTGACCTTGGAGTTTGACCTACTTTTAAGAATTAGCTGTTTTTGTGACAAGCTCCTGTATGGGCGAGCTACGTTGTCCGCGGACAACTCTTGTTACATTACTTGATTTTTCCCCAAATCAGTGATTTGTTGATTACATTTTCCCATTTTTGGTCAGGGGCCCTTTACCAAAATGCTTGGAAAAAGCCCTGGAATTTTCTTCTTTTGTCTCACACTTTCCAAAGCCTATTTTCTTAGGGACGTCAAAACCCGGACTTTTTGTGGAAAAGGATTAATTCTATTTATCATTTATCAATACAGATCTATAGCAGAGCCTGCAGAGAACAGTGACACAACCTCAATTACTTAATTCCAAACAGGGTTCACCCTGGCTCTAAAATAGTTGTCACCATCACTTTCGCCAAAGTTGAGGCCAAATACCAAGTACCAGTCCAAGCACCAGTACCAGTCCCATTCATGATGATTTGTTTGGTGAACCGGATTTCAAAGAATTCAATAGGGTATGATTTTCATTTCTATAAAAATACACAATTTAAGTAGGTGTTCTCAAAGCTACGGATAAGAGGGAGTGAAGGCTTTTCAGAATGCAATATTTTGTTTATTGTTCAACAATCGTTATGTTGTAAGTACTCATTGGAATAGAGACAATTCAAATGATAATCCACAACAAAGGGATCTGCAACAGGGGTCTCGTTTGCTAAAATTTGGGGCCGTTATTGGGCCCCATTCCCAATGGCAAAAAGAATCTTTTTTTTCCCAATTCTCTGCTGAAAATCCCCAATGAGGACCCTGAATGCCCCATGTTAAGGCCTCATCTTCATTTACAAACATTTTAAAGACAGTTTTAGAGTAGATTCTTAAACAAGAGTATGTACAAATGCATTTTACAACACTACAGTCTAATATGCAGCTGAAACTGAGTGACAGTATGAATACAAACTTGCTGTAGTTTTTCCCAATTTAGGTTAAAACGGCGCTATTTTTCCCAATTTCACTGGCCCCTGGCCCCAAACAAAAATTGGTAGCAAGGCCCCTGTGCAATAACAATGTTAGACTGTCTTCACTCCCACTTACCTGTAGCTCTGTAATAAGCTTTTCCCACACAGCAGAATTTTACGGTGGCCCATATTCAAAAATTGTTGCAGAGAACAAAATAAATGTTATGAAAATGAAAATAGTTCAAGAATGGAAAACACTCAGGGTAAATGACAAAATGCTTCATAAGTATTTTTTTCTTTTTCATCAATGTTTTCAAAAGCTTTCATCTTGTGGAGTGTCAAATGCAAAAGGCGTCACTGTGTTGTAATAGGTTGATAAAGAAGGAAGAAGGCTTTTAAAAGCAAACCCAATTGGAGATGTTAAAACGACTAAGTGTTGTATGGGAAGGAGTTAGAAAAAGTTATTTGTCTCCAGATTTGACATTAACCCATTACCACATATTGACTCCCCTTAAGGACAACGCTATGGAAAACATTGTGGAAATTGAAGAAATTGCTTGTGACAAGCAATGTCTTTATTTCCCACAATGTTTTTTTACCCCTAAATACCCCAAACTTATTTGCAACACTTTTCAAAGTGGAATAGTCCAAATTTTGCTGTACGGTAAAGGGTTAATGATATGTTATTATTTTTCTTTTGCTTTTAGGTTCCGGGATTCCCAGATTGATTTAACCTCAAATTCGAAAATGACCCCTCAATTCATACAAGTTTACAAGCTTTTAGACGATTTCAAGGCAGGGGATTTGAGGATCTTAGTCTGATAAAGGTAACTTTTCTTTTACAAGATGAACTTGCTTATCTTTGTCCCAAACTGGAAAAGTTCAGACCGCTCCAATTTGAGAAAATGAGTATGTGATTGCAGAGAAATGATCGAGAGAAAAAAGGAGAAATTGATGACTCTGCAATTTCTTTGTTGTGTTAACCCTTTCCCAAACAAGACCTGGTTTTGACGTCCCTTATAGAAAAGGCTTAAAAAACATTGAGACAAAAGAAGAAACTGCTGATAACCAGCAGTTT
This sequence comes from Fragum sueziense, assembly GCA_963680895.1. NCBI lineage: Eukaryota > Metazoa > Mollusca > Bivalvia > Cardiida > Cardiidae > Fragum > Fragum sueziense. The sequence continues at coordinate 49,932,450 of OY804597.1, forward strand.
CTCCTTTTGTCTCAATAGTTTCTTGGCCACATTTTACACAAATACTATCTTTAATAACATCCATTTTGTCATTTGTGGCAGTTTTTGAAGTGAATCACCCTAAAGTTTTGCTGTTATGGAAAGGGTTAAACCATTTCTTCAAGGGATATCAAAAGCAAGTTTTGTTTAGGAAAGGGCAGAGCAAAAGAGGGGTAAAGGTTTCTGAAATTTGTTCTTTGAAATTGAAACCCTATGTTCTGGGTACTCATTGCTGATAATCAGCAATTTCTTCTTTCCTCTCATTGTTTTCTCAAGCTTATGCTCTTAGACACCTCAATACCAACCAGGTCTTGTTTTGGAAAGGGTTAAAAAGCCATTACCTCTCTGTAGCGCTGGTTTCATATATATTCAGAGTCAATAATAAGTATACTCCCTATTTCATCAATGGGAAAGTTATTATGCTTCCCAAAAAAATCTTGAAGCATATAGTGCTATGCTGTCAGTGTCTTGTCAGTACACAGCCAGATCTCAGCAACCCTTTGACCAAATTCAATGAAACTTCTTATGTGTACTCTCTGGAATATTTCAAAGATAGCCTTATCTCTGATATTGAATTTGTGTCACAGAAAAGTGGGCTTTAACGTATAAATCGGTGACAAAAACCTTATTAGGGGAATATAACCCCTCTATGACTGCTCTTGTTACAGTAATCTCTACGCCTTTTAACCCTTCCCATGCTGGTCACGTCAATTTCCGTTTGTGTCAAAAGCTTTGGCAGGCATAATAGACTAAGATCAGCCTGCACAGACGTGCAGTCTGATCTTAGCCTATACTGCCTGCTTTCTACTCCATTATTGTAGCAAAAACTTGAGCTAATCGTATTGAAATGTCTCTTAAATTGAAAATTTGTCTGAAACAATATTTAAGATCAGCAGGACAAGGGTTAAATACTTCCTAAGATTGTTGTGTATTGGTGTCATCTTCTTTGTGTGTCTATCTCCTTCCAACCATTGATGAGGTTTTCCACAATGTGCTACATCATTGAAAAGGTAGCCTAATGCAAACATTCCCATTGACACCACTCCTACATCTGGAGTGTTTGTTAAAGAAAGGGTTAATATGTTATTCTTTTCTTCAATTAGGATGACTGTATACATGTGTCCAAACAGTACCTAGTGAAGCTGTCCATTGAACCACATTGATGATGGATTTGTGACACAGAGGGACAGGTTGGGAGACGAGTTGTGTTGGAGAATGACGTAATAGATGTAAGTACTAGTAAGTTTAACCCTCTCCCACACAAGACCTGGCCCTGGTTTTTCGAAAAACCTCAAGTATGCTCTCAGACTCAAATCTGAGCACCGTGCTCAAATCGCACGAAATCCACGTGAACTTCAATTGAATACCCTTCAATGTTGGAGACTATTCCTTTGAAGTTGAGCATGTGCTCATGAGTATATACTTAAATTTTTAGCTCCACTGGCCTTTCAGGCCAGCGGGCTATTGTCATGGCGGTGTGTCCATCGTGCGTGCGTCCGTCCGTGCGTGCGTCCGTAAACTTTTTCTTTAAAAATCTTCTTCTCAGAAACTATTGGATGGATTTCAACCAAACTTCACAGGAATGATCCTTGGGTGACCTTCTCTCAGATTCCTTCAAAGAATATGGATTGAACCAGAATAACCTTGATCTCCTTATCTGCCCTTGAATGTCAAAAATAGCTGGTTTTGACTTTAGTTTTCTTATAAAATCTACAAATATTGAACAATCAAGACAAAACTTTGACAAAATGATGCCGACTATAAGATCTTGCCTTGGTAATATTTTCAGCTTGATCAAAATTTTATAGCATGAGTTATGTGCCCTTGAAATTGCCAAAAATTGCCATTTTCGTCTCTATTTTGCTGGTTTTGATTTTTACTCTGAAATCTACAAATATTGACCAATCAAGACAAAACTTGGACAGAATATATATAAGCATGATATGCTGCCTGTGTGTAATTTTCAGTTTGATCGGAATCTTACATCAGGAGTTACGTGCCCTTGAATTTGACAAAATTGCCATTTTCGACTTTGTTTTCACTCTAACAACCACAAATGTTAACCAATCAAGATGATACTTGGAAATAATCTTGTTGACATCAAGATCTTGCTTATTTGTAATTTTCAACATGATCACACTGTTACAATCTGAGTTATGTGCCCTTGAAATTGACAAAATTTCAGTTTTCGACACTTTTTCCACTCTTGAAGCCACAAATATTGACTAATATAGACAAAATTTGAACAGAATGATAGTGACCATAAGATCTTGCATGTGTTTAATTTTTGATTTGATTTTAAATATACATACTGAATTATGTGCCCCTGAATTTGGTAAAATCAGTTTTCAAATTTATTATCGCTCTAACATCCCTAAAATATTAGTCAATCATTTACTTTCTTTTTGCATTGACCACATGATTGCTGCTTTTGACTTTGTTTTTGCTGTAAGAACAACATGTATTCAAAAATCTAGTCAAAACTTGGATTTAATATTAATAGAAATTCAGGCCTGTGGAGCGACTCAAGACCTTCAGGTCTTTCTAGTTTCGAGAAACCAGGGCCTGGTTTTGACGTCCTTAATAAAAAAGGCTTGGGAAAATATTGACACAAAAGAAGAAAATTCTGATAACCAGCATTTTCTCCTTTTGCCTCAATATTTTCTACACTATAGTACATATTTTCTTCTTATATGAATTATTTGATTGTCTGCAATTCCTTTTAAATTGGACTGGTCCAAAATTCTGGTAATGGGTTAACCCTTACCCAAACAAGACCTGGTTTTGACGTCCCTAGTGAAAAAGGCTTTGGAAAACATTGTAACAAAAGAAGAAACTGCTGATAACCAGCAGTTTCTCCTTTTGTCTCAATATTTTCTGTGCCATATTTTACACAAATCCTGTCTTTAATAATATAAATTTTGTCATTTATGGCAATTTTTGAAGTGGATCATCCAAAAATTTTGCCATTTGGTAATTGGTTAACCCTACTGTAGTACACCAAACTTGGACGACATTGACTTCCTGATCCAAGAGCTAAATTTTAGGGTAGTCCAAATTGAAAGACCCTGCAGACGACAATTTCAAGTGAATGGAATTTTTAGCTCGACTTTTCGAAGAAAATGAGAGCTTATACTGTCACATGGGCGTCGGCGTTGGTGTTGGCGTTGCAACAAAGGTTAAAGTTTTTTCAAACATCAATAACTTCCATACTATCAAAGGGATTCAACCCAAACTTGGAATACTTATTCACCATCACACCCTCTACCTTACTACCAGGGCCCATGACCCTGGCTCCACTATATTTGGAGTTATGCCCCCTTTATACATAGCAACTTAGAAAGTCGAGCGCGCTGTCTTCGGACAGCTCTTGTTCAGTTATAGGTCTTTTTAGATGAAAAACATTGTGGAAAATGAAGAAATTGCTTGTGACAAGCAATTTCTTCAATTTCCACAATGTTTTCCATGGCCATTATTTTTGAGTGAGTCAAAAGGGGTCATTGTGAGGTAATGGGTTAACTTCCTGGTCCAAGACTTGAATTTACCCCATTCCTACATAAGGACCCCTCTTGACACTGCTTGTGTAAATGCTTTTGAAAACATTGTGGTGAATGAATAAATTGCCTGTACATGTAACAAGCAATTTCTTCATTTTCCTCAATGATTTCTAACCCAAAATGGATCTGCAACTCCTTTAAAATAGTAGTCCAAAATTGTTCTGTCTGGTTATGGGTTTATTATAAGCCTGATTATTATACTCCCCACCTTCAAAGTAGATGGGGGTATATTGGTTTCACCATGTCTGTCTGTCCGTCTGTACGTCCGTCTGTAGACTTTTTCGTTTCCATGCTCTAACTCGAGAACCGGGTGACCTAGGATCATGGAACTTTACACAGTTGTTGCCCATGACCCAAGGAGTTGCCCTATCATTTTTGTTTCACCAAGGTCAAAGGTCAAGGTCACAATCGGACTTTGTTTAAAATCCGTTTCCGCGCTCTAACTCGAGAACAAGTTGACCTAGGATCATGAAACTTTACACAATTGTTGCCCATGACCCAAGGAGGTGCCCTATTGTTTTTGGGTTGTGAAGGTTTAAGGTCAAGGTCACAATCAGACTTTGTTTAAAATCCGTTTCCGTGCTCTAAGTGGAGAACTGGTTGACCTAGGATCATGAAACTTTACACAGTTGTTGCCCATTTCCCAAGGAGGTGCCCTATTGTTTTTGGGTCACCAAGGTCAAGGTCACAATCGGACCTTGTTTAAATTCCGTTTTCGTGCTCTAAGTCAAGAACCGGTTGACCTAGGATCATGAAACTTTACACAGTTGTTGCCCAAGACCCAAGGAGGTGCCCTTAGGTCATCAAGGTCAAAGGTCAAGGTCACAATCGGACTTTGTTTAAATTCCTTTTTCGTGCTCTAAGTCAAGAACCTTTTGACCTATAGCACTTTTTTCAGTGACAAGGCGCTAGTGGGGGGTATTTGTCCGCTTTGCGACAGTTCTAGTTATGTAACTGTCATGGTCGCCCATCTGTCTCTCCGTTAGCAATTTCTTGTGTGCACAACTCCTCCTACAATTTCTATAGGAATTTGATCAAACTTGCCACAATGAGTAACCATGGTGTCTTGTTGTGCACAACATTTACAGAATGCAGATAACTCTTTTTGCTCTTGAGTTACTTGCTCTTGAATTGAAAAAAAAGGCCAACTTTACTGACAAACCCTTTCGGGTGTATATGGGCTGCCCTTAGAGGCTTTTTAGCTCACCTGAGCATGAAGTGCTTGAGGTGAGTTATTGTGGTCACTTTTTGTCCGGCGTAAGTCCGTCCGTCCGTCAATATTTGGGGTGTTTACACTCTAGCATCCACAAAAGTTACTCAATCTTGATCAAACTTGGCCAAAACAAGTACGATCATAAGTTCTTGGACAAGTTCAATTATGGGCCTGATCGGACCAGAAAGTGCGGAGTTAACTGCCCTTGAATGTCAAAAAATGCTGTTTTTAAATTTGTTTACACTCTAGCATCTACAATTATTGATCAATCAAGACAAAACTTGGACATAATGTTGGAGACCATATCTTGGATGAGGTCAATTTTCAGTCTGATCTGACCAGAAAGATGAGAGTTATGTGCCCTTGAATTGGGCAAAATTGCCACTTTTTTGCTGTATTCAAAAAAGAGTTAATCTAAGGGAAGGAACTCTGACACTACTTTTCTTCAGTATAAGTAGAGTTATCTAGTTTGATAGAGGAAATAAATAGATTTACACTCAAAAATCCCATTACCAAACAACAAAATTTTAGCCTAGTCCAAAATCATAGGTGTTGCAGACGACAAGTTCCATTGAACAAAATTTAACATTTTTTGGTCTTTCTTGGTAGAAAACATTGTGGGTAATGAAGAAATTGCTTGTCACAATGTTTTCCAAAGCCTTTATTTTGTGGGGCATCCAAAAGCGCCAATGTGTGGGAAAGGGTCAATCAAGACAAAACTTGGACACAATGTTGGGGACTATAAGATCTCAGATGAGTTTGATTTTCAGTCTGATCTGATCTGAAAGTCAAGAGTTACGTGCCTTTGAATTTGACAAAATTGCCATTTTCGGCTGTTTTCGACCTTGTTTATACACTAGAATCTACAATCATTTATCAATCAAGACAAAACTTGGATACAATCAGGGCTAAAGATAAGTGGAGGTGAAGACATACTAACATTGTTTTTTCGAATTCAAATCCTATGTTGTGGGTACTCATTTGAATCGTCTTGACGAGATGATACAAATGAGTACCTACAACATAGGGTTTGATGATCACTGACAGCATTATTGCAGTTTGAAAAGTCACCACCCCCTCTTATCTGGAGCCCTGTACAATGTTTGGCACCATAATTTAGATCTCGGATGAGTTAGATTTTCACAACCTTATTGACCATAAGTTCTTTTTCAGTCTTAAAGTAATAAATATTAATTGAATTGAACAAAAGTGTTGCTCATATCATTTAGGTTCAGGTGAGCGATATAGGACCATCATGGTCTTCTTGTTTTTAGCTCCACTGGCCGAAGGCCAGCGGGGCTTATGTCATGGCCCTGTGTCTGTCGTGCGTGCGTCCGTCCGTGCGTAAACAATTTTCAAACATCTTCTTCTCCAAAACTACTGGACCAATTTCAACCAATCTTCACACGAATCATCTTTGCATGATTCTCTACCAAATTCCTTCAAAAGAATAAAATCTATGCTGAACTTGAATTTTAATTAATTTAATTGAATTAAATTTTCGAAAAATCTTTAAAAATTCTTCTTCTCCAAAACTACTGGACCAATTTCAACCAATCTTCACAGAAATCTTCTTTGCATGAATCTCTACGAAATTCCATCAAAAGAATAAAATCCGAGCAGAACTTGAATTTTAATTAATTTAATTGATTTAAATTTTCGAAAAATCTTTAAAAATTCTTCTTCTCCAAAACTATTGGACCAATTTCAACCAAACTTCACACGAATCATCGTTGCATGAATCTCTACCAAATTCCTTCAAAAGAATAAAATCCGAGCAGAACTTGAATTTGAATTAATTTAATTGATTTAAATTTTCGAAAAATCTTTAAAAATTCTTCTCCTCCAAAACTACTGGACCAATTTCAAGCAAACTTAACAGAAATCTTCCTTGCATGAATCTCTACTAAGATCATACAAAAGAATAAATTCCGCACAGAACTTGAATTTTAAATAATTTAATTGATTTAAATTTCGAAAAATCTTTAAAAAATTTCTTCTCCAAATCAACTGCACCAGTTTCAACCACACTTTACAGAAATGTTCCTTGCATTAATCTCTTCTTAATTCCTTCAAAAAAATAAATTCTATGTAGAACTTTAATTGTAATTAATTTAATTTAATTAAATTTTCGAAAAATCTTTAAAAATTCTTCTCCAAAATTACTGGACCAATTTCAACCAAACTTTACAGAAATGTTCTTTGCATTAATCTATTCTTAATTCCTTCAAAAAAAATAAATTCCATGTAGAACTTAAATTTTGATTAATTAAATTAAATTTTCGAAAAATCTTCTTTTCCAAAACTACTGGACCAATTTTAACCAAACTTCACACAAATCTTCCTTGCATTTATCTCCTCTAAATTCCTTAAAAAAATAATTTCCGTGTAGAACTTAAATTTTTGATAAATTTAATTAAATTGAATTATCGAAAAAATTGTTAAACAATCTTTTTCTCCAAAACTACAGGACCAATTTTAACTAAACTTCACAGGAATCTTTCTTGCATGAATCTCTTCCAAATTCCTTCACGATCGGATGAAAAGCTTGGCCGTTGTGGGCTAGGCTTTTTTTTTGCTATATGAAACAGTGTAATTTTAAGAAAATTGTAAAAACATTTCTGCTCCTTAATCACTTATTGGATTTCATTCTGGTGTAGCATGAATCTTCTTTGAATAGACCTCTATTGTATTCGTTGAAGAAGTTTGTAGTCTAAATGTCTAAAAGCCAGTGGAGCGATACAGGGCCATCTTGGCCCTCTTGTTTTAAGCCTTCCGCACACCCAGATGATAAAAAGAAAAATCTAGACTGCTCCAATTTGAAAGCAGCTACTCTCTAACCCATTACCAAACGACAAAATGTTGACTTGTCCCGATTCAAAGATGTTTGCAGACAACAACTAAAATTGAATGAAAATGTGCCGTTTTTAGCTCGACTTTTCGAAGAAAATGAGAGCTTATACTGTCACCCGGGCGTGGGCATCGGCGTTGCAACAAAGGTTAAAGTTTTTTCAAACATCAATAACTTCCATACTATCAAAGGGATTCAACCCGAACTTGGAATACTTATTCACCATCACACCCTCTACCTTACTATCAGGGCCCATGACCCTGGGACCACTCTATTTGGAGTTATGCCCCCTTTATACTAAGCAACTTAGAAAGTTGAGCGCGCTGTCTTCGGACAGCTCTTGTTTAATCATTTTGTATGGAAAATATTGTGGGAAATGAGGAAATTGCTTTTTACAAGCAATTTCTTCATTTTCCACAATGTTTTCCATGGTCATTTTCTTGTGGTGAGTCAAAAAGAGTCATTGTGTGGTAATGGGCTAACAGACTATGATGATAAATAAGAATATAACAGATTACCAGATGGCAAAATGTTGGACAGGGCTGCGTTCAGTAGACAAACTGTTAGCTAACGTTACCAACATTCACAACTTCTTTGACAAAAATTTCACAAAATTGACCGAGTATTCCGAATGAAACGACCAACGTTAGCTATTGTTTTGTCTTACTGAACGCAGGGCTGTTCTAATTTGAAAGCTGCTACAGACAACAAAATGGATTTTGGTAAAGATAAGAAATGAGCACAATATATGCAGGAAATTATTGAGGCAAAAACAGAAATTGGCGATAGGTAATTTGGAAAGTGTTGAAGGCGACAATTTTGAGTTGATCTTTCCATCTTGCTTTCCCAAACACTTTTCTGCAGGGGTGTCAAAATTAGAATTGGTCCAGCAAAACATTAATGACCATTTAATCTCTTTGTTATACACGTTGTCTGTCTGTCTGTGCATCCGTTAGCAATTTCTTGTGGGCGCAACTCCTCCTACAGTTTTGATCGGAATTTGATTAAACTTGCCACAATGAATCTCCATGGTTGTGCACACTTCTTACGGAATTAAGATAACTGTTTTCGTTCTTGAATTACCTGCCCTTGAATTTTATGCCCTTTTTCTCAAAAACACCCATTTTCTCGTGTGTGCACTACCAGAATTCAAACCACAATGGATCTCTATGGTGTGGTGTTGTGCAAACAAAATTTTGATAACTTTTCATGTTTGAATTATCTGCCCTTGAATTGAAAAAATGGCCAATTTTACTGACAAGCCCCTCTCGGGCGTATATGCGCCGCTCTGCGAAGCTCTTGTGTTCACTAAGGATTGTCAAATATCATCATTGACTGATGAAGTGAAATGATGGAAAGTTAGTTTACATAACCAGAACAACAGATAAGCGAGGGTTGAGGCTTTTTAAAAGCAAAATATCTTTAATTATGACCAAACCCAATGTTGTGGGTACTCATTGGAATAGTCTCATTGAGACAATTCAAATGAGTACCCACAATATAGGGTTTGGATTTGAAATAACAATTTTACAATGTCCATTCCCCCTCTTTTATCTGTTTGCTCTGCATAACAATGATTTATTTACAGGATGCTGTTACTACCAGCGAGGCCCCACGTGTTACAAGCCGTAGGTGAAATTACTACTGGTAGAAAGCTTTGATGAAATGAGTATTGGAACGGTATAGTTGATTCCAAATAAACAAGCGACCCGTGTGGTACAAGTCCAAAAAGCTGTGAAGATTGGTCGAAAATCTTTGATTTGAAACTATGAACAAGGGACCCCCGTGTTACAAGTCACTGACACTGTTAATATTGGTTGTAAATCTTTGATGGTGTGAGTGTTGGAACGAAGTGACGAATTGAAGTGATGAACAAGCGACCCATGTGATACAAGTCCAGAATGCTGTAACTACTGGTTGTAAATCCTCGATGGAGTAAGTGTTGGAACTGAGTAGTAGATTTGAAATGGTGAACAAGCGACGAACCTGGTGGTACAAGTCCATGATCATTACCAATGTCGAGAAAGACGCCAATAGAACAGTCTTTAGGGTGTTACTAGTCCATGACGAACCAGAGACCAAGGAACAACAGCATTACCAATGTCAGATTATATCACCGTCACGGCAAAATAAGTTTCTACGAGTCCCAAGACATTACCACTGCCAGATTGGTATAATTGGGTATCATAGTCTAGTGGTGGTATGCTGACTTTCGTACCGAATTGTCCTATCTGTGCCATAGGAATTTTTCTGAGAGAAAAGTTGCACACGCATTGTTCGTCTTCATTTAAGTGTATGAATGGGTACAAATGAGGGTAAACCCATTACAAGACTGCAATTTTAGATTGACCCAAATTCAAAGATGGTGCAGACGCCAATTTAAAGTAAATGAAATTTGACTTTTTTTCAGTTTAAAAGGTAGAAAACATTGGGGTAAACGAAGAAATTGCCTTTCACAAGCAATTTCTATGTTTTCCACAATGTTTTCCAAAGCCTTTATTTCATGGGTGTGTTAAAAAGCATCATTGTGTGGTCACGGGTTAATAGCCGCATTGCTGTGGCCTCCAAAGGCGCGGACAGTTAACAGCGGACTTGAGACTCAGTGATTGTGGGTAAAAGTTTGTTGAATACACATTAATTCTGACTTTAACCCTTTCCCAAATAGCAAAACTTTAGGATGGTCCAATTTCAAAGCTGCTGTAGACAACAAAATAGTTTATCAAGATACAATTTGTGTACAAAATAAAAAAGAAAATATTGAGGCAAAAGGAGAAAATTCTAATAATCGGCTTTTTCTCCTTTTACTTCAACGTTTCATGCGCTGTATTATACATAAATCATATCTTTATTAATATCTTTTTTCGTCTTTGAAGCACCCTAAAGTTTTGTCGTTTGGGAATGTGTTAATTTTAACCCTTTCCCAAACGCCAAAAAATAAGGGTTCTCCAATTTAAACACTGCTGCAGACAACAAAATATATGTAAACAAAGATGTGATTTGTGTAAAATATAGTCAAGAAAATATTGAGGCAAAAGGAGAAAATGCTGATTATCAGCATTTTCTTATTTGCCTCAATGTTTTTTCCAATCCTTTTCTTTAAGAGATGCCAAAACCAGGTCTTGTTTGGGAAAGGGTTAAGGCTCATCTAATTTGAAACATGCTGCATATGACATGATGAAATGTACTTTAATTTGTATAATGTAGCAAGGAAAACTTGGCTGGAAAAGGAGAAAATGATGTTTATCAGTATTTACTTCTTTTGATTCAATGTTTTCTAAAGCTTTATGGACTTCAAATTGGATATTAGTATTTCACTGGTCTGGGAAAAGGACCCATTTAACATTTTAGACAAATCATTACCAAGAAGAAGAACTCTAGACTGGTCAAAATTCTTGATCTTTTGTGATAGAAAACATTGTGGGAAATAAAGAAATTGCTTCAAACAAGCAATTTCTTCATTTTGCACAATATTTTCCAAAGCCACTATCTTGAAGTGTGCCAAAAGGTGTCACTGTGTGGTAAAGAGGTCAATTTGACCTAGAAAAAAGGCCCTTATAGCATTTTAAACATTCATGTTTCCAGATCAATCTGTGCCTAATTACAGTCAGATCAGGACCAATTCTGCTCTCTTGGAATTATAACAGGTCATGAAGAATCTTTTAGTGAACAACATGGGTCTTGATTAGACTGTGTCTATGCACAGGCTCATCTAGATTCATGTTGTTCTCAAATGCCATAAGATAACTAAGGGACTTTTTCTAGATCCTGACTCATTTATATTTTGTAGAATGACCTTTTGATCATTTACTGTATATTATTGATCTTTCATTTAGCCCTTTCCCAAACAACACCTGGTTTTGAAGTCCCCAACAGAAATGGCTTTAGAAAATACTGATGTCAAAGAAGAAAATGTTGATAATCAGCATTTTCTCTTTTTGCCTCAATATTTTTGGTACCATATTGTACACAAATCATATCTTTATCAACGTTGTTATCTGTTGCATTCTTCAAATTGGAGCAGTCGACATATTTGCCATTTGGGAAAGTGTTAAAGCCAGGATCTAGAAAAGGGCCCTTATAGCATTTTAGACAACCATGTTTCCAGATCAGCCTGTGCCTTATTGTAGCCAGATCAGGATCCGTGATGTTCTCTTGGGAGCTTAAAACAGGTCATGAAGAAGCTTTAAGAGATCAACATGGATCTTGATCAGATTGTATGTATGCACAGGCTGATCTAGATCCATGCTGTTCTCAAATGCCATTTATATAAGGGACCTTTTTTCAGATCTTGACTGATTTATGTTTTTCAGATTGACCTTTTGATCATTTACTGTATATTATTGATCTTTTATGTAGCCCTTTCCCAAACAACACCTGGTTTTGATATCTCGAACAGAAATGGCTTTAGAAAATACTGATGCAAAAGAAGAAAATGCTGATAATCAACATTTTTATGCTCCCCGAAAAAATTTCGGGGGAGCATATAGTCGCCATGCTGTCCGTCCGTCCGTGTGTCCGTCCGTCCGTCCACAGCCATATCTCAGCAACCCTTGGACCAAATTCAATGAAACTTCACATGTGAACTCCCTGGGTCAATACCTAGGGACATTTTTCTCTGTTTGTAAATTAAAGGCTGCGTCATGGAAAAAGGGGCCTTAGTGTAAAAATTAGTTTTTCTCTTATTTCTCTTCATCTAATGGGCAGAATTTAACGAAATTTTGTGCTCATGTAATAAATAGGATGTTCTAGACCATATTCTATAAATAATGTGTGTATGAAAAAGCTGTCATGGGAAAAGGGGGCTTAATGTATGATAGTTTTTATTTTGTGACAAACACTTATTCGGGGAGCATAATCCGTCTGCGACGGCTCTTGTCTCTTTTTGCCTCAATATTTTTGGTACCATATTGTACACAAATCATATCTTTATCAACATCCATTTTGTTATCTGTTGCATTCTTCAATTTGGAGCAGTCGACATATTTGCTGCTTAGGAAAGGGTTAAAGCCAGGATCTGGATTAGGGCCCTAATAGTATTTTGGACAACCATGTTTCCAGATCAGCCTGATGTTCTCTTGGGAGTTGAAAACGGTCGTGAAGAAGCTTTTAGAGATCAACATGGATCTTGTCTGATCAGACTGTATGCACAGGCTGATCTAGATCCATGTTCTCAAATGTCAGAGGGAACCTATTTCCAAATCCTTGCTTATTTTTGTTTTTCAGATTGACCTTTTGATCATTTACTGTATATTATTGATCTTTTGTTTTAACTTTTTCCCAAACTAGATCTGGTTTTGATGTATCGTATAGAATAGGTTTATGAAAATATTGATGCAAGAGAAGAAAATGCTGATGACCAGCATTTTTCTCCTTTTGCCTCTATATAGTTCATGCTATTTTGTACACAAACCCAATCTTTATCAACAGCCATTTTGTCATCTGCAGTACCTTTTGAATTGGACCACCCAAAATTTTGCTGTTTGGGAAAGGACTGTCTAATACATGTATGTTTGACCCTTTACCTTTTTGATACAAGCACACAACGATGAAGGAAATACAATGTTGGAAAAGGATATGTAATATTCTGGTCATGAATAATTGCATCTCAATGGATAACAAAAATGTTAAAAATTGTTCGATAGGTCAACAGCCTAACCCATTCCCACACATGGATGCTTTTGACAACCCATAAAATCAAGACTTTGGAAAACATTATGGACCATGAAGAAATTGCTATAGGCCTTCCAAAATGAGTGGCAGATAAACAATAGACTATTTCATTTATATAGGGATATGTGGCTATTGATTTTAGATCAAAATCGTGTTATGAGATAAAGACGTATCTATCATTGATACATAGTTAATCAGGTTAATTGCGGTATAATTTATAAAAAAAAAATGTGAACATCTGCCACTTTCGATAGTCATATCCCATAGTTTTCTACCCAAAAGGACCAAAATAAAATTGCACTATCTTCTAAAAAAAAATTTAAATCCTTTCAAGAATGCCATCATGGACCAGAATATTACAAAGATTTACTCTTGTCATGATAAATACTGAATTAAACCCTTTCCTACATAAAATTTTACTGCTCCAAGGTAATGGAAAGTTCTAGCGAAATGTAGAATATTTTTGTTGTCCTTCTAGGAAAGGGTATAGCTCACCATAAATGACCCGGCAAAGCATCTCTAGCTTTTTGCTAGAGATGCTCTGCCAGGTCATTTATGGTGATCTATACAGTGTGATTTATCATTACAAGGGTTAATAGTATTAACCATTACCACATGAGTAGAATGTCAGCTCTTGAAAACAGTTGTGGAAAGGATTGTCTTTTTCCCTAAACAAACCCTTGTTTTGAAGGCCCTACAAGATGTTGATTGAGAAGGCTGAATCCATTTGGGAAAGAAGAAATTGTTTATATAATTTTCTCCTTTTCCCTCTTGGATTTGCTCAAGTTGTAGAAAGAATATTTGCAATAACGTAAGAGGAAAGAAGAAATTGTTTATATAATTTTCTCCTTTTCCCTCTTGGATTTGCACAAGTTGTAAAAAGAAATATTTGCAGTAACATTTTATTTGTCATATTAAGCAGCTTGCAATCAGACCAGTCCCAAAATTTTGTTGTATAGGGAAGGATTATACTGTTTTACAGCAACATTTCTTAGTTCTATTTTAACCTTTAATTTTGATGTCCCTATTCAAGCATTCCTTTTCTCCAAATACTTAATGACAGACTATTTATTAACAATTCTGGCATAGTGATGCTTTTTGACACCCCACATATCTTCCTTTCGCACAATGACAATGTTTACGACCCCAAAATACAAATGTAGAATTTCATTCACTTGGATTTGTCCTCTGCAACATCTTTGAAATTGGACCAATCTTTAATTTCCCTGTCTGGTAATGGGTTAACCCATTTCCGGATGGCAGAAATTTGAACTGTCCCAATATGAAAGGTGTTGCAGATGGCAATTTCAAGTGGAGGAAATTTGAAAAATCTTTGCATTTTGGGTAAGAAAACATTGTGGATAATCATGAAATTGTTTGTTACAATTTTTTCTAATCATTTTCCACTATGTTTTCCAAAACAAGTTTTATGAGGTGTGTCAAGTGAATTAAGTATTGGGAGAACAGGAATGCTTGAGTAGGGACATCAAAACCAAAGGATTAATCTTTTCCCGCAGTGTTTCCCATTACATGAACGTGCAGTAGAATTCAGAAATATTGCTGTAAAACATCATTCTACTCATGTGGTATAGCTTACAATAAATGACCTGGCATAGCAGCTCTAGCTATTAGCTAGAGATGCTCTGCAAGGTCATTTATTGTGAGCTGTAATATATTTTACTCCTTTTCCAACATTGTATTTCTTTCATCATTGTAGACTTGTATAGGTCCTTATAATTGGCCTGGCAGAGCATCTCTAGTTAGCCTATAAGCTAGAGATGCTCTGCCAGGTCATTTATTGAGACCTATAGATATCAAAAGGGTAAAGGGTCAAAGGGAGGGGAGATTTCAAGGGGACAACTTGGAATTGAATGGAATAAAGAGATTATTCAAATTCATCAGACTTTATTGAATATTATTTTCCTCAAAAAAAAGTGCAAGCAGCCTCACACCAGCACAAAGTGGACTCTTCCTGGTTCAAACCCTGGACTGCTGGGTTGTGTTTGCTCCGAAAATTGAGAGCTTAGTGCAAAACTGTTGTAAGTACTTATATTTTGTATGTAGTTACAGTAGCTTCATGCTAGGCCCTTAAAATGTGGCAGTACTGTGTGAGATGCTGATCGTTAACGCAAATCTGTTGCAAGAATGTGGAAATATTCCTGTACCTGTGGATGGAAAGTTTCTGTACTGGTCTGTAAAAGGAAGTCCATGCTCTGCGAGAAAAGGAGAAGCGATCAGTTTTCATTCTGTCAATATTGCCTGCATATTTCAATGCCCTAGATGAATAATGTTGCATTCGATGGCTCAGCGCAAAATGGTTGTAACTGCCTATATGTGTATAGGCAGTTACAACCATTTCCCGCTGAGCCTCCGAATTATTGAATTCTTCTTGGGCTTTGATTTAATTGCCATTCTAACTTTTTCCCTCTTCACCAAAATATCCCAATTTCAAAAGACCTGTCGTTGGTTGAAAGGCAGAGTGCTAAAAAGTCCTAACTGGCCATATTATTATGCAGTTAAAACCTTCAAGCACCATGCCCTGTTAAAAGGTACTGTCCGGCAAAGAATTGTGGAACCAAAGACCTAATTTGAAAAGTTCTTTCTTAAATCTATAGACGCCACTATTATTAATTTTGTCGTCTGCGGCTGCTTTCAAATTACAAAAAGTTGGTCAGTTTAGGAAAGGGCGTCATCATGCAAAGAGATCTAGCTTGTGAAAATGGACAACTCCGAAAGGGTACAGCATATGTCAGCTGACCTACTTTTAGATAATCTTGGATCTCTCGATATCCTCCGGCGCTGGAAACGTTGTGCTTCGCTCTTGTGCGCGGACATTGATCCATGGATGTTCCTCCTAATTACACTCACAGAGAAACACTGATAAGATCCTAGTTTTAGAAAGAATGGTCTATCGCTGTTTTAAATTACCCTAAATTTGACATTGAATTTTACGTTTTAAGTTTTATTGTAAACTTACTTATTTTTGTGAATTTTGCCTAATAATGATTCTGAAAGATGCTTTACAGCAATTTATTAAAAGTTTGTTGATAAACTAAAGTAAATTAATCATACACAGTCCTACTTTAATTTTCTTTAATCTTTTCCCAAACCAGCCTTAGTATAGGTAGTTTATGCCGTCACTCAAAAAGAAAGTAATGTAAAAGCAGAACAAAAGAAAATATTAAAGACAAGCAGCTTCTCGGATTCTCTCAATATTTACTGTTATGTAAATTATTTAAATTTTGGTTGACATGCATTTTGATACGTTCATAAATTTCAAATTAGAGTATTGATTGGATTGTATGGAGTTTTACGTCCCACTCAACAGCTAAGGTCATATGGAGACGGGACCTCGGTTTAAAGTCTCTTCCGAAAGACTGGAGAAGCGGGGGATCGAACCAGCGACCCCTGTGTTTCAAGTCCAGCGCGTTACCACTGCACCACCTCAATTAGAGTATTGAACAATTTCTTGTTTGAAAAAGGGTTAAAGAATCAGAATGCAGACTTTTAAGGCCATTGACACACAATGGAGAGGAATTTGTTTACCTTGCTTGAAACTTGATATTTTTACAAACAGAGCATTTCTTATCGATTAAACTAATGGAATATAATACATGTACCAAATTCAACAAACTTTTAGTTTGATATAAGAGGCTAGAGCACCAATTCATGTGTTCCTATCATTTCTCCCTCCAGTATAGCTCACAATAATGACCCGGCAAAGCATCCCAGGCTAATGGATTGAGATGCTGTGTCAGGTCATTTATCATGAGCTATACAAAATGCATATTCCAAATTTGTATATCATCATCTTTTATTTCAAAACCTCATAACTCCAGCTTGATTAACAGGGATTTGAACCAACAGTTTCTGATAATGGTTTTCAACATTATTAACCCTTTCACTGCCAAATATTTTTTTCGGAAGTGTTTCTCACTGCTGAATTAATTCGAAGAAATTTTGATACCCTGTTCACAAAAACATGCATAACTTTTGACTCATTTGATGGATTCCTTTCAAATTTTCAGCACATACAGACAAATTAAGCACCTATATGTGAGCAAAATTTAAAGGTAATTTATGAAATGACAAAATTTTTTTTTTTTTATGTTGTTGGTACTCATATATCATATATACAATAAATTTGTCGACAAAAGTCGCCTATGGCAGGGACCCCCTATAGTCGACAAAAGTCGCCTATGGCAGTGAAAGGGTTAAAATGATTATACAATTTCAAACAATCAATTTTCTTGCAATATCATTTGCTTGGATTTAAAACTTATCATTATTTATGTTGAAGAATTGTAAATTGCAACATTAAAATTAATTAGTAAATATTAATTTTATTGTCGAGCCCGCTTGCGGTGAGCTCGACATAGTTGTCACAATGGCGGTTCGGTGTATGTGCGTTAGTGCGTTAGTGCGTTAGTGCGTTAGTGCGTCCGTCCGGATGGAGCTTGTCCGGGCCATAACTTCACCATGGATGGAGGGATTCAGAAATAACTTGACACAAATGTCAAGCTCAGTAAGGCGGAGTGTCGCGTGCAAGAACCAGATTCCAAGCTCAAAGGTCAAGGTCAAACTTGGAGGTCAAATGTCAAAAATGAGAAGATTTTTGCTTGTCCGGGCCATAACTTCACCATGGATGGAGGGATTCAGAAATAACTTGGCACAAATGTCAAGCTCAGTAAGGCAGAGTGTCGCGTGCAAGAACCAGATTCCAAGCTCAAAGGTCAAGGTCAAACTTGGAGGTCAAATGTCAAAAATGAGATGATTTTTGCTTGTCCGGGCCATAACTTCACCATGGATGGAGGGATTCAGAAATAACTTGGCACAAATGTCAAGCTCAGTAAGGCGGAGTGTCGCGTGCAAAAACCAGATTCCAAGCTCAAAGGTCAAGGTCAAACTTGGAGGTCAAATGTCAAAAATGAGATGATTTTTGCTTGTCCGGGCCATAACTTCACCATGGATGGAGGGATTCAGAAATAACTTGGCACAAATGTCAAGCTCAGTAAGGCGGAGTGTCGCGTGCAAAAACCAGATTCCAAGCTCAAAGGTCAAGGTCAAACTTGGAGGTCAAATGTCAAAAATGAGATGATTTTTGCTTGTCCGGGCCATAACTTCACCATGGATGGAGGGATTCAGAAATAACTTGGCACAAATGTCAAGCTCAGTAAGATGGAGTGTCGCGTGCAAGAACCAGATTCCAAGATGAAAGGTCAAGGTCAAACTTTGAGGTCAAATGTAAAAAATGAGTTGATTTACGTGCAGCTAATTTTCCTACTTCTCAGAATGTTCAAATTATTCCGATCCGTACAAAAAAATGGGTGCCAGGGGGCATGGCTTATTTTCCTTATATGTGACCCGTCGCGCTAAAAGGGACCTTATCGGATTTGTGAAAAGTATCGACCCTAGTCCGTCTGCGCAGTCCGCGCAGCCTGACTAGGGTCGAAACTTTTCACGTTTAAGTATTTTCTGAATCTAGAATGTTTTCTCTACCTTACAATATTTTCGTTTTCCAAATACGACATCGGATGGACTTCTGCTTGGTCTGGTATATTTCTCGGAATTTGGTTTTATGGACTTAGCATAAGGTCCCTTTTAGCGTGACGGGTCACATATGTATACTCAAATTAATCCATTCTGGTATCTCGTTATAAATACATAGACATGTAATATTTTGTGAACAATAAACTGTCTCACCATGATCCCCATCATTCCAACTTATTTTGTCCCCACTTTTACAACGCCATTGTAATGACAGCTGTAGACATAGGTATGGTCTTCTTTCTTCAAAATGAGCGGGCTCGACATGTTGCCCTTCGGCATCTAGTTTTAACCCAGTTTTCAACAATATTTTCGTTATAATTTTGGTAGTGGCTTGTGCAGATAACCATGTGTGCTCCTGGCATTCTCGCATCAGTACAAACACAACATCCGAGCCAATGTAAACGGTCATGTAACCGGTCGTACAAATATAGGTTAGGGCTAATTAAATGGTTAAATATCTGTTTTGGTTAAATTTTCTAAATAAAACCCGAACAGATATTTAACCAAACTTTATATAATCAGGCTGCTGTTTATTCCAAACAAAGAATTCACATGTGACCATTCATTTGTTACAGAAAAGGCTGATTGATTGGAGTCTTGCGCCTCTTTCAATTGCTATGGTCATATCGCTGCGGCTGGAGCACCTAACCATGGATTCCTGTTGTTTCACATACCAGTACTACCAAAACATCCTTACTGATCATGCTGCTTGACCACATAGGTTTAACCATAATCAAACCGTTGATGGGTGATAATTTGGGGAAAACATTGAAACAATAGAAGAAACTGCTGATAACCAGCAGTTTCTCCTTTTGTCTCAATATTTTCTATGGCATATTTTACACAAATAATGTCTTTAATAACATCCATTTTGTCATTTGTGGCAGTGTTTGAAGTGGATCAACCCTAAAATTTTGTCGTTTGGGAAAGGGATAATCATTCATTTGTACGAGACAAATGTTAGAAAGGATAAAGGCCATACTAGCATTCAGCCCTGCGTTCAGTAAGACAAAACGTTAGCTCAATGAGCTAACGTTTCGTAACATTTTCTACTGAACAACCTGTTAACTGTTAATGTGAACAACTTTTGGCTCACAAATTTGGATGTTGTGTGCCAAAGCTAATAAAAATGGCGGCCAGGTCCGATTTACGAATGTAATTTTTGTTTCATTTGTAAATAGATTATGTACTGCCTTACAGTAAATGAAAATATATGATTTTTTGTAAATGAAAATATGATTGTTATATGTAAAATTTGCTTTAGGTTATTGCGTTTGGTAAATCCTGGAGGGTTACGGAAAAACCTGAGCGTTCAGTAAGACTGTTTAGTAAAAAAATTTGGTGTCTGCTAACGTTAAATTTATATGAACGCAAGGCAGATGTGTTACATGGTGATAGATTATTCTGAATGACGGAAAATGAAGATGGTTTTGAAGAAAATCCATTGAATTGTGTTTCATACTGTAATCACCAATAATTCAATCACTTTGTGTTATTGTGTAGCTTTTGCACCTAATCATTTGTTCATGATATTCAAATTGTTTTACCAGTGCAAAGACAACATCCACTCTTAGTCCTCTTACCCCTTTCCCAAACAAGACCTGGTTTTGACGTCTGTAATAGAAAAGGCTTTGGAAAACATTGAAACATAGGAAGAAACTGCTGATAACCAGCAGTTCCTCCATTTGTCTCAATATTTTTAATGCCTTATGTTACACTAATCCTTTCTTTAATAACAATCATTTTGTCATTTGTGGCAGTTTTTGAAGTGGATCGCCCTAAAATCGTGTCGTTTGGGAAAGGGTTACTTTATCTGCACTACATTTCTCATGATGTTTATTTTGATAATACATTGTGAAACTGATTGATTTAATGCCTATTTTGGTTACCCTAAGCATGTTCGCTGGCATTGTCCAACAGTAAAATGTGCTAGAATAGATATATTTAAGTATGCAGTATGTGTGATTTGAATTAACCAACCAAAACTTAATTTTAGATAAATTGTAATTTTTAGAGTAGATTTTAAGGTAACATGTTAAGACTGTATTAGCCTGAAGTATACAAATATTTATTCTAATTTTCGATAGTTAAGTTCATTTATGCAGAGGTTGTAATTAAATTTATCATTTAATTTTAGAACAGAGAGGTTCTTATCTGTTCTAATTAAATATCATTAGAAAAAAGTTTTGAAAATGCAAATTTAAGTTTATATTTCAATTCAGTTATTTTGATTTGAATTAAGGATTGAAAGTTCTATAAAACAGCCATTGACCATTCTTTAGATTGTCCGTATTAACAAGAATTTACTGAAAATTACAGTATGTTGAACCAAAAATTGACAATCTTATTGTAACCTAAAATAGCCTAAATATGACTGCTAGGATCCGCAGGGACCGGTATCAACAGAGCCACTTCTCGCCGTCCTAAGAGCTAACACGGTTTATTTCACTCACACTCATTCGAGACATACAAGTTATTCATGACCGAAAGAAAAAAAAAAACTTTCTAAATTGTCCATTTCACAAGCAAGATTCATTTTTTACATTTTATGCCAATAATAGGGCATTCCTGTGTGGATTTGTAAATTATGTTTTTTGTAAAGAGAATTCATACTGTCTTTAGTTCCACATTGAAGTTAGAATGGCAATCAAAATATGCAGGCAAAATTAACAAAATGAAAACACCACTTCTCCTGTTCTCGCAAAGCATGGACTTCCTTTCACAGACCAGTACAGAAACTTTCCATCCACAAGTACAGGAATATTTCCACATTCTCACAACAGATTTGATTTAACAATCTGCATCTCACACAGTACTGCCACATTTCAAGAGCCCAACATAAAATTACTGTAACCACATACAAAATTACAAGTAACTACAACAGTTTTGCACTAAGCTCTCAATATTTTGGAGCGAACACAACCCAACAGTCCAGGGTTTGAACCAGGAAGAGTCCACTTTGTGCCGGTGTGAGACTGCTTACACTTTTACACAATTAATAATTCTTTAACAATGATAGATAATACAAACATACAAAATCATAAAATTAAGGTAGTCCATTCCTAATGAGATTCACGCAATGTTGGAATTATTCAGGCAATGTCGAAAAATTCAGCAGTGGAACATTCCCCCACTGAATGTTTATGCTGTCACCGGAATAGGTTGGGTTACAATATATCAAATGTTAACATGAACAAGATGTGTTTGTGAAACACAAATGCCCCCGAAAAGGCCAATGTTAAGTTGCATGTTAAGTTTTCATGTTAAGTTTTCAGGTAAAGGGTTGATATGGGTTAATGGATGACCTTGAGGAAGGTCATATTGCATGGAACAGATAGATATCATTGAAAGGTTACATACCAAATTTCGGCTTTGTATGTGGAATATTTATGGAGAAAAGGCCAATGTTAAGTTTCACGTTAAAAATTTTGGACTGACAGACGGACGGACAGAGAGACAATTACGGTAAAACAATATGCCCCCAATCTATCGATGAGGAGGCATAAAAATTACGATAGCACGCAAATCTCGTAACGGATGGACTACCTTAACCCTTGTCATGCTGAATGATAGAGTTTTCCAAAAATATTTTAAAATGCTTCAAATGCTAATCAAAGGTTTAACCCTTTCCCAAATGGATAAAAATAACCCTTTACCAGACAGCTAAATTTAAGATTGGTCCAAATTCAAAGATATTGCAAACAATAATTTCAAGTGAATGAAATTTAAAATATTTTTTGTCTACTTTGATAGAATACATTGTGGGAAATGAAGAAATTGCTTGTCACAAGCAATTTCTTCATTTTCCACGATGTATTCCATCAAAGCATTTTTCTTGTGGGACATCAAAAGGCATTGCTGTGTGGTAATGGGTTAAGGATGCTCCAACATGCTGCTGATGACAAAATAAAAATTTAATGTTGTTAAAGATAGGATTTGAGTACAATATGGCATTAAAAAGATATTGAAGCAAAAGGAGGAAATTGCTGATCGTCAGCATTAATTTTTCTTCTTTTGTTTCAATGTTTTTCCAAACCTTTTCAATTAGGAACTTCATTATACATGTCTTACGATTTTATTTGGGAGAGGGTTAATGCACAACGGCATAAAACATGTATGTGTGTATGTGACCTGTCACACTCACAGGTGGTGAACTCCGCCAAAGCGAGGGATGTTTTTCGCTACAACAAGATACAGATATTTTGCGTTTAAATGTGAGTTTAAAGATCTGATTGGATAGTTTTTCTAATAACAATGAATTTGTTCTAAAAATAGACCGGTTTTACGGATATGTATTGACAAACCGTCTGTGTTGTTATAAAATACTTTATAACAACACCGACGGAATACTATGATCGCGAAAAAACGTCCCACGCTTTGCACGAGTTCACCACCAGTGACACTAAAGGGGACCACTTCAAGTCTTGGTGAATCCATAAAACCTATATATTGTTAGTGAGTGGTCAAAACCTTGTAACTACAGCTTGAATAAACAGGAGTTACCAGGTTTTGACCTCCCACCAACAATACAAGAAACAGTTAAGTTAATGAGAAAATATTAAATCTTAGTCTGTGCAGACTGAATAGGGTCAAGACTTTTTACACTTCCTAGAAGGTCCCTATTAGCATAACAGGCCACATAATAAGTATTTAACAATAGTTTTGTTGTGCATCTAATCATGTGTTCCTGGCATTCTACATACCAGTACTAACACAACATCCCATCTGAGCCTCCAGCTGCTCATCTTACATGGCTGATTTGAATTTAACACCTTTTTAACCCTTTCCCAAACAAGACCTGGTTTTGATGTCTCTAGTAGAAATAGATTTGGAAAACATTGAGACAAAAGAAGAAAATGCTGATAATCAGCATTTTCTCCTTTTGCCTCTATATGTTCTGTGCTACACAGAACATAAACTCTATCTTTATCAATATTCATTTGTTGTCTGTAGGAGCTTTCAAGCTGAAGAAGTCGAAATTTAAATGTCTGGGAAAGGGTTAACAATAGCTTTGTCTTGCACCTAACCATGTGTTCCTGGCATTCTACATACCAGTACTAACACAACATCTCATCTAAGCCTCCAGCTGCTTATCTTACATGGCTGAATCTGAGCTACAAATAAGATGATGGGGGTAAAGGCTTCTAAAAAATGCAATATTTCCTTTATTGCTCATCAAACTATATATTGTTGGTTCTCATTAGAATCGTCTCATGGAGACAATTCAAATGAGTATACACAGCATAAGGTTTGAATTCCAAATAACAAATTTATAATGCCTTCACCCCCACTTATTTGTTGCTCTGAATAAATTATACAATCATACAACAATTCTTAATGCAAAAGATCAACAGGCGATATAGACTCAGATTAAACTGCATATGATGGCATACAGGCTCAGGGTTCTCCCCAGAATAATTTGAAGCTGTAGTGGCAGTATCGTTGAAAGCTTACAATACAATGTTTATGCAAATAATTGTTAATAAAAATATTCTGGGAAAAGAAGAAATTGCTCATATTGAGCAATTTCTCCTTTTCCCATAATGTTTTAATGCATATTTATTGTACAAAATGCCTCAATTCATCATTTTTTTGACATAATTAACTCAAATTCCTCTATTTGGTGACCATTTTGAAGAAATTAAGTTGTGAGGTGCTTTTGAAGCTGTAGGGGCATAACACTGACTTAGATTAAGCTGTAATGGGGCTAATACAGCTTATTTGGCTGGGGAGAACACTGAGGCTGATCTTTGTCCATGAAAAACTGAACAGAAAAACTAAGGATCAGCATGACAAGAATCAAAGCAACAAATAAGTTGGGGGTGAAGACATTCTGAAATTTTAATCTCAAATCCAAACCCTATGTTGTGGGTACTCATTTGAATCGTCTTGACGAGACTGTTCAAATGAGTACCCATGACATATGGTTGGATGAATATTAAGTGATATTTTGAAAAGGTTTCACCCCTACTTATCTGTTGCTCGGAATGAATCATACAATCATACAACAATTCTTAATGCAAAAGATAAACAGGCGATATAGACTAAGATTAGACTGCATATGATGACATACAGGCTGATCTTTGTCCATGATGTCTGTTTTAACCCATTCCCACATATTGATGCCCAACAAGATAAAGGCTTCAGAAAACATTGTTGAAAATGAAGAAATTGCTTGTGACATGCAATTTCTTCATTTCCCACAACATTTTCTACCCAGAAAGACCATTATAACATGAAAAATTTCATATTCACTTGAAATTGCCATCTGCAACATCTTTGAATTTAGAGTATAATTTTGCCATCTGGTAATGGGTTATTAAACATGTATCTTTATCAATACCAATGTTATCGTCTCAAGCAACTTTCTAGTTGGAAATGTCCAAAATTTTGCTGTCTGGTAATGGGTTTATCAATAATTTTTCTTCAAGTATTGACTTCTTGTCTCTTTAGTCCTATTACACGGAGGGGAATCATGTGACAACTATTGCAAAAAATCTTCAATAATTCAGTAAATATCAAGAAACTGATTTGAACAAAAAAGCCCCACTGTTTTTCTTGTACCCCAAATTTGAATCTTGTACCCCTCGTTTTTTTCAAGCAGCTCTCTATGTTTCCTGTAGAGGGGGAAAAAGCAAGCTGTAAAATAACAGATTTTACCCCCGAATGAAAGTGGGCGGATAAACCCTATATTTGAAGCAAAAAAAGGGATGAGAAATGTCAGGAATTTTCTAGATGTGATAGATTTTTTAAAAATCAACTGATAAAAAGTTATTGATGACCGAATAAGTGAAAATTACTTTGATCATCAATAACTTATTTATCGGCTGGTTCTTTATCACATCCAGCAAATTTATGGCATTTCCTTCCTTCTCTGCTTTAACCATTTCCCGAACAACAAAATTTTAGAGTGATCCACTTCAAAAACTGCAACGAATGACAAAATGGATGTTATTAAAGATAAAATTTAAGTAAAATATGGCATAGAAAATATTGAGACAAAAGGAGAAACTGCTGGTAATCAGCAGTTTCTTCTTTTGTTTCAATGTTTTCCCAAGCCTTTCCTACTAAGGACGTCAAAACCAGGTCTTGTTTGGGAAAGGGTTAAAATATTTTGAAATTTGCCACATATTAACCCTTTCCCAAATGACAATATTTATTTTAGGGTGGTCCAATTGGAAGCTTGTGCAGCCAACAAAATGGATATTGATAAAGATATGATTTGTGTACAATATAGCACAGAAAATATTGAGACAAAAGGAGAAAATGCTGGCTATCAGCATTTTCTCTTTTTGTGTCAAGGTTTTCCTAAGCCTTTTTTATTCTTTTTTATTCTATTTTTATTCAGGACATGTACATCATGTCTTGTTTAGGAAAGGGTTAACAGAATTATTGAAGATTTTCTGAAATTGTTGTCACATGATTCCCCACGGTAATCAGTTAATTAAACACTTGTAATGTCCACTGCAGTATGAATATCTTCTATTCAAGTACCTTCTTCGTGTTGCTTTATAAGTCATCATCATCATCATCATCATCATCATCATCATCATCGGTGTTTAGTATATCTTGCAGGTGTAGGGACTGTTCCACCGTCAGCAGGATCCCGTCCAGATGTCTGGCTGGCTGCATGCATAGCAGTTTTAACTTCAGTTCTCCATTTCTTCCTGTCGTTGGTTTCGGAAATTGATATGTTCCATTCCCATTAGTTCATTACCTGACAGTAATACCCAAAAGGGGAGTTAGGCAGTATTATATAGATAGTTCATTCAACAGCAGCGATGTTGGTTGATCTATCATAAAGGAATAGGTCCAACAACTAAAGTAAGTGGTATAGTACCCATATCTTTTCTTCGTTTACGATAGTTTCGGTAGTCTGATTTAAGTTAAACACTTGCGATATTAGCTGTACTATGAATACCGTAATTATTCTAATAAACACCCATATTATAATGAACGCCAATCCCCCAAGTCTAAGGGGAAAATCAGCCTATTTCAAGCACAATTTCAGCAAAAAAGATTGATTCTAATAAACTCCCATCCCCTGATTCCAGGTAAAAGATATTGTCTGTCATTTTCAAGAAAGAAAAAATTAAGATTTCAAGGCTGTAATGTGTGTTTAAGACAAGGAAATTTCATCCTAAAATCATATTTTGCAGTCTTTCTAACAATAATTTGTCAATTTTGCCTTGCTTTATCTTCAGTCAATGAAAGACACTGGATTTACAATTTCTGACTCTCAAAATCAAAATAACTCTAACAAACGCCCATCCCTAACTTTCCTATTGACCATGTTTCTAATAAACGCTCGAGCGTTTATTAGAATAATTACGGTATCTTTTCTTTATGTATCTTCCTTTTGTCCATTTTAGGTTTATTCCCATTAGATAATAAAAACACTGGCGATGTCAATTGTTATTTCACACAAGAAAGGTCGTAGAACTGATACTAGTGTGAATCTGAATGATTCCAATATCTTTTCTTCAAGTATACTCTTTTGTCCACTTAGTCAAATTAGTGAATTAAACAATGGTGGAGCCGCTTGTTATTTCACTCAGGAAAGGTCAGACAAGTTTTACTGGTGTCAGTGTGAAAGTGTATGGTACTGATATTTGTTCCTCAAGAATCCTCTTCTTGTAATCTGAAAATAATTGACAAACAGTTTTAACCCATTACCAAACAACAAAATTTTAGACTGGTCCAAATTCAAGGACGATGCAGACGACAATTTCAAGTCAATGAATTTTAAACTTTTTTGGTCATTTTGTTTAGAAAACATTGTGGGAAATGAAGAAATTGCTTGTCACAAGCAATTTCTTCATTTTCCACAATGTTTTCCAAAGCCATTATCTTATAGGGAGACAAAAAGAGTCATAGTGTGGTAATGGGTTAAGAAATTCCTAAACATACACACACTTTCATGCCCCTCAAGACAAAGTTTGTTGTTTGATACCCAGAAAGGTGTAAGTATTCAAAATTTTATCAATGTGAAAACTTGTCATCTGCAATTTCTTTCAATTTGTACCAGCCTAAAATAATGTAATTTTGGAAAGCTGGTTAAAATCAGGCATGTGATACTCATACTCGTACTTAAGTATTATGAGTACAAGTACCACTTTTCCCCGTACTCACTGGTACTCAGTACTCATGGGGAAAATGAGTACTCATACTCATACTTACTCAAGTACTGACCCTTCAGTACTCAGTACTCATGAATCTTTTTGAGTACTTTATATAAGAAAACATATTTCAAAAGAACAAATGATTCAATCAGAATACAAATGCATGGACCACATTCAGTATACCAGTCATATCTTACAGTTTTACCTGTGTTAACCCTTTCCCAAACCTATATGAAAATGTTTGGGAAACATTGAGGAAAAAGAAGGAAATGCTGATTATCAGTATTTTCTCCTTTTGTCTCAATATTTTCCAAGCTATAATGTACACAAATCCAATCTTTCTCATTGCCCATTTTGTCATCTGCATCAGCTTTCAAAATAGACCAACCTCAACTTTTAAAACCATTTAGGAAAGGTTTATCAATGACACAATTCACACCTTTAGGCAATTATGATACACTAATCCTTTGTTATGTATTGTTTGGCTATATATCCCATTACCACACATTGACGCCTTTTGACATCCCCTTTTAGATAATGACTTTGGAAAACATTGTGGAAAATGAAATTTCTTAATTTCCCACAATGTTTTCTATGTAAAAAGACCAAAAAATGTTTAATTTCATTCACTTGAAATTGTTGTCTGCAACATCTTTGAATTTGCAATGGTCCAAAATTCTGCTGTTTGATAAAGGGATATTTTGTTAGTCTATCATAGATGCTAACCTGTATTAAAATTGTATACCAGAAAATGAACTCAAGTTTATTCTCAGCTTGTTCATGTAATTTCTTACAAAAGAGAGAGAGATTCAATACTGTTTAATAAAATCTAATACTGCACAAATCAGCATTCATTTGCAACATCAGTGTGATTGCTAAGTACTGCATAAACATATTCATTTAGCTTAGCAGGATTTCTTGTTGAGCAATAAACCATATAAAAACACAAAATGTAACTTTTCCTTGTTAAAATTTCGGTGTATATTGCATGTCATTCTAGTACTCATAAATACTCAATAATACTTAAGTACTACTCGAGTACTACTTAAGTACTGTAACCAGTTTAGTACTCAGTACTCATAAGTACAAGTACCAAATCTGAAATACTCAAGTATTATTCGAGTATTAGAAAGTCAGTACTCGTCACATGCCTGGTTAAAATCAAACTAACAATTTTCCTAAAACACTGTGTTGATGCTACAGACAAACTTAACTCCTTTCCAAACAAGACTGAGTTTTGACATCTCTGAAGGAGAGAAAACAGAAGAATTGATTGATTGGTGTTTAACGTCTCTTTCAATTGCTAAATGGTCATATCTCAATGGCTGGAGCACCTAACCATAGATTAATGTCATTTCTCATACCAGTACTACCAAAACATCCTAACGGAGCCTCCAGCTGCTCGCCGACATAGGTTAATGATTATCAAAGCATTGATGGAAAACAATTTTGTCTGAAAGGATATTTGCCACAACTGAGCATCCAACCCAGGACCTCATGATTGAGATTCTGATGCACTACCAACTGTGACATGGCTGCAGCTCAGAAAATAAAGAAGGAAAAGAAGAAAATGCCTTTTACTTCAACATTTTCTGTGCTATAATGTACGAAAATAAGGTATCTACAATTTAGTCCCAAATCTGTGAAAATTCAAGAAACAAATTTCATCTCAAAATCAGTAATTTCTTCTTTTGCCTCAATATTTTTCAAAACCATTTCTACACTAGGGATGTCTAAACCAGGTCTTAGTTTAACCCTTTACAAAAACAAGACCTGGGTAAAGGTTGGTTTTGACATCCTCAGGGAAAATATTGATGCAAAAGGAGAAATTGCTGATCATCAGCAATTTTTCCATTTGCCTTAAATATTATCAGTACTACATTTTGAAGAAATGTTTTTAGAGGTACATGTATTTTTTACAAAAAACTTTCAAACTTGAAAGCAGTTGCAAACGACAAAATTTGGTGTTATTAATTTTGTCGTTTGCAACTGCTTTCAAGTTTGAAAGTTTTTTTCTTCAACTTACCAAATCAACATCAACTACTGGCATGGAAAATCAACACCAACCATTGGCATATTTATAAGGAGGATTGTCGATCGCTGGATGTGAAGCGCCAGCCTTTGGCATTGGTGAACATTTGTCAACTGTGCCATAAGATGTACTGTATTTGGTTGAGGTATACACTGAAATAACAAGATGTGTTTGTGAAACATGAATGTCCCTAAAATGGCTATTTTTCTAAACAGATAAGTTTTCGTGTTAAGGGTTGATAAGGGTAAACAGATGACTTTCAGGATGGCCATATAGCATGGAACAAATAGATATCCTTGAAAGAGTGTTAAATACAAAATTTCAGCTTTGTATATCAAATGCTTTTGGAGCAGAAGGCAGTGTTAAATTTCAGATAGACAGACGGATGGACAGATTGATAGACAGACATACACAAGTAAAACAATATGCCCCCATCTTTCGATATGGGGGCATAAAAAACACAGAAATGCTAAAATAACCATTTTTCAATTAATTGTAGTGCATCTATAGATATGCATCCTAAACAAGAATTGTTTGCAGAAAGCATTGCTTAGCTAAAAGGAGCTTGTGACACAACAAGAGTAGTTCACTGATAATATAAAAATATATAAACCCTATTTGTAGCTTGCCCATTTAGGAGCTTGTCACAACAAAAGTTGTCCGCGGACAAAGTAGCTCGCCTATATGGGAGCTTGTCACAACAAGAGCTGTCCGAAGACAGCGCGCTCGACTTTCTAAGTTGCTTAGTATAAAGGGGGCATAACTCCGAATATAGCGGAGCCAGGGTCATGGGCCCTGGTAGTAAGGTAGAGGGTGTGATGGTGAATAAGTATTCCAGGTTTGGGTTGAATCCCTTTGATAGTATGGAAGTTATTGATGTTTGAAAAAACTTTAACCTTTGTTGCAACGCCAACGCCGACGCCCGGGTGACAGTATAAGCTCTCATTTTCTTCGAAAAGTCGAGCAAAAAACAGCTAATTTTTT
Source organism: Fragum sueziense (assembly GCA_963680895.1). NCBI lineage: Eukaryota > Metazoa > Mollusca > Bivalvia > Cardiida > Cardiidae > Fragum > Fragum sueziense. The sequence goes on from OY804597.1 coordinate 49,963,447, forward strand.
AAAAGTAGGTCAAACTCCAAGGTCAAGGTCACAAGGTCAAGGGTCATGGTCCCAAATGAAAGGTCTTGGCAGGAGGTATCCATGTGTGAAATACCAAGGCTCTATCAAAAATAGTGCATGAGATATAGGCCAGGTTAAAGTTTTTCAAAAGTAGGTCAAATTCCAAGGTCAAGGTCACTAGGTCAAAGGTCATGGTCCCAAATGAAAGGTCTTGTCGAGATGTATCCATGTATGAAATATAAAGGCTATATCTCTAATAGTACCCGAGATATAGACCAGGTTAAAGGTTTTCAAGTGAAGATGCGACGGGAAGCCACGCCGGCGCCGACACTAGGGCTGTGACATTAGCTCCTCGGACATTAAGTCCCGGCTCGCTAAAAAGGTTTTTGTCAATGTCTGCAACACCTTTGAATTCAGACAATTCTAAAATTCTGTCGTTGGGTAATGGGTTTACCTATAATTACCACATGATGGCTCTTTTTAACGCCCAAAAAGATAATGGCTTTGGTATTGTGGTTGCTTTTAAGCTTTTAACAAGTCATTTATCATTTCCCACAATGATATCTACTCAGAAAGACCGAAAAAGATTGAAATTCGAATGTAATCTGCAACATCTTAGTATTTGGACAAGACTAAAATTTTCCATTTGATGTGTTCAGGAAACGATAACATTTTTAAATTGTAATTATATGCATTCCCAGGGCTACAGAAAAGAGGGGTGATAACTTTTTAAAATGGCTTATGCAATATTATTTCTAATGTTTACCAAAACCTAAGTTGAAACAATTCAAATGAGTACCCACAACATACCGTATAGCACTTTATTTCTGCGGGGACTTTATTTCTGCTATTTCTGCGGTCGTGGACGGCACCGCAGAAATAAAATCCGCAGAATATTAATCCTGAATGTAGAGGTTTTTGTCTGTAATTTTAGTCAGTACATGGAAAATTTAAACTGTTACCACCCGATGGATAGAACAATTTCATAACAATGGAGTGCTTTCCTATTCAAAAATGGTGTAACTACGACTTAAACTTAGGTGTAGATAGGACATTTTAGTTCATCAATAAACAAAGATTTAACAAGTTTGACTGATTGGTAACAGTTTGACACGTCTTTCTTTTCACACCTATCTGTATACGGCATTGTTTCCCATAACGCCTTTATAGGTAAATGAGTGGGATTATCCCTTTACCCTAACGGAATAATTAGAATATTTGGTAAGCATCGTCTTTCAAACGAATGTAGGACGTTTTGGCCACGGACGTTTTGGCCAGGACGTTTTGGCCAGGACGTTTTGGCCACGGACGTTTTGGCCACAATATTTTACAAGGTAGGACCTTTTGGCCAAATATTCATTAAATTGAAATATTTAATAATTGAGATCATTTATTCTTTTTTTCTATATAATGAACTTAATATGTCAACTTTCAAAGGTGCAAATACAAGATAAAATGATATAATGTAAATTAAATTGGTTCAATTCCATTTTTCCTTGAATTTATTTTTTGGCCAAAAGGTCCTACCTTGTAAAATATTGTGGCCAAAACGTCCGTGGCCAAAACGTCCTGGCCAAAACGTCCTGGCCAAAACGTCCGTGGCCAAAACGTCCGTCCACCCTGTCAAACTATGTCTGATACTGACTAAAACTGATTTGATAGCGCAGAAATAAAATCTTTGATTTTGCAAAATGAGAGACCGCAGAAATATGTTCCGCAGAAATTTAACCCGCCTGATTTCTGGAAAAACCGCAGAATTTGGACACCACAGAAATAAAGTGATATACGGTAGGTTTTGGATTTGACATAAAAGAAGTAGAATGCCTTCATCCACTCTTTTCTGTTGCTATGCATACCTTTTGTAGCACCTCTATGGTGTTTGACCACTTGTCCTAATAATTACACTTCAATTTGGATGTCTCAAGCTTGCTTCATGTTGGGATAACTCTGTTCACCATAACTTTTCTGGTCATGAAGGCCCAGTCTAACATCTGTAGGAGGATAGTTTGCTCTCACTAGCATGCTTATCTTCTGTAGTGATAGTCACTCAAGGTACAGTTTTCGGAACACTTCAACAGCATAGCGTTTCACATATCCAATATGATGTTCTGTGAACAAATGGAAATACAAGAGCTGTCCGAAGACAGCGCGCTCGACTTTCTAAGTTGCTTAGTATAAAGGGGCATAACTCCAAATATAGTGGAGCCAGGGTCATGGGCCCTGATAGTAAGGTAGAGGGTGTGATGGCGAATAAGTAGTGCAAGTTTGGGTTGAATCCCTTTGATAGTATGGAAGTTATTGATGATTGAAAAAACTTTAACCTTGCTTGCAATGCCGACGCCAACGCCGACGCCCGGGTGACAGTATAAGCTCTCATTTTCTTCGAAAAGTCGAGCTAAAAATGTAGAGGGTACAAATATAAAACCTATATTAACATGGATACATGTAAATTTTATGTTAACCCATTACCACACAGTGACTCTTTTTGACTCTCCACAAGTTAATGGCTGTGGAAAACATCATGGAAAATGAAGAAATTGCTTGTGACAAGCAATTTCTTCATTTCCCAGTGTTTTCAATCCAAAAAGACCTAAAAATTAAAAATTCAATTTACTTGAAATTGTAGTCTGCAGGATCTCTCAATTTGGACCGCCCTGAAAATTTGTCGTTTGGTTAAATGGGTTAAACAATGTTGCAAAACATTCTTCAATTCAATCTAACCTTTAATCTATCCTTTAGTAATAAACAATGTCTTTTAACGCTTTCCCAAACAAGACCTGAATGGTTATGGCTTGGGAAAACATTGAGCCAAAAGAAGAAACTGCTGAAACCAGCAGTTTCTCCATTAGTCTCAATATTTTCTGTGCCATATTTTACACAAATCCTATCTTTAATAACATCCATTTTGTCATTGGTGGTAGTTTTTGAAGTGGATCCCCCTAAAATATTGTTCTTTAGGAACGGTTTGGTTTATTGGGGTTATACACCCTTTTCAACTACTAAGGTCATAAAGCAGCGGCTGGACCCATGGATTCCTGTCATTTCTCATACCAGTACTACCACAACATCCTTACCGAGCCTCCAGCTGCTCCCCCACATAGGTTCACAATATCAAACCATTGATGGATGACATTTCGGTCAGTAAGGGTATTTGCCGCATGCATGGAATACAGTATGTTACATTAGCAATGTCACAAATTAACTGTGATCTGCTTCAAGTGTATTTACAATTTATAAGTTGCATGAATTAAAGTAGGATTTGCATACATAATTATTCAATCCATTATCAGATAGCAATGGTGACACTGACAACAATTTCAAGTAAATAAAATTTTATAAATTTGGTGTTTCTGTACAGAAAATATTGTGGAAAATGAAGCTTTCTTCTTTTATCAATTGGGGCATCATAAGGTGTCATTATACTGCCGCGGATCCAGGATTTCCGTGAGGGGGGTTCGAATATACAGATAAGGGGGGTTCGTTTTTCTAGTATCATACAATTTTGACTGAATTTCTGCATGAAAATGAAAGATTCAGGCTGCAGAGGGGGGTTCATTTGAACCCCCCGAACCCCTCTGGATCCGCCACTGATTATATGGTCTGGGTGGGTAAATTTATTTGATGAAAGGGAGATAATCAGTGTTTGACATTTCTGCAGTATGCAGTGCAGGTGAGCAAAGTTAATTCCCCTTTGCCAGTCAGGTATTTTGACTATGTTGAACTTGCCTGGATCACTCCAGGCGCTGCTCCATAGTGACAGATCATGAGATAGGTTTGAATTTATTTATGAGGGACTCCTGGAAAGGATGAAAAAAGTCCTTGGGTGGACTTGATTGGGCCACTCCGTTTTACTCGGAGTAACTTTTTCACTCCAAAACTCAATCAAGTGCAGAAAATCCACTCTCGGATCTACTCAGAATACTCCACCTAGCGAGCAGGGGCGTTTGGGTAGCGATAACAACGTTTTTTCAAAAAATTAAAAACAAGAGGACCATGATGGTCCTTAATCGCTCACCTGAACCTATATAGAAAGAAAGTCACAATGTTGTATTAAGTTCAAGAGCACATAATTCAAGATGTGAGATTATGATCCAGCTGAAAACTGCTTTCATAATCTTTAATGATCAATATTTGTGGCTGTTACAGTGAAAACAAAGTGGAAGAAAACAACACAGTCAAGAGCACATAACTCTGTTCTAATAAAAGTATTCTCATCAACATTATGTCCAATTTTTTTTTTTTTGATTGGTCAATATATTGTTAGAGTGAAAATAAAGTCGAAAAATGTAATTTTGTGAAATTCAAGGGCCAATAACTCTAGTCAAATCAAGCTGAAAGTTTCACTCATCCAGGATCTTATGGCCACCAACATTGTGGCCAAGTTTTGTCTTGATTAGTCAATAAATGTAGATACTACAGTGAAAACAAAGTCGAAAACAGCAATTTTGTCAAATTCAAGGGCACATAACTCCAGACTTCCTACTTCAATCACACTGAAAATCAAAGTCATCCAAGATCTTATGGTTACCAACATTGTGGTAAAGTTTTGTCTTGATCGGTCAATATTTGTAGATGCTAGAGTGGTAACAAAGTCAAAACTAGCCATTTTTGACGTTTAAGGGCACATAACTCCAGATTTCCATGTCCGATCTGACAAAAAATTAAACTCATCTGAGAACTTATAGTTACCAACATTGTGGCAAAGTTTTGTTTTGATCGGTCAATATTTGTAGATGCTAGAGTGGTAACAAAGTCAAAACTAGCCATTTTGGACGTTCAAGGGCACATAACTCCGGACTTCCTGGTCCGATCTGACTCAAAATCGAACTCGTCTGAGAACTTATAGTTACCAACATTGTTGCAAAGTTTTGTTTTGAACAGTCAATATTTGTAGATGATAGAGTGGTAACGAAGTCAAAACTAGCCATTTTTGATGTTCAAGGGCACATAACTCCGGACTTTCCAGTCCGATCTGACTCAAAATCAAACTCATCTAAGAACTTATGGTCATACATATTTTGACCAAGTTTGATTATGATTGGTTAATATTTGTAGATGCTAGAGTGGTAACAAAGTCAAAACTAGCCATTTTTGACGTTCAAGGGCACATAACTCCAGACTTCCTGGTCCGATCTGACTCAAAATCGAACTCATACGAGAACTTATGGTCATCCATATGTTGACTAAGTTTGGTTAAGATTGGTCAATATTTGTAAATATTAGAGTGGTAACAAAGTCAAAACTAGCCATTTTTAACGTTCAAGGGCATGTAACTCCAGACTTCCTGGTCCGATCTGACTCAAAATCGAACTCATCCGAGAACTTATGGTCATAAATGTTTTGACTAAGTTTGGTTAAGATTGGTCAATATTTGTGGGTGCTAGAGTGGTAACAACAAAATGTGAACAGACGGACGGACGGACGGACGGACGGACAGACGGACGGACAGACGGACAGACGGACGCCGACGGACAAAAAGCGACCACAATAGCTCACCTTGAGCACTTCGTGCTCAGGTGAGCTAAAAATAAGAAAAAAACTTGTGATCCCCATCTAAATATAGTGTGTATTGCAAATAAATCATTTCTAATGCGTTTATAACGATTGTTTAATTTTTTTTTCAAGTCTAAGTTTGGATATGTGTAAAAATAATTCTGTCAAACTGAGTTTCGTGATTCGAACATCATTTTCTTTTGGAGTATACCTTTTGAATCGATTATGGCAGGTTTCTTATGATTTAGTATGACGCATGAACATTATATAACACCATTTGATTTGATTTTATGCATTAAACAAGACTTTACCATCCCGCACAGCACAGTCAAACTTGTAAAAATTGAAAAAAAATCTCTTAAATGTTTTTTCTAATTCTTCTGCCCCCCTAAAAATTTCAGGGTATCACATAGTTGCCATGCTGTCCGTCCGGTTGTCCATCCGGCTGTCTGTCTGGCTGTCCGGCTGTCTGTCCGGCCGGCCTCACTTCCATCCGTCCGTCGGGACAGATCTCAGCAACCCTTTGAGCAAATTTAATGATACTTTACATGTGAACTCTCTTGGATAATCCCTAGGACAGTTTTTCTCCGTTTCTGAATTTGAGGCTGCTTCATGGAAAAAGGGGCCTTAATGTACAAATTAATTTTTCTCTAATTTCTCTTCCTCTAATGGACAGAATTTGATGAAATTTGTATTCAAGTGATAGAGGATATGTTCTAAACCACATTCTATAAGTAATGTGTGTACAAAAAACCTGTTATGGGAAAAGGGGGCTTAATTTATGATAGCTTTTTTTGTGACAAACACTTATTCAGGGAGCATTACCCGTCTACGACGGTTCTTGTTTTCCTCATAATTTACTAAAAAATTAAGAATGTTTCCATGTTAACTAAATGTTCTTAATAGTAGAAAGAATTACTGATGTTATGAAATATCTGAGAAAATGAATTATCTATATTGATATAAGGACTTCATATTAAGTAAGATTATATAACCAAATTGTTTGATCAATTGAAAATCATCATGTTTCATAATTTTGGTGTGTTCATTAATCTAAATAACATCAAGAAGTCTTGTCTGTGGATGACTACATTCACTTGTCATATGGGTGTTTGATGCTGAATAGTGTATAACAAGTGTAATTAAAAAAAACAAGCATGTTTCACCCAGAATGCATCTACATTTATCCCCCTTAACAGGTGTAGTAAAGGCTGCTCTTTTGAAAGTCAAACTTGTCTACATGTGAGCCAAATCTCAAGTGAATACCTTTAAAAGTATCACTACAGATATCACAAAATTCTCAAGTTTTTTAAATACAGCAACTGCGACAACAACAACTACAATGACACAAAGGCTAGGACAAAACCTATATATAGCTATAAATGTATGCAAATGCTTAACCCATTACCAGACGGCAAAAATTTGGACTGTTCCAATTTGAAGAATGTTGCAGATGACAATTTCAAGTTGATGAAATTTTCAAAATATTTTCATTTTGGGTTAGAAAATATTGTGGGAAATGAAGAAATTGCTTGTCACAAGCAATTTCTTCATTTTCCACAATGTTTTCCCAAGCTTTTCCCTGTAAGGGAGTTGAAAGGCATCACTGTGCAGTAATGGGTAAATAGTGGTTCAAGGATGCAAATAAGTAAAATAAAGTGTCTTACTGGTCTTTAAAACAGAAGCTTCAAGTCCCCATTCTTGTAGTCATCCATTAGCTTGTATGTATATATGGCACTGTCCGAATCAAATTTCACATTAAACCATTCAGGGTATCCTGGGACCTGAAAGAAATAATAGCATTTTGTACTGTGTCTGATTAAACACTGACACACATTTTTATCACTAAAATTTTCATTAGGAGACATTCCAATTAAATACCTCTTAAAGAAAATTTTGTTGGTAAAAACATGAAGTAGCTGTTCACAAGAATCTTTTCTTCTATAAGTGTAGTTTATGTGCATTAAGTGAACTGAAATAAATTCAAAGAAATATTAATTCAATAACTGGCTCAAACTTTTTTTTCAATTTTATTTGGAATAAAATTTTCTTTAAACACATTTATAAAAACATAAATTAATATTCGCTGTTTATAGGAAAAATCAGTACTACATTGTAACATGCAATTGAATACATATTGCATTATGACAAGAGTTCTGATGAAACGAATGAACAATATTGCCTGTAAAAGATACAATAAAATGATAAGTTACGATAATCAGAAAGGGGTAAACAGTGTCTACCCTACTTGTCTCCTCGTGGCATTTTAGGATCAATTTCAAATTTATTTGTTATTAATGTTCATGTATTTACTCTTTGTAAATTTGAACTAATAAAAGGTATTTTCTGTTTCAGTTTGCCAGTCTGTCTATAAGATGCACTAGGTTAAAACTTATAAATGTAGCATTTTAAAATCAATTGTGGATATGATTTAAAAGCATTTTATAAACAGAAAAAAGCATGCATCATCATGTACCAAATATTTTCCCATCACCTGAGTACCTTAACCCTTTCCAAAATGCCAAAAAATGATACTGTTCCAATTGAGAGCTGCAGCAGGCCACTAAATGGATTTTAAATTTGTGTGCATTATCACTGGGGAATGTCATGACACAACAACTTCAGAAAATTGCCAATCATTCTATTAAGGCTTATACATTAGAATACATTAGAATACAGCATGAAGGAGAAAATGTGTGAAAACATCATCAATTTCTTGCATATGTTATCTGCCAATAAAAATGTTATTGACAATCAAGTACAAATTAACTTTGTTGTCAATAACTTTTTATCATTTTTTTTTTTAAAGATCTCTTATATCCAGCAAATCCCTGACATATTTTCACCTTCTCTGCTTCATATTGTTTTCCAATGTGGCCACATATTATATCAGAATTATTGAAGATTTTCTGCAATAGTTGGATCATGATTCCTTGTCATGAATATAGCATAGAAAATATTGAGGTAAAAGGATAAAGCATTTTCCTCTTTTGTCTAGGAATAATTTCCAAAGCCTGTTCTCAGTGTTCTGTTAGGGGCATGAAAACCACATATTGTTTGAGAAAGGGTTAAAGAGCAGATATTACTCTACATGTGTTTGTATCTAGTTTTGATAAATACAATTATATGACAAAAAATGTATATTGAAAGGCTTTTAAACTTTCGCAATACATTGAATTTTCAGCGCATTAAATATTCGCTTCTCCCATGTACAAGAACATCTAGTTAGATTATGTGATGCATTTGCTATTTCAAGTGACTGAAACAAACAAGTGAATTATATAAACTAAATCCTTCTTCCATCATTGTGTGTTGTTTGTAAGTTGATTTGTAACAAGTCCATTCCGTTTGATCAACTGTTTCTGTGAATGTGTACCTTTGAAATAACATAGCCTTTGTACCACTGGGAGCCATTTTCAGTTTCAAACTTCATGGTGATGTCATGTCCGGTTAGTTGTAGCGTTGAATTGTCTTGAACTGGGGTTGCTATGGCATGTCTAATAAGGGATTTAACATTATCCACTAGCTCTCCTTCAGTCAGTGGCACTCTTTTTCCATTGACCATTTTTGACACACGGTACACATCTTTCATAGCTTCATCTCTAGGAGACTGGTGCAAAACATCCTTCCTGAAGTTCAGTTGAGCCTTTAATGCAGTCACTTTCTCCTTCTTTGTTTTATACATGTTTATATGTGTATCGACTTGGTGCTCATTCTGCCACAAACCCCATTCTATGATATTATCTGTCAGTTTTTGCACCTTTTGTACTCTATGCTGTTCTCTCTGTTCCATTTCTTTGAACTTCTCCTCTAATAATTCCTTTCTCTTCCTTTCAATTTCAACTCTTCTTTCTTTGAATAGACCCCGACATGCCTTCACCTCTTTTCTTGCTTCAGCTAGCATCTGATTCTTTTTCTTGCCATCCATCTCATAGAGCCACTCTCTTGTCTTGTTATGTACAAACATTATATATGCCTCCTCTGCTATGGTGGAAATATTGGGTTTCTCTCTCAATAGCCTGTCTATATGGCCAAATATTGATTCTGAAAACTTGTTGTGGGAAGGGACAGACTTTGTTTTTGCTTTTACTGTAGCCGAGGCTTCTTTCCATTTTCCATCAATAAAATCTTCAAAGAGGTGTTTCAGTACTTCCATGACTGCTGGTATAAGTGATTGGAGGATGATAATAACTTTTGCATCATGGTGCCAAGGCTCAATCAAACACTGGTAAAACGGGTCAGCCAACAATGATTCAATTCTTATATTTGGTAAAATAAATTTGCCTTCTAGGAATGATGGTAGGTCATCAACACACTTCTTGAGGAAATCTAACAGGCTGGAGTAGTATTAACAGCTGTCAAGGATATGGACATCTTTCCTCTCAATGTATGACCACAATGGTCCAGTAATAAAACATGATATCAGCCCAAGTGCTTTCATACCTGCAAGAAATTCAGGCACTTTAATGTCATGTTGAACAGATTTTAAAAGTCTATTTGAGTTTTCAATTTCTACAAATTTTTCAATTTCATCTCTCATCAAAAAAACTGCACATGCACTGTCGAAAAGAATATTAAAGCGGTTACCATGGTATCTTTTAATAGGGTTACAGTTCAAATGTTTTGATTTCAAAAAGTCCTTTATATATATGTTGAAGCTCCCATACACTCCACATTTTTCGTCGCCTCCACAGGAAAAAGCTTTGCTGGCTGTTCGCACAAGTCTTACTGTCCCAGATTCGCCTACTTTTTTGAAAGATGGGTCAAATATTGGTACTGTATTCTCAAACATGGCATCTTCTACAATTTTGATGGACACACTGGCACTCGAGGCTATATGCACAAGAGCATGCAAGGCACAGAAAAAATTATTCAAAGAACTGAGTGAAACTTGCTCAGATATGCTTAAAGTGTTCCAATTTTCCCCAATATGTTGTTTCAAGATCTGTGTTCTGTAGTCCTCAAGAAGTGTGTTAAATTTTATCTGTGTGGCAGCCCTGTCAGACATCGTTGAAACAATATTGAGCAAGATCTGTTTACCTTTTTCATTGTCTGTACATTTACTTACACTGTCGATATCAGTAAGAATATTCTGTAGTACAGATAAAACATCCTGCCCTGATTTTGTAACTATTTGCCGTGTCCCTAAAACATATGTCTGTCCCTTTTCTGTAGATACATGATATCCTTCTATTTTCTTCCCAAACTTTGAAGTTTCATCTGACAACAGGCACAAATTTGCTTCATTTGGAAGGACTTCAGCGAGTTGTTTTTGACTTAATAAAAGTCTCTGAACATTCATATTATTGATTGTTGATGTACACGGATGTCTGTTTGCTTTGAGTCCAACTAGATTTAAAACACTTTCAATGACATGGCTAACGTTACTAGTTGTGACATTAAAACTTAAAAGGCTATAAATACATTCTTGGGTACTTGTTGTGAACTTTTTGGTGTCATCATCAAATAGATTAATATCAGTTTCCTCATCCTTTTCCAAAAATTCATTTCTGCTTTGTAAGTTTCTGTTCTCAAGTTTTAGTTGATCACTCTCAGACTTCAGGGCCAGTATCTCTTGTTTTAAACTTTCAACATCTTCTTTAAGGCCATTTACATTTTTCAGTAGAGTCTGCTTTGATTGCAGTAAATAAGATCGCGAAGATCTTAATTGCTTTAATAGATTGTTTTTTACTTTGATAATAGACTTTAAATGATGGATCTCTCGTAGATATCTTTTCTTTTGCTCTATATGTTTTGTAAGCCTTGATTTATGCGACTGCCTTTTAGATAAGGAATTTTTCAAAGTTTTATTTTCCAACTGTATCTCTATATTGGACTTGTCACTGTTATTTAGATCTTTTGCTAGTCCATGAATCACATTCTTTGCCATTTCCATGTCTTGCACATTTTCCAGTTCTCTCTCTTGTATAGATGTCTTTCGTTTATATGCAATAGGGTTGGGAAAATTAAATTTCTCTTTAAGGAAATTGTCACTAAGTATGGGGTAAGAAGGTCTTGACTTTGACTTGTTAATTCTTCTATGCTCAAGAACTACTTTGTTCAAGGCATTCTCCACACTAGTTCTCTTACAATCCTCAGGACCAATGGACAATAACCATTCAAGGCATGAACTTTTTCCTTCCTTCACAAACTTTTCCAGCACTTGTTTGTTAGTAATAGAACTCATATTTTTAGATGTGGTTGTATCACCTTATTTAATATTGGCTTTCTTTATCTACGAAAAATTGTTGTTTTCACTTTCACTTAATTCCAGAGAGTTTTGGCTCAAAGAATATTGGTTTGATGAAAGGTCCTGAAATGAATAGAACCAACTTGGTCTTACTTCAGCATTCTTTTTGAATTCATTGCTCTGGACACATAAAGAAGTTGATGACAAAAAAATAAATAGGACCCTGATGGTCCTAAATCGCTCACCTGAAGCAAGCCTGAGTCTTGTTCGAGTCATTTGATATTTGTGACTTTAAGAATGAAAACAAACTTATGGTCACCAACATGGTATCAAGGTTTGTCTTGATTGGTCACTTTCTGTGGTTGTTAGAGTGAAAACAAAGTCCAAAATGACAATTTTGTTAAATTCAAGGGCACATAACCCAAGGCTTTCAGATCTGATCAGATCCAAATTGAAAGTCATCTTATATGTTATGGTCAATAACTTAATGTCGAAGTTTCGTCTTGATTAGCCAATAATTGTAGATGCTTGAATGTACACAATGTCAAAAAAGTTGAAAACGGAAATTTGGTCAAATTCAAGGGCGCATGATAAATGATTTTCTGGTTGGATCAGAATGAAAATCAATTCTCATCCGAGGTCTTATGGTCCCCAACATTGTATCTAAGTTTTATCGTGATTGATGAATAATTGAAGATGAAATGCTAGAGTGTTAATAAAGTCGAAAACAACAATTTGGTTAAATTCAAGGGCACATAACTCATGACTTCCTTGTCTGATCAGACCGAGAATGGAACTCATACGAGATCTAATGATTAACAACATTGTAGCCAAGATATACTTTGATTAGTCTATATTTGTAGATACTAGAGTGTTAACAAAGTCAAAAGTAGCTACTTTTGATGTTCAAGGGCACATAACTCCTGAATTCCTAGTCCAATCTTATCCAATATGTATTTCATCCGAGATCTTATGGTCATACATGTTTTGACAAAGTTTGGTCAAGATCGGTTAATATTTGTGGATTGTAGAGTGTTAAGAAGAAATTATGGACAGACGGACGAGAAAAGAAAGCAATCACAATAGCTCACCTTGAGCATTTCATGCTCAGTTGAGCTAAAAAAAACGTAACTTGGGTAAAATTACAGAGTTATAAACCTTATTTACTCATTGTTGGTATGGAACACTCTTTTAATAGGAATTAGTGAATAGATTAGAATTAAGACTCGGTAATACCAAATAAAATACCAAATGTCAAAATTTTTGCATGACAAGACAAACAATAATTAAAGGGGAGACCCAAAAAAAGGATAATCAAGTTTTCTTGAAAACAGCCCTGTTCAAAACGAAAAGCCATAAAAGCCATAAAACAATAGTGTGATAACAATTCAAAAGCAGTAGGATTCATGTTTGGCAGCAGAGGATTTCATTGTTCACTCCTATCTCACATCCAGGAAATCAAAGCATGACTCACATTCATCAATGACTAGTCAATTTCATAGTCAATTGGATTAAAACACAGTGTTAACTTACATTAACATCAGGCAGGCACCAGGTAAGGTGTACATGTATGACCCTGGGAAAATCAAAATTGGTTATATTTAATCTAACCAATTAGATCTCTTGTCATATAAGATTTTCCATGACGAGCACCTGCAAACACATGGTTCTGCACTGAAATGTGATGCCTCAAAAATGTTACTGTTAGTTAACACTGGATTTTAATCAGATTGATTTTATGTTTTTTTTGTGTCCATAATCAGGGTTACAAATAGGTGTAACTCAGTTTATACATAATCTCAAATGTAATAATAAATTTCTTACCAATGTAAAATGTGCTTCTAAATTTAGCGAATCTGGTAATTGCCTGTTGTTATGCGGTATCCTTACTGAGTGACTGTCCTAAAAAAAGAGATATATTATGTGTTTTGGTTAAGGTCTTAACTTAAAGCTATCACCAAAAGATTAAGCTTTCACACACAGCTAGGCAGACAGACAGGCAGACAGACAGACAGACAGGGGTAAAACAATATCCCCCATCTATTGCTCTAAGGAATATAAATGAAAATAATATCATTTCTTATATAAATAACAATATAAATTGATGGGTCAGTGCAAAAAAACAGCAAGTGCCTCTACAATTATAGGCACATACTTTATTTTTGCATTTAGTCATCAATATTAAATCACTAATCATTTGCTTTTAAACAGAAGTTCCCTGTAGTTAGGGTTACAAATAGGTGGTATATATATGTAATATAATCTCAAATGTAATAATAAATTTCTTACCAATGTAAAATCTGATTCTAAATTTAGCGTATCTGGTAACTGTCTTTGGTTGTGCGATATCCTTACTGAGTGACTGTCCTAAAAAAGAGATATATTATGTCTTTTGGTAAAGGTATTAACTTAAACCTATCAACAAATAAGAGCTGTCGCAGGACAGCACAGCGTGACTATCGAGTGCTGGATAGTGGAAGAAATTCTAAGTGTGAAAAGGGTAAAAAATTCAATTTAACAAATGTCAGAGTAACGAATCTTTGCCTAGAGGCTCATATTATTGTCATAGAAGCATGTACAAAGTTTCAGACCAATAGCGTTATTACAAATACAGATTTGACAAACTTGCATGTAAAAACTTCACCGTAGCATTACACCCAAGCCAAGGCTGACACCTGGGTGACTACAATAGCCGCCCTTTTCTACGAATAGTTGCACTAAAAAGAGCATTGTAATATGAATCTTGTTTAAGTTATAGGAAATGTTTAGCTTGAGATTAAGTTTTTCACAGACAGACGGACGGATGGACGCCTGGACAGACGACGGGCAGGCAGAAAGGCTTACAGACAGATAGAAAACAATATTCCCCCTTCTTTTTGTTAAGAATGAAAATGATTTTTCTTTTTTTTTATTAGTAACAATATAAATTGATGTGTCAGTGTAAAAACACAGCATGTGCTTCTACAATTTATAAAACACACTATGTTTTGGCATTTAGTCATCACTATTGATTCACAAATTATTTGCTATAAAACAGTGGTTTCCAATAATAAGGGTTGCAAATAGGTGGAAGTCACTGTATATATTATATATAAGTCAAATGTTATAATGAATTTCTTACCAATCTAAAACGTGCCAATTTCTCTGGTGATTCTCGGACCGGGCCTAGATGCTGCAGCCTTTCTATGTCAGAGTCATTTAAATACTCAAAATCACTATCTGTGCTGTACTAAAAAGATAAATTATATATTTTTGGTAAATGTATTTACTTATCGTAGTCCACCCCTTTCAGAATTCACATGAAGGCAGATCGGGCAACAGCATAAACATTTTGCTGTGAAAAGTGCAGATGTTTTCCAACTCTGAACATGTTCATACAGATTTGATATGTAACAAAATGTTAATGACGTTGCACGATTCTGATGGCGTATGGATCTCATTAGAAGTGGATTACCTTAAATTTATCAACAAATAAAAGCATTGTAACTTGAAAAGTGTTGAAGTTATGACAATATGTTTTGTTGGAGATTACATTCTTACAGACAGATTGACATTGGACTGACAACAGTGAAACAGTATGCCCCAGACAAGTTATATTGATGCCAAGAATAAAGATAACAATTCCTTTTTTATGATTAACAATACACTTTTGATGACTTTTGATGCAATATAAAGACACATACATGTACTTTGTTTTGGCACTAAGTCATCAATATTGACTCACAAGAAGAAAAGTTCCCCCAGATGAATTTTCATTTTAAATTGTATTCTACAGAATATTGTAATATTATTTTTAGGAGATTCATATTGAAAGATGACCTTAACCTTGACAGAAGACCTTAACTGTGGTATCAACAGATGCATATCATTATCTATGTACTTTGAATAGCGTTGATGTTGATGTTAAGTTTTGCAGGCAGACAAACAGAAGGCATGTAGAAAACAGAAAAAGAATGTGGCCCTGGTTATTTGAATAATGACGGGACCAAAAATATGTAGTTAATTCATTTGGATGAGTAGTAAACAAAACATACAGCGTTATATTCTTCTGGCAAAGTTTCTGTGACATTTGCAGCCGTATCTGTGTGACTGTCCTCACTCAACTATGAAAATGAATAATGAAAAGAACATATTAAGCGTACAAACATACAAAGAATAAACTATATGCTACCCAATGATTGCTGTAGAGGCATACAATGTACCTAATTTGATTGAAAATCCACTATAGTCCTATATAGAAACAGTAATACTGACCTAAATTTCAACAGTTTCGGACTTTCCTTTACAAATTGTCTTGAAATTATTGGAAGGGGGAACTGCATTGTTAAAATGAATTTGTTTTAATACCTTTTTTATCTTTCATAGTTTGAATCATTCTCATAGATATTGCTAAATGATAATATTTATTCACTAATAGCTCAAAGTATAAAATCAAGTACATGTAATGACATCAGTTTTTTATAATGGCTTACTACCAGTTTTAGATAAAGACTTCATTATTATCATTACTGGGATTTAATGAAATTCAACTTTTCAAAGTGAATGAGTATAATATTCTTAAATATACCATTAATATTCTTAACCCTTTCCCAAATGACAAAATTTTAAGCTGGTCCAATTCGAGTTTGAGTTTATTGGGGTTTTACGCCGTTTTCAACTACCAGGGTCATATCGCGGCGGCTGGAGCACCTACCCATGGATTCCTGTTGTTTCTCAAACCAGTACTACAACAACACCCTTACCGAGCCTCCAGCTGCTCGCCCACTTAGGTTAACGACTGGTCCAATTCGAAAGTTACTTCAGACGACAAAAAGGACGTTGAAAAAGAAAAGGATTTTTGTACAATATAGCTAAAAAAATATTGAGGCAAAAGGAGAAACTGCTGGTTTCTTCTTTTGTTTCAATGTTTTCCCAAGCCTTTTCTATTAGGGTTGTGAAAACCAGGCCCCGGTTTCTCGAAAAAACTTAAGTACGTTGTCATGCTCAAATTTGAGCACCATGCTCAAATCGCACGAAATCCACGTGAACTTCAATCGAATACCCTTCAACGTTGGAGAGTATCCCTTTGAAGTTGAGCATGTTCTCATGAGAATATACTTAAGTTTTTTCGAGAAACCGGGGCCAGGTCTTGTTTGGGAAAGGGTTAATATACCATAAATTTCTGAAGTTTTCTTTTTGGTCGATCTTCTTCAGAATCACTTTCTGTTCTGGCTCTTTTCTGTTTGCTCCTGTAGATAAATAAAAACCAAATTTATAGGTGTTGAATTAAAAAACAATAACCCAGTTTCACCCCCCCCCCCCCCCCCGCCTCATGTTGTCTGTATCAGTGAATGTTGGAATAGCGTTAAACAAGTACTGTATCAGAATGTGCCTTTATGCATTTCGTAATAAGACAAAACAACTTAGAAATTATATGAAATGCTTGTATGAAATGCTTGCAGAAAAGTGGGTGGGGATGCCAGGAAACCATGGAAAAACAATGTATGCTCTCTTCATACACGGTGTCATCGATATAACACGCGCTCATTTGATACTATTATTCTATAAGAATCAATGCCAAATATCGAAACGTCCGAAAAATCTTACATTTGTTAGTTTCTTTGAAATAAATTGGTCGTTCACAAGAACACATGACAGCTGTCAAACCGGGAATGGAGAGCACTCAAGGGACACCACTCTGTATGACCACAAATACGGAAATAGACGAATCGAGTTTCCGTAAATGTCCGTAATTGCCGAAAATATACGGGAATACCCGAATACCCCACTGCCCTTTACAGGCTTTGCGCTGTAATGCGCTACTGATTAGATCGCTAAAAACCTGCAGAAATTGACATTTAATAGTTCATCTCGCTAGTGAGGGGTATGGAAATCGTTAGAAATTTGAATAAGACTATCTTTTTACAGTTTGAAAACTGACGTTTTTCAAATGCATTTTTTTTTATCTAATTACGTAAAATCAGATTAAAAAGAAAGTTATCGGCAAGAATTAACTAAAACCTTTAAATTGATGTATCATTTTATTAGATTTTATTGCTTCTAAGTGAAGCTTTTATGGAAAATATAGCCAACTGTTTTTTAATTTTTTGGAAGACGACGACGTCACTTTTTATCTTCAGTCGTTTTACACAGTTCCAAACATGGCGGATCACACAAGAAGCAAGACGCTGTCAAGATTTATTTTAACATTTTACTAAAGTTTGAAGGTATATGAATGTATTAAATACCTTATTTACCGGGAATTGATAATTTTAAATGATTTTAACAGTAATTAAAGGGAGTGGGGTTAGGCTGGTGACAGATACTCGCTCGATTATCGGACATTTTGTTGTTATCGCTAGTTTGGGAGTGTGACGTCATCAACATGGTTTCTGATAGACGATAAAAATAGAAATAGTTTGGTATAATGTTCTATCAATCAATTTAACGGATATGAAAGACAAAATTACAACTGAAAAGACATAAAATTTTACTGAAGAAACTAAACAAACATCTTTGACATGTTCGTTGGTGATTTTGCGATAGGGAAATTATTATTAAATGCAATAATTATCTGTATTGTACTCCAAAACCACTCCAAAACACTTGATTGGAAATCCCAGCTCAGTGCACTCCGAACTGAGAGTGGAGTAGTTCAATCAAGTCCACCCCTTTACATAGTCCTATCTATAAGCCCTGGCATATTTTATCTTTGAAGTGATGCCAGGTCTTATAATTTCCGCCATTTTGTCTATAGCACTTCCGCCGTGCGGAAAACTTCGGAGGTTTAGCCCTCAAACTACTTCATTTGAAATCAAAATTTCGATCTAAAAATGGTATGAATTGAAAGATAAATCAATTGTTTTTCACTTCAGTATAATTTTGAAATAAAAAATTACCTTGTTTTATGAAAAATCCAACCAAATTTCCAACAACCCTATACAAAAGCAAGATGGCCGACAGGTTTGCCAATTGTAGTAAAACACGTTTCACAGTCATAATTTGATTGACACATCAGTATTTTAGTAATTTTAAGGTGGTTATAAACATAATGTAGTTATTTTTCATTGTTTATGCCTCACTTTACCATGAATAAGGACTTAGAAGAATTTAAGATTTGCTACACAGAATAACAGTTACCTGACAGGACTACCCCTTTACAATATTGCAACTAAGATGGGTTAGCATCTCTAAATAGAGGGAGCTTGTAACAAAAACCTGTGAACCAAAAGGATTGTTTGATTCTATCTGCGTTTGGAGCATTGTCTGCTTTTAGTATTGCAATACTTACTTTAAATGGTAAATTTTGAATCTGGTGCCTTGTGTTTTGATTGTCGGCCATCACCGGTGAAAAATCTGCGTGCGCACGATCTGGTTCTCCATTTCTTTCTGCGTCAGTTAAATCTATGAATAAAAGCCGGGACCCAAAAATGCACGTGATCATTCGTATTTTTTAATAGACTGGAAGTTTGGTAGACTGGTATATAAAATTGTGCTGGTCACAATTGCGCCAATTTTCTCCAATTATATCACACCGGTAACTTTAGCTCTAAATAACAGCAGTTTTGCAGTTACGAGGATTTAAAACAAAATTGACGATTTCATATCTTTTTCATAATTGCGACCTGTCACGCTGAAAAGGACTTTTTTGAAGTCATCTAATTAACTTTCTAGAAATGGACAAGACTCAGCAGAGGTCAGCCGGAAAAATGAAAAATGTGAATACAGTAAAAGAGGGAAAACATTCACAAAATAGCATAATATTCTATAATCTTGAATTAACAATTTCTGCGCGGACTGCACGGACTGACAATGGTCGTACTTTTAACACTTCCCATAAGGTCCCTTTGAAACGTGATCGGTCACATTTGTATAAAGGAACAACGAAGATTCTATTTTCCATATTCATCACATCACTTGAATTACGACAAAGTCCGACGAACGAACCAGCCGCAACGATATGACCCTGGCATTCAACCAATCAATGTCTGTATGTTTGTTTGTAGACCTAACCAGTCATGGATTTATTTTGTTTTTGTTTTTGTTTTTTTCTTGAAATAATCTCGTAAACACCTGAATCGTCATTTAAATACATACTAAATACCACCAAGGAGCCACGAATGAACATGGTCATTCGTGGCTCCAGGTGGTCATTTGGTATATATTTCATAAGCATCTAGGCCTAGGCTACATTGAATTTTCAAAAAAAAAAAAAAAAAAAAAATCTGGGAGATGCCCGCAAGACCAACCCTAGCAGTATGGAGCCCTCCATCAAACCTCCCCTGATATATTAGGCATGTGTTTTGCGTACACTTTATTTTCGGCTAGCTACGCCAGTGCCAGTGATGAAAGATGGGGACACCACACAATACTTGCAACTTCGAGCGTCATCCGTTTCTTGCATAAACAAGGTGTGTTGTGAAACACGAATGCCCCCGAAATGGCAATGTTAAATTTTCATGTTAAGTTTTCGTGTTAATGGTTGATAAGGGTTAATGAACGACCTTGAGGAATGTCATATTGCATGGAACAGATGGATGCCATTGAAAGAAGGTTACATACCAAACTTGAGCTTTGTATGTCAAATACTTTTGGAGAATAGGCCAATGTTAAGTTTCCGGACAGACAGAATGACAGACAGACGTGAGTAAAACAATATGACATCCGGAAATCGACTTGGGTAGGCATATCCCCCGTTAATTTAAGGTTCATAAATAGACCCCTTTCAATTATCGTTTTAGTCCGTACCTATGAGCCGCTTCCGGTGGCAAACAATGGGTTTATGGGAAATTAACATTGTATGTATACACACAGACACGGTTCCAATATGTTACTAAAAATAGCAACACATCAGCCGATTTTTTTATGCCAGATCAAGGCTCTGACCCAATTCCGAGCAAAGCATCCCACATGAATGGCAACGAACGGTGATTGGCCATAATTGTCATCAAATGACGACTTCCGATGGCTGATGTGGGGGTCTTAGTGGAAATGAGCTTATTTGGAATTTGCGAATAGAAACTAATGGCACTTGGTTTCAGGAATTTTAAAAACATACAAAAAATCCTGTAGAATATAAATAAAGAAAAGGTTGGACAGTGGCCATTGTTTTAAGTAACGGAAGTAGCTGGTTCCTTGTTCATACGGGATAAAACTATCCTGTGACGGAAACCAGAGGTGCTTATAACAACATCCGTTACATAAAACAATGGCCGCTATCCGACCTTTTCTTTATCTATATTCTACAGGACTTTATTTTTTGTAAGTTGTTAAAATTCCTGAATCCAAATGCCTATGGTGTTAACTGGTCCGTATGGAATGTTGGTTAGACAAAGACACTTGGAATTTTTTAACTTCCGATTTAATAAATTAACCCATTACAAAACAGTGACGCATTTCGTGCCTTTTGACTCCCACAAGATAAAGGCTTTGAAAACACAGTGGAAAATGAAGAAATTGCTTCTGGCAAGCAATTTCTTCATTTTCCACAATGATGTTTTTACCCAGAAAGACAACCAAATGCAAAATAGCATTCACTTGAAATTGTCTTCTGCGACATTATTGAATTCTGACCAGTCTAAAATATTGCCGTCTTGTAATGACTGATTTTCAAACAATACAAGTTTAGGTTTTGATGTCCCTGCTAGAAAACATTGAAGAAAGAGAAGGAAGCACCTAATGGCCAGCATTTTCTCCTTTTGTCTCGCCATTTTCTGTACTAAAATGTTCCAGGGACCAATGAAAGATATATCATTCGTAGCACGTCGCTGCTTTTCAACGAAAACCTCGTAACTGCAGCTTGTTTTAACCCATTACCAGACGACAGAATTTTAGGGCGGTCCAAATTCAAAGATCCTTCAGACGACAAATTCAAATAAATTGAATTTTTAATTTTCAGGTCTTTTTGGAAGGAAAACATTGTGTGAAATGAAGAAATTGCTTGTGACAAGCAATTTCTTCATTATCCACACTGTTTTCCATGGCCATTATCTTGTGGGGAGTCAAAAAGAGTCACTGTGCGGTAATGGGTTAAAATAAGCTGCAGTTTCGAGAATTTCGTTGAAAAGCGACGTCGTGCAGTTTGTTTTCATAGATATTGACGGAATCCTCCAATTCTGCTGGTTAGCATATAAATAGAGGATAGGCCTAATCATTTGTTTCAATGTAAGATCGATTTAAGCATATATTTCATTGAGTGAACAACAAAAGCTTTATTTTCACGAGTGGAGAAGCGGCAGTGGCGGATCCAGAGGGGGTTCGGATGGGGGGGGGGGTTCAAACGAACCCCCCTCTGAAGCCTATTTTTTTTTTCATTTTCATGCAGTAATTCATTCAAAATTGTATCATAAAGGAAAACGCACCCCTTATTGTAAATTCGAACCCCTCTTTTATAAATCCTGGATCCGCCACTGAAGCCACGAGTAAAACTGTAGCTTTCGTTGTTCACGAAATGAAATATAAATTGATCTTACTCGGCATAGAGGAATTCTATCAAAATTGTGTACATTTAGGAAAACAAACCCTGTAATCCTATATTCGACCCATTTCATAGAAATCCTTGATCCGCTGCAGTTTCTAGGAGTTGACCATCATTTATCTCTAATGGTCTAAGCGAGACAACTCTCACAAATACTATTGGAGATTTCTGACATAGTTACTTCCCTTAGACCATGTTTTCAATTGGAAACAAGGGAAGCAACTTTGTTAAGTTTTTATACTTTTTGCCTTGTTGGGACTGTCGTCTGCAAAACGTTGCGATCGCTAGAACGATTAAAAGCTAGAATTTATCAATTGAACACTTTCAGATCGTTCAGGTCTACATCATCTTTGATGTTGATGATGTAAGCTTATATTTAGAAAGAGCTGGTACTCGTTAAATAATGATGGTTCAGGTTATATTTCTTTATGGTCTAAGAGAGGCAACTATTGCAAATACTATTTCAGATTTATGTCGCAGTTGCTTCCCTTAGACCGTGTTTTCAAGGGATGCAACAAAATAAATAGAGAAGTTTCTTCGCTAAGTACTGTTCTTGATCTATTCTTTTATGTTTTGTTAGGTTTGCCCTCTATGTTTAAGGTTGTGGGTACTTGCACAAGGCTGAAAAAAAAATGAAATCGACGGAACGTTTTATCGACGTTTTTAATGATCTATTTATAGCTACAGCACATCAAGGGAAACAACCCGTGGTGGCATGAAATGTATATTCAAGCAATGAGCACGTTCGATTGATAGCTAAGTAAATATTGAATAGTGTCGCATATTTTTTTTCTTTTCATTATAAAAGGAAAAAAAAAAAAAAAAAAAAAAAAAAAAAAAAAAAAAAAAAAAACTAGAGAATTATCCATATAATCCCCCCTTTTTCAGACCTCCATAATTTTATTCACTAGTGATTTCCATGATAAAAATTGATATTTAAGAAGAGTTGATCGTGCTCGTTTTGGGTGGATATTTTAACCCCTTCCCAAACAACAAAATTTTAGGGTGATCCAATTTGAAAGCTGCTGCAGACCACAGAAAGGATGATAACAAGGACACAATTTGTGTGAAATATAGCGAGGAAAATATTGAGACAAAAGGAGAAACTGCTGATTATCAGCAGTTTCTTCTTTTGTCTCAATGTTTTCCTATGTCTTTTCTTTTAGGGACGTCAAAACCAGGTCTTGTTTGGGAAAGGGTTAAATACGGTCTCAGGGAAATAAATGTGACATAAATCTGCTGTAGTATTTGTAAGAGTTGTCTCTCTTAGACCATTTGAGAATATCTCTTAGTCTTTACAAAAGTATGATGTTGTAGACGATAAATTAACGAAAAGTAACGGATATCTATCTATGTCTAATTCGAGGCTTTTAAAACATTGTAGAAAATGAAGAAACTGTTTTTACAAAAAGGCCGAAAAAGATGAAGATCGGCAGAACGTTTTGTCAACGTTTTAATGATCTATTTATAGCTACTGAAGATCAAGGGAAGCAACCCGTCATAGCATAAAATGTATATTCAAACAATCAGATGGAGTTGTAAGAGTTGCCTCTCTTAGACCATAAGTCTTCTTTATTTATCGCTGACTTTTGTTGGAGTTATTTCCCTTTGACCATATTTTCACGGAATGCAAATCAAATAGGGAACGATTTTATAAAGTAAAAAGTGACGTAATTACGGACAAACAATAGTAGCCTACTTCCATAGGTGTTGATATAAAATCTCGTAACTACGGCTTGATTTAAGCAGTATTTGCGAGATTTTATAACAACATTGACGGTTTATCAAAACATAACGTTTAAAACCCAGTCTATGTATCTATTAATATAGCGCAAAATACATTGCTATTGAATTAGGCCGCGTTCCCATTGCCGACCAAATCAACTCGACCAACTCGATCGCCTAAATTCCCCGATCAAACCCGATTAAACTCGATCAAATGTATTTACAAGACTTCTACTTTATTTCTAGTCGATCAATTCCCGATCATTTTTGCCGACCACCCTCGACCGTCCCGATCACTCTTGTCGACCAAGCTATCTAGATCAGTACTCGATCGCTTGATCGAGCTTGATCGAGTTGATTTGGTCGGCAATGGGCACGTGCCTTTAGCAACTTGCTTAAAAATTGACATTCATTTTACCTTTTCATACACAAGACATGTTCTTGTCGTGCCTAGAAGAAAAGAATGGGAAACATTAAAGTAAAAGGAGAAAGTACTGGTAACCAGCGTTTTTCCCTTTGCTTCAATATTTTCTGAACGATGTATGTATCAAAAACTATTTTGTCGTGCGCATTGGCTTTAAAATCGGACCATCCTGAAATTTTGTCGGGAAAGATTTAATAATCACCTACTCTCAAGATTCCAAAACAAAAGGATGGCGTTGGCATAAGCGTAGGAAGGTTTATAATATTGGGGTGGGGTGGGGGTGGGGGGAGGGGGGGCAAATGTTTTTGTAGTGAATGGAACCTGACCGAGCGTTGACCGAGCGTTGCTATGGGGTTCTTGGCATTTCTCAGATGGATCTGTGCCAGTTTAGGCATAGTTTTGTCCATTTTGATATTGGAAAAGATCACCCAGATTGGTTCCTATATAACTCTATGTAAAATGCCCCTTTTCAACACATTTTTACACCTTTTCCAATTATATCAAAAATAAATATCAAAACGAGTACCATTGTCATACTTGAACGTTATTAGTGTGTCGACTCTAGTTTGATGCTTCTGGTCTTAAGTCTGTGGTCATATTATTCATGGTTATACCCACAAGGATTTTATGATTCTGTTCGATGCACCCACCACCAGTCCATAACGGTTGGTGAGAACCTTTAAATCCAGGTTTGTTTTTCAAAACATAGATAAAATTATATTTGTTTTATGTAGGCCTATATCTAAACAAATGAATTTTACGTTTTTTATGCTTACAACGTCTTCGAACGACGGGATTTCTTTCAAAACTTTCCAAAATAAGACATCGTTTTGGTGTCTATTCGAAAAGGTATGGGTAAACATTGAGTCAAAATAAGATGCGCTAATAACCAGGACCTTCTCCTTTTACAGCAATATTCTATGTGCCTTTTTTGCACAAGTGCACTGAAATAGCAATGTGCTTTTGTCTCACTAATTCCACATTCTTTGTTAGATGATTTGATTGATTGTGTATTAACCCATTACCAAACGACAAAAGTTTGGACTGTTCCAATTTGAAAGGTGTTGCAGACGACACTTTCAAGTGCTTGGAATTTTACATTTTTAGGTGTTTTTATTTAGAAAACATCGTGGGAAATGAAGAAATTGCTTGTCACAAGCAATTTCTTCATTTTCCACAATGTTTTCCAAAGCATTTTTCTTAGGGGCGTCAATGTTTGGTAATTGGTTAAAACATCTCTCGTTTGACATTTTAGACTAGTTCACTTTGAACGCTGCTGCAGATGAAAAAGTATACTGATTTACCTGTAGTGTGTGGTCTACGTTGTATGACGTACTAAATGGGTCAAAGGTCTAGATTTGAGGTGCACCTACAAAAAATATAGGTGCACCTGTATATTCTGAGGTGGTTTTATAAATTTTATAGATGCACTTGTATTTTTTAGAGGTAGGCCTACACTTGTATTATTTATAAGATCACCACAGAAAATACAGATGCACCTATTTTTTATGGGTGCACCCGTATTTTTAGCCTGTATAAAAAACAGGTGTACGTGTAAAATTAAGAGGTGCACCTGTGAAATTTAGCCTGGTCGTATAGAAAATACAGGTGCACGTATAAAATATACAGGTGCACCTGTATTTTTGTAGGTGCACCTCAAATCTAGACTTTTGACCCATATTCGGTACGGCATAACGTCATTTGTAACGTAGCTATGACCGCTGGGTTTCCGAGGATGAGGCATTTGAGGATAATGATAATTGTATTTAACTATTTATCTGACTTATCATCTCATTTGATACAAAAAGAATCATTGTGACTGCACCTTAAAACAAGCTTCAGTTAATACGGGGTATTTGTTGAAAAGCGACACCGGTTATATATTTCTACTGTGAGTTTGTTATCCCAGCTTAAAACTCGAAATAACAACAACATCAACAAACATTATTATTTCATTTCCTAACAATATTTTTATATACATGTATTTACCTGCAGATTTTCTGGTTTATCATATGCCTGTGCAATGGCTTTCAAATGATAGCAAGATTTTTAACGTAGGCGATAGCCCGGCTAGTTCATACAAACAAAAGGCACCTCTATGTAAATAAAATTTTATTGTTACATCAACATTTATACAAGTTCACAAACATACATATCTGCGATATAAAAAGTGGCCATTTTCCCATGAAACTTTTAAAAATCATATATCTAGCACATAGAAGAAACATGTCAAACTTTTACCACTGTACATAGATAAAGAAATAAAAAAGGATATTAAAGTGACATTTCACATTTATTTCATTTTTTCAAAAGTATGTCTTGATGCAAAGATTGTTTATTCTAATGCGTAGAAATGCTATCAGTTTTTTTTTTTTTTTTGAAGTTGTTATTTATAAGTGAAAAATATGCCTTTAAAGTTGAGACAGAAATGGCAAATTAAATTCTATATAAATCTGAACTGTTGTCCACAACAATTTGCTTAGATTTAGCACAAAAATATATTTCTCGTAAACGGTTCAATACTTTGGCTTGAAATTTTCAGACTTTTCATTAGAAAACATGCTCTTTCAGATAGAATAAAAGTAAAATTCATGTAAAAATAATCGTGAAATATCACTTTAAAGCTATTGAAAATGAAAGGACCTCTACGGATAAGGCGAGAATTCTCCCTAAAAGGCTCAGCTCGATGGGTCAATTCCCAAAACTAACAAATTGAGAAACAAAATTAAGCTTTATGGTTAGGTAGACAAATAAAGGAAATAAACACCGATTTTTATGTCATTTTAAAAGTTCTATAGGTGCAGATAACTCTTGAT
Organism: Fragum sueziense; assembly: GCA_963680895.1. Taxonomy (NCBI): domain Eukaryota; kingdom Metazoa; phylum Mollusca; class Bivalvia; order Cardiida; family Cardiidae; genus Fragum; species Fragum sueziense. Next base: position 49,990,551 of record OY804597.1, read on the forward strand.
TTTAGTAACCACCTAGATGGTTTCGTTTTCTTACACTACCGGTATTCAAAGAGGTAAAATGAAGATTCTTTTATTTTTATTTGCAATTTATTTTCTACAGATACAGGGATAAATGGTGTTGACATCATATGGCAGCTTTGGTTTTGTCCGTATTGCGCATGCGCACCATTGAAACAACTTTAAACGCGCACTTTCCCGCCAAAAACCGAGGCATACCTACCTTCCCAAGGCTGGCTAACATCGTTCCCCCCCTTGACCCAGCTTCCCATTGACATATGTTGTGTAACTGGATCATAGGCTTCCTTGGTAAAAAGGATTTGCTGGGTCACGGGGGGAACGTACTTTTATACTAAAAATAGTACTCATATACCATATGCCATAATTTTGGCGGGAAGATTTCACCTTTAAACTCGTTTCAATGATGCGCATGCGCATTAAGGACAAATCGAAAAATGGTTTATGATTTCAACACCAATTGTCCTTACATTTACAGAAAATTGTTTGCTTATAAAACTAAAGAAAACTTAAATCTGGTTTAATGAATAATGGTGGGGTAAGAAAATGTAATTTTGGGGGTAGGTACAGAAACAAAGAGTTATCTGTACCTGTCGAATCGTTTTGATCGTACAAAATCAGTTTTCATATGATTTAGATACATATCTAACAATACAGTTCGAAATAATAATCAATTTGCATGTTTTGAAAAATGACTTTTCCATTTGAGCCTTTTAGGGAGATTTCTCGCCTTATCAGTAGAGGTCCTTTAAATTATAGCACAAATGATATTAAATTACTACAAAGACAAAAAAGCTACAGGGTTGAAAAAAAGATAGAAAAAGAAAAGAATACAACAATGAATAGGTTGAAAGAATTAGAATATGAAATGAGGATAAAATGCTGAATGGCTAGAAATAGAAAATGCTGAAATAAACAATAAAACATCATTAAACTATTACCAAACGACAAAATTTTGGGCCGGTCCAAATTCAAAGATGTTGCAGACGACAATTTCAAGTTAGGACATTTTGCATCTTTTTATCATATTTGGTAGAAAACATTGTGGGAAATGAAGAATTTGCTTGTCACAAGCAATTTCTTTATTTTCCAAAATGTTTTCTAAAACCTTTTTCTTTTAAGGAGTCAAAATGCGTCAATGTGTATTAATGGGTTAAACCGAGTTCTAACTTGCTTAATGTATAAGGTAAATGTAAAGGTTTGTTTATAATAGTGTCACCCCTATTTGACAGGGCCAGCCAGTGTTGGCTTATGAGACACTCTTCTGAATATACGCAGTACCTCCCGATTCCCCACTCATGATGCCGGGCGTCTGGCAGAGATGGGTCTATGGTAACCATTAGTCTAACTAGCTGGCGACTCGCCAACCGGTCTCATCAGTTCTAACCCGCCAGGCTGGCTTCCACCGGGATTCGAACCTTCGACCTCCCGCTTCCAAGGCGGACGCCCTAACCGTTAGACCACGGAAGCGGTATATATGCATATGTCATTTATAGACTGACCAAAATTTTAAGCAGATGATACTTTTTTTTATTTAGGTCGTGAGTTTTCAATTGCTGATTTTTCAAAAGATATACCACACAAAGCTAATTCTTTGCGTTTTTCCACCTTCCCTGCTTCAAATCGATTTAAATTGATCAAGAATTAACGAAAGTATTGGCGATATTATGAAATTGCTCCGTGCTAGTAACCAATTGGTGTAAACACCCAAGTTTTTCAATAGATTTTTAAATTTGTTCTGTGCACAGCTGCATTTGAAAGGTAAGAGGCATTTTTCCCATATTTTATTCGATTTGGAACCAATTAAGAGTTGTTATTGCAAAGAAATACAATCTTTACAGTTGCATCATTGATTTTCTTGCATTTTCTTGCATCTCTTGAGAGCCACACACTCCTGCTTGCCACAAGTGCTTTTTGAAAGCTAATATCAGAGCAGTCACGGTGGTTATAATCACATGACTCAGAATTTCAGAAAATCCTCGATATTTTTGTTAATACTTGAACAATTTGAACTCGGTTTGAAGCAAAGAAAGTGGAAAATACCAGGAATAAGCTGGGCGTAGTTGATTTTTGAAATACCAACTGATAAAAAAGTTATTGAAGATCAACCAAAATGGATTTTTTGAAATATTAAGTGATAAAAAAGTTATTGAAGATCAACCAAAATTTTGGTTGATCTTCAATAACTTTTTTATCAGTTGATTTTTCAAACATCCACCACGTCCATCTAATGCGTGACGTCTTTCCACTTTCTCTGCTTCAAACCGAATTCAAAACGGTTCCATATTAACAAAGTTATTGAAGATTTTCTGGGATCGTTGTTTCACGTGATTATCCGCCGCGGCAGTTTTCTCCCCAGCCCAATAAGCTGTATCGGCCCCACTATGTACAGCTTTATATAAATCAGAGTAATGCTCCCCTACAGCTTCACAAGCACTCACGGTTTAATTTCTTCAAAATGGTCACCAAATAGAGAGACTTTTGTACATTTCAAAATTTTAATTATAACGCATGTTCATAATTGTAAATGTAATAATTGGTTAATAAAAACATGATCGAAAAAGAAGAAATTGGTCATAATTTCTTCTTTTTCCATTGTGTTTTTGCTCTAAAATATTTCCATAAACACTATGCGTTTCAAAGTTTAACGATTGTTACTTTTAAAATTTGTCAGTACAGCTTTGATATATTCTGCGGAGAACATCGCAGAGTATTTTTCTTAAATCAAGGAGAAAACAAGTAAAAAATTGCTGTAATGTACAGCAAAATGAATTGTATCGCGCTTAAAAAATTATACCAAAGTACTGAATGGTACAAGTGTCTGGTTAAGTCAACATGCAGTGAAAACCGAAACAGGATTGTATGTCTGCATATGCTGGTGCTAGATCTAGTCTATTTTTGTGTGTTCAGCCAGATTATACATTAATCAAACAGCATAGGAGGGGAAGTAAGCAAATACAAAAGTGTTAAATGTTGCAGTTGAATAAATGGGGATTAAAATTAACTTAAACAAGAAAAGAAACCGAATATTTCAGCAAGGAATTAGGACCAAGATGGTCCTGAATCGTTTCTCCGTGAAATTATTCTTTTGAAAAAAAGAAGGAAAAAAGACACACACAAATAAATTGAAAGTGCACCATAGTAACCACAGTTCACTGTGAAAATATTTTTCGAAAAAAAAAAGAAAAGAAAAGAAAACAAAAACAATTCGAAAGGCTCCATGCAAGGAAGATTCCTGTTAGATTCCTATGTTAGAAGATTCCTGTTTGAATCTTGATTGAAACTGGCCTAGTAATTTTGGAGAAGTTTTCACATGAACGCACGCCGGAAACAGGACCGTGGCATAAGCCCCGCTAGCCTTTGGTCAGAATAGGTAAAATACTTTAATTAAATAGAAAAAAAGTACTTGTTTATCCATTAGCCTTCTGAATATAAAAATCGTATCAAGTAAATTTTCCAAACCGGAACATTTTGACCACTATAGCTTATTTGTTCTTCGTATAATCATTCAATAGAGAACAGACTGTGTTGAATAGATCAGAGTGCACGCTAATCTTAGTCTATGGAATCTAAAAATGCTTTGATAACAGCAGGAATAGGAAACGTTTATGATAACAGACATAGATGAACGAACGCACAGCAGCCACAATGCCACGGATATGATCCTTATTACTTTTGCAATAAATTAAATGTAAAAAAGATAAATACAGAAATGCCATATAAAGTGACAACTACCAGCCGCTAATGTTTAGGATTTAAGCTGTAACACAATACAAGCAATACCATGAATATGTCTCAATAATTCACCCGGCAGATCATCTCTGCCAGGTCATAAATCGGGACCTATATTTGTACTTATCACACACAAAAACACAAAGAACGAGCGACACATACGAGGAGATTTACTAGAGTGTAACAAAAAGTACAGGACTAAAGTTTTGATTGTGGCGGCGACTTGATTGCGCATAAAGTATTCTTTTGAACGGTTTTGAAATCCATCCAGTCAAAAACTGTTGAGACATTAAATTGGGTTGTTCTTTTATGTGAAAACCCCTAACAGTTTGTAATTTTTAGAAAAAAAAGAGAAAACCTATTTGTTCTACTAGTTATACACATGCCTATTTAGTTCAGACGATCCCTTGAAATTATGGGATCGAATCATCCATAATTGTACATGCAGTGTTCATTCAATACTTACCGGGTAAGTCTTTTTCGTGCTTTGATTTCTTAGGAAGCGATGCAGTGAATCGGATAGGCCATGGGCAAACCGAAAGTAGGAATTCACATTGTAATGCAATTTTGAAAAACGCTTGAGAAAACCCATTTGTTCTACTAGCAATATACATATCTAGTCAGATAATACGATCCCTTGTAACAATGCAAGTTGACCAGTCCAAATTCAACATGTAGTGGTCATTCAATAGTAAGGTACTTCTCGTTCTTTGATTTCTTATTGCGATTCGAAATGGTACGGTTGGGCTAAAAAAATTTGATGCGATGAAAATTCAAAATTAAGAAGTTTGGGCTGATATGAATCTCCTTTGCGCCACCGCAAGCTCATTTTCGCACGTGAGTATAGCCTATGAAAATCGGAATAAATACAAAAACCAGACACTTTATGTTCTAACATAAACATTATTAATTAGATATGATCTTACAATACATGAATATAGCAATTTAATGCAATAAAAATTCATGATTTAGGAGTTTATGCTGATTTGAATCTCCTTTGCGCCACCGCAAGCTCCTTTTCGCCCGTGAGTATAGCCTATGAAAATCGGAATTAATAAAACAAACAGACACTTTTTTCTAAAGAATACATAATTATTATTGAATAGCTATGGTCTAATAATACATAAATATTACAATCAATTGTGACGAAAATCTATGATTAAAAAGTTTGTACAGATACAAATCTCCTTTGCGCCACCCAGCTCATTCTCGCCTGTGATTAGCATATGAAAATCGGAATTTATACAGAAAACAGACACCTTTTGTCAAAAAAATAAACATTATGGATTAGATATGATCTTAAAATACGTGAAAATTACAATTTAAATTCGATAAAAATTAATGATAAAGGAGTTTGGGCTTATATGAATCTCCTTTGCGCCGCAGCCAGCTCCTTTTCGTCCGTGAGTAGCCTATTAAATCGGATTCAACACAAAAATCAGACACTTTATGTCCCAAAACAAAGATTACTGACTAGATTTAATCGTAAAATACACGAATATAACAATCTAATGCGATAAAAAATCATGATTAAGGAGTTTGGACTGATATAAATCTCATTTGCGTCACCTTCATGTCCTTTGCGTCCTTTGCGCCAAAAACAGGTCCATTGCGTGTTTTAGTCCAACCCGAAATGGTATGCATAAATGCGTTGCATTTAAACGGATAGGAAAAATACATGTCCACCATGGGCAAACCGGAAGTAGGGACTTTCCATTGCTATGCAAAGTATAAAACTATACTAGAATTTCGTTTACACGAATTTTCAGCGTGGTCTGAGATTAAACGAACTTCAATGTATACTTATAGTACTGCTTGAAAAATTATACCGTGTAAACAGTTTATGTGTAGGTTATATATACGACTTTCAAGTACAAATAATTATCCCTCATGACGTAATTTCTAAAATTAGAATATGTATACCACAATATGTATCGCGCCATAGGCGCGATACAATTAAATCATTTTATATGCATCATGCTTTATGCAAACCATATAAACAAGATAGCCTATGAGTGTTAAAACGACGAAAACCTAATTCATTTGCAGAAACAACAGTTGTTGTTTGTTGTTTCCAAATCGAAACAGACATGGAAAATGTCCTTTACTATTCAAATGCAGTTTAAGCTAGGCCTACATGTAAGCGCTTTCATTCGGACAATTGCAATCTAAAGTTCCGAGTTCACGCTTTTCCGCTGTGAGGGTACAGTTCTAATTCATCAAAAGCTTTCGCTTTATTCACCACTTATTTTCAGAGTTATACTATTCATATCTAGATTTAAAAATCCTCTTTTGATCCCGATCAAGTCAAACAATCAAAAAGGACACGAATTCTGTCTCTGTGATAGTCCATAACACATTTAGAATCTGAAAGATTGTAACATTCTTATCACGTAATATCATGTATCGTTATTTTTCTTTAAGAACTCGTAATTACAGTTTGCTTGAAACCGGAATTACCATGTTTGAAAAGAAAAATATCGATATTCTCTAAAAAACGTTTTATCCCAACTTAAGCTTAACGAATAGTAAATACAACCATGTAAACTACGTTTGGCACAGGGGGTTAAGGAGACTGTGTTTCTTCCGTTTGTTCGTAGGATGTTGCCTCGACCCCTCGATTACCAATCGCCATATAGCCCGGGGCTTCTCCAATAATACTCTGCATTTCTGAATCCGGCTTTTCCGTCTCATCACCGAAATATATCTTTGTAAATATGGCTGACCTAATTTTGTAAAGTTCATACAGGAATACTTGTGCTAGTATACATAAAATTACACAAAGAGCGCACGTCACAATGGCTTCCATGGGCCTACCCCAGTCCAGTAAATTATACGCGTAATGTCTCCCCTCCAGTATCGTGCCGTCATTCAGGAAATAAAACGCGTTAAAGATGGAGTAGGCTGAGCCGAGACCGACTGCGTACAACAGATGGAGGATCCGGAATGGCGCGCAGCCGAACATGACGTCGACAATGACGTAACCAGTGTTGAGCGTGTGCTTCAAATGGCTCATTGGCGTCTGTAGCACTCCTGGAAACAGATGGAATGGGTGGTAAGCATTAAGGTAGCCCACCCCTAATGAGATTTACATGACGTTAAAATTATACGGGCGACGTCGTAAACATTTGGCGGTGGAATTAACTTTCCACCGCTGAATGTTTACGACGTCGCCCGATTAGATTCGAATAGGTAACGACTGCTAATGGCGTATTACGAAAATTCGTGAATCTTATAAGGGGCGGACTACTTAATCAACAATTACAAAAATAGAAACAAAGATGGTCAAAATTGAAAGCTTTTGCATGTTATCAATTTAATGAATAAATAAAAAAAATAAATGTAAAAATCAATAAGAAATTAAAATATTTGTGACTTATATGTCTAGTCAAGAATTATATCTACATGGAGGTATACAGCTGGAAAAAGAATTGGTAAAAATCAACCCATCGCCTATTTTGAAGTAGAGTTTAAAAAAGACACTGGACTAGATCTAATCATAGAATTCATAGAATTTTTTCATAGAATCCTGTTTTTGCAATAGAATAAACCCAAATTATGTTATTTTTTTTTCGGAAATATAACACCAATGCATTGTCAAGCCTCACAGAGAGCCTGTATGCCGATCAAGGTCCAGGTATCGTCAAGATCTAAGACGTACCAAATGGATCTAAAGCGTGTCTTTAACAAACACAGAAACAGCCACTGGAGCTAAGTTCCTAAAAAGATACTATCCTCGTAATTAAGATTTTGGTTAAAACTGTCTGAGTTCCTAACAGATACCACCCCCTGAACCCAGATTGTGGTCAGAACTGGCATGAGGGTTGTTATTTAGTATCGGCTATAGAACTATCCTGTGAAGAGGAGTTCCTTATAGATACCATACCCTGAATCCAGATTTTGGCCAGACCTGGCCTGAGAGTTGTTATTTAGTGTCGGCAATAGAATTAGCAAGGGGTGATGAGTTCTTAGCAGATACCATACTATGAATTCAGTTTTTAGTCAAAAATTGCATGAGAGTTGTTTCTTAGTGTCGGCTATAGAACTAGCCAGTGTAGCAGAGTTCCTTACAGATACCATACTCTGAATCCAGATTTTGGTCAGAACTGGCCTGAGAGTTGTTACTTAGTGTCGGCTATAGAACTAGCCTGTGTAGCTGAGTTCCTTACAGATACCATACTCTGAATCCAGATTTTGGTCAGAACTGGCCCGAGAGTTGTTACATAGTGTCGGCTGTAGAACTAGCCATTGGAGCTGAGTTCCTTACAGATACTATACTCTGAATCCAGATTTTGGTCAGAACTGGCCTGAGAGTTTTTACTTAGTGTCGACTATATAACTAGCCACTGGAGCTGTGTTCCTAACAGATACCATACTCTGAATCCAGATTTTGGTCAAAACTGGCACGAGAGTTGTTACTTAGTGTCGGCTATAAAACAAGCTAGTAAAGCTGAGTTCCTTACAAATACTATACCCTGAATCCAGATTTTTGTCAGAAAGGGCATGAGAGTTGTTATTTAGTGTCGGGAATAGAAGTAGCCAGTGTAGCTGAGTTCCTTACAGATACTATACCCTGAATCTAGATTTTGGTCAGAACTGACATGAAAGGTGTTACTTAGTGTCGACAAGAGAACTAGCCAGTGGAGATGAGATCCTTACAGATACAATCTTTTGAATCCAGAATTTGGTCAAAAAGGGCACGGTAGTTGTTAGTTAGTGTTAAATATAGACCTAACCATAAGAGCTAGATTTCCATCAGAAACCATCCTCTCCGCCTTTGGCCAAAAAGGGCCGTGAGTAATAACGATTTTTTCCGAAATCGAGGCTAGTCAATCAAACAGCGATTAACATTTTTTTTAATTTACCATTTTGGTATAGTCTTAGTGAGTCTCATTGTCTTTAGCAACATAGTGTCAATGAAAACAAAAACTGCATGTGCACTGTATATTTGATGTTTTGGATGTTTTTCAATGAAATGCAAATTTATGATTAACCTACGTAAATGAGCGTTTTCGTAACAGATGTAAAGATTTGCTTACTACAATAATCAATTATCCCTATAAATGAAACAAGTTGTCACAGTTTGAGTCGAGACTGTATAAACACTTTCGGAAACCCGGGACATTCTCAAACGCTACATCGACCCAAATGGGTTAATATAGAGTATGAGAAGATACAGTCTGGCTTTCCCATGATGCTATGAAAATATGCTGTAAAACTTACTAGAATGATCAATGATCCCTATAAACGTCCAGTATGACACAGTAACCACTATAGCACAGTTGTAGCTGAGACTCTGTAGAAACCATTGTACCTTTAAGGCTGTTGGCATACGTTCAAACGTCTGTCTGTCTGAAATCACAATGTATAGATACAGATAAGAGCGGATTATCTCTAGAAACCATTGACAAAATCAGTATTTTCCCTATTTTCCTCATGTTGATGTCATTATCATATCAATTGCATACAATTTCTAGTCGTTTATTTGCTTTCGTTATCCAAAGATACAAGTAAATATAAAATATCTTGGTTTCCATATTGTAATGTTCTTAATGCCTGATCTACTACGCCTTTGAAAATTGATACCTGATGGGAAACGAAATGTATAGTTTGGTTGTTTCCTCGATCGTACATTTCTGTGACTCTGTACATAGAGCATTCCGATAAGTATAGCTTTATCAAATGATGGGGCTCATGTGTGCGTATATCTTAATTAATACGATAATTAAGGTATGAACAGCTGCAAATATCAAATAAATGAAATATGTTGCCAGTTTGCAAAACAAAAACTATGTGAGTGACTAATAAAACAAGAAAATCAATGGTCGCCAGTAAAATGAATGATATAACTTCTATATATATCTAGCATACCTTTTTCTCCACATGCTTATTTTAACCAACATTTCTTGATTTTTTCTAATTTTGAATGTATTTCAAGCGATCTTATTGACGGAGACTTACGTCTCAGCCTATCAGATTGGTTTTCTGTAAGTTTAGAATTCAGCCCTTGGAATTCAAATGTTCATGAACGGGTAGAATGGTTTGGTTTGTCATTTGTAGACAAAGGTCATAAAAACTTTTCATTCACATCAATTTCTGTTTTCAGATCTTCGGTTCCATTATTGTTTTCTTTTACAGTCTTTGTTGAATACAAGTAAGGAAAGTCTTGACTGGGAAAGATTTAAAGTAATTATGGGTCCACAATGGAAATAAGAGATCATAGATCTCCTTTTTGTGTTAACCCAGGTATGGATGGGATAGACATGGTTTATATAACATACTGTTGTACTTTTTTCATTATGTTTTATAAAATGTACCATGTATTGTCATTATCTTTTATCAAATAAAATCTGTCTGTCTAAAGTCTTACCTAAAATCTTACCTAAACACTCGCCAGACCGTATAGAGTAATACAGCGTACACGTGGTCATGAATATGTTGGTCAGAGTTAGCAGGCAGAAGGACCAGTTTGTAGCGTAGATCATGTATGTGTACGGGTCGTCCTTGAAGAAGGTCTGTGTCTCGTATAGCACATCTGCAATCAGCCACGATATAAAACCAATGCTGATCAACACTCGGTATATAATGTACAGCTTATGGTTAACCGGCCACTGAAAAATATAACAGAACATTGTAAAAAAAATGCGACAGGAGAAACAGGATTTTTTTATCATTTTTTTTTACTTTATTCGTGTGTCATTTCCAAAGCAACAACATTAGCAAAATTTTAGACTAGTCCACATTTTAAAACGTTGCAGACTGCAATCTCAATTGGATTGATTTAACATTCTATGGTCATTTTGGGTAGAAAACATTATGGGAAATGACGAAATTGCTTGTCACAAGCAATTCTTCATTTTCCACAATGTTTTTCAAAGCTATTACCGTATCTGGCGAGGAGTCAAAAAGAGTCATTGTGTGGGAATGGGTTAAGAACCGACTAAATTTGCGATCGCAGGCGATAAAATACGGGTTCCGGTTCTTTACATTCAAATTCTAGACATGGATTAGGGTCACGTCTGACGAATGAGAAAATCAGATTTGTACGTTGGGATATTGGATTTAGTTTCTTGTGTTTTCCTGTAAACTTTTCATTAAAATTTCAGATTTGTTTCAGGAAATGACAATAACGTTACATCCCAGACAGAATTTTGATTTCTGTCGATTTTTTTCTTTTAGAAATTTCATAAGTGGGTAGATCTACGATATGCGATAAATGGTTGCAACTTTGTAAAATGGATAGGATCACCAAAAGAAATATAAATAGGCAACATTGATTGCATATCGAAAAAAAAAAAAAAAAAAAACAAAAAAATACCTGAAACCCATTTATGTAATTTTTGTATTTATATCTACTTAGAAATGCAAGCTAATGCATCAACATCTCATCGTCAATTATTTTCAAATGTACATGCATGAAGTTATCAGGAAAAGGAAATAGAAAATACATAAAAAAATCAGTGTTTCTATAACACACATCGAAAGAGAAAATAATATATTTCGAGTACAGGTTATTCAAAATCTAAGATTGACGACAACTTATCATCTTACATGTACATAACACTGCTTTTCAACGAAAACATCGTATCTGCAGATTGAAATAAGCTGCAGATACGAGGTTTTCGTTGAAAAGCGACGATAAACTGCCCTGTTCCCCCTGGGGAAATCAGAAGTGCTCGTTAGTTGTAGACAGAAGGTGTCTAGTGAGGAAAATCAGTGATACAGTTAACTTTAATAAATTATAAGTATGTACTCCAAATATCGTAGTATTTTTGAAAAGTGAAATTTCACAGATATTTTTTCATAGTTTTTACCTTATTTTTATCTGAACGAGCATATTTTCATACATAATTCATAATTTCAAGCCAAATGATTGCGCCGTTTACGAGAAATATATAATATATTTGTGTTAAAATTTGTCAAAATGATGTGGACAACAGTTCAGAATTCTATGGAATTTTTCATTTCTGTCTCAACTTTAAAGGCGTATTTTTCGCTTATAAGCAACAATTTAAAAAAAAAAGCTGATAGCAATTATATACATTAGAATAAACAATCTTGGCATGAAGACATTCTTTAAAAAATGAAATTGGATTCATATCCTTCCGCAGCCCATGAAAAAGGCGAAATGAAAGAGCTTCTGTGAAAGAGAGTGTTTCGACATTAGTACCGTTGGCCTACTTGTTACAAAGAAGCCGAATTGAGAGTTATAAATCTAATGTCTTTGTTCCAAAGTGTTAAAACTAAATTGTTTTTCTGTGCCCTTTAGTGAATCGTGTAGGTTACTCTGTTTCCATCGCTAATTGTTTACTACATTTTACTACGAAACAATCAAGCTCTCAAATTTTCATCGGTTGACAAAATTAATATACTGTCACTAACCAAAAATAGAATCGACATTGTCCGAAAATTCACTTTCAGTGGATGATTTTCACTGTTTGGATAAATAAGTAGACTTTTATTGGATAATGTCAAAATAACAACAATGATGCAGTAAATGACGTCACTTTATCGCAAATTGTTTGATTTTGATGTATAAATCGATCAACAAGGGCAGTATACTCTGGTACAGAGTACGTGTAGGTTGGACCAGGCACCATCTGTCACTAACATACTTGATATAAAAATGCATTCAGCTCGTCACAATATTTTTTATGCATCTAATAATGTATTCTTCTGCTGGTGATAGGGATTGTAGCCGATATAATTATATCGGAATCAAATATGTATGTACACACATACTCGTAATTACGGTTCGTACTTTTATTGCATGCATAAAGATGATCCAATCATACCTTTGGCTATGTCGTTGATTGCCAATCCAATGGACCCTGAAATTTGCCATCTTAGAGCCCATGGCAAAATGGCAACAAAGTAGACGAATCTATCGCTGTCTCGATGCATGTAATTTAAGTTTCATGTTATTCCATTTTGATCAAGTAGGCTTTGCATTATTAATGTTTGATATTACTATGAATATGGCGGGAGTCAACTAGTCCCGCAGGTCACGTTTTATACAACATCAATATTCAGACGAGATAATTGGTTACCAGTGACTTTGTGTGCCAAGCAGATACTTTAGGAACGTCATGGATATCACTATGGCAATATTATTCAATCTGGGTCATTATTTCATTGACCAAGTCATGGCGAGACCATTTGATCAAGTCTCAAACAATCATGTAACAAGTTGGAGACAATCAGGTCATGTTGTATGCCTTATTTTTCATTCAGTTCGTAAAGAAATATAAACACATTATTCTTTTTATATTAGCAATTTAAAATAGGTGTTATTATACATTCAATGTTGATCTAAACGACTGTAATTATTCTCGTTTAATTTTCAATGCTTTATAGCAGTATACACTTTAAATTTCAGGCTGATCAAATATTCGTTATGATCATACAAGATCTGTCCCTGAAATTACATCTATACGCCATTACAATCTCCAGGGTATTTATTCTTGTAATTGGAATAATTTTCTAGGATATATTTTGCAAGAAAAAGCAAGTATAATGATAATGGCTTTTTCTGGATGAATGCAACCAGTTTTCAATTACCGTATTGATAGTTTGATTCGTTGTTTGCATACTGTCAAAATTCAAACATATGTTAGAGAAACATTGTAAAACATCTTTCATAGCCTTATATATCCTCGTAAATCATTATAAAATGCAAACGTCTAAGTTGTAAGAAACACATTTGACATACAAGAGAGGAAAGAACAGTAATAATCGTTTATTAGGTTGCGAATAATTATATGTTTTTCTACAACGCACTTATTGTAACACGTCCCAATTTTTCCGGTACATAGTTTACAGTTTTCAACTATATTACTGAAAGCGTTGCAAGACAGACAATCCCTGTACATCTGCAGAGAGTGTCTCTCCATTAAGTAGATTGTTTAAGTGGATCGTTTCATGAGGTTTATCCGACTCGTCTATTATCTTCCTCAGCCTTCAATCACAAACTGCAGACTAATGTGGTTTAATGTAACAATAAATATGTAAGCCGAACCAGAAATGTGGACTGTCTAATGACTCTGCCTGTAAAACACGTGATTTGTCCAAGTTTCAGAGAGACACTGTCGAATTAAGCTAGAACTTCGCAAAGCGGACAAATATCCCAACAAGCGCCTTGTCACTGAAAGAGTGCTATAGGTCAAACAGTTCATCAATTGGGCACGGAATCAGATTTTAAACAAAGTCCAAACGTTGCATTTACCTTTGACCTGTGTGACCCCACAACAATAGGGTACCTCCTTGTGTCAAGAGCAAAAAACTAAGTTTCATCACCCTAGGTCAAAGGGTTCTGGGGTTATAGCACGGAAAAGGATTTTAATCGAAGTCCAATTGTGACCTTGACCTTTGACCTTCATGACACAAAAACATTAGGGCACCTCGTTGGGTCAAAGGCAAGAACTGTGGAAAGTTTCATGATCATAAGTCAAATGGTTCTCGACTTAGAGCACGGAAACGAGTTTTAGATTAAGTCCAATTGTGACATTGATCTTTGACCTTCAAGACCCCAAAACAATAAAGCTCCTATTTGGGTCATGGACAAAAACTGTGTATAATTTCATGGTCCTAGATCAAACGGTTCTCGTGTTAGAGTTTGAGTTTATTGGGGTTTTACGCCGTTTTCAACTACCAGGGTCATATCGCGGCGGCTGGAGCACCTACCCATGGATTCCTGTTGTTTCTCAAACCAGTACTACCACAACACCCTTACCGAGCCTCCAGCTGCTCGCCCACTTATGTTAACGATTTCAAACCCATTGGTGGGTGACAATTTTGTCAGAAAGGGTATTAGCCGCGGCCGGGTATCGAACCCGGGACCTCTCGAATGAGGGTCAGATGCGATACCAACTGCGCTAAAGCCGCGGCCCTCTCGAGTTAGAGCACGGAAATGAAAAAAAAAAGTTTACGAACGGACAGACAGACATGGCGAAAACAATATACCCCCGTTACTTCGTAGTAGGGGGTATTATTATAGATTATAAAAAATGTGGACGTGCGTCAAAATGAATTCAGACATGGTGTAGTCGGACGGAGGATTTATGCTTATGCATGAAGCGTCACTTTTCTACCCCCCCCCCCCCCCCCCCAAAAAAAAAAAAAAAAAAAAAAAAACAAATAAAACTTAACTACTGCTTAAAGATGATGTAGGCCTAGTTACAAGTAGTTTTCTCACAAAATATCGACGACTGGACCTTTCATGTGTAGAAATAGAATTCTAGAACTTAAACACAATCTTACACTGTACTTTAAAAATAAACACGAGAAAGAGGAATGTCTGGCGAATACAAAAAAGAAAATCGGATTTGTTCGCTTGGATATTGGATTTAGTTTCTTGTATTTCTCTGTAAACTTTTCATTAAATTTCCAGATTTGTTTAAGGACATGACATACACGTTACAACCCACACAGAATTTTGATTTCTTTCGTTTTTTTTCCGGTTTGTCGTACAAAAGGTACGATATGCGCTAAACGATTCTGCTTTCGCAACATGGATAAGGACACAGAAAAGGAAAACAACTAGGTAAGATGTTTCAAATCGAAAAAAACTGGATCCCATTTGAAGTAATCTTTGAATTTACGTATACTTAAAGTAGCAGCTAAAGCATCAATAGTTACTGATTATTGTTAATTATCTATGAATGTACACACATGAAGATATCAGAAAAAGGAATGATTGGATATGCGTAAAAAGGTTTCGGAGCTTTTAATAACGCGCATTGGAGACGAAAATGAAGTCTTTCACATAAAGGTTGCATAATTATGTTAGCCATTCTAAGACCCGTTCTGAATTAAAATCATCTATTATATTTCTATGTATTTTCTGTATGATGCCAAGTTTATACAGCAGAATCTCATTGCGTTGATTATATATATAATATGCAATTTGTGACGCCAACTGTGTTATCCTACATAGGCCTATACATTATATATTGTCATGGTATCCTTGGGGAAATCAGATGTTCTCGTTAGTTTGTAGACAAAAGATGTCTAGTTAAAGAGGCCAGAAGTTCACTTTACATTTTTACAACGACATATTATATGGAACTCTATCTTCTCGTACAGCAAATACGTACATTTAATTACAGAAAAATGCTTTTCAAATCACTAAAGCTTAACAAATAAGATGACGTCATCTCAAACCAGAATGCATATAACTACTCCATCATAAATGTGTTATCAATCCATCAATAATTCCATATACGTCTTCAAGATAACAGGGAAATCTGACCTAATTCGGATATATTTTCAATGATTGTTGTGTATATTTGGATTTATTTATAAAGACTTCGCGCTCATGACATATCTCACTTTATCGTTTTTGTGTCACAATATATCTATGTATAATATAATACTGTTTATTTTCTACAATACCAGTGTGAAAGGGCGTAACCAAAACAGATTTCCAAGTATTTGATGAAGTCTATTCTAAATCTAGACCGAAGCGTTACAGGATCCCCCCTTTTAAAATTACAGCTTTGCATTTTCTCGTTTACCAGAATGATTTCCACTCAGATTGACACGTACATTGAAATCTGTCAATTGTGAGCTCAAGTTATATTATATGTGATTTCTGTTCGTCATGTTACGTAGGCGTAGGTCAGTCACCAGATGTCACCACGAGGCTTATTGTAAAATATATGTAATCAGGTCGTCACTGTAAATGACATGTTAACAAGCATATCTAATTTATTTATACTAGCAATTTTACCCGTCTCGAAATTTGACCTTTGACCTCGATGACCTTGACCTATCCGGGGCTGACCTTTGACCTCGATGACCTTGACCTATCCGGGGCTGCACTCCACTTAATCCCGTCCCGTAACCCGTAAGCAATCCCGTCCCGTAACCCGTAATACTAGCAATTTTACCCGTCTCGAAATTTGACCTTTGACCTCGATGACCTTGACCTATCCGGGGCTGACCTTTGACCTCGATGACCTTGACCTATCCGGGGCTGCACTCCACCTAATCCCGTCCCGTAACCCGTAAGCAATCCCGTCCCGTAACCCGTAAAAACGATAAATTTGACCTTTGACCTCAATGACCTTGACCTTTCAAAAAATGAACCCCTCAAGCTAATATCCGGGGCCGCCCTCCACCTTCCCTCCAAGTTTGGTGAAGATCGGCCCAAGGACCTGGGAGGAGTAGGGGAACAAACAGACAAACAGACAAACGTTGCTCAAATTATAGTATGATGTTGTTGATGAAGAAAATAACAAATGTACAATACATGGGAATTAAAGATATAAATCACACAAATACTTTATTGTTTTAATTGGTTTTAATTACACTTATATCCGCCTACAATTTATATTTTTCCCTGATTATAATTATATACTGTTATTAGTCTTGGCCAATGACAAAAGGAATCAACAAAAATCAAACTATACAAATCTCTCCCTATCTCCGTCTCGGTGCAAGTAATTAAAGTTTTATATTATTCCACTTTGATCAAGTTGGACGGTTATGCATTATTAATGTTTGATATTACTATAAATATTATTGGAGTCTATTAGGCCCGGAGGTCATGTTTTATACATGAAGAATTAATTGGTTACAAGTGACTTTGTCCTAAAATTGATGGACCAGGCATATATGTTGGTCTGCAGAAACATCACAATTGTCCCATTTGTCAGATCATATCTTACACATACTTTTCAACACATATTTGTCATCTTTCTTAATAATAGCTTAGAGTCCACTCATACTTTCTCACATTCTACCGGCATATCCATGTACCAAGTCTCTTTGATGTATGGTAGTTAGACTATTTACCGAAACTGAATATGTTCTACATAAAGGTAAGTGCCATGTTAAATGAAGCAGGTAATACCTAAGAAAGTCGAGGAAGTGCGACCTTAATTTCCAATAAAATTAGCATCCATCGGTTGGAATCTTGCCGATGTCTCCTTCAAAAATACATTCGGTATATAAACATTAGAAATGACCCACTGTCTCTCAAATTGGTGGTCGTTATTTTTACCAAATTCAATGGTATTTCAATTAAAACTTCTCCTTTCACCATGTAGAGAGGCATTTATACTCTTGGTATCAGCCACTCGATAAAACAAGAGCTGTCCGAAGACAGCGCGCTCGACTTTCTAAGTTGCTTAGTATAAAGGGGGCATAACTCCAAATAGAGTGGTCCCAGGGTCATGGGCCCTGATAGTAAGGTAGATGGTGTGATGGTGAATAAGTATTCCAAGTTTGGGTTGAATCCCTTTGATAGTATGGAAGTTATTGATGTTTGAAAAAACTTTAACCTTGGTTGCAACGCCGACGCAAACGCCAACGCCGACGCCAACGCCAACGCCCGGGTGACAGTATAAGCTCTCATTTTCTTCGAAAAGTCGAGCTAAAAAGTGCTACCAATATATATTTGTTCAGGCATATCAAATATTGCTTATGGTCTCACAAGGCTTTCGTCGAAATTAAAGATGTGCCATCGAATACTCCTAGGCATATTTATAGTAATTGAAATTATTCTAGCATAAATGCCGAAAAAATGACATAGGATACTGACCTTTTTATGGCTGAAGGCAGACAGTTTTTCAATTGTCTTTACATGATTTGTTGAGGACACAGACTTGCAAATATATTTTTATAACGATATTTTCACACCAAAGTATACTACTTATATAGAATGGAAATATTGCATAGCCTATTTCGCAAGAAGCACATTTCAAATACAATTAAAGGAGAGAATATAAAAGATGGGTTATTAGACTGCAAAATAATGCATTTTTCTACAAGTAATAAACTGCCACGCATTTTTGGTTTCAAAAACATCTTCAACTGTGTTACAGAAAGCTTTAAAAAAAATCTGGTAATCCAGATAATTATATTACCTGTCTGAGTGTGTTGCCATTAAATGGATCGTTTAATGAGGTTTGTCCGACTCGTCTATTATCATTCCCATACGTTAGACTAAACGGCCTTCTATCACAGACTACAGACTAATATGGCTAAATGTAACAATAAATATATAGGCCCAGTTAGTAATTGAGGCTGTCTAATGCCTCGAAAAAGACGAGATTTATCCCAGCTGCACACAGGAGCACTGTAGAGAATTAGCTCTGTTTTTGTAGATAAATTGTTCCATTCTGACATACATACAACCGTCTAGCCATATAGCTTAATGCTCTCTAACACAATATAGGTTGGTTCTCCATATTTTTGTATACACTCACAGTTGTTGAAAAGTTATTTAAACGCATTCGTATTTATCGTTTACAACATTAACCAGTCTAGACCAGCCTATAATTCTCTTGTCTAGTAAAGTGAACTTTTCAACGACTGTGAGTGTATACAAAAATATGGAGAAGCAACCTATATTATGTTAGAAAGCATTAAGCTATATGGCTAGACGGTTGTAGAAATAAGTATGTTTTCTTTATATTGAAAATATATTTTACATGTTTTTTACTGTTTTGTTCAAGGATTAAATAATCATCTTGAATTTCCCCCAACTCGTTCATTTGAAAGATATGATATGATCACGGAACTTCGTGAGTGTAGTTACTCGTACATTACTCTCCAAAACCGAGGTCTATTGATTAACCATCAAATATGACCTCTGCAGTTTTTTTTTACACAAACAGCCTATTTGGTCGTCATAATCTAATTATAGCACATCATTTGAATTATCGAATCAAAATCATTCAGCTTTATCTTGCATGATCATTACGTATACATCACGTCCCTTCTATTTTTGGCTGAAGCCGGTAACATTTGAATTATCGAAACAAAATCATTCACCTTTATCTTGTTTGATTACGTATACATTACGTCGCTTCTATTTTTGGCTGAAGCCAGTAATTTGAAGCGTCAGCCAATGAAAGTTTGTATCAGTTTTTTTAATTGTTTTGTCGTGTATAGCCAAGGATTGGATACCGAAATCCCGCCAAGGCCCTGAGATTAGACGTGAAATGACCCCGCGGGAACAGAGCATCATTCTATCATAATGGAATGAAGAGAGAATGACTGTGCTCTGTTCTTAAGAGAGTACTCGTACATATGAGCCATTCAAATTGAAGAAAATCGTTGTACCCTAAAAATATTCAAGCATACTCCCCGTGTCATAATATTTCTCTCGAGCCAATAACGAAGAATAAAAAGGCTCGATCTAGTAGAAGCACTCTTCATGTTTTCTCATTTAGTCGTGATTGTGTGTGAATTATTTATAAATGAGGAGAGAGTCCCTGTCATAGACGCATGATTTATGGTATAGACGGCGGGAGGACTTATACCGAAGTACAATTGTTCTTTAACGACCTACATCGTGTATGAAAAAAGACAGAGTCTCGTTCGTTTTTGTGACACTTACTTTAAGGGGCCTATGCTAGATTTTTCAGGGATCGAAACAACATGGGGATAGTGGTTTACTTTTATGACAAAAAAGAATATTCGCCATCCTCAAGTATGATATAAAACAGCTCCTATTCCTCCGGGGTGTGTTAATGAGACATTGTGGAATAGAGGTTATTTGTAAATAGTAAGTTCATATTTCATTCCAACTATTTCCCTTTCCAAGACAGTCCTTGTTTTGATTACTCCACAAGATATACAGTATTAGTAGTATTAGAAACCCTCGATTGAAAAAAGTATCTATTTCTTATGACCGGCATAGAGTCGCGTTTCAAATATTTCTATTAACCAGCTTATCTCGTAACCAAGTTATCTCGTAATAAAAACATATATTTTCGGAACCATTTCAGACTAATTAGATATTATATCATACATTAAATAGTTCTTGATTCCAATTATGATATTTAAAATATACTATAATCTACTATTCATCGTATTAATATACTGCCTCGATAGGATATTTGGGTAACTTTCGTGTAATTGGAAACAGAGCCATTAGAAAGTCTACATTAGTGGTTCGGCTTACATATTTATTGTTACATTAAACCACATTAGTCTGTAGTCTGTGATTGAAGACTGGTTCGTCTAACATCCGGGGATGATAATAGACGAGTCGGACAAAACTCATTAAAGGATCCACATAAACAATCTGCTTAATGGAAACACGCTCTGCAGACAACGAACGTTTCATCAATATCGGCTGCCTTACAACGCCTACGATTCTTGTGATGAAATTGCAAACACGTTACATCTTTAGTCTATTCTATTTGAAAACAACTATTGTGTTCAATTTTGCTACTAACAATAAAGGATTTCACTGATATAAATTGTTTCTGCATTTGATTATACACAATCACAAGCACAAATACAACAAAATAATCAAGTAAAATGATTAATTTTAGTAAACAATAACTAGCAACTCTTATAGCTGTTTTGATCAAATTCTGCATTCAGAGTATGATATCTGAACGGAAATCAGCTACTATGGCTAGAATTATGATAGAGAATAAACTAACAGCTCTTATTTCTGTTTTGACCAAACTCTGAATTCAGAGTATGATATCGGATAGATCAGCTACAGTGGCTAGAATTTAGGTAAACAATAAGTAACAGCTCTTATTTCTGTTTTGACCAAAATCTGGATTCAGAGTATGATATCGGATAGATCAGCTACAGTGGCTAGAATTTAGGTAAACAATAAGTAACAGCTCTTATTTCTGTTTTGACCAAAATCTGGATTCAGAGTATGATATCGGATAGATCAGCTACAGTGGCTAGAATTTAGGTAAACAATAAGTAACAGCTCTTATTTCTGTTTTGACCAAACTCTGAATTCAGAGTATGATATCGGATAGATCAGCTACAGTGGCTAGAATTTAGGTAAACAATAAGTAACAGCTCTTATTTCTGTTTTGACCAAAATCTGGATTCAGAGTATGATATCGAATAGATCAGCTACAGTGGCTAGAATTTAGGTAAACAATAAGTAACAGCTCTTATTTCTGTTTTGACCAAACTCTGAATTCAGAGTATGATATCGGATAGATCAGCTACAGTGGCTAGAATTTAGGTAAACAATAAGTAACAGCTCTTATTTCTGTTTTGACCAAACTCTGAATTCAGAGTATGATATCGGATAGAT
The DNA here is from genome assembly GCA_963680895.1 of Fragum sueziense. Lineage (NCBI taxonomy): Eukaryota > Metazoa > Mollusca > Bivalvia > Cardiida > Cardiidae > Fragum > Fragum sueziense. The sequence continues at coordinate 50,012,329 of OY804597.1, forward strand.
CAGCTACAGTGGCTAGAATTTAGGTAAACAATAAGTAACAGCTCTTATTTCTGTTTTGACCAAAATCTGGATTCAGAGTATGATATCGGATAGATCAGCTACAGTGGCTAGAATTTAGGTAAACAATAAGTAACAGCTCTTATTTCTGTTTTGACCAAAATCTGGATTCAGAGTATGATATCGGATAGATCAGCTACAGTGGCTAGAATTTAGGTAAACAATAAGTAACAGCTCTTATTTCTGTTTTGACCAAACTCTGAATTCAGAGTATGATATCGGATAGATCAGCTACAGTGGCTAGAATTTAGGTAAACAATAAGTAACAGCTCTTATTTCTGTTTTGACCAAAATCTGGATTCAGAGTATGATATCGGATAGATCAGCTACAGTGGCTAGAATTTAGGTAAACAATAAGTAACAGCTCTTATTTCTGTTTTGACCAAAATCTGGATTCAGAGTATGATATCGGATAGATCAGCTACAGTGGCTAGAATTTAGGTAAACAATAAGTAACAGCTCTTATTTCTGTTTTGACCAAAATCTGGATTCAGAGTATGATATCGGATAGATCAGCTACAGTGGCTAGAATTTAGGTAAACAATAAATAACAGCTCTTATTTCTGTTTTGACCAAACTCTGAATTCAGAGTATGATATCGGATAGATCAGCTACAGTGGCTAGAATTTAGGTAAACAATAAGTAACAGCTCTTATTTCTGTTTTGACCAAACTCTGAATTCAGAGTATGATATCGGATAGATCAGCTACAGTGGCTAGAATTTAGGTAAACAGTAAGTAACAGCTCTTATTTCTGTTTTGACCAAAATCTGGATTCAGAGTATGATATCGGATAGATCAGCTACAGTGGCTAGAATTTAGGTAAACAATAAGTAACAGCTCTTATTTCTGTTTTGACCAAAATCTGGATTCAGAGTATGATATCGGATAGATCAGCTACAGTGGCTAGAATTTAGGTAAACAATAAGTAACAGCTCTTATTTCTGTTTTGACCAAAATCTGGATTCAGAGTATGATATCGGATAGATCAGCTACAGTGGCTAGAATTTAGGTAAACAATAAGTAACAGCTCTTATTTCTGTTTTGACCAAACTCTGAATTCAGAGTATGATATCGGATAGATCAGCTACAGTGGCTAGAATTTAGGTAAACAATAAGTAACAGCTCTTATTACTGTTTTTACCAAACTCTGAATTCAGAGTATGATATCGGATAGATCAGCTACAGTGGCTAGAATTTAGGTAAACAATAAGTAACAGCTCTTATTTCTGTTTTGACCAAACTCTGAATTCAGAGTATGATATCGGATAGATCAGCTACAGTGGCTAGAATTTAGGTAAACAATAAGTAACAGCTCTTATTTCTGTTTTGACCAAAATCTGGATTCAGAGTATGATATCTGATAAAAAATCAGTTACTGTGGCTAGAATTTTAGTAAACAATAACTAACAAATCTTATCACTGTTTTAGCCAAAATTTGGATTCAGCGTATGAGATCTGATAGGAAATCGAATATCGTGACTAGAGTTTTAGTAAACAATAACTAACAACTCTTATTACAGTTCTGACCAAATTTTTCATTCAAAGTATGATATCTGAAAGGAAATTAGCTACTGTGGCTAGAATTATGGTAGACAAGAACTTACAACTCTTATTACTGTTTTGACCAAAACCTGGATTCAAAGTATGATATCTGATAGGAAATCAGGTACTGAGGCTAGAATTTTAGTAAAAAATAACTAACAACTTTTATTGCTATTTTGACCAAAATCTGGATTCATAGTATGATATATGATGGGAAATCAGCTACTGTCACTAGAAATTTAGTAAACAATAACTAACAACTCATATTACTGTGTGGAACAAGATCTGGATTCAGAGTATGATATCTGATAGGAAATCAGCTATTGTGGCTACTGTTCACATTACCTTTACTTGTATAAATCAGTGTTCATATTAAATGACGGAGTTCATGCCTTTTTTGTCTGATCAAAATATTTGGTCCGTATCAGTTTCTGGTGGTGCATGTTTGCCTTGTCTCATGTTGACCCAGTATGCTTGTATTCAGTACAGGTTATTGTAAACATTTCTTGTTATCTAATCATACAACGGCAGAGTATCGTCGCCTTTTAACAAAAACTTCCTATCACTACAGCTTTAAACAAGATGTTAATACGGGGTCTTGTTGAAATGTGGCGATATAATATATAGATCTATATATTCTCGTAGAGCAAATACGTACATCTAATTACTTTTCAAATAACCCATATGAAAAACGTATTGGAAATCGTGGGATTTGTATGTAATTCGAGATACGTTTCTTTGATTCCACGAAATGCACAAAAAAGGTATTTTGAATCAATAGAGCTTAACAAATAAGATATCATCACAAATCAGCCCATGGTTTCTCGACAAAACTTAAGTACATACTCATGAGTACATGCTCAGCTTCAATGGCAAACTCTCCAATGTTGAAGGGTATTCGATTTAAGTTCACGGGCATTTCGTGTGATTATGGTGCTCAGATTTGAGTCTGAGAACGTACTTACGTTTTTTTTCGAGGAACCGGGACCAGAATTTATATAGATAGATACTCGATCATAAACGTGTAATCAATTCATCAAGAATCTCACATACGTCTGCAAGATAACAGGGAAATCTGGCATTATTCTGCTATATTTTCAACGAATGTTGTGTATTTCTGGATATATTTATAAAGACCAGTGACTTCACGCTCATGAAATATCTCACCTTATCAATTTTTGTGTCACAATACATCTATTTATAATATATTCATAATAACTATTTTCTACAATACGAATCTGAAAGGGTGTAACCCGAAACAGAATTCAAACAATTTGGTGAAGTCTATTCTAAATATGGACTGTTCAAGCGTTACAGGTCCCCTTTAAAAGATGATAGGGAATTGTTTTTCAAAGTCATTTTCTCGTTTACCCAGCATGATTTTCACTCAAACTGAGACGTACAATTCTATCTGTCGATTGTGAGTTCAAATTATATATATGTGATTTCTATTCGTCATGTTACGTAGGTAGAAGGTCAATCACCAGATGTCACCACGATACTTATTGTAAACATAATATGAGCTGGGATCTGGAATAATGTCCTTTACAGCATTTGAGACAGCCATACTTCAACATCAGTCTGTGCCTAGGTGCAGTCTGACACTGATCCATGTTACTGAATACTCTCATAATTATGGCTGATCTGGAACAATATTTGGCTCAAAAGACTTAAGGGACCTTTTTGACAGATCCTGGCTCATATGTAATCAGCTCGTCACTGTAATAACATGTTAACATATATACTGAGAGGCAAAAATAAGTATACACCCTAGCTCTTTCACGTTTCTAGAGATACTGATTAACAGATTGTGTACGATTTCTAAACACCACCGAAGGTGCTCGTCTCTTGGTGTAACCAACTCCGCCTATGCGTCCATCTGTCTTTCTTTTCGGTGCGAGGCTTTTATCATAGCATACAGTGTCATCGAAAAATGGGACTTAATCGCTTTATTATTGCAATCATCCACGGTTACACATCCCCTACATTTATGAACGGATTTTGATAAATTTTTCACAGAAAGTGCCTCGTCACCTAGGACTATGCGTACATCGTTAGTGCATTTCCATATTACGGCGCGTCATGGCAAAATGGGACTTAATGCAAACATATTACCTGACGTAACTCCTTCTAAATTTATTGATGGATTTTGATGAAATTTGCATAGATTGTTCCTATTCACATGAATAAGTGAATATAGAGTCACATTTCTTTCGTTATTATGATGCGTCATAGAAAAATGGGCCTTAATGCAAAAAGTGACATATTGATCGATTTCTACCAACCACCGAGAATTATGTTATAATGATGAAGAAAATTCAACGTTGTGATTTGATGTGATAAAGAGTAAAGACACCAAATACAGATTAACGGCAACATTTGACGCTTCGTTAAGTCGCACGTGCAAAGTTTGCTAAATCGGCATGTAGCAGGAGTATGAGTAGTCAAAGAAATTTCAGGTGAAATTTATCAAAACTGTATTATTGGTTACCGACTAGAAATAAAAAATACAAACTTTTTAGTCGATATGATGGAAATTGAGAGATATATCTAAAGACAAAAAGTGTATACTTTCTTTTGCCTCTCAGTATATATCTACTTTATTTGTATGATGTTGATGACGAAAATAACAGATGTACAATATGTTGGTATTAAAGATACATATCAAATATATAGTTTATTGTTTTAATTACAGTCATATTGTTCTGCAATTTATATTTTTCCTGGATTTTTGTGGATTAATTTTCCAATGGATGCTATAACAGGCAAACCTAAAACTTTTAGTAAATGACAAAAAGATTGAACAAAAGCCACAATATACAAATCTATCTCTATCTTTATCTCAAAGCAAGTAGTTTAAGTTTCATATTATTCCACGTTGATCATGTGGGTAATGCATTATTAATGTTTGATATTACTATAAATATGAGTTGAGTCTGTAAGGCCCGGAGGTCATATTTTATACAGCATCAATATTCAGAAGAATTAATTGGTTACCAGTGACTGTATCTCAGACTTAATGGGCTCGAGAAATATGGTAGGAACGTCACCACTATCGATGTGATAATATTGTACCGTCAGGAGTAATTATTTCAGAGACCAAGCCAAAGTTAGATCTGAGAGTATATTCATCACAGCCATAGAAAATTATGTAATAGAGACAAGCATGTCAAGTGCAATACATATTCTTCGAAAACTACCAAAAAACAACTTTCCTAAAGATGTTGCTAACAACTTTCATGTGGAAAATAAAGTGCCCTCTACTTTTATTCTTAGTTTCAATGATGTTGAACTTAACAAACAAAATAGTGTCTACTTCTCTATTTCTTAAACTATTACAACGTAAACAATAAGTAACCTACACAAACAGACCAAAGCATTGTGAACTGCACAAAAGTATCGGTATTTATGCTTAGATCTTTCGACATGTCTTTATCACATTTAGTATTAAAGATATATTATCTATTGAACTGTTGACTGTTTTGCAATAATATTTTTTCAAAGGTACATGTCTAATACCAACAATGTGTATTATAAAAAAATATGTGTCCAAATTATTCTTATGGTTATGAGCTATCGCTTCTCTAATTCAACATTATGTTCCCTTTAAAATACCTTTGGTAAATATACTTTAGAAATATCCCATCGTCTCCCAAATTGGTGGTCGTTATTTGCACCAAATTCAATGGCATTTAGGTAATAGATATTCATTTCACTATTTTTAAAGACATTTATACTATCAACACAAGCAACTTGAAAAACGTGATATCTATGTATATTGGTTCAGGCATATCAAATATTGGTTATGGTCTCACAAGGTTTCTAGCAGAAAAATCGCCAAAAAGGCATATAACACAATAATGATTTTCTGGCTGAAAGAAGACAGTTTTCCAATTATCTTATATCTAATTTATTGAGCACATACAAATCTGCAAATATGACAGAAACACTACAACGATATTTAAATGGATTTAACTTCGTGCTCAGGTGAGCTAACAATAACTAACAACTCTTAATTTGAGTAAACAACAGCTAACGACTCTTATTACTGTTTTGACCAAAATCTGGATTCAGAGTATGATATCTAATTGGCAAATCAGGTACTGTGGCTAGAATTTTAGTAAACATCAACTTACGACTCTTATTACTGTTTTGACAAAAATCTGGATTCAGCGTATCCTGTACGAAAAATTACGCCCGTAACAGAGGCGTAAATGAGACGTAATTATGAGACGGAATCCGTCTCATTTTCCGCTAGTAAGCTTGTTTAAAGAAATATGAGAATGAGACGGAAACCAAGCGTAAACCAAGCGTAATTTAGAGGCGTAAAATGTTAATTAACCGGAATTTTTAGAGACGGAATATGCAAATGAAGCGGATTTTTTTACAGGCGTAATTGCTAGGAGGCGTAACTAGATAGAATTATGAGGCAGATTCCGCTTGGAATTTTTAAGAAATTACAGGCGTAATCCGCCTCATAATTACGCCTCCTAGATATTTACTACATAATATGTGGGTGGGGAATGGTAAAAATGAAGTTAATGAACATTTGAATTTGTTTAATTTAGTCAAAAGAAGACTCACTAATGTTGCCTCACTTGGTCCTACCATTTAGCCAGCCCCTTAATGTCCTGGATTCATCAATATCAATGTTTGAATTCATATCTCAAACATTAACTTTGCAAAAAGTCAGAGAAGTAAAATTCCCTCCAATTTTCAAAACAGGAAGTAGGAAATGGTCATAGACTGGGAGAAAATAGACTGGGAGGCCTTATTTTCACAAAGTTAATTCTGTATCTTGGGAACTATATATCTCAGGCACTACTTGAGATACAGCCATAATATTTCACACATGGATACTTCCTGCCAATACCTTTTATTTGAGACCATGACCTTTGGCCTAGTGACCTTGACCTTGGAGTTTGACCTACTTTTAAAAAACTTTAACCTGGCCTATATCTCATGCACTATTATTGATAGAGCCTTGATATTTCACACATGGATACCTCCTGCCAAGACCTTTAATTTGGAATCATGACCTTGGACCTTGTGACCTTGAAGTTTGACCTACTTTTATTTTTTTTCAAACCTGGCCGATGTATCATGCTCTTTTACACATACAGCCTTAATATTTCTCACATAGACACCTCCCACCAACACCTTTCATATTTGACCATGACCTTGTGACATTGACCTTGGCATTTGACCTACTTTTTTAAAACTATAACCCAGCCTCTATCTCATGTCCTTTTACACATACATTCTTGATATTGCACACATGGACACCTCCTACCAAGACTGTTCACATTTGACCATGACCTTGGACCTTGTGACCTTAACCTTGGACTTTGACCTACTTTTTAAAAACTTTAATCTGGCATCTATCACATGTCCTTTTACATGTACAGCCTTGATATCTCACACATGGACACCTCCTACCAAGACCTTTTGCATTTGACCATGACCTTGGTGTTTGACCTATTTTAAAGAACTTTAACCTGGCCTATATTTCATGTGCTTTTACACATACAGACTTGATATTTCACACATGGATACCTCCTACCAAGACCTTTTACATTTTATCATGACCTTGGACCTTGTGACCTTGACCTCAACTTTGACCTACATTAAAGGTAGGCCCTTGAGGGGGCATATTATGTTTTACAAACACTTCATGTTTAGATAGAGCCTTGATATTTCACACATAGATACTACCTGACATTTACTTTCATTCAGGAATTAAGACCTTGTGACCTTGACCTTGAAGTTTGACCTACTGTTTAACCTGGCCTACATCTCATACACTGTAAGATATAGAGCTTTGATATTTTACGTAAGGATAGAACTTGTCAAGACCTTTCATTTGGGATCATGACCTTTGGCATTAGGACCTTTACCTTAAGGCATATAATTTACAAGAACTTTAACTTGGCCTATATTCTAATCACTATTACAGATGGAGTCTTGATATTTTACTCTTGCATACCTCCTACCAAGACCATCAATCTTGGAACTTGACCTTGTGACCTTGAATTTGGAGTTTGACCTTCTTAACAAAAGCCTTTTCTTTGCCTTTATCTTATGCAGTGCAAAAATGAAAATGGCTAGTATATTGGAATCGCGTCATTATGAAATTGCTAAGTCCAAAAAATCCGCCTCCCTGCAAAGTTTAAGTTATTTTCCGCTTTAAGAAACAGCTATTCTGCCTTGTTAAAATGGCTAAGTCCAAAAATTACGCCTGCTCAAAAATTAAAGTTTTAAATTACGCCTGTTGTGATAAAATTTCGCCTCCATTTCATTTTACGCCTTTAATTTCCGTCACTACTATAATACACAGTGACTAAGGCGTAAAGTATAAATCCGCCACTGTTACAAGCGTAAATTGCCATTTACGCCTCAATTACGCCTAATTTACGCCTGTTTTCCAAGCGGAATCCGCCTCTTTTTTTCGTACAGGATGATATCTGATAGGAAATCAGCTATTGTGGTTACAATATTTGTAAAAAATAACTAACAACTGTTATTACTATTTTGACCAAAATCTGGATTCAGAGTATAATAACTGATAGGTATCAACTACTGTGGCTAGCATTTTAGTAAACAATAACTAACGACTCTTATAACTGTTTTGACCCAAATCTAGATTAAGAGTATGATATCTGATAGGAAATCAGCCACTGTAGCTAGAATTTAAGTAATCAATAACTAAAAACTCTTATTACTGTTTTGAACAAAATCTGGATTCAGAGTAAGATATCTGATAGGAAATCAGCTACTGTGGCTACAATGTTAGTAAACAATAACTAACAATTCTTATTACAGTTATGACCAGAATTTGGAATCAGAAATTGATATCTGAAAGGAAATCAGCTTCTATGGCTAGAATTTTAGTAGCTAATAACGTACAACTCTTATTACTATATATTTTGACCAAAATCTGGAATCAGAGTAAGAAATCTGATAGGAAATCAACCGCTGTGGCTAGCATTTTAGTAAACAATAACTAATAACTCTTATAACTGTTTTGATCTAAATCTGGATTCACAGTGAGATATCTGATAGGAAATAAGCTTCTATAGCTAGAATTTTAGTTGCTAATAACGTACAACTCTTATAACTGTTTTGACCTAAATCTGGATTCAGAGTATGATATCTGATAAGAAACCATCTACTGTGGATAGAATTTTAGTATGTAATATTTAACAACTCTTATTACTGTTTTGACAAAAATCTGGATTGAGAGTATGATATCTGATATCTGGAAATCAGCTTCTGTGGCTAGAATTTTAGTAGCTAATAACGAACAGCTCTTTTTACTAGTTTGAACAAAACCTTGATTCAGAGTAAAATATCTGATAGGAAATCAGCTACTGTTACTGGAATCTAAGTAAGCAATAACTAACAACTCTTATTTCTGTTTTGACCAAAATCTGGATTCAGAGTATGATACCTGATAGGAATTCAGCTCCTGTGCCTAGAATAACGGTAGGCAATAACTAACTTTTCTTATAACTGTTTTGACCAAAATCTGGATTCAGAGTATGATACCTGATAGGAAATCAACTATTGTGGCTAGAATTTTCTTAAACAATAACTGTAAACTCCTATTACAGTTTTGATCAAAAATTGGATTCAGAGTATGAAAGGTGATAGGAAATAAACTACTGTAGCTAGAATTTTAGAAAACAATAACTAACAACTCTTATTACTGTTTTGAACAAAATCTGGATTCAGAGTATGATGTCTGATAGGAAATCAGCTACTGTTGCTAGAATTTTAGTAAACAATAACTAACAACTCTTATTACTGTTTTGACCAAAATCTGGATTCAGAGTATGAAATCTGATAGGAAATCAAATGCTAATGCTAGCATTTTAGTAAACAATAACTAACAACTCTTATTACTGTTTTGACCAAAATCTGGATTCAGAGTATGATATCTGAATGACTGATAGGAAATCAGCTACTGCGGCTTGAATTTTCGTCAACAATAACGAACAACTCTTATTACTGGTTTGACCAAAATCTGGATGCAGAGTATGATATTTGATAGGAAATCAGCTACTTTGACCAGAATTTTAGTAAACAATAACTAACAACTCTTATTACTCTTTTGACCAAAATCTGGATTCAGAGTATGCTACCTGAAGGGAAATCAACTGTTGTGGCTAGCAATTAAGTAAACAATAAGTAACATTTCTTTTAACTGTTTTGGCCTAAATCTGGATTCAGAGTATGATATCTGATAAGAAACCAGCTACTGTGGCTAGAATTTTAGTAAGTAATATTTAACAACTCTTATTACTGTTTTAACCAAATTATGCATTCAGAAGATGATATCTGATAGGATACAATAAGTAACAACTCTTAATACTGTTTTGAACAAAATTTGGATTCAGAGTATCATATACCTACTGTCGCAAGAGTTTTCCTAAACAATAAGTAACAACTCTTATTACTGTTTTGACCAAAACCTAGATTCAGAATATGATATCTGATAGGAAATCAACTACTGTGGCTTGAATTTTTGTCAACAATAACGAACAACTCTTATTACTGGTTTGACAAAAATCTGAATTCAGAGTATGATATTTGATAGGAAATCAGCTACTTTGACCAGAATTTTAGTAAACAATAACTAACAATTCTTATTACAGTTATGACCAAAATCTGGTTTCAGAGTATGATATCTGGAAGGAAACCAACGGTTGTGGCCAGCATTTTAGTAAACAATAAGTAACCATTCTTTTAACTATTTTGACCTATATCTGGATTCAGAGTATGATATCTGATAAGAAACCAGCTACTGTGGCTAGAATTTTTAGTAAGTAATATTTAACAAATCTTATTAACCAAATTATGCATTCAGAAGATGATATCTGATAGGATAGCAGCTACTCTTGCTAGAATATTAGTAAACAATAAATAACAACTCTTAATATTGTTTTGACCAAAATTTGGATTCAGATTATCATAATATCTGATACGAAATAACCTACTCACGGTACGGAAACTACAGAGACAGAGCCATTGGCTCTGCCGCTTAAATCCTCTGGGGGGCTTCCGGCCATGTGTGGCTCTGTCTCTGGGGTCGTGATTTTTTGACAAAAACAGGTGAGTGTTCAACTTTGTTGTTCATTTATTTTCTTCTGGTGCTTAAAATCGAAAAACCGGGAATGTCATGCTCCCCTAAGACCATTTATCTGCCTGTTCTAATTCTGTGGGCTTCAAAGTCGGCAGGGTTCTCACAGGATCATTGTCGTCGTGGGTCGACCCTATGTGATTTTTTCTTGTTTACATCATGTGTTCATGTACATTTCAACGGTAAATAGCCAATTGCTGCAGCCAAAACATGTGATATACTAATCGAGGGATAATCTCGATCAGACATTGCTTTCCCATGTAATAAAACCTTAGAAATGATTGGCAAACGTAAAGTTTGAGCAATTTCTATCGGTGGCTCTGTCTCTGGCGGCCGGCTCTGTCTCTGGCGACTGGCTCTGTCTTGAACTGTCGGTTAATTTTAGTCTGTTTACAAAATACTTGTCCAAAGCATATCTCTGAAAGTATCGAAGCTATGATCATGAAATTTCATGGGTAGATATATCTCAATAAAGACAAGTTCTGTATCAAAGGAGCATAAAATTTAATATTCCTTTCTTATTTTGTGAGTCACTGTCCTTTGTTTTCGACAAAAACACTTATCCGGAAAAATGTAATGGCGGGGTATTATATCACATTAGGTGATACATAGAATTCTTATTTAGGACTGCTCCAATTCAAAATGATGTCCAGACATGCAAGGATGCAGATGGGCGCCCCCCCTCTCATGAGAGAGACATGTATGTATCTGCGTATAGCTCCGAAGTATCAAATATGTAATAGGTATCATTGAAATATGTGAGAAAAAATATGAAAATGCTGGTTATGAGCAATTTTCTTTTCTCGCAATGCACCAGAAAAATGTCTTGCTTGGGAAGGATTAAATGGAAAGATGTCGGATATATTGGTGCAAATAAAAAAAAAAGAAAAAAACAAGGGCCAGTTTCATTTTTAAGACGTATTTTTTGTCTTTGTCTTACCGATGACTTACGACAAGTTTTGGACAAGAAACGCGTATCACCAATTTATCAAGACCTGGGGCCCGTATTATCAACGCTCGTACGATTAATTTTTGCGTAGTTACTTGTAACAACAAACCTGATTGGTCCAATCTGATTTCTCGTGCACTCAGATGTTTTGTTACACATTTTATACAAAAACTTTGTCGTAAGATCGTTGAAAATACGAGCCCCTGGATTATGCGATTGTTGTTTTAACCGATATTTAAGACATCGTTAAGTCAAAATTACTTCTTTTAAAAATGTTTTGATGAAACAGGCCCATGACGTTCACACCGAAAAATCGTCTGCTTCAAGTCTGTTTTGTGTATTTTCTCAGCTAATACTCGACGGATTTTGACGAGATAAAGTGCACCGCACGCGCGTCATTGAGAGGGACATTCCCCGGTTCTAACTCACTCCGCATCAAATCCCATGGTTTCTCGAAACATTCAAAATGAATGTTTTTGGTTGCATTTTAATAACACTATGGAATACTTTGCATAAAGAGGTTCAGGAATGACCCTCTCAAAGGCGCGTATGGTGCAATTGCTCGTCAAAATACGTAGAGTTTAAACTGAGATGTAGAACAAAATATGCTTGAAACAGACAATTTTTCGGTGTGGACCTTTCACCAAATCACGTGGATTACCCATCGTGTAATTGTTTCTTTGTCACACCCAGTTTGTCGCCTTAAGTACAGTATTACATAGAATCATGAGCTGTGACGAAAGGTTGGTGTATATTCCAATACATGTAAATTGGAAGAGAAGCATGTTTTCCACTGAATAAAAGCGAATAATGGCAAATTTTGTGCGGTGGCCGTGAGAGTTCAGTAGCTGTCTCCAGATAGTACGATGTCTTTATCACAGGATGTTCGGTTCCGAGTCACATATTTACTTAAATCGAAATTCCTCTTCCCCCGTCAATTTAGACACGCTGATCTTTGATCATTCAAAGGACATTGTTTAATTGTAGCTTTGAAATTGAACAACGCTGAATGTTCGATGTTTTGCAAAGGGTTTAATCGGTGACTGAACCATTCGCCATACACAATTATGATCTATTCAGTGTGTGAGTAAATTACTTCGACACGAATTTTGCGATAGATTAATTTTTTCACCAAGCACGCAGAGACAGAGCCAGCCGCCAGAGACAGAGCCAGCCGCCAGAGACAGAGCCACCGATAGAAATTGCTCAAACTTTACGTTTGCCAATCATTTCTAAGGTTTTATTACATGGGAAAGCAATGTCTGATCGAGATTATCCCTCGATTAGTATATCACATGTTTTGGCTGCAGCAATTGGCTATTTACCGTTGAAATGTACATGAACACATGATGTAAACAAGAAAAAATCACATAGGGTCGACCCACGACGACAATGATCATGTGAAAACCCTGCCGACTTTGAAGCCCACAGAATTAGAACAGGCAGATAAATGGTCTTAGGGGAGCATGACATTCCCGGTTTTTCGATTTTAAGCACCAGAAGAAAATAAATGAACAACAAAGTTGAACACTCACCTGTTTTTGTCAAAAAATCACGACCCCAGAGACAGAGCCACACATGGCCGGAAGCCCCCCAGAGGATTTAAGCGGCAGAGCCAATGGCTCTGTCTCTGTAGTTTCCGTACCGTGCTACTGTCGCAAGATTTTTCCTAAACAATAACTAACAACTCTTATTACTGTTTTGACCAAAATCTAGATTCATAGTATGATATCTGATAGGAAATCATCTACTGTGGATAGAAGTATAGTAAACAATAACTAAATTTTCTTATTACAGTTTGAACCAACCCATGGATTCAGAGTATGGTATCTGATAGAAAATAAGCTACTGTGGCTAGAAATTTCCTAAACAATAACTAATAACTCTTATTATTTTCTTTTACCAAAATCTTGATTCAGAGTATGATAACTGATAGGAAATCGAATACTGTGGCTAGAGTTTTAGTAAACAATCATAAATAATTCTTATTACTGTTTTGACCAAAATCTGTATTCAGGGTATAATATCTGATAGGGAATCAGCTACTGTGGCTAGATTTTAGTAAGAAATAACTAACAACTTTTATTACTGTTTTGACCAAAATCTGGATTCAGAGTATGATACCTGATAGGAAATCAACCACTGTGGCTAGAATTTTCGTAAACAATAACAATCAATTCTTATTACTGTTTTGAACAAAATCTTGATTTTGAGTAAGATATCTAATAGGGAATCAGATTCTGTGCCTAGACTTTTAGTAAACAATAACTAACAACTGCTGTTACTGTTTTGACCAAAAGAGGGATTCAGAGTGTGATATCTGATAGGAAATCAAATACTGTGACTAGAACTTTAGTGAACAATAACTAACAACTCGCATTACTGTTTTGACCAAAATCTGGATTCAGAGTATGATATCTGTTAGGAAATCAGCTACTGTGGCTAGAATTTTAGTAAACAAAATTATGATAAAGCTGAAAGTTGCATTCTTGATTTTACATGTTTTGAATTATACTATTGTGACTGTAACAGTGAAAACAAAGTAAAAAAGAACAATTTTGTGAAAATCAAGGGCACAAGTAACTCAAACCCTGAAGTTCTGATCAAGTTGAAAAGTATTCTCATGAAAGTTGCTACGGTCATCGATATTATGTCCAAGTATTATTTTAAATGGTCATTGTTTGTAGCTGAAAATTAATCTCACCCAAGATCTTATGGTCAATAAAAATTGTGCCGAGTTTTGTTTTGATTGGTAAATGTTTGTAGTTGTTAGAGACAAAATAAAGTCGAATACGGCAATTTTGTCAAATTCAAGAGCACATAACTCCGAACTTCATGATCCGATCTGACCCAAATCGATACAAGATTTAATATATATACCAATATTGTGGCCAAGTTGTGTCTTAATTAGTCGCTATTTGTGATTGTGAGAGTGAAAACAAAGTCGAAAATAGCTATTTTGTCGAATTAAAGGGCACATAACGCCGGACTTCCTACTCCGATCTGACCTAAAATTAAACTAATCCAAGATAGTATAAATGCCAATACTGTGATTAAGTTTTATTATGATTTGTGCATATCTGTAGATGCTAGAGTGTTAACAAGGTGGAAACTAGCTATTTATGACGTCCAAGGACAAATAACTCCGCACTTTCTGGTTCGATCTGACCCAAATTCAATCTCATCATAGAAACGTATGGTCATACATGATTTGAAGAAGTTTATTCAAGATTGGTCAATATTTGTGGGTGCTACAGTGTTAACACCAAAATGTGAACAGGTAGACGGAGGGACAGACGGACAGACGCCGACGGACAAAAAGCGACCACAATAGCTCACCTTGAGCACTTCGTGAGCACTCAGTTGAGCTAATAAGGAGAGAGATGCTGTCTTATTTATGGTACAGACGGTAGGACGACGTACGGTGAAACACACTAATTGTTCTTAAAGAGGCTACATATATACGTAAGTGAAGTAAAATGGTCTTATTGAGTATTTATTATGTATACAAACATTGTGGGAGAACACTGAAGTATGCATGCACCAATAAAACAATAGGAAAGAGAAGTGTCAGGCGAATATAAATCAGAAAATCAGATTTATTTGATAGGGTATTGGTGTCATATTCTTATGTTTTCCTGAAAAAAAAATCGTTTAATTTCCAGATTTGTTTAAGGCAATGGCAAATACACACGCAGATAGAAATTAGATGGCTGTTGATATTATTTCTATGATTTCCGGGATAAAGTCTATATAGGTAAAGGCAAAAAAGACCACATATAAAGTAAATAGTTAAATACTTATATGGTATGTATAATAAAAGCGTGTGTAAATATTTCAGAAAAGGAATAAGCAGTTATGTATGAAAAAGAGTTTTTATAACAAATATCAGAATAGGAGATGCAAAATATAGAGTAAAGGTTACACTCATTCAAATGGCTTAATGTGTCCTGATTTCAAACCAACGTATTCATTTCTATACGATACCGAGTTGCATACCACTTTCTCAAAGTTAATTATATATATTACCCTCGATTTGTGGCACCATCATACATGTATAACTTTACATATACATATATTGTTATTAGACTGGTAGTGAAAATCTGAAAAATCAAATCAGGGGGGACAATTTGTTACAAGCAAGAGACATATATAGAATGATTCATTGATATATCACGGTCAATTCTAGCCCTGTCTCTTTGTCCGAATCAATGGCGCAAAGGTATTTTATTCGGGTCAAAGGTCATTCGGTGCATTTGTCACACATGCCTCCTAAAATGCCCCGTAACTTACTTATTTATAAAGCTAAAACAATTATTTTGGTATCAAAATAAAGCTAATGATTTGAACTTCTACTTACAATAATAACATGCAACTTTTTTACAGTGTATTTTTGTTAATATACATAAATATAGCAAAAAATTGCCAAAAATCACAAAAATAAGTTTTGTCTAAAAATGAAAAAAAAGTTTAGAAAATACCAAAGGTATGTTTGTGTTTGTGAAATTATGCTTAAAAATTGACTAGAAACCTGTTCTTGACTTCTATATATTTGTCCACAGAATTAGTCATTAGCTTACGCCTGTAGCTATAACTAAAAGTGGGTGGGGTAAATATTTCCAAAAAATACAAAAAAGTGCAAACTTTGATGTAACAATACGTCTCACACATAAATGTTATTCTATGATAAATTTAAAGATATGTTATAGAAAATTATTGTTTTGAAATCATATTTGCATGGATTTGTAGTACAAATTTCTGAAAATTAATCAAATTTTTATGAGCGAAAATGACAATTAAATAAAACAGCATGTGAGCCTGATACCGCTCAAATATCAACATCATAATGTCAAAACCACGACTCTTTCAGCAAATACTTATCTAGTATACACAAATTTAAAGTGCAATTTGATCAAGCAAAACTCAAAATAAAAAAATAGCATAAAAGACAGCTGAGAATACTCCTCTCAATATCTTACAGTCATTATAAGACACTAACGGGGTCCATGCTAGACTGTTCAGGAATCAGATCAACATGGGGAATGGCAGTTTGCATTTCTGTGTGTTGCATTGTATTATCTAGATCCAAAAGGAAGGGAATCTAGTGCTGGAAACTAGTGTTATTCTATCTGTCAAGGTTTAGGTTCAAATAAATGTTACTATTAATATACTAGGACAAAAAAAGATACGCAACCCAAATTTTTCATAATATTTTCGACAAAATATGTTTAAAGGCTATCGAGTACATTTTTGATATACCTGCATCCATACTCATAAATACAGTGTTATTTTCTTCAGATGTCGTACATTCATCACGTGATACATGATGGTAAACTGTTAAAAATTAATTATCCCATGTCGTGTTTTCTAAATTACTACTATCAAAACACTTTTTTATCAAACACAAGCTAGAACATAGACAAAGAAGAAGCCAAAGCGTTCACACACTTTTCACTACCCTACGCATAGCATGGCTATGCCAAAAACCAGCGCCTGGCTGCAGTACGGGCGTTGTTAGGTGAAAAAGTCAAAATGTTGTCGTAAGACATTGATTGGGCAACAGATCGACACATTTTCGACTGTATATGTTGTTGGTTCTCAATGGGACCACAACCGATCGAGCACGAAGCGGACGTGCAAGAGATATGACGTCAAGGCAGGACAGTATCATCGCGTTAAACCCACCCACATGATAGGTTTAAGACTGCAATAGAGACCGCTAATAAATCGTATTGACTTCACAACATTCGAATATCGGACCAAACTGAACGAAACAGATTGTGTTTTTCGACTTACATGCATTATTTGTGAACTTTACAAGGTGAAATATTATTGCTTTAAATGTATTAAATTTTGTTTAAATCTGATTTGATGTCTTTGCGTTAGAAGGAATTGAAAAGGAAATGCGTTTCTTTTTTGTTTTAGTATATAAGGAGCGGGTAAATTAATTATATACAGACATGATTTAGAAGGACTAAACGAGCTTAATTTGAAATTTCCTTGGACAGAAATTATCTAGCTACATGTGCATCTAGGTTGACCATTCCATACGATATTTCTTTAATATATTTACATGTATGTACGTCTGACAACCCTACATGGGTGCCTTTAAAGATGTATTCATGTTTCGATACGTTTCGTACATAAATTGCATACATGTAATATATTTCTGTAATCAGGAGGTTAACTGCCATCATTGATATTCTGATAATAACACCTGTTCAAGAAATCGAACTCTTCGGTTCTGCGTGTATCTCTTATTATGCAAATCACTCAGTACATGTGACATTATGTGTGTTTCGTCCATCCTTCACATGCCAGTAGGAAGCAATTTTGTATTGAGGTAGCCGAAGCCCCTGTGTCTGAAAACTGTGTGGGGGGGGGGGGGTAAATTTGTTTTTCCCTATATTTTCAGTGAAAAATAAGGAAAATTCGGCATTTTTGAACAACATGGGGTAGGGGCTTAGCCATGCATAGCACAACAAAAAAGTAAAGGTTTTAAAGTTTTGCTCTGAAATTGAAGTTTTGAAGGTTTTATAGGTTTCAGTAGGGGGCTAGCTGTAAGAGTATGTAGGAAAAGTATAAGGTCAAAATATATCGACCCAAATATATTTTGTGTATTGCAAATGGAAGTTTGATATGACCTTAATATTGTTTGAAATATATTTGCAGATCTTTTTTATTCTGCTACCAGCAAACCAATTTTGTTTAATGAATAGGCTACTATGAATTGAACAAGTTCTCAGTTAAATGTATAACACGTAACAATGGTCGCAAGATAAACTGATGTTTATAAACAAAATCTAAACTTATAAATACATGTAATTTGCTTGTGCAAATCATCTCGTCACAATTACTTAACAATCATGAATATGATCGCTATGATTTCCTTTTTTACTCTTTGGTGGAAATCAGTAGATTGCGCAATCACTGTTTGTTTAGTTCTTCAAACTCCACAATGTTACATTTCCATCTAGTTTGCCATTTATTGATACCCGATCTATAGAAGTCAACGCCTTGGTAACCCTAACCAGCTCTTCGCAGTAGCGTTCTTTTAACCTCTTTCGTCTTCTTAACCCTATCTGCAATCTTGGAATTCCTTCATCAAAAATTTGGTAAGAAGGAGAGGACACCTATAAACTGCATGCAATTGCTCTTCAACCCATTCAGCAGAATTAGACTAGAAATCGTATTACACCCTGGTTCACAACAATGACCATTTCGTCAGCTTTTTTCGTTGCAAGCATATAAGTTAAAAAGTAAGTTCCAAATATTCACAAATTTGTAATATTGCCCAAAATGTGTAACATGTTCACGTTCCGTTTTGATTTAAATAAATCGAACTTTCATTTGTAAAGAAAATGGTGGTTTTGCCATTAAAATCGGTCCATTATTTTCGGCAATAAAGGTGCGTAAGATCAAAGACCCTTCAAAATAGGGCGGGTAAATAAACGACGTTATGACGTCACAATCACATGACCGATAAAAGTTCGGACACTGCTGCATGAAAGCGCATATGTTTAAGTAGCATCCCTTTCAATTTCGTACAATTCTGAGGAAGTTGCAATTTTGACGTCATGGGTATCCAGCTACCTTAAAATAGAATAAAAAATGCTGTAATGTAAATAAGCTACATGTATTTTGCAAAACTGGAATTAAGAGAGTCTTAGGTTTTATTTGACACCAAAATTGTAAGAGAACACCATCAACTAATTAAGGAATATCCCTTTTCCTGCAAAATTCTTAACAAAAACTGAGAAAATTTCACAAGAATTTCCAATTAAATCTACAAAAGTATGCATATGCAAATTATTTCATTTGCATAACTGTCCGAAAAATAAAGACGAATGATTAAAAGCTTCAATTTGATACTAAAATGGTAAATCTATACCAAGAACTATTCGACATATGTCTGATTTTTTCTGATGTACTCGCAAAAATTGACTATAATTCCATCAATTGTTCCAATAAATTCTTCAAAGTTATGAATATGCAAATAAGCCTCCACAGGCTTAATTGCATACTTATTCTGAAAAACAAAAATTGGATGTCTTGTCTTCAATTAAAAACATTGATTGTTCGTCTACACCAAGGACTTTGTGGCTGATAGCTGTTTCCCCCGTTTCACCCCAAAATCTACTTTTACAATATATGTTTCCATGGAAACCAAACACTCTACTATACTGTAATTCAATCTGATTCTGTAAAAAAGACCTAACATTTTTAACTTCTGTTTTGGACAGGACGTTTTACATATGCAATGTGATTATATCCTTCCAGGAAGCTGCAAAGCTCTGTATGTATCAAATTTTCACTAATGGGTGATATGTTCATCAATTAATTAAAAAAATGTGCATATGCAATTAAGCTTTTTTGCATAACATAACTTGAGGATAGATGTCTAGGCTTTTTTTTTTTTTTTTTTTTTTGGTACCAAATTTGTGAATATACACCACCAACTTAGTGGGCTATAGCTTTTGTTCGAACTTCACTCTGAATAAATGACCAAAAAATGATCAAAATTTCCAATTAAATATTTAAAATCATGCATATGCAAATCAGCTAATTGGCATATTTATACTTCAAAATAAAGATCAATGTCTAAGCTGTATTTTGATACCAAATATGTCATTCTAAACCAAAAACTAAATGAGTTATAGCGGATTGTTTAACTATACCCCATATACCATTTATTTTTTGCACCTAGTTGACCTTTGACCTACTTAGACCTACTTCACCATTGATGCGGACAGAGAGACAGGGCTTAAGTGTTTAAGGGGACATTGCTACATCGTTTAAGCATTGTCTCTTGCTTGTAACAAGTTGTCCTCCCTGGAACCATTTTTAGGCCTCGTACAGAAAACTTCTCCTAGTCTATATGGTGTCCTTGGGGAAATCAGAAGATCTCGTTAGTTTGTAAACAGAAGGTGTCTAGTTAAGGAGGCCAGTAGTTCACTTTACTTGAATAAATCAGTTTTCATGCTAAATGACAGAGTCCATGCCATTTTTGTTTTATCAAAATACTTGTTCCGTATCAGTTTCTGGCGATGTATTTTAGTATGTTCTCGTGTTTACCAAGTATGCTTGTATTCGCTTCAGGTTATTGTAGACATTTCTTGTTATCTAATCATACAACGACAGAATATCGTCGTCTTTCAACAAAAAACATTGTATCTGCAGCTGTAAACAAGCTGTAGATACGGGGGTATTGTTGAAAAGCTGCGGTATATGGATCTTTATCTTTTCGTACAGCAAATACGTACATACAATTAATTTTCAAAATTTCCATTTGAAAGACGTATATCTTTCACAGCATAAAAAGGGTATTTAAAATCAATAAAGCTAAACAAACAAGATGATGTCATCCTCAACCAGAATGCATGTAACTACTCGATCATAAACGTGTTATCAATTCATAAAACAGTCCACAATTGTCTTCAAGATAATAGGGAAATCTGGTTTGTTCTATTATAATTTTAAGGACTGTTGTTTATATCTAAATACGAGTGAACTATCCCATATAATCAAGTTTTCTACAATACGGCGTGAAAGGGCGTAAACCGAGAAAAAAGAATTAATACATTATCGTGGCGCTTAGGAAACTTTTTTTTTGAAAATAGCAAATTGCCTTGCACAATCAAAATCTCGTTTACCAAGAATAATTATCATTCAAGGTGACGCGTAGGACTTATATTTTTATCAAGATATTGTGATAAGATCTACCAGTTATGCGATTTTATGCGTCATGTTGTGTAGGTGTAGGTCGGTCACCAGGTGTCACCATAAGACTTATCATAAAACATACGATCAACTTCTTGTTACTATAGAGTTAGTTACATGTTTATATTTTCTTTTATGTACATGTATGCTGATGATGGGGAAATAGCAGATGTATATTGGAATTAAAGATATATGTCACACATATACTTTTTTTTTAATTACACTAATTATATAGATATGTTATTCATAGTTTTTATCCCAAAATATTGTGGATGGCTTTATCAATCAGTGCTTCTGAAATAAGTTTTTGAAAGCGAGATTGTCTGTGGACAAGTGCAAAAACCGGCTATAATAAAAGGGTTTTTTTCTCACATTTTTTTCATACAATGTAATTACTGATAGTTAAATGTACCAATTTTGTTGTAGACTGTAGACAGTAGTTAGACAGTCATAATAGATATGCAATAAACAAATGAATCTATTGAAAAGTATATGGGTTTTGTACGGATAAGTTGGTTTTTGATACGGACAAGTCAATTTTGGATCAACACTTGTCCATGGACAAGTAGATTTTCAAAATATTTCAGAAGCACTGCCAATGTATGTATGCTAAAATGGACATACTCTGAGCATTGACGAAAAGTTAATAGGCTACAAGAAAAATGCGAATATATTTCTGTCTCTGTCTCGGTAAAAGTACGATGTAATTTGGGTTTCATATTATTCCACGTTGGTCAAGTGGGTTTTGCATTATTAATGTTTGATATTACTATAAATATGACTAGAGTCATTAAGTCCCGAAGGCCGTGCTTTATACGGTATCAATATTGAGAGGAGCTGATTGGTTACCACTGACTTTATCCAAGAAATGATTGATCAGCCTGATATGTCAGCCTGCAGAAACACCACGAATATCCCAGTTGTAAGTAAGTCATACACTCATATACTCTTGTCACTATATTATGGCACACTCTTTTTATAAACACCACAAAGCTTTCCTAAAGATGAACAACTTTCGTCGGGAAATAATACGCTCTCTGCTTTATTCTTAATTTCAATGATGTTGAACGTAAAACATTTTGGTCTTCATTTCCATTTCTCAAAAGTGCCGTAAGGAACTAATTACCAATAAGTTACCCACTTAAGTAACTTGATTAAGCAATAAGTTAACAATATTTATACAAACTATGGCAAAGTGAACTACACAAATAGTATTCGTGCTTAGATATTTCGACTTGTCTTTATTATATATTTATATAAAGTATACTTTTGATTACACTGCTGACTAATTTCTAATATCTTTTCAATGGCATATGCATGATACCAACATTGCGTTTCATAAATAAGTATGTGTTCAATTTATAGCTATGGAAATGAGCTATCGTTTCTCCAATCCGTCATTAGAGTTCCTTCAAAATACATTTGGTAAATGCATGAAAAATAGCCCATTGTAAGCTAAATTGACGGTTGTTCCAAATTCAATGGCACTTCAAGAAGAATTTTATCAGTCACCTTTTTAGAGTGATTCATCTTGATACCACAGCAACTATATTGCAGAAAGCTTTGTGATAAAGCTGGTACTCCAGAAATGGTCACTGTCTGAGCGTGTTTCCATTAAATGGATCGTTTAATGAGGTTTGTCCGACTCATCTATTATCATCCCATACGTTAGACGTTACAGCCTTCAATCACAGACTGTAGACTAATGTGGTTTAATGTAACAATAAATATGTAAGCCGAACCAGTAATGTGTATTGCCTAATGACTCTGTCTCGAGAAAGACGAGATTTATCAAAGCTGCATACAGAGGCATTGTAGAGGTTTAGCTATGCTTTCGTAGATAAGTGATTGCATTCTGACATACGTCCAAATAGAGTACTACTATAGTAACAAGGAAGCTGAACACGTGGACTTGCTCATTGTAGGTTGCATTGCTGTATTGTAGTCTAATGTATGTTATACAACTGCTTTCGTATTTATCGTTTGCAACATTAATCAGGCTAGGCCAGCGTACAATTCTCTTGTCCATTAAAGTATTTTAACCTTTATTTAATTTTTCAACGACTGTGAGTGTATACAACAATATGGAGAAGCAACCTATTTATTTATTTAATGCATTAAGTTATATTATATGAGTAGAATCTTGTAGAAATAACTATTTTTCTTTATATTGAAAATATACAATTTTGCATAATTTTATTCACGTTTGTTTCTTTTCAAAGATGCCCCCCCCCCTCCCCTCTTCCCGGAAATCATCTTGAGTTGCCTTAAACTCGTGTATCTGAAAGGTGACAGATCATGGCACCTTCGTGGGCATAGTAACTCGTACACACTTGTATATTAATGATCTAAATGGGGAAAATATTTGTACCCTAAAAACATTCAAGTACATTCCCTGTGTCAGAATCTTTCTCTCGAGCTAATAACGTAGAATATGTAGTAAAAGGATTGATCTAGTAGAAGCACTCTTCATGTTTTTCATTTAGTCGTGATTGTGTGTGAATTATTTATAAATGAGTAGAGAGTCGCTGTCATAGACGCATGATTTATGGCACAGACGGCGGGAGAA
Organism: Fragum sueziense; assembly: GCA_963680895.1. Classification (NCBI taxonomy): domain Eukaryota; kingdom Metazoa; phylum Mollusca; class Bivalvia; order Cardiida; family Cardiidae; genus Fragum; species Fragum sueziense. Next base: position 50,036,310 of record OY804597.1, read on the forward strand.
CTTATACCGAAGTTCAATTGTTCTTTGACGACCTCCGTCTGTATGGAAATAGATAAAATCCAGTTTCGTTTTTGTGAAACTTAATTATATTGATTAAACACAAGAAAATTATCGCATATCATATATGTGGTATAAAACACATTGTTTAGCCTAGTATATATGCAAGCATCTTAAAAGAATACTTTAATAACTTGTGAAATAAATTCAAACGATGAATCTGGCGAACAAACACATTGTGCAGTTCTTAGACGGGCATACACATTCTTCGTGAATCTTAATAGAACGTCCATCAAATATTGCTACTATGCAAGATGATCTATTAAAATACTGCATAAAACACTGTCCATGTGGTATGGTATAATGGCAAAAAGAGTATTCGTAATTGGGATTTGCTAATGAGATATTGTGGAATAATGGCTATAATGTTTATCATCTGGATTTATTGTTATTTGTGGTTAAATAGAAATTTCATATTTTATTTCAAGCATTTTCCCAAAACAACATTGGTTTGATGACCCTCGAGGGAAAACAGTATCTTAATATTTTTAGGATCAGCATTGTTTCACGTTTCAAGGATTTATCTGCCATAAAATTTAATTGAAAATGCGATCTTGCAATAAATTTGTAACCAAGTACACTCGCAAAGAAGTTATATTTGTAACAAAAACAAATATATTCCGAACTATTGCAGACTAATTATGTATTGAATTAAATATTACTTGATTCTAATTAAGTTCTATATATTTATAATTTACTATTTATTGTACTCGTATTTATACACTGTCTCGATATGGAGCTTGGATAAATCTCCTGTTATTATATACAGTCCCCATTACTGGTTCGGCTTACATATTTATTGTTACATCAAACCACATTAGTCTGCAGTCTGTGATTGAAGACCGGTTCGTATAACATCCGGAGAAGATAATAGACGAGTCGGACAAACCTCATTAAACGATCCACTTAAACAATCTGCTTAATGGAGACACTCTCTGCAGACAGCGAACGTTTCATCAATAACGGATATCTTACAACGCCTACGATTCTTGTGATAAGATTGCAAATACGTTGCATCAATGATCTGTAGTCTATTTTATTAATTTTGAAAACAACTACTGTAATCAATTTTGCATCTAACAATGTTTTATTCAACTTGATTTTCCCCCATGCAAGTTAACAACAACTTAAATGGCCTTTGGTAGTTACAGAAGAACGTATGTGACTTGAATTCTTCCAACTTCTTACTTGAATATTTCTATGTGAAAATAGACTCCACGATGTCGGTATGACTTCGTCTCTAAATCATGACTCCTGCAGACATTACGAGCTGACCACGATGATGATGGAGACGTTCCTTCCTTGACGCTCCTTTCTTGACGCTCTTTCCTTGACGTTCACTCGTTTGACGTTCTTTCCTTGACGTTCCTTTCTTGACCTTCTTGTAGAATATCACAGACCCATCAATTCTAGGATAAAGTCACTGGTAACCAATTATCTCGTCTCAATATTGATGCTGTATAAAACACGGCCTCAGGGACTTATTGACTCCCACCATATTCATAGTAATATCAAACATTAATAATGCAAAGCCTACTTGATCAAAGTGGAATAGGTCTAATATGAAACTGAAATTATTGCACCGAGACCAACTTATGATATGGAACTTATATCGAGACCAAGAAAGAAACAGATTCGGCATTTTCCTTGTCCGTTTATCACGGGGTCTAAGTTTGCATATTTTAATAGGCTTCCAATGGAAAAGCAATCTACAATACAGTAATTAACTATAAATTACAGATCTATATAAATGTAATTAAAACAACGAGTCATATATGTGAGATATGTATCTTTAATTCCGTTATACATCTACTTAATATCCCATTAAATAGATATAAAAAATCAAATATATTGTGACGAGCTGATTGTGTTTTTACAAGTTTATTGGTGACAGATGGTGCCTGGTTCAACCTACACGACCAACTCAAGTGCCTAACAAGCTAAATGTAAAATATTTTTTGTCTTGCCACTTCAAATGTACGGCTAAAACAAGTTCTTAGATTGATGTTTTACAAAGAATCTTCTCGTGCTTGTTTTACTTAACAATGTCTGATATTTGGTATACAGTCGCTCTTCAACAAAATTGTGGAAAAAAATCGCTTTATTCGGACTGAAAAAATTTAACAGTGTTGTAAATTATATCTATTAATACACTGTGCAATGTATATTTCTTAATCAAAAATATTGAAAATTCAGTTGTTCAAAGCGATGAAGACGGTCCCGTTTGGTGCAAAACATAAATCATTTAGAATACCTGACCGAAAACTGAGAAATCCGGTACCTTGTCGGGTTAAGCCGGTTTATATTTTCGACGTATTTCATAATTTCCATCACATTTCTGTACGTTATCGCGCCCAATTATCACATAATGTATGTAATAATAAGGCCAATTCACGTATTTATCGATCTTTAACATTTGCAGATACCCGCAAAATCCTGAAACGTCCTCGTGCTACATACCTAGGCATTAACGTATTGTTTGGCATCTGCGAATGTTAAACGACCTCAAGAATATGATCTAACCCAATGAAAGACACTGAATATAAATATAATGGGACCGCTTGTGAACAGACAAAGTCATGCATGTATGCCAGAATTGCGTGGCACAAAAATGGAAACACATTTTGTCATCGAAAAGAAAAGCATACATGGTTTTGATTTTTCAAAGTTAAGTATTCAACTGTCTCCCCTCACGAGGCAGCTATCGTCTACCAACTAACGACCTCCTATGATTTCCCTATAGAGAACAGGACAATTAATGTATATATGTAAGATAATACAGTTGGCGTCACAAAGCGTTGAAGATATATAATTAACATTGAGAATGTATTGTATAAACGTGGTATTATATAGAAATACAATGAATGGTTGGAATCAGGTCAGGTATAAGATTTTCTACCAGATAGGTTCTGAGCTATACTAAACTAAACAATTGAGGGATATTTTTGAATTCATTCCTTTTTCTTTCATTCGGTGTTTTAAAATACTTGCATTCAAAAGTTAGAAATATGTGCTTTCAATTTGAAGGTTTAGTTTACGTCACGCTTGGATGGTGTATGTACTGTATAGTTCCAAACGACAGTACTGTCTATGCCAAAAGTCTGCAAACGTTCTTAGAACTTTGACGTGGTAAGAGGAGTCATTTTTTTTTCGCAACGAATTTGTGCAAAGTCATTGCTGACTTTCGGGCCAAAGGTTTGCACATTACTTTACAACCTTTGTTATTGAGTTTCTTCGAAACTTTAAAAGTAGTGGCAAGGGGGTGTCATATGTCCGTATATATTGGTGGATATTCCGGCATTATTTTGGTTATGAGCATGACAAAGCTATTCAAATCATTCATTGGTCTCTTTTAAAGGGAAATCCATTGTAAGACAATGTTTTCAGAAGAATATATCAACAGGGAAACACCGTTATACTGAAAAATTCATACATGTATAGTCTTATCATTATGTGAACAAAATGGAAAATGGCATTTCTAAGCTGTACAGGGATAAAAAAAAATGTTTCAAACGAGATCTATGTGTTTTCTCGCATAATAATTCATTTGATTACACAATAGTCCTTCTTTTCCAAGATTCCTATCTCAAACTAATTGTCCCGCTTTATGAAATCTCAGAAAGAAATCTGAGACAAATCCAAATTCCGTCTGTCTGGTAACGAAAATGACATTTCCTAAAACAAATCTGGAAATTTAATGAAAAGTTTACAGGAATAAACAGGAATATACCAGATAATCCAATATCGTACATTCAAGAAATTCTGATCTTATTTGTATTCGTCTGCCATTTTTGTCGTGCTTTTCAGAGAACAATGTAGCCTACATTAATGTCTATATTCAAACTTTTCTTTTTTAAAAAAAAATGTATTCTTGATGCATTCAAAAATCACTTTGTGTGAGGACCGGGAATCACAGATAAGACCTAGTTTTTACGTCCCTTAAACATTGAGACACATACAGAAAATGGTGATAAACATTTTCTCCCAACATTTTCTGTGCCATTAAGTTCACAAATCCCATAATAATTACTAACATCGATATTGTCATCTGTAGCAGCTTTCGTATTGAGACAGCTTAAAACATTTGGGAATTGGAAAAGAATTAAAGATACATATTTACTGTTATTTACTTATTTTCGGGGTAATTTGCTGTAAAAATAACTGTACATAATTAAAATATGGCCCTTAAATTTTCTCTGTGCAAAATTTCAGCTCTGTCTGATCTGTATTGGCTTAGATTGCGACGGATTTAAACCCAATATCACATCATTTCGTAAACACTATCAACCCACTTTGAATATTTTACATACTTTTACTCCGCTGCATGATTATCGATTTATGTCATTTACTGTATGAATCTTGTATTCTGCCTTATACGGTGCGACTACATGCTAAAAGCCAACTTCTGTGGATCATTAGGGATATAGGCCTGTGGATACTAATGTCCCTTTAAGACTGCTCTTTAGTGAAAGTATCAAATTGCAGCAATTGATTTGTCTGCACAAGCATGGCAACAGTTATTCGTTTTAGTAGCAAAAAAAAATCATTAGAGTGTCCCCCATTTCATATTTGAATGTTGAAAAATGTTCGGAAAATAAAGGGGTAGGTTCACTTAGGGGTTAAAATTAGAACCACCTGCTCTGAACTAGATCTATGCCACCTTAAAACTTATTATAAAATGTCGACCAAAGACGTTAACAAGAAATAATTGTCATGCTGTAGAAATATCGTCCGCTAACACGTTTCATCAGACGTAAAGACTTGAATTCCGAGCGATTTGTCGTTGCATAAATAACCCATTAAAATGTAAAACGAATCGATTTGTGAGAGAATTGGTGAAAATTAGAAAGCCGAGGTCTGGAAAATGGCCTCTTTATAGAATTTGAGACCAATATGGATCGAGATCATCAGCACCTTCACCTTTTGTGTCAATGTATTCCAAAACTATTTCATTGGAGATCAAAACCAGGCCCCGGTTTCTCGAAAAAACTTAAGTACAAACTCATGAGAACAGAACATGCTCAACCTCAAAGGGATACTCTCCAACGTTGAAGGGTATTCGATTGAAGTTCACGTGGATTTCGTGCGATTTGAGCACGGTGCTCAGATTTGAGCATGAGAACGTACTTAAGTTTTTTCGAGAAACCGGGGCCAGGACTTGTAAAGTCGTATTTTAAAATGCTCATAGCTGAATTACTGATGGTACTCTCCAAAGCCGAGGTCTATTGATTAACCATCAAATATCGTTAAAATGTAACTGCTGATAACAACTTCTGGCTGTCAAGGGACGATATGACCTCTGCCGTTTTTGGTACACAAACAGCCTATTTGGTCGTCATAATCTAATTATAGCACATCATTTGAATTATCGAATCAAAATCATTCAGTTTTATCTTGCATGATCATTACGTATACATTACGTCGCTTCTATTTTTGACTGAAGCCGGTAACATTTGAATTATCGAATCAAAATCATTCAGTTTTATCTTGTTTGATTACGTATACATTACGTCGCTTCTATTTTTGGCTGAAGCCGGTAATTTGAAGCGTCAGCCAATGAAAGTTTGTATCAGCTTTTTAAATTGTTTTGTTGTGTAAAGCCAACGATTAGATACCGAAATCTCGCCAAAGCCCCGAGATTATGCGTGAATGACCCCGCGGGAACAGAGCATCATTATATCATAATGGAATGAAGAGATAATGTGCTCTGTTCTTACGAGAGTATACTGATGGTTGCACGAAAGGCAAATGTTATCCTTTGTTACAAGTCCCTAATTTTCTTAAGAGATACATATGACCCCTCACGCGAACAAAAACCATCTCGGAAATCAGAAAAGTATCGATACTAGTCAGCCTGCACGGACTGCTCAGGCTGTCTAGGGTGTAGACTTTTCGATATTTAGTCATTTTTCTAATCTTCTATGTTTATCTTTACATATTCATTTTCGATACATGTCTAGTCGGCAACTACTTGGTCAGATCTGTTTTTCGCATAGTGGGTCAAAAGAAATCCCGAATTGTCCATTTTTGCGAGACGGGTGGCGAATAGAGAAACATTCAGATTTCTTCTCCTCAATTAAATCTAACGCGTCCATTATCTCTTTAAAGGCAGAATAACACTTAACATCTTGCAAATTTTCCGAGAACTTCGTACAAAAAAATAAATATATATTATTAAAATATGGTCTTTAAATTACATATATGCCAAATCTTAGCTTTCTACCTTGTGTATTGGCTTAGATGTCGACGGATTTAAAACCCCATGATTTTTTGTCCCGGGGATAATATTTACAATAATGGAACATAATGGAGTTTTAAATCCGTCGACATCCTATTCAATACACAAGATAGAAAGCTAAGATTTGGCATAGATGCAATTTAAAGGCCATATTTTCATAATACATATTTATTTTGTACGAAGTTCTCGGAAAATTTGCATGATTTTAAGTGCCATTCCCCCTTTAAACAATTGCGTGATTTTTTGTTTACTACTGATGCATTTTCTAGCGAATTTGATTATTAAATCCTCTTCAAAACCACAAAGGCAATATGCATACTGTAGTCCACGTGGTTTCCGAAGAGAAGCTATTTCTAAGTGTCTTAAGGTTGTCAAAGCAATGCTATGTATCCGTGGATTTTGATTTTAAAGATTTTTTTAAACTGCATACTAGTAATCCTTCCCTAGATGACGTCTGCTGTCTCTGTAGACATTATTTTGCTTCTGCCACACCGTTGAAATTAAACGCACCAGAAATAAAGACGCGCATTGCTTGCTATCATTCGCTGCCTAACCCTCTTTATAATCCGTTCCCAAACCAGACCTGGCCCTGGTTTCTCGAAAATCTTAAGTACTTTCTCAGACTCAAATCTGAGCACCGTACTCACGTGAACTTCAATCGAATACCCTTCAACGTTGGAGAGTATTCCATTGAAGTTGAGCATGTACTCACGAGTAGGCCTATGTACTTAAGTTTTTTCGAGAAACCAGGGCCTAGTTTTGCCGTCCCTCAAAGGATGGGTTTGGGAAAACATTGCTGCAAGACAAGAAAATTTTGAAAATCAGCATTTTCTTCTTCCATTCCCTCAATATTGTCTCTGTAATATGGGCCAATTTAACAGCAACGCTATCTTTATCAACATACTTTTAACGTCTGCAGCAGCTTTTAAGTCTGATCACCTTAATTTTTTGTCGTTTGGGAAAATGTTAAAACTATGCAGCAGACAAGCAGTAATGTTCCCCTGACAATTAAAGTGAGAGATGTTTTAATTTTCTCTCCTACACTCGTTAATCCATAGGGGAGAGATTGGTTAACACTTTTCCAAATAAGGCGAAGTTATGAAAACTAGTGATAAGACGGCTTTGGAAAGTAGAATGAAGTAAATGAGGATTAAATGCTGATGACAAGCATTTTTTTTTCTTTCCTCTCATTGATTTCCTTGGCAAAATATTTAAATGTCCCGATTTTCTTAACCCATTACCAAACGACAAATTTTGGACTGGTCCAAATTCAAAGATGTTGCAGACGACAATTTTAAGTTGAGGAAATTTAAAATATTTTGGTCATTTTTGGTAGAAAACATTGTGGTAAATGAAGAAATTGCTTGTCACAAGCAATTTCTTCATTTTCCACAATGTTTTCTTAAGCCATTATTTTGTGGGGTGTCAAAAGGAGTCACTGTGTGGTAATGGGTTAAAATTGCTTTTATCGTATGCATTATCTTTTAATTCGGAGTTGGGGGAAAGCTTAATGCCATCACGTGAATAGACGAGCCCAGACAGATTCCCTCCATATCACGTCTAGCCGCCTCTAGATGTTTGTAATTACCATACTTATGGGATGAACGTTTTCCTTTCCAAACCACTATAACTTAAAGTGACATAACATTGCAATTTCACCTTTTTTAAGTATGTCTTGATGCAAGGATTGGTTATTTCAATGCGTAGAAATGCTATCAGTTTCTTTAAGTTGTTATTTATAAGCGAAAAATACGCCTTTAAGGTAAGACCTGGGCAATGCACTTCCGGTGTAATCGTTATATTTCGACTCATTCCGTGACGTCCGTAAGTCCGAGCACTTTTAAAGTACCGCTAGGTGCAATATCGCCAGTTTTCGTAACAACGCAAATAACTTAGCGTGATAAGATTTCAGGAGAATCTTCTAAACAATTTTTGAGAAAATGTTTCTAAACTGTATGAAGAGAAGGCAAAAAAAAAAGTCAAAAATTCAAAATTTGAGAGCAATGAAAATTACTTCCCTTGAAATCGCCTATTCGCAACATGCAGATTTCGTTCCATAACTGGTCACATAACCCACTACCCAGACCTGTCTTACCTTAAAGTTGAGACAGAAAGGACAAATTCAATATAAATCTGAACTGTTGTCCACAATAATTTGCTTAATTTTAGCACAAAAATACATAATTTCTCATAAACGGTTCAATATTTGCTTGAAATTTTCAGAATTTTCATAAGAAAATTTGCTCTTTCAGATAAAAATAAAAGTAAAGTTTATGAAAAATAAATGTGAAATGTCACTTAAACAAGTCCAATTTAAAAGGATTTGCAGATGCAAAAACTGTTCGAATTAATCATAAAAACATGTATATTGTACATACATGTGTAGCAAGGAAGACATTGATATTAATATTTTACTCCTACCAGGGAACCCAGGTATTCACCAACGAATTCTAAATTTTAAAATTAGACTATACATCTAAAGAATTTATCAAATCGGGAGACTAATTCTGATCTTATTTGGGGAAAAGTTGAAATGATCTGGGGAAAGCAGAGAAATTCCTTCAATCTCGTTTCCCAGTCCCTAGATATTTATAATTACCATACTTATAGGATTCAACGATTTCCTTGGTGACTTTAATTCGAAGAGAAGACAAATATATCGCGCCATGGGAAAATGTGATTTTATTGTAATTTGTAGGCGTACACTTTGAAATATCAATAACAGGGGTGGAAAATAGTCATGCACGGAACCAGGGGGTCCGGAATCGGCCCCTCTAATTTGTAAGCAAAAATGGGCTTATCGAAATAAGTTTTATGTTTTATGTCACCCCTTGGAAAATACCGCAGCCCCATCTTATCTGAGATAATGTCTGGATCTTTGCATAGTAGCGGTCTATTCAGCTCTACTCATATTATATATGTGACCCGTCACGCTAAAAGGGACCTTATCCGAACGCCAAAAATCCAAATTTTGACAAACTTGTCAGACCCAGCACAGGTCAACCAGATCCCGTATGCGAAAAACGAACATATATTAAGATAGGGAAAACATTCCGGTTTAGAAAGTTACATAAAAGTGAAAAGTGTCGGCCCTAGTCTGGCTGCGCGGACTGCGCAGACTGACTAGGGTCGATATTTTTCACACACCCGATAAGGTCCCTTTTAGCGCGACGGGTCACATATATAGACTACAAAGGCAAAAACTGGAGTTTGTTCAAACTGAAAAAAATCGATAATATGCGGATGTTGAATTTCCATTATAGTTGGCGCAAGATCGTATGGCACATGTTTACATTTTGTCCAATGTAAACAAAACATTGTTGTATAAAACATGACTAAATTCTTTAAAATTAGTGACGTATATATGCTATAGTGAGCATATATACGTCACTACTTATAAAGATTTTAGTCATAATTTATACAAGAATGTTTTGTTTACATTGAACAAAATGAAAACATGTGCCATACGATCTTGCGCCAACTATAATTGTAATTATTTTGTTGTGATGCGGCCAAATCATTTAAATATACTGAGAAAACAGTATTGAAATTAGACCCTTTAACATAAACGATTGACATTTCACCAGGGGGACTAGTATTTCACAAGAAAAATCACAGAATATCGTTTCTATGACAACATCGCATTTATTTTCAACCTATCGGCCAATTGTCTGCACACGTTATTTGATTAATGTAAGAAGCAGTGAATTGCGATAAAGACTACATAATAAGCCGAATTCGAGCTCTATTGTCGCCTAAACTATTTTGAAACACGGGCGTTATAAAAACTATCATTTATTAAGCCCCCTTTTCCCATGACAGATTTTTGTACACACATTGTTTATTAAATATGGTCTACAACAACTCATTTATCACAAAAGTACAAAATTTCATTAAATTCTGCCGATTAGATGAAGAGAAATAAGAGAAAAAAAACAATTTCTACATTAAGTCCCCTTTTGCCGTGACGCAGCCTCAAATTATAAAACAAGAAAATAAAATCCCGAGGGATTATCCCAGGCAGTTCACATGTGAAGTTTCATTGAATTTGGTCCAAGGGTTGCTGAGATCTGGCTGTGGACGGACGGACAGCGTGGATAATCGCGTATCAGGCTTTTTAAACCCCTGGATGAATACAAGTGTTTTATTTAAGAAATATAATTGATAATGTTATACCGTGATTTATTTTTCCTTTAACCACGGTTCTGATTTGGTCTTGTGCACATTGTTGCATGACATTCTGAAGTTTCTGATATTACGGAATGTTTCCTTTATTATTGGAGCGAGAGCACGGAGCGGAAAATCTCGTACACGATGCTTGATCAAAACCGACATGAACGTCTGTGTTATATTTAAGAAATAAATAATTTCATACCGTGTTTTATCGTTGATTTAACCACGGTTCTGAGTTCGGTGGCACAAGAAATAAGTTGTGTACAATGCTGCATGACATTAAAGCGAATATTACCGTTATTCATGTGCGAGCTAGAAGCGGATAATCGCGTATCATGCTTGATCAATCCCAGCATGAACATCAGTGTTATATTGGAAAACAATGTCCTAGATCCATATTAATCATGCACCATACATGAATGTCAGTCCTGACTGGTGTTTGCATTCTCAAATGTTCAATGCATGCAGCAATTTAAAGTATTTTGATTTGGAAATATTTTACAAGTTAAAAACAAAATAGCGCAGCTGTCATTTTTTGATAAAAAGGAACATAATGTGTTTATCTTTTTTCCATCAACAAAACCAGTACTAGCGTTACACAATTGGTCTGTTCCGTGCAATTAAAAAAATTGTCAGCTTCAACACCTTAGAATTCATTCCAACCTGAAATTGTGTCGTTTATTTAGAAAGAAATAAACGAAAGCTATATCCGCTTACCTGCGACCGTACAAAATCTGACGGGTTCTCGTGGTTGAGTCCCAGACTTTCTGCTCGCATCTCATAGTTGACACAGTCTGTACAGCTCTCCCAAACAGTCATACTGCAGGACCTGAAGTTCGTACCGCGCTTTTACAATGTATATGTTTATAGTTCTTTTAAAAGTCCTGCAGGACCTTGGAGAATTCGTAGGCCCTATCACACTAATAGGTTACAATCTGCAGTTCTTATGACATGCAAAACTGTTTAACTATCTACTTCTAAATGACAATAAATATGTTTTTGTGCGTTTACGAAAATTGGTAAATCACTTCCGTTGCAATATATGCACAGTTTCTTAAATGTTCGGTTTCAAGATCGGGCACAATATTATACACACATGCAATCTACACACGGCCCCTGTGTCACACTGTATATACTTAGGTAGTTTCCAACCAGTGTCTGTCACAAATCGTGCAGTAGTTAGTATCTACGATTCTTATCACACTATGTAGATAATAGTTCACGATAAATGATTTGGCAGAGCATCTTTAGCTATTAGCTAGAGATGTTCTGTCAGGTCATTTATCGTGTTCGAGCTACACAAATCCCATACACCCTACTCAGTCAATCTACACAAAATACCAGCACTACACTGTATATAGTTTCCAACCAGTGTCTATCACAAACTGATACGGATTTCCCGCCACAACGTTACCACAAAGTCTTTGTAAAGTCTACTAAAGGGATGTACTCAGATCAAATAAATAACACAAATGTCTTCTTCTAAATTACATAACAAGCAATCTAATTGGACGTATGAAAGTATGGTAAGCTATCACTGATACGCACGATTTCGAGTCTACACGAGGTTTGTATTCACAAACTATTAATAATATAGGGGTAAATATACGGTAGTATTTTCCCAGTGACCTGCTCTTTTTTCTCGTGTGTGTGGAAAATTTATATGTGAAATAAACATAGTTAAAGATTACCGAAACAAGTGATCAAAGATCAGCTATGTCATTTACACAGCCCTGGATGTCAGGTGATAAATTTGATAATAAAATCGTGTAGATCTTATAAGATGGATAACCGATGTAAGACGAGTATTTGATACAACATGTTATCCGTTTCAGGCGCATTCCCATTGCCGACCAAATCAACTCGATCAAGCGATCGAGTACTGATCGAGTTTGGTCGGCAAGAGTGATCGGGACGATCGAGCGTGGTCGTCGGCAAAAATGATCGGAAATTAACCGACAAGAAATATAGAAGAAGTCGTGTAAAAACATTTGATCGAGTTTAATCGGGTTTGATCGAGGAATATAAGCGATCGAGTAAATCGAGTTGATTTTGTCGGAAATGGGAATGCGGCTTTAAACATGCTTCGTGTAAGAAACCACTTGCTGAGTTTCGGTGCAAATGGACGAGGTTATAAATGCTTTATTTTTAAAAACAGCGACCAATCCCATCTGTCGAACTTCATGCCCTATAACTAGACCAAAAATCTTGGACAATCGAGTCCAAGTGAGCAGCATGCCTAGCAAGTATGATATTATAATGGAGAGTCAATAGCTAAAAGTATATTTACTTCTCAAAGTTTGTGGTCGCACTAGGTCTATTTACTCGAAACAAATGCTCAGAAAAGACACAACTTTTAAAAGCTATTTCTTATATCTGATACGGAATGTAAGTAGTTACAGGCATTCTGATTGGACGACACATATGTATCGACAAATTAAATTGCTCCTATTTCTTTTAGAAAATCATGCTACGAATTACAGGGCGGGGAAATCACTTGGCACAGTTGCAGAAGATCTTGAATATCTATACATCCCTGTCATTTTTACATTTTCTCTGCACTTCAAACCTCTTTCAAATCGGTCAAGTTTTAACAGTATTATTGAAGGTTTTCTGCAATTGTTGTGTCACGCGATTCCTTGTCGTGAATTAGACCGTTTGTTTGTCTCTGTCACACACAATCTAGAATATCGTCGGTGTAATTGCATAACCTCGTAAGTGTAGCTTGTTTAAAGCTAGAGTTGCGAGGTTTTGCAATAACATCTACGGTATATAGTCAGGACTGGGTCACACATCACGTTAATCAAACACAGTTTTAATGGAAATACTTCCTCTTGACCCTTACCAAAACGACAGACACTTCTTGGCTGTTCCAATTTGAAAGAATCTACAGACGATAAAATAGACGTTGATAGATGTATTTTTTTTTTTTTTTTTTTTTTTTTTTGTAGAATATAACACAGAAAATATCGAGGCAAAATTAGAAAATGCTGATTATCAGCATTTTCTACTGTTGTCTCAACCTTTTTCCACCAACCCCTTTCTCATACAGCACACCAAAACAATGTCTTGGTTGGGAAAGGGTTACTGGAAATATTTCCCGTAAAATGTGATCAGTCGGTCCCGGGGCGAGTTTTTCCAATTAAACGTCCAATACATTCACAACACTGGGATAACACTATGAACAATCTATCATGAATCACAGACCGCCCACCTCTCATAGCCCAAACGGCAAAGATTTGGGCTGTTCCGATTTCAAAGTTGGTTGATAAAATGCAGAAAATGTTGAGATATATGGAGAAAATGCTGATTATTTTCTTCTTTTGCCTCGCGTTTCCTTTTATAATACTATAAATAATATATGTTGAATCACAGACCGCGCACCTCTCACAGACTAAACGGCGAAACTTTGGACTGTTCCAATTTAAAAGCTGGTGCAGATGAAAAAAGAGACGATAAAATTTGTGTACGATAAAATGCAGAAAATGTTTAGACAAAAGAAGTAAATTATAACAAGAGATGTTTGTAAAACATATATGCCCCCTCAAGGGCCTACATTTGATGTAGGTCAAAGTCCAAGGTCAAGTTAACAAGGTCCAAGGTCATGGTCAAATATGAAAGGTCTTGGTAGGAGGTGTCTATGTGTGAAATATCAAGGCTGTATACATAAAAGTAAAATGAAATATAGGCCAGGTTAAAGTTTTTAAATGTAGGCCAAATGCCAAGGTCAAGGTCATGGTTAAATGTGAAAGGTCTTGGTTGGAGGTGTCCATGTATGAAATATCAAGGCTGTAGGTGTAAAAGGACATGATATGATATATGCCTAGTTTAAGTTTTTTAAGTAGGTCAAACTCCAAGGTCAAGGTTGCAATATTCATGGTCATGGTCAAATGTGAAAGGTCTTGGTAGGAGGTGTCTATGTGTGAAATATCAAGGCTGTAGGTGTAATAAGATATAAGATAAAGGCTAGGTTAAAGATTTCTAAAAGTAAGTAAAAATCAAAGGTCAAGGTCACACAGGTCAAGGTCATGGTCAAATGTGAAAGGTCTTGGTAGTAGGTGTCCATGTGAATAAAATATCGAGATTGTATAGGTAACAGGACACGAGATATAGGCCTAGTTTAAGTATTTTAAAAGTAGGTCAAACTCCAAGGTCAAGGTCCAAGGTTATGGTCAAAATGGAAATGTCCTGGAGGGAAGTGACCACGTGTGAAATATCAAGGCTGTATGTGTAAAATGACATGAAATATAGGCCAGGTTAATGTATTATAGAAGTAGGTCAAACACCAAGGTCAAGGTCACAAGGTCCAAGGTCATGGTCAAATGTGAAAGGTCTTGGTCGTAGGTGTCCATGTGTCAAATATCAAGGCTGTATGTGTAAAATGACATGAAATATAGGCCAGGTTAATGTATCATAGAAGTAGGTCAAAGTCCAAGGTCAGGGTCACAAGGTCCAAGGTCATAGTCATATGTGATAGGTCTTGGTTGGTGGTTTCCATGTGTCAAATATCAAGGCTGTATGTGTAAAAGGACATAATATATCGGCCAGGTTAAAGTTTTAAAAAAAAGTTCAAACTCCAGGGTCAAGGTCACAAGGTCCAAAGTCATGGTCAATTGTGAAAGGTCTTGGTAGGAGGTGTCCATGTGTGAAATATCAAGGCTGTATGTGTAATAGGTCTTGAACTATATGCCCGGTTTAATTTTTTTTAAGTAGGTCAAACTCCAAGGCCAAGGTCACAATGTCCAAGGTCATGGTCAAATGTGAACGATGTTGATAGGAAGTATCTATGTGTGAGATACCAAGCCTGTATGTGTAAAAAGACATGAGATATAGGCAATTTTAAGAATTAAGTGTAAATTCAACAAAGAGCAATAACTCCAAGAATTTCATCGGCAAGGTTATGGTTTCTGTGCACTGTACCTCTCCATGATGAAATCTATCAACCTGTAAAGTTTCATGATTCTACCATACATACTTTTAGAGTTGTGCTCCAGACAATAATCAAGTTATAAAATCAACAAAGGGTAATAACTCCAAAATTTTGATCGCAAGAGTTACGGTTCTTGTGCACTGCACCTCTCCATAATGACATCTATCCACATGTAAAGTTTCATGATTCTACCTGACATACTTTTTGAGTTGTGCTCCGGACAAGAATAAAAATTTAAAATCAACAAAGGGCAATAACTCCAAAAATATGATCAGCAGAGTTACAGTTCTTGTGCACTGCACCTCTCCATAATAAGAGCTATTAACCTGTAAAGTTTCATGATTCTACGAGGGACGTTCAATTAATTTTGGAACTGGGGTTCTATAAGCCATAGTTATGTCGCAATTCAATTTTAAGTTTCTCCAATCCTTCGAAGTAATCCTCTTTGACACCCACACACTTCTGAAGTTTTGATATCCATTACTTATATGCTAATAAATGGGCCTCTTTTGGAACACCCCGAAGACACTGGTAAATTGCACTGCATATGGAACATGAAGGCCTATATCGACGACCAGAAGCTTTTTTCGTCATCATGGGGAACACAAAAAACCCACACGGGCTTAAGCCCGGCTATAAGGGTGGATGAAGACGTTGTGCAGCATGTGTCTCTTTCAGGAATTCTTGGACAAGATGACACCTGTGGACAGTTCCGTTGTCATGGATTTGGTACATGCCTCTTTAGCCGGTCCTAGACCTGCTCTTTTCGTGATATCTCTTTACTTTCGCCGACATACATTTCTTGTATGAATGACTGGCGATAGTGGTACTATTTGAAACACTAATTTGAACAATACACCGGTTACATTTGAAAATTACCGCGTACAAAACTTTTGCTGCGCTTTTAATTTTTTGGCTATTACGGACCTTTCCTGATCTTTTCGCAACCATTGCTTGCTAATGACACGTCATTGGTGCTCAAAATAAAAGATTATTGTTCACTTATATGTATAAAGCTCAGAAAGCCCACATTTGTTGCATTTATTGCATTATTTCAAAATATATTCTGCACGGGTGGCTCTCTGTCCTTTAGGCAGCAGGTGGGGACCCAATGGGCATAAACCTTTCTGTGTTTCAACCCTTTCGTCAAAATCGTATAATATGTCCCCGATGAAAAATCAACTTTATCTGCTATCTTTTGCACATTAAACCATGCGTCTTGTTCGGTCATGTCGGAATCTACAACAATATTTGCTTTGGTACTAGCTCTACCCGGGTTGCCTGAGAGGGGGCATCATTCATGCCAATTTTACCAATTCTAATTTTTATTATCTTCCTAAAAACTGACGTATATTCAACGTCCGAATGTCCACAAATCTGGTTTAGTTCATTATATACGCGTGATGCAGATATTTCAAAGCCTATGCGACCTTTAATGTAGACCCGTATATCCTATTTCAGTTCGTTTTCCATTTTGCGCACAGCGAAATAGCCAGTGTATACATATGACTGAACCAACTTAAAAGTTCAATAACTTTTGAAAGAGTCAACGAATTTGTCTCAAATTTTGACCAAGTATAAACAGTATTATTCCCGTCAAATAGCCGCAATCACCACTAGTTCCATAGAACCGTGAGATATGTTGGACCATTAGTACCACTTTTAATTGAACGCCCCTCGTACCTTACATAGTTTTTGAGTTATTCTCCGGACAAGAATCAAGTTTGAAAATCAACAAAGGGCAATAACTCCAAAAATATGATCAATAGAGTTACAGTTCTTGTTCACTGCGCCTCTTCATAATGAGATCTATCCACATGTAAAGTTTCATGATTCTACCTAACATACTTTTTGAGTTATGCCCCGGACAAGAATCAAGTTTGAAAATCGACAAAGGGCAATAACTCCAAAATTTTGATCGGTAGAGTTACGGTTCTTGTGCACTGCACCTCTCCACAATGAGATCTATATACCTGTAAAGTTTCATGATTCTACCTAACATACTTTTTGAGTTATGCCCTGGACAAGAATCAAGGTTGAAAATCAACAAAGGGCAATAACTCAAAAACTTTGATCGGCAGAGTTACAGTTCTTGTGCACTGCACCTCTCCATAATGAGATCTATCCACCTGTAAAGTTTCATGATTCTACCTTTAATACTTTTCGAGTTATGCTCCGGACAAGATTTGGTCTACGGACAGACCGACGGACCGACCGACCGACCTACCGACCGACCGACCGACACTTGCAAAACAATATACCCCCTTTTTCTTCGAAAGGGGGCATAATTAGCATCCTCTTCTTTTGTCTCGATTTTCCCCTTTGAAATACTACAAATAATCTATCTTGGATCACAGACCGCCCATTTCTCAAAGACCAAAGGCAAACATTTGGATTTTTCCATTTTGAAAGCTGTTGCAGACGATAAAATGGACGTTCATGAGGCCTACGCTTGAAGTATGAAACAATGAAGAAATTATTGAGACGAAAGGAGAAAATGCTGATTATCAGTATCTTTTCTTTTGTGTCAGTTTTTCCCTTGACACGACAAATAATCTATCCCGAATCAGAAAACGCCCACATCTCATGGTCGCGTGAAATGAATGGCGTATACAGCCTCTTTTAACAGTATAAAACAATCACATTGCGGCGGTTCGAGTACCTAACCACAGATTCCTGTTGTTTCTCTCACCAGTACTACCATATTCTTTCTGATCCTCCAGCTGCTCCACAGCAAAGGTTTACGAATATCCATCCAGTGGTAGAAGACAAATGATAACACTAAAAACAATCTACACTAAATTTTAGAACACCCACCTCTCAGAGACCAAACGACAAAAATCTGGATTGTTTCGCTTTGAAAGCTGCTGCAGACGACATAACAGACGATGACACTTTTGAACGATAAAATGCAGAAAATGTTGAGACAAAAGAAGAAAATGCTGATTATCAGTGTTTTCTTATTTTGCATCGGCGGTTTTCCTGGATAACATTATGTAAAAGTAATCTATCTCGAACCAGAAAACGTCCATGTGTCATGGCTGCGTGAAACGAAACTTGGTCAATTACAGTATAAAACGTATATGGCGTTAAACTCATATCGCGGCGGCTTGAGCATCTAACCATGGATTTCTGTCGATTAACTCATAAATACTACCACAACATTACCATCCTTTCCAAGCCTACATCTGCTCACCCACACAGATTGCATTGGTTGGAGACAATAGCTCAACAATTCATTCTAAATCACAGAACACCCACCCCTCATGGTCGTGTGAAACAAAAATTGATTGATTTAATGGTGTTCAACGCCTAGAACACAAAACCATGGATCCCTGCATTTTCTCTCAACAGTATTACCAGAACTTCTAATCTGGGCCTCTGACTGCTCTCTCACATGGATGATTCCCATCCACATGTGATAGATAAACGCGATGACCGGAGGACCTGATCACGGATTTCTGTCGTTTCTCTCACCAGTACTACATTATTTCCGAGCCTTCAGCTGCTCTGACACATAGATTTATGATTATCCACCAATGGCAGAAGACAACTGATAACACTTCAAACAATCTATACTAAATCATAGGACATCCAACTCCAAGGGAAGAAAAAAAAATAACATAAAACGAGACAACTTTGTGCGATTTAAGGTAGAATACCCGTAATGTGGCAATTTTGAGATTCACAAAATATCGGAACTTTTCGAGCGGCGTCGTTACGTATCCGAACCTATTCGAGCGCGGTCGTAAATATTCGGCGGTGGAAAGTTCCATCGCCGAATGTGTTCGACGTCGCCCGAATAATTCGTCGCGCGAACCTCGTTAGGGCTAGACTACCTTAACCCATTGCCAAACGACAAAATTTAGACTGGTCGAAATTCAAAGATGTTGCAGACGCCAATATCAAGTGAATGAATTTTTACATTTTTGGTCTTTTCACATAGAAAACATTCAGGGAAATGAAGAAATGGCTTGTCACAAGCAATTTCTTCATTTTCCATGATGTTTTCCAAAGCCATTATCTTGTGGGGAGTCAAAAAGAGTCACTGTATGGTAATGGGTTAAGCCAAAATTTCACAATACTAGATAGCATTACAGACAATCTATTCCGAGTCACATAACGCCCACCTCTCATGCAGGCTGTGTGAAATCTGATAACTGAGATTAGAAACAAGAGACTCAAGAGGGCCTGTATCGCTCCACTGGCTTCAATTAAAAAATCATCTATGTTTTGACCACAGTTGACCCAATTACAAACTCGTCTAAGATTTTATCAAGACAATCGTTCTGACCAAATTTCAGGTTGATCGGGCAAAAAATGTAACCTCTAGAGTGCTATACAAGAAAAAGTTATCGGACGCACGCACGACGGACACAACGTCATGAAAATAGCTCGCTGGCCTTCGGTCAGTGGAGCTAACACTAGAGGCTTACGGGGCTTTTGTCGCTCTACCGTTCAACTATTAAAGTTACAGAAAATGAAATAAAAATACACTGTGAGATGATTTTTGTGATTTCAGCAAATTTAGAAAGATTTCGTGACAAATCATGAGAAACAGAAATTTCGAATTAGCGCTGATAGAACTTCCTGCACATCGCATGTGATGAATTTTGTCCCTAGTCCCTGAAGGTTGGCGTGATTTTAAGACTGAAGTAAGGCATATCTATTGAAAGAGGTGAATGAAAAGTATGTAGGAAACGAAAAGTTTTGGAGATAAAAGATTCCCACTGAAATTGACAGTCACACTGTGCTAGCATTTTCTGAAGAGAAATTTTAATTTAGTAAAAATAAAGATCAGTTTTAGTAAATTTAGTACAAACTATAGCGTTACTAATCCATTCACACACAAGGACGCTTTTGAAGCCTCACAAGGAAAAGGGCTTTGGAAAACATCGTGGAAAATATAAGAAATTGCTTGTGGCAAGCAATTTCTTTGTTATCCACAATGTTTTCAACCAGAGAATAAGTAAAAAATAACATTTAATTCATTAAAACATGTCGTCTGCAACATTTTTAAATTCGGACAAAATATTGACCTCTGCTCTTGGATTAACATAGTCGCTTGCATTGCCGAATACCCCACAACACTCTTTTTTCCAAAATATGTGGCATGACCGCCTGGAGACTATTTTAAATGCGTCAACTTTCGCGTGGCGTGCATGAATTGCATTTCGTCATTAGATTCATTTCTTGAAAAGAAAAGATAATCCGATTAATTAATAATATCAAATACTTAACATTGTCAGATAAGATGAATTATCTAGAAAAAAAATATTTTGCTTACAACACGAAATCTTAAGTATGAATATTATCACAAAATAACTTGAGAAATAAGCATTCCTATACTCCTTTCACTGATTTACGAATCATATATAATACCATATGGTGTCAGGCTAGAAAACGATTATAACTGTGTCCCGAGTTATATAAACCACACAGAGCCTTTTGTCTTCTCCTAGTTAACGCGACTGCACTCTTGCAATCCAATAATGTGAATAAAAATCTATATTCAGCGTTGTCCCTCGGTCTAGCAAATATTATCGTCGTTTTTCTTTAAAAATCGCGTAAATGCAGTTTGTTTTAAGCTGCAGTTACGAGGATTATATAGAAAAGTAAAACAGGAGCCAACATTTCCCCTTAAGTTAATCTATAGTAAAATATCTCCGCTTTCTTAAAAAAAACTCGTAACATCATCTTGTTTTAAGCTGCAGTTACAAGATCTTTGCAAAAAAGCAAAATATGAGCCAACAGTGTCCCTAGTTCTACGGCAAAAATTGTCGGTTTTTTTCCAAAAACATCATAACTGAGGCTTGTTCTAAGCTGAAGTTACGATGTTTTAGCAGAAAAGCAAAACAAACCTTCCAGCGTACAAATCGGTGTGGATTACTTTAAATGTTAGCGTTAAATATCAATTAATGTTTTTGTATTGATTTAGCAATCGACCTCTTGGTTTTCAGAACCCTTCCATGAAATGTAATTCGCTGCTTTTCAACAAAAACCTCGTAGCTGCAGCTTCGTAAATGCAGTTTGTTATAGGCTGCAGTTACGTTTATTGATTGCAGAAAAGCAAAATATGAGCCAACATTGCCTTTCGATTTACAGCAAAATATCGCCTCTTTTCTTCAAAGACGTCTTAACTACACTTTGTTTTAAGCTGCAACTACAAAATTTGTGTAGAAAAGCAAAAAACAAGCAACATTGCCTCTCAATCTAAAGCAAAATATCGTCACTTTTCTTCAAAAACTTCGTAACTGCAGATTTACCAAGCTGCAGAACTTTACGTTTTTCCAGAAAAGCAAAATCCAAGCCTCCCAGCGTACAAATCGGTGTGGATTACCTTAAATGTTAGCGTAGAATATCAATTAATGTTTTTGTATTGATTTAGCAATCGACCTCTACTGGTTTTCAGAACCCTTCCAGTGAATGTATAATTCGCTGCTTTTAAACAAAAACCTCGTAACTACAGCTTGATGTAAGCTGTTGTTGCGAGGTTTTGTTGAAAAGCGACGATGTTTGAAGTACATGTAGTTATGTACAATGTATCTTCAATTACTAATGTATCAGATACCGATCCTATGCCTTCACCTCTTTTATCATTTAATCAGCATTTTGTCCCCTCTTGTCCGCTTCCTATCAGAGAACTATTCGAAGAAAATATCGCAATTGTATGTAGAAGAAAATACCAAACATAGAGATTAATAACTAGCGATTTTATTTCAAGTTTTTGCAAAAATGCACAAGTAAGTCCGGATCTGGAAAATGGCTGGTTTTTTTTTTTTTTTTTTTTTTTTTTTTTTCATTCGAGATCAACGAGGATCCAGATCACTAAAATGTACTAATCAGCAGAGACACTTGTATTTATCGGTCACACACAACTCCGCGTCTACATCCCGATCAAAAATGGGCTTCTGTGGATGACTTTTGTAAACGTGTGAATGTGATGCACCCTCTATCACTTTCTAGATACATTACAACGAAAACATTACTCGAGACTGAGTCTCATTGCCCTTGTTCCACATAGAGAAGATATTAAGGGAAATCGTTCACTGCCAAAAATATCAGTCGACATGCAATGCTGTAAGGTAATCACTTCTACGTGTTTCTCTTTTCTCGTTTACGGACACACATTGCATTTTAACTACAAAAACTTTACTCGTACCAGGAATAATGTCTTATTGCCCTTATGTCACATTAAACAACAGGTTTTCGTTCAGTTTTGAGCATTGGCAAGTTAGCACATAATAAGTAACCATCCTTGACTTTAAGAACCTAGCGAAGCCACTCGACTGAATGATCCAAAATTTGAGAACCAAAAGCGAGGTAGCTCTGATCTTTTCCCTCTAATTCCGACTATTCGATTTACACACTTACAAAGTCCATATGATTTATATGTTGATCTATTATTTTCACTATCTGTTTGATATGTTTGTGCACATCCTATGTATTTTGTTAAAATGTATTTGTTGTATTGCAACAATATTATGTAATATTATGCAATTAAAATTTTGAATTGAATTGATTATATACATACAAGTTTTGAACAAGAGTGCCATGGTCACAATATACGCCGCCCCAGAGACTAAGTTTTAAGTGGGTATAACTCAAACAAAAATCAATCAGGGCTTTTTTTAGGATTGGGGGAAGACACAGGACGCTGGTAGAAAGGGGAAAATCGCATGCGGTATCCTAGTTTTGAGGAAAATTGTATAATATAGAAAAAGTACATTTTATAGGCTAAACCCCTCTTACACCCACTTTTGTAGATTTGAGAACAAGCAGGGCTAGTTTGTAAAGCTGTAATAATTGTGGAAGAGCTTTTCTTGTTATTTTATTTGGGTTTTAAGTGTGATTTTTGAAAATATACCTTGGGGAAAATTTACTTTTTGGGGAAAAAATTGCATTATTTCTGGAGGGGAAGACGCTGGAAACCAGTGTCACTTTCTTAAGGGGTAAAACCCCTGTCAATGAATCATAAAGTCCTTCCTTTATGCACATCTACCAATTGAGGTGATAACATTGATCAAGTTTCAAAAAGATCCAGCCAAAAACTTAGGAGGAGTTGCGCTACAAAGAAAAGTGGACGGACGGACGGATGGACGGAGACAGACGGACAGTCGGACAGACGGAGATGACGCCAATATTCGACCGCCTCCGGCGGCGTATGAAAATGGTAATCCAAAGAAAATTCCAGTCAAGCCTTAAAGTTTATCCAGTGGTTTTGGGACAAGAAAACTTTTATTTGGTTATTTATGATTTCTGATAAGCCCCCAAGCAGCCAAGTACCATTTTTTGGCGAAACAAAAAATTAAGAACACGTTTTGCCAAGTGTCACCCAAGAAACATCCCCCGGTTATTTGGCCAATCAAAGAATAACGACTTAGTTTGAAAGGGGTCATCCAATGAAGATTCAAAACTTGGGCCAAATTGGCCAATTGGTTTTGGAGGAGAAACTATTTAAAGACATAGTGAATGACCAGACAGACAGTCGGACGGACACACTCGGTAAACGGTACAGCAAAGACAGAAATATGCAGATCAAACAATGCCAATAGCTTCAAATTATTGGGAAATTTATCTTTTCTCACACAATACAACATGGCTTTGACGTTCGTAATAGAGTTTTTAGAAAACACTGAGGGAAAAAGAGAAAAATTCTGATAATCAACGATTCTCCATTTCCCTAAATAGGAAACTGGTGTAACCCTTTCCCAATCAAAACCTTGTTTTGACACCCCTAATCGAAAGGGTTTGGAAAAACATTGAGACAAAAGAAACAAATGCTGATAACCAGCATTTTCTCCTTCAGCCTCAATATTTTCTGGATTATTTTTGTACACAAATCCTCCTTATATCAACATCGATTTTGTCGTCAGCAGTATATTCAGAATTAGACCGCCCTGAAATTTTGTCGTTTGGGATAGGGATAAGAAGGCTGACCATACATTACATTTGATCAAGATTGTTGGCCGAACTTTTTCTCCATGGGCATGATTCAAGTAAAATGCATACAAAAATTGTGATTGTAAAAATCTGATATTTTACTAATAAAATACTGTATTACACTATTTACAAGACACTGACATAGAAATGAATTTAATAAATGTAATGTTAATCCTTTCGCAAACAGCAAAACAATTGACTGCTCCAATTTGAGAAATTATGAAGACAAAACAAATTATTTATACCAAATACAGGCACAAAAGTGTCACAGTATGAAAAACGCAGAAAGAAACAAGAAAATGCTGAAATTGCAGTGCTTTTCAAAGCTGTCTTAATCCAGCGTATCAAAAGCGGGGCTTGTTTGGGTAAGGATTTTGTCGCAGATCCTTATTCCAATCTTATCCTTTAATTCCTGTATTTACCTATTTCAGTAACTAGTCATACCAGGCAAGATATTGTCAGTGTTATTGCAAAACCTTGTAACTACAGCTTTAATTAAGCTGTAGCTACAAGGTTTTGCATTAAAACCTCTTGTATGAGAAATAATATACTGAGAGGCAAAAATAAGTATACACCCTAGTTCTTCCACGTTTTATGAGAAAATGATTTATAGACTATGTACGATTTTTAAACTCCACCAAAGGTGGTCGTTTATTGATGTAACCTTCTCTGTTTATCCGTCAGTATGTCCTTCCTTCCGTTGCGAGTGTTTTTTTCATATCGCATAGCGCCATCGAAAAAGGGGTCTCAATCAATTAATTTATGGAATTATTAACGTTGACACAACCCTGCATTTATGAAGGGATTTGGATAGAACTTTCACAGAAAGTGCCTAGTCACCTAGTACCATGCATGAATTGTTGGTGCTTTTCCATATTACAATGCGTCATGGCAAAAGGGGACTTGATGCAAAAGTTATCTGACATGACCCCTTTTTAAATTTATTGACGGATTTTGATTGAATTTGCACAGAATGTTCATAGTCACCTGTCCAAGTGTTTAAAGTGCCACGTTTCTTTGATATTATGCTGCGTCATAGGAAAATGGGTCCTAATGCAAAAAAGTGGCATATTGATCGATTTATACCAGCCACCAAAAATTGTGTTATAATGTTTCAGAAAATTTAAGCTTGTGATTTGTTGTAAAAAGGAATAAAGAAATCAAATACGGATTAACAGCAAAATCTGATGCTCCACTAAGTCGCACGCGCAAAGTTTACAAAATCAGCATGTAGCAAGATTAAGGATAGTCTAGCATTTTCAGTTGAAATGTAACAACACGGTATTATTGGTCTATGCTTAGAAAGATGTTATACAAAATTTTGAGTTGATATGATTGAAATTAATAGAGATATTGACAAAAGAAAAGTGTATACTTTCTTTTGCCTCTCAGTATATTTTAAAAATAGACTAATCCTAGAATGTTATGTAATTTCTTTTTGGACGAAAAAATGACCCAATCTATCCAATACAGCAAAATTCTAGACATTACTTAGTAACAAGAGCTGTCCGAAGACAGCGCGCTCGACTTTCTATGTTGCTTAGTATAAAGGGGGCATAACTCCAAATATAGGTGAGCCAGGGTCATGGGCCCTAGTAGTAAGGTAGAGGGTGTGATGGTGAATAAGTATTCCAAGTTTGGGTTGAATCGCTTTGATAGTATGGAAGTTATTAATGTTTGAAAAAACTTTAACCTTTGTAGCAACGCCGACAACCAGGTGACAGTATAAGCTCTCATTTTCTTCAAAAAGTCGAGCTAAAAAGGCCCAAGAGTACAAAATGACAGATGATCGAGATATAATTTGTGTGCAAGATAGCACAGGAAATATCTTATTACTTTGTAAGAGGGGAAAGACTGGTTTACAACATCTTCTTTTTTCCATCAAATTCTGAAAAAGCCTTCACTGTTGGAGATATCAAAGCCAGACTTGTTTCTGAAAGGGTTAAACTATGTGGGTTTAGGGCAAGACTGTTATAGATGCATCGACTTTAAATTTGCACTTACACCAATTTTGTATGAGGAAACAGTTCATTCATTTACATTAATATAATACATAAGATTCTGTATGTGATACAATAGTAGCCCTTCACATAATACAAATTAAAAATATGACCCTTTCCTATAAGGTCCAAGGTTATAATGACCTTGTGAAATAAGTCTGAATACAAAAAGGGAAAAGAAGAAAATGCTGATGTACAGTAATGTCCTCTTTTCCTCAAAAGTTTCTATGATATTATTTACTGATTTCTTTATTTTGGTGATTGTAACAATTCTAAAATTCAAACCATCCTAAACATTTTATCATTTGGGAGAGAATGTAAGGAACAAAGACTAGCCTTGTCAATATATCTACACATACATACTATCACAGATAAGTAATTATATATACAGCTGGCACAAAATAAATATACAAACATTCACAATGTACAGTATGTAGTATTTACATAAAAATATTCAATCTATGTTACATTAAGCAGATAATCTTAAGTCTTGTTGATCCTTAAAGCAACAAATTTGAAGAAAAAGGATGTGTATGTGAAACAAAAATGCCTTTCCAAAAGTATTTTCTAAACATTATTTTTTTTAATCCAGACCTTCATACCATCTTTCTTGACCTTGACATCTAAGGAAAGATCTTACCATGAGGTATGCGCATGCCAATTAGGAAAGAGCAATCATTTTCTGCGACAGAAAACATATAAGCATTACCCAGTTTCGATGAGCCCCACTACATTCATCCTATAATAGAACGACATTGAAGTAATTGTGGGCTGTCAGAAATATTTCTCTATGTTAGGTGTAAACCCCTTCTCAAATGACAAGAATTAAGACTTATCCAATTTGCAAAGTTATAAATGCTATAAATATTTGAAATATGGATGCTCCTTGTGTTTTCTTAAGTTTTGACTCTGGGTTAACAACCATGCAATGTGTCTCACTGCTTCTTGTTGCGTTATAATCAGCTGCTTGCTAGATGGTTATGTGTAAGTTAGCTGTTAATTATAGCTAGAGTTATCATTCTGACTGTCGTATCTGTAGAGTAATCTTTTGTTGATTATCGAGACATTCACGTAACTTATCCTCTGTCATGGTGAGCCGCTGTTCTAACAGGGATACAGTCTGTAATGTACAAGAAAATAAACATGACTAGAACTGTAGCAAAGCCAACGAATATGTATAAACTTATGCAGTAAAGACCACCAATATTAAACAGGCACAGTCCATTAGATGAGCATCTTAAGAAAACATTGTCGCAACCGCAGCTTATAAAGATTAAATAACTGTAGTTGAGGCATTTTAAAAGGTGACCAACAATGACAAGAAAAGAGCCATCAAAGACTGGTTATGCTCCCCAAATAAGTGTTTGTCACAAATTTCTATGTTAAGGCGCCTTTTCCGTGGCACAGCCTCAAATTGAAAAAAAGAGAAAAAGTTCTCTAGGAAATATTACAGAAAGTTCACATGTGAAGTTTCATTGAATTTGGTCCAAGGGTTGCCGAGATCTGGCTATGGACAGAAGGACAGATGGACTGAAAGACCAACAGCGTGGCAACTATATGCTCCCCTAATTTTTTTTCAGGTATCAAAAATAAAAGACATGGTAAAATACCTGTGTAAGTATATCTAGCTGTCCTACAATATGTTCTAGAGTGTTGGCTAATTGTAGGGCGACGTTTCTCTCCTCTAGTGGCTGTGTCGTGGCTCGTGGCTGATCAAACATTACCAACTACGACAAGAATGAAAGATTTGTCACTGCTTTTCAACAAAAACCTTGTAACTACAGCTTTAAACAAGCTGTAGTTACAAGGTTTTTGTTGAAAGGTGACGATATAACAATACCTGTGTAAGAATATCTAGCTGTCCTACAATATGTTCTAGAGTGTTGGCTAGTTGTGGAGGGACGTTTCTCGCCTCTAGTGGCTGTGTGGTGGCTCGTGGCTGATTAAACATAACGGACAATGACATGAATAAAAGATTCATCACTGCTTTTCAACAAAAACCTCGTAACTACAGCTTTAAACAAGCTGTAGTTACAAGGTTTTTGTTGAAAGGCGACAATATAACTATACCTGTGTAAGAATATCTAGCTGCCCTACAATATGTTCTAGAGTGTTGGCTAATTGTGGTGGGACATTTCTCGCCTCTAGTGGCTGTGTCGTGGCTCGTGGCTGATCATCAAACGCTACACGTGATCGACCACCTTGATCTGA
This sequence comes from Fragum sueziense, assembly GCA_963680895.1. NCBI lineage: Eukaryota > Metazoa > Mollusca > Bivalvia > Cardiida > Cardiidae > Fragum > Fragum sueziense. The sequence goes on from OY804597.1 coordinate 50,064,862, forward strand.
TGATGCCATCTCTACATCACTTAATGGCTGTAAATAGACAAAATACTAGAACTGTCGCAAAGCGGACAAATACCCCCCACTAGCACCTTGTCACTGACAAAGTGCTGTAGGTCAACCGGTTCTTGACTTAGAGCACACAGATTTCAAACAAAGTCCGATTGTGACCTTGACCTTTGACCTTGGTGACCCAAAAACAATAGGGCACCTCCTTGGGTCGTGGGCAACAACTGTGTAAAGTTTAGCACGGAAACGGATTTCAAACAAAGTCCGATTGCGACCTTGACCTTTGTGACCCAAAAACGATAGGGCTCCTCCTTGGGTCGTGGGCAACAACTGTGTAAAGTTTCATGATCCTAAGTCAACCAGTTCTTGACTTAGAGCACGGAAACGGATTTCAAACAAAGTTCGATTGTGACCTTGACCTTTGACCTTGGTGACCCAAAAACAATACGGCACCTCCTTGGGTCATGGGCAACAACTGTGTAAAGTTTCATGATCCTAGGTCAACCGGTTCTTGACTTAAAGCACGGAAACGGATTTCAAACAAAGTCCGATTGTGACCTTGACCTTTGACCTTGGTGACCCATAAACTATAGGACGACTCCTTGGGTCATGGGCAACAACTGTGTAAAGTTTCATGATCCTCGGTCAACCGGTTCTTGACTTAGAGCACGGAAACAGATTTCAAACAAAGTCCGATTGTGACCTTGACCTTTGACCTTGGTGACCCAAAAACAATAGGGCACCTTCTTGGGTCATGGGCAACAACTGTGTAAAGTTTCATGATCCTAGGTCAACCAGTTCTTGACTTAGCACACGGAAACGGATTTCAAACAAAGTCCGATTGTGACCTTGACCTTTGACCTTGGTGACCCAAAAACAATAAGGCACCTCCTTGGGTCATGGGCAACAACTGTGTAAAGTTTCATGATCCTCTAGGTCAAACAGTTGTTGAGTTAGAGCACGGAAACGAAAAAGTCTATGGACGGACGGACGGATGGACAGACAGACAGACATGGTGAAACCAATATACCCCCTCTACTTCGTAGGTGGTGGTATAATAATATAGAAAATATTATTTTCTCAAAATAGCAAGGTTGATAAAAGCATATTTTTGGTAGTTTAAACATGTCTAATTTACAGTATTTGGGAAACAAGTTATCAAAACTTTTACTTTTTTGCTATTTTTTGTAACTTTTTTAAGACTTGGATAAATTCCTTCTTCTTCCTTAAAATTGCATTAGTTTGTGCAACAAATAAAGTTGTCATTGAAAACTGGCAATAATAATTGTTTTCATTCAGTTAAACCTTTTGTAGAGTACAAAGTACTTCCTGTAGCCGTAACTGAGTGTTCACAGTTTTCAAATGTACAGTAACCATATTTCACACATACTAAAATATAGATTTTGTTCTGTCAAGTATGATTATTCTACAGAATATAATCCATAGTTGTAAGATGTAAGTTCATATAGTGACTTTTCTTCAAAACCCTTATAACCACAACTTCTTTAACTCTTTCCCTGCCAAATTTCCTGGAATTGTCCTATTTCCAGTGCCAAATTTTGGAAACTACATAACAGTACTTATCAGTTTATAAAATAGTGAAAAATCAGTGATTGATAATATTAAGCTGAAACTTTCAGGAATCATTGCACATATTGTCGTTGTAAATGCAAAACGTTGTATCTCGGTTTTGGAAAATTTCAAAGGGGAGGGGAAAAAGTGTAATAACTTTTCCCAAACTGAAATGTTTTACTTGAAATTTTGACATATTGTTAAAAAATAATGTGTCATCAATACTGACCAGTAAAAATATCTCAAAACCTGCGAGAATTGTCTAAACTAGGCACACAAGTTTGTACTTTGGAAATCGCAAGAATCGACATACGACGATTAACTGTTTTGCCTAATGCCATACTTTTTATTAGGCAGTTTGATCAGATGACGTTGACCTTGACTTTGAATGACTTCATTAACCCTTTCCCAAACAACAAAATTTTAAGGTGATCCACTTCAAAAACTGCCACAAATGACAAAATAGATGTTATGAAAGATAGAATTTGTTTAAAATATGGCATAGAAAACATTGAGACAAAAGGAGAAAATGCTGATTATCAGCATTTTCTTCTTTTGCCTCAATGTTTTCCCAAGCCTTTCCTAACAGGGCCGTCAAAACCCCTTCTTGTTTGGAAAAGGGTTAAGCTATTGATTGAAAGTGATTGATCGGCGACATTGGCAGTCTCCCTATGGGTCACTTATCGGCGACATTGGCAGCGAAAGAGTTAAAGGTTTAGGAGGAAAATTTAAGGCACTATATTTACCTCAGACGAGAACATTGCTGGTCCTACATCTGTCACTTGTGGTGATTCATCCTCCATACTCTTAACTTCACTACGAATTCCCTGTATACAAATAATAAATATCTGTCTGGGGCCCATATTATCAAGGATCATACAACATATTTACTATTATGATTTCCCGCTCCCAAACAATTTGGTTGTAAGATTGTTGAAAATTAAATACAGGCACTTTATCTTGAAAAGGGGTCCTTATAGCATTTGACAGTATTATACATATTTCCATGATATCAGCCTGGGCCCAAGTGTAGTCTAACCAAGATCCATGCGTGGAATACATGTATACTCAAATTATGTCATACAGACAAATGGACGGACAGACAGCCATTACAATTCCAGTATATACTCTGCCACTTCGCTGGAAGGGGAGTGTAAAAATAATTTTCCTAGAGATGAAAACTGATAAATTTATAAAGATATAACGTAATTCTCTCTCATTGTTGATAATGAGTTTGGCAAAGACTATTATTTATGTAAAGATAACTTATTGTTCACTGATTGGCATTTAACACAGTTTTTAACTGTTCATATTGCGATGGCATGAGCACCTAGCCATTGATTCCTGTCATTTCTCATACCAGTACCACCACAACATCCTTACCGAGCCTTCAGCTGCTCGCCTACATAAGTTAACAATAACAAACCATTGATTGGACACAATTTTGTCTGAACTCGAGGGGATATTTGCAGGAACCTGGGATCAAACCTAGGACTAATAATTGTATTTGAAAAATGTAAATATAGTAACAACATTTTTACCGCTAAGCAATAACTATATTTTTCTCTTACCTTGCCCTCAGACCTGGCGGAGGCTGTTCGTTTAATTTTGGGTGGTATATCAGCTACAGTGGGGGCCTGTTCTCCTGAAGCCTCTCTCTGTTTATGTGACTGTAACACTTCACTGAAATCCATCTGGTCAAAATTGGTCTTCCATACCAATACCTAATACAGAAGAAAAGCAGATAGAAAACTATATTAACTATTATAAATATTTATGTGTTAGTGTACAAAAAAAGAAAGAAACAAGATTGATTGATTGTATGGGGTTTTATCCCTCTTTCAACTGCTATGATCTGACATATCGCAGTGGATGAAACACCTAACCATGGATTCCTGTTATTTCTCAAACCAGTACTACCACAATATCCTTACAGAGCCTCCAGCAGCTCGCCCACATGATAGGTTTACAATTATCAAAACATTAGAGGGTGACAATTTTGTCAGAAAGGATATTTGCCGCAGCGGGGGATCGAACCTATGACCTCATGAGTGAGAGTCTGATGCGTTGCCAACTGCTTTGATTCAATACATCTGGCTAACAAATTCAAATGCATAATCAGCATGGTTGAAGACTAATGACAAATGATCTACAAGTACCTACTGATATAATGGTTAGTTAGTGGTAACATTCAAAAATGTTTTAAAGTTTGCAAATTGATTTAGCTGCAATTAATACAGCATTTTTCATGGAACCTACAGATATACGAGGGTTGTCCCAATAAATCGTAGACAACGTCGATAAAACAGAAATCACTCAATAGATATTTCTATTTTTTCTATAGATTATAGCCACATATATTGACGGCAGTTTGACAAAAAATCAAGTTGACTGCTTATTGTTTAGAAAATATATACTAAATTTAGCAAAGGCATGTACAGACCCGCGGCGCACGTCACAACGTCATATAATAATAACGTTACTTTTTCACCGGGAAATGAACCCAGAAATGTCCAGGATAATTCCATCCGAACCGCGTTTCCTTGTGTTATGATTAATCTATAGACACATCTCGCAGGTACTTTTGATGCTAAAGATGTTTTTAAATACATGGAACCTTTATTATCTCAAAGTCCGTTTTATTCGCCACCCCCTTAACCATTTACTGTTTTCCCTAATCAGTTACCTCTTTTCTTTAACGCCTGGTTTTCTACATGAATTTAACATTCTCCGAGAAGCAATATAAAAATATCTCTTTGAGACTCTTTTATTAAGAAAACATCCATTCATGTATCCGGGGACACATTGTCATGTATTTTGATTTCTTTCGTCTTCATGAAAGAGTCCTATGTCTCATTCCGCTATCCACAACAAAAACGTGTAATTTTACGGTGCGCCGCAATTTTCTCAAACGTCGTCTTTTTACGTCAGCGCAACTGTTATTTGTTTTCACTTAAAATTCCTTTGTTGGAAAACAAATAACGTCAATGTTTTGAAATTTTGCTCAACTGCAAAACAGTATTTGCTTAAGACGGCCATGTAAACGGTTTTGACTGGAAATAGGAACCAATGTGTTAAATCACGCTAGTAACTCAGGAACGATGAGCGGGAAAGACGTTATTTTTTACGTGCGCCGCATGACCGTTATACACTTAAAGTAACTGGTTATAACAGGATATAAAGGAATGACATTTACAGAAAAGGGATGAATATAAATTCGAAAATGGACAAATAATATTCTCACAAAATATAAACATTGTGCGACGTTAAAAAGATAAGTTATTAAATGCGTCTACGATTTATTGGGACAACCCTCGTATTACCTGTTCATCTGATCCTCCCGATGAGAAATAATCGCCGGACCTCGAGAATGTGACGGCGGTGACGGGACCTTGATGTCCATGTAGCGTGTAGAATAATCGGCCCTCTAACAGATCAAACACCTTCAACTGTCCGTCATCGGATCCCGTGAGGAGGTAATTACCACTCGAGTGGAATGATAAACTGTTGACAGCTGCACTGTGGGCTGAAATACATAATAATGGCCAGTAAAGTAAGATCTTGCAGATTATTGACAAAGAATTTCAGACAAATATAATTCTACTGTAAGCAGTCGTTGCTAGGAGTGTTCAAGTTTCCAAGTTTCTGATGCATCTTAAAAAGCAACCTTAATTAACAAATTTCCATGACTGGAACCTCAAATTACAGTCATTGACCAAAAATAGAATTGACGTAATCCAAAAATTGAATTTCATTTTATGATTATCATTGTGTTTGGAAGAATGACCTTGTGCATGATCGCTATTTGTGTAGATTTTTTTTATAATGCCAAATAGCAACACTGACAAAATAAATGATGTCACAATATAGTAAATAATTCAATTTTGAAAGCATTATGAATCAATCGATATTAGAGAGTATATCGATGGCTCAACGGTAAACGGTTGCAACTGCCTATAAACATATAGGCAGTTACAACCGTTTCGCGCTGTGCCATCGATATGGGAATACACAGAAGATTTCATCTATCATTTAAGACTACATTAATCTAAATACCGGTATAATGTTGCAGTAGTTTGTTCATTCTGATGTCCCACACCTTTACTGTACTGTCTGTACCAGCTGATGCTATACATGTACCACTTGGGTGAAACTCTACATGATTCACAAACCTGAAATAAAATGTTAAAGGGCCATTAGTACTTCCAGGCCTTAATCCCTTACAATCCACAGAAGTTGGCTTTAAGCATGTTGTCAGACCATTTATATACTTTATATAACAGAAAAAAAGATTCATTGAGTAAATGACATAAATGGATAATCATGCAAAGGTGTTAAACTATGTAAATATGTTCATCGGATCGCTAGTATTACGAAATGATGTCATACAGGGTTTTATATCTGTCATAATATAAGCCAATCCAGGTCGGACAAAGCTGAAATTTTGCATAGAGAAAATTAAAGGCAATATTTTAATAATGTACAGTTATTTCACAATAAATAATCCTAAAAATATGTGAGTATGTATGTTTAAACATTAATAGGTATTTATATTTTATATAATTACCTGTAGACTTCTTACTACAATCACATTTTACTCAAATTCATTGAGAATGGGAACAGTAGCTTCACAGAGATATACATATATCATTCCTGAAAAGGTTTGTCCGTAAAAACATAAAAGGTAAGGTTAAAACTTCAAACAAAAGACATAAAAGGGATACACTGTAGCTAGTCTTACCTTATCATAATAGACACAATCATGTCCCACTTCATTATATAATCATCAATGCATAGATGGGAGACATATGATGGAAAGATTATTCCCAATAGATTGACAGATTGTGATAGAACCCAAATGAAGGCAGCCACCAAAGTTCCCAACTAAAAGATAAAAACATCTTACCCTCCATGCTCGTAGAATGTATGTACACATTCTTTACTGTTTTTGTCCCAGAGTTTCACTGTTTTATCATCACTTCCAGAAACGATCAGACGCCCATCAGGAGAAAATCTATACAAAAAATAAGATACAATGGCATAACACACAATCAAAATTTGTTAACCCATTCCAAAACAACAAAGATAAAAAATAAAACTTCTTTTTTTGAAAGTCAATGAACTAATGACACAGTAAGGCAAGCATCAAAACAGCCCTACTGGTCTGGACTTGGCTAATTTTGGTAAAGATTGACCTGTATTCATACATGAATGATGATACATCTAGAATAGAATAGGTAGAATAACCGTAATGTGACCATTTTGAGATTCATATTGGAATTATTCTAGATATGTTGTAAACATTTAGCAATAGCCAATCCATACAGAAAAGTTACTAAAAGAAAGATTCCGCACATTCTGTTGTCAAATGTTTACAACATAGACCGAAAAAAGCTGATGTTGTGTGAATTTATATTATGGGTATTCTACCTTAATCAAAAGAATTTTGAAAGGGTTGTAGTTTGGTTAATGCATCCTCTTGTCTACAGTAGCTTGAACACTCATCAAAGACCTTATATTTCAACATAAATGATGCTGATTACAAGCATTTAATCATTATCTATAATACCTTAAAATTCAAGTTTTACTATTCCCACGAGACATTTGTAAGGTAACAACTTACTTGGCACATCTAACCCAGTTCATATGCTGGTTTAGGGAAAACAAAAACTTCTGTCTGTGTACAGTCCATAACTGAAATTTAAAATATAACTCTTATGTACAATATAAACATATAAGATTGTATAAAAAGATGGACATAGGAATGTGTTCTAGATATATCTATACTGGTGTATAACCAACAGTTGACACTTGTCGACACTGGAAGAGTCGAATTTCTACAAAAGTCGAAGTCAAAATCAACTCTGGTCCTCACCAATGAATATCAAAAATTAATATAGAAGGATAGAATTTATTCATTTCAAGCAATTTCTTTCCTTTTCCTATTTTATTTCAATCATGAACATACTTAATGAAAAAATGATCAAATGTCATTTTAATCAAAACTGAACAAAATTGAGTGAATCAAACTCTGGGTATGTCAAGCTATTTTCACGGCCCCTCGACGTAACAAGTGTCAACTGTAGAGAAAAGGTTAGCAGATACAAAAACTCAAATCTTAAATCCTCCATATTACATAGTGAACATAGGCATGTCTAAACAAGGATATTTTTCAGAACAAATTTTTGTAGCTTACCTTAATGGATTTATCATCAGAAGCTGTGAGGAGGGTTTGGCCATCACTAGAGAAGTCTACACTCCGTACAGTAGCTGTGTGAGCTTTATACACAGTTGATTCCCCTTTACTGTAAATATAGGTACAGACAAATTGGCAAGTCTTTGTTATGAAAACTTTCACTAAAATATATGTTTAATCAAAAAATCATTTCATATGATTTTCAAAAAAAATGTGAAACAAGATGTGTTAGTGAAACAAAAATGCCCCCGAAATGGCTATATTTCTTTATTTATGACCTTAATTGATAATTGACCGTGACCATGGATGACCTTGAAGTTTTCATATAAAGTTGCATGTTAAGGGTTGATAAGGGTTAAAGGATGACCTTGAGGAAGGTCATATTGCATATAGCAGAAAGATATCATTGAAAGAAGTTTACATACCAAATTTGAGCTTTGTATGTGGAATACTTTTGGAGAAAAGGCCAATGTTATGTTTTCATGTTTCGGACTGACACACAGACAGATGGGCGGACAGACAAACAAACAGACAGACAACAGTAAAACAATATGCCCCCAATCTTTCGATACGGGGCATAAAAATTAATTAGTTCTGTCAAACACAATAAATAATCCTATATATTCAAAGCAACAGACAAGAGGGCGTAAACACATTCTAAACCATATGAATCGCCCAAGTTCCAGTGAGTGCCCACAACAGGTTTTGATTAACAAAATTGCTAAATGAAATATTGCATTTTGAAAAAGCATTACCCCCTATTATCTCTGTAAGTATGTATACTGTATCTACATATCAGATTTGATCTTGGCGTTGGAATTTTTTACAATAGGAAAGGCATATAATCTGATCATAAGCATTTCCTCCTTTTTCTTCAAAGTTTTGTATGCTACATATGTATATCATGGAGATTTTGTCATGAGTTTAGCATTAATTTTGCTGTCTGCAACTTCTTTCAAGATGGAACAGTCTAAAGTTTTTCTGTTTGGGAAAGGGTTAAAATCTTGGTCATGTTTCTTACACAGAAGGTATCCATAGCCTGACAGTTTTATCCCTGGACGCTGATGCAACAAGATGTCCGGACGGAGAAAAACAAACACTCATAACTGCATCCTGTATTAAAATACAATGTACATGTTTATAAAGCCAGGGGTCAGAATAGGAGGTAGCGAGTAGCAAATTTGCTACCAGAAAATCTAATTTTCTTCCCAGGGAAACTAGTAGCTGTTTCCATAAATTTTTCATTCCAGCATTAACCAAATGATCAAATACCTGTATTGTTAAATTTAACAAATCTAGTATTTAGCTATTTTGGTTAACGCTTACCAAACTTTATGCAATCGGCCAAAAGTAAGCCTGTTTGTCAACACTCCACAACTTTTAATCAGTTTAAACTGTTTATAATTTGTTTATTTCAGATCTTAAGTGAGATGCACATCCAAGGTAGCATCGATATTAGAAGAAATATGTAGAAAGGATGAGATTGAGAAGCCTTGTGACCCCAAATATTTTTTACCAATTTATCAACTTTATTACCTTGTGACCAACAAATCTGTATGCTCTCATCTGAGGCTTGAAGTTCCAAACCATCAAACATGAATCCATAGATCCAGATGCTGAAATTTATTAATACATTGTGTTAGAAGATTTCCGTGCAATTAATAACTTTAAAATAAGAAAGACAAAATCATTCATAGCATCATCCTAAAGCTAAGAAGCCTGAATAGTATTACTACATTTCATACTATGATAGTGTTAATGGAAGCAATGAAAGTTAAAATTGTTAAATAAAATTATTTGATAATTGGTATCTTGCTTGCTTGATTGTCTTTTTCCCAAAATTCAAGCCTAGTATTGGCCTACCTTAAAGTCAAACACAACACTCTGGAAAAGACTAAGGCAAAAGGAGAACATTTTGATAGCCAGCAATTTCTCTTTTTACCTCAACATTTTCTGCATCATTATCATCATCCATTTTGTTGTCTTCAACACATTGAAATCTGGGTCAGGAAATATACTGAGAGGCAAAAATAAGTATACACCCTAGTTCTTCAACGTTTTCTGAGAAAACGATTTATAGATTATTACGATTTTCAAACACCACCGAAACGTTGGTGTTTGTTTGATGTAAACTTCTTGGCCTACCGTCTATACGTCCTTCCTTCCGTTGTGAAGGTTTTTTTTCATAGCCCAAAGCGTCATCGAAAAAGGGGATTTAATCAATTAACTAATGCAAGAATTGACATTGACCCAATCCCTACATTTATGAAGGGATTTGGATTTTTTTCACAGAAAGTGCCTAGTCACCTAGGACCATGAGTGCATTTTTAGTGATATTCCATATTACGATGCGTCATGGCAAAAGAAGGCTTGATGCAAACAAGTTATCTGGCATAACTCCTTCTAAACTTATTGACAGATTTTGATAAAATTTGCACAGAATGTTCCTATGCTACACGACTAAATGTACATTTTATCTATGATGTCACATTTTTTCGTATTATGCTATGTCATGGAAAAATGAGCCTTAATGGCAAAAAAGGGCATATTGATCTAATTCTACCAGCCACTGAATAGTGTGTTATAGGGTTAGAGAAATTTTAACGTTGTGTTTTGTTGTGACAAATAATAAAGAAATTGAATACGAATTAACAGAAATATTTGATGCTCCACTAGGTCACACGTGCAAAATTTGCAAAATCGGCATGTAGCATGATTATATGTAATCAAGCAATTTTGTGTGAAATTTAACAACATTGTATTATTGGTTGATGAGTAGGAATAAACAGGGTTCACCCTGGCTCCAAAAAAGTTGTCGCCATCACTTTCGCCAAATTCCAAAAGTTGGGGCCAAATATCAAAAGTTGGAGCCAAATCAATGAAAGTAGGGGCCACGCCCCCCCCCCCCCCGCACACACACTCCCCCCCTCCCCCCCCCCCCCGACGCCGGAAAATCATATTCAATGTCAAAAGACAGTCTTATCAGTTTGGAAAAGGAGAAAAGAAGATTATCTGGGTACCGATTTAATTTTGATTTAAATAGGAATCATGACGTTACTCGCTAGCTTTTATTGTCTTCCAATGATTAACTTCATCGGGATCCGTATTCTCGCGATAAAAAAAAGCACGAAACAAAAGTCTAGTTAATTCCACATATTTTACGCAAATTAACTTACCTGAAACATCATACTTCAGCGACCGCCGTAACTACGGCGATCTTAACAATTGATTGCTACAAGTTTGGCTTTGAACAACTCCATGTCGAGTGAAACTTTCGTAAAGTAAAGAATTAACTGAAGAAACTCGACCTGTCAATCAAGTTAAAACAATATCGAAAGTACACGCCTACTATATGTAATGTGTTATGCTCTATTGCACACGGCACAAGTAAACTACCCAAATCTTGTCTACTGTGTATTTATTGATTTTTCCCATCGCTTTGTTATGTCATAAACTCATAATGTGTTTGGATATCGATGGCAATTAATGGTAATTTAACAGTTAGCGCTATTTGTCGTGTCGCGTGCCGCGATAATATATCGTAGGTAATGTTCGATAAAGCTGTAACTACAGTTTGAACTAACTTGAATAAGCTGTAGTTACGGCATTTTTTAGCGTAACCACCGATATAAAGGTGCTTGATTATAATGGCAAATGCGACGGCGCTCGATAGCTGTTCATATTTTGCAGTCTGGTCATGTATATTTTTATTGGTATTTGCAATGCCAATCGTGTATTTAGGGCCATTTGATTATTTTTGGGGCCACTTGAATTTTGTTGGCGCCAGGCATTTTCGCCAAATGGAAAATTCTTGCGCCACTTTTAATTTTTTGTCGCATTTGGCGACAATGGCGATCGGCAGCGCCAACCCTGATAAATTGTACAAAATTTTGAGTCAATATGATGGAAATTAAGAGAGATATCAAAAAACAAAAAGTGTATACTTTCTTTTGCCTCTCAGTATACATGTAATTAAGATGCAAGTTTCCCATTTTCGCATCTTAAAAAAAAATCTGTTATTTTATTACAATGTAGCTTCTGTGATATTTTACTCATATGGTAGCCTGCTGGTTATATTCAGGATTTTTTTCCCAAAAAATCACCAATAACCATAAAGTAATCTTTTTTTTTAATCTTAATGTTGTTGTTTCATTAACTTATAATATTATATACAATGAAAAGAAAGAAAGAAATATAATTATTTTCAGTATGATCACTATAGAGATAAGAGCCTACCTAGTTGTTTCATGTTTGGATTGAAGTCAAGACTAGTCACTGTGTCTCTGTGGCCCTTGAAGTGCCGTTCCAGGGACGGGTCCTCCTGCAAACAGGTACAGGTTTAAACAATTTTGAGCAATTTCTATCCTTTTCCTACTGTATTTCACTGGCTATTTACATCTAAAAATAATTGTTTCATCTTTGGATTAAAATGGAGACTACTTACTGTATCCTTTAACTCATTACCACAATGACACTTTTTGACACCCCTCAAGAAAAATGCTTGGGGAAACATTGTGGGAAATGAAGGAATTGCTTGTAACAAGCAATTTCTTTATTTACCACAATGTCTTCTAACCCCGAAATGGAAAGATTTCTAAAATTTCATCAACTTAAAATTATTGTCTGCAACACTTTCAAATTGGAACAGTGCAAAATTTTGCTGTCTAGAGATGGGTCCTCTTGCAAACAGGTACAAGAAAAAGTAGACATTACTTTAGGGCGCACAACTCTCTTAATCTGTTACCAGACAGTAAACTTTTGGAGTGGTTCACAAACACAGTTATGAAAGATGACAATTTCAAGCACTTGCAATTTTTCATCTTTCTTGGAAGAAAACATAGCCGGAAATGAAGAAATTGTCAGAAGTAGTGATGGGGCCAATAATTGACTATTATTGAAAATCGTTTTGTTTATGCTTTTTATTGCGATAGTTCAATTATAAAATCCATAATTTGATAAGCATCTGTCCAGACTTACATCTTTCCAACATCCCAAATGAAGGGTGAGGCCAAATAGCAAAATAACTTTGTCGTTAGAAACATTTTGGTGTTGGTGAATATCAAACTGATTACATAATCATCGTATATGGTTGTTTAGTTGGTTATAACTCAACCAATAATTACACAGACTTCCAAACTATAGTAATCATGTGAACGCAATTTCTTCATTTTCCAGTGTTTTCCAAACAGTGTATATTCTAGGATTAGCAAAGTAGGGGGAAATTTGCTTAACATCGACAACACCGCAAGAAAGATGGGAATTTTCTCTTTCTCTAGATGTAAATAAATTCCCTATCATCAGGGTCATTTCATTCATTCCATTACATGTATATATTCACTAGCTTATGTTTATTCATAAGCGAGAAAGAGTGAGAAAGTTGTGATTGTGAGATGTGTTCACCTCCCTGCATTCCTGCAGGCTTATGTTGTGCATACTAACATGTTCTTTCCGCCTCACAACCATTCCACCCGACACTCTTCCATAGACCTCGTAAGAGGAAAGACGTAACCTTCTTGGACATTCAAGACATATTAATCATTATATCTCATTTTCCCCCAAATTAAGGGCCCCGGGCCCCTTCCCCTAACCATAAAAAGAACCCCTGAATTGTGCAATTTTTAGCGCCTAAGACTCTCATTCAAGAGGTCCCAACCACGCTATGTTTAATCCCCAGTTGCGGCATAGGGCCTATACCAGTAACCTTTTCCGACAAAATTCAGGTTTGATAACTGTTCATCCATGGATGTCAGTGGCGGATCCAGAGGGGGTTCGGGGGGTTCAAACGAAACCCCCCCCCCCTCTGTAGCCAGATTATTTCATTTTTGTCAATGACAGTTATTCAACTTGAAACAATTCTATTGTTCAATCCAGAGTTCCAACTCAATTTTGTAGGAATTTGAAGTGGCTGCTAACCGTAACATGACCAACTTTTTACAAAGGCATCATAAAATTTGTTAACAATACTTGAATCAAATCATGACAATGTCACAAATCCTGTTACCATAATGTGCCAATGTGACCAATATTTCAATACAGCAGCGGATCCAGGGTTTCTGTTAGGGGGTGACCAGTTCGAAATTACAAAAGGGAGGGGGGTGGGGGGGGGGGGGTCTTTTACTAAATTTTGAAAGAATTTCTGCTTGAAACTGTAATAATCATGCTACAGAGGAAGGTTCCTTTGATCCCCCAAACCCCCTCTGGATCGACCACTGAAATAAAAAAGTGGCTGTCTGAGTGTCAAATTTAGGTTTGTCGAATTTGTGTTGAATTCCACTTTTTGGCTCAAGATTTTGTCTTCAAAAATGATTTCCTTTCCAGTCGATGTAAGTTCTGAGAGGATCGACAATTTGCAGGATTGCATGCGTACCAATGAAGTCGCCATTTCCTCCTATCTGTTTCTCTATCTCAAAGAAGCAATGCAAAAACAGATCTCTAACTTTGTCAAGTTCAAGTCTGATCAAGTTTTGTTTTCAAACTATGGCGGTTGTTGTTGTCGTCTATTTCATTCGGAATACTTCGATGGTTTCCCCCAGAAAATATCAATAATTTTGACCAAGATATTGCGAGTTTCACCTGTAGTTAGACTGGATTTATTTCTGTGTCTAGACTGGGAATTACCATTATAGACCAAAATAGATTTGAACTATTTGAACAGATATCATAAACCAGAAAGGCCACAAACCAAATTGCTTCAGTGTTTAAAAGGACTTACACCAAGAAAAGAGCAAAGTTCAAAGACACATCAATTTATCGATAATTGATATAACAATTTACTTGAACTAGATCTAGATCTAGTTTAGATCTTGTAAGATAATTTCCCGATTTATTTACACATAAATTAGCTTGTGTTACAAATTTACAATACATAGAGCTAGATCTAGTATTTTTTGTTGTTGCGTGTCATTTAGGGCCTACAATTCTTAGACCCAAAACAGAAAAAGTACCATTCCAATTTGAAAAGAGTTGCAGACGACACTATAATTTATGTCAAAAGTGGAAAAATTATGCATTTCATAACCCAAGGAAGAAATTATAGAGGTAAATGACGAAATCCGATGTATACGAATTCTTCTTTTCCGTCTTTGTTTCACAAGCATTAATTATATGATAAAAGGCCTATTAAGGCAAAGCCTTAAAAGCGAGCACAGCGAAGGAAAAAAACAACAACAAACAAATCATACATTTCATCATGTGTGACAGTGCAATGATCGATTGGGTCCGCAATTGATGGAATAAAAACACATCAAAGTATATAATACCCTATCCCCTTATACAAATTAAAAGCTGTTGCAGATACAAATCGAAAATTTAGATTTGTGTAAAATAGGCTATAATCTCTTCACACTGCAGCACCCTATTGTGAGTTTTATGTGCAGTTGCGCTGTCTGTGCAAGGGTAAAAGAAAGAAAACACGTAAAATGCAGTAGTGAGACATGACAACAGATCTATGTTAATGCAGAAGAGATAAAGCTAAAAGGGGATAACCATTTCCCGAACGAGACCTGGTTTTGACGTCCCTAATGAGAAAGGCTTAGGAAAACATTGAAACAAAAGAAGAAAATGTTGATAACCAGCAGTTTCTCCTTTTGTCTCAATATTTTCTAAGCCATATCTTACACAGATTTTCTTTTTGATGGCATACATTTTGTCATTTGTGGCAGATTTTGAAGTGGACCACCCTAAAATTTTGTCGTTTTTGGGAAAGGGTTAAAAACAACATATTGCGTTTAGGGTGTAGGCTACTGTGGTCGATCTAACAGACTCCCGAGGAAGTTCGCGAGCTGCGCTCGCTATAGTGGACATCAACCAGGGTCCTGTTTCGGAAAGGGTTATGTTTAGCAAGGGCGGATCCAGGATTTTTTTCCGGGGGGGGGGTGTTCCAAGCCCAAATCTATTTTCCATGGGGGGGTCCAAGCCCAAGTTATGGATTAAAATGCAGTAAATATGTAACGTTACACTAAATTTATATAGTCAAAATTAAATTTTCGGTCAATGCCAGGGTGGGTGGGTCCGGACCCCCCCCCCCCCGACCCCCTCTAGATCCGCCCATGTTTAGTTTTAGCGATTCTGTCTCCCCCCCCCCCCCCCCCCACCGCCACCACCACCAAACCATCCTCGCCTAATTAAAGAACAAAATAAATATGATCTAGATCTACACGAAACCTAATGCATTCCTATGATTTCTTCACTTCCCAAAATGTTTTCTGCACAGAGAGACAAACAATGTAAAATTGCATTCACATGTTATTTTCGTCTGTTCCCTCTTTGAATTTGACCCAGTCTAAAATGTCTTCGTCTTGTAATGGGTTAAACCAGCCCCTTTGGATTCAACAAGCGAAACAGCCATGTAAACTAGATCATGAATATTCTAGCGACTTTCCACTTTACTCCACGATACGACCTTTAGGTATCAAGAACGAGCCCGAATATGTTTCGGATACGTTACGACGACGATGCTCGGAAAAAACGATGTTTTATGAATCCCAAAATGGCGACATTACGGGTATTATACCTTGAAACAGTCGGCGCCTCTGGCAGCCACAGCACTTTGGCTTTCAACTCTCCCGTGTACTCATTTATATACCTGGGTGAAGAGGAGCAACGTGGAGTAACTTTTTGCACAGAAAAAAATCCTTGGCACCGGCGGAATTTGAACACAGGACCTCTCGGTCCCGATGTCCGCATTCTACCACTAGACAACGGCGCCCCATGTGTACTTCCAAGACCAAGTAAACGAGGGAACTTATATAGGCTACTCAGGCATCCAGAAAGGACCGTGTTTTCCGGGTGGGGCGCAACTGCATCAATTAGCGCATTGAAATTTCCTAGAAAATCACGTTGATGAGCCTCTTTTACAAATTCGAGTGGGGAGGGAAGGGATGAACCCTAAACCCCCTCTGAATCCACACATGGCTTCTATCATCAGGAAAATGTGAAACCATAGTGCAAGTTTTTGTTCTTGTATCCCCAAGATCAGCATGTATCAATACTTTGGGTCCATTTCGGTCTTTCAATATTTTGTATAAAGGCCGTCACCGTGGATTACAAACCGGGTCTGGTTTTTTTTTTTTTTTTTTTTTTTTTTTTTTTTTTTTTTTTTTTTTTTTTTTTGAAAATATTGAGAGAAAAGTAGAAATAGCCAATAATCAACATTTTCTCTTTTAGTCTCAATATTTCCCATGCTGTATTGTACACAAATCCTGTCTTTATTGTAAACAAACATCCTTTTTTGCAGTATGTGGCACTTTCAAAATTTGAATAGACTGTATATTTACCGAAAGATTTCCACTATAAAACCCTTGCCATTAGGCAAAGTTTTAGAGAGGTCCAAATTCAAAGACGTTGCATAATTTCAGGTAAATGAAATTTAACATATTGTGGAAAATGGGAAATTTGCTTGTCACGAGCAATTTCTTAATTTTCAACAATGTTTTCCGAAACACTTATCTTCTTGGTGCGTAAAACGTCATTATGTGGAAACGGGTTAAATCATTCTCTGCGGGGTGTTTAAATGGCGATAACTGTATTTGTTTCTTTATTTGTTTTGAATGACAACTCCAAGTTTTTGACGGCGGCTTTCAAAAGCCGTTTGTGACAAATACAAAGTATACTTAAACAATTCAAACAAAACTATACAAGTATTTTGTGCAGTGTTTGAATACGAATTAAGGAGATTTTATTTGTCTATTGTGTTTTAAATGTACAGCTTTGAACCCAACTTGAATGGCAGGCTCTTGTCGCTTTACAACAAAATAATCTAAAAGTGTCATAAACTTTGAGTACATTGAATATTTTCGAATAGGGGTCTGTTAAAGTGACATTTCACAGATATTTTTCATAAATTTTACTTTTATTTCTATCTGATAAACATATTTCTTATGAAAATTCTGAAAATTTCAAGCCAAAATATTGCACCGTTTATGAGAAATTTATATTTTTGTGCTAAAATTAACCAAAGTGTTGTCCATAACACAGTGGCGGATCCAGGGGGGGGGGGGGGGGGGTTCGGGGGGCTCAAACGAACCCCCTCGGTAGCCTGTTTATTTCATTTTCATGCAGAAATTCAGTCAAAATTGTGAATTTCTAAGAAAACGAACCCCCTTTTGGTATATTCGAACCCCCCTTACAGAAATCCTGGATCCGCCGCTGATAACAGTGATATGTCCCTTTCAAAGGTCAATTGTGGCATTTGAGAAAAAATGTGGATCGAGATCAGCCTGTGCATACGCACAGTCTGATCTGGATCCATATTGTTCTCAAATAGCTCTTTCATTACCTGTAGAAATTGTACGTAAAAGCGTAAATTGTAGCATTGTAGAAAAATATGCACCCAGGTCAGCCTGTGCATACGCACAGTCTGACCAAGATCCATAATCTTCTATAGGGGCCTACCACTGCAACTGTATGTGCTTGTCGTATTGCAATTGATCTCGAGCCGATCTGGAAACACCGATTTCTAAAATGCTATAAGGACCCTGTTTCCAGACCTAAACTTATTTCTGCGTAGGCCTATTCCACAACCTTTTTGATTTCTGTGCATTTATCTTTTCTACAACAAACGGATTTGGTTTAATTATCACTCCTTTCCTAAATGGCAAAAAACAGACCTAGGGGAAAACCTTTGTACATGTAGCTCATCATCTTCACAAACAAAATACAAAATTTTAAACCATTCCGATTTGAACGATGCTACAGACAACCAAATGGACGTTGATAAGGATGGACTCATATGTGGATATCAGCACAGAAAAACATTGAGACAAAAGATGAAAATGCTGGTTACCAGAATTTCAAGCTTTTTTATTAAGAATTTTAAAACAAAAAGGTCTTGTTTGGGAGCAGAATGCAGACGGTAAAGGGTTGCTTGTTTAATTTAGACGACAAAACCAGACAAACTTGTCAAAAAGAATAAATAACATGGATAAATGGCTACTTAAACTATTACACCCGCCGTTTGGTTATTCTTACAAAAAAAAAATATTTCGTACCGAATACGTTTCTTCAATCGAAGAAGATAATCGTAAAACTATGTGGGAGAAAGGACGTTGTGGTAGGGCATAGTACTGGTAAGAGAAACGACAATGTTCACAGGAATCCATGGTTAGATGCTCTAGCCGCCGAGATATGACCTTAGCATTTGATAAAGGCGTTTAAGTAATCTTTGTATACAATGTAGTAGAGAACATATTGAGACAAAGGGAGAAAATGCTGGTTATCAGGATTTTCATCTTTGTTTTCCCCCAGCCTTTTCTATTTGGGGCGTCATAACCAGGTATTGTGTGGCAACGGAATAACCCCATTCAATGTATCTATTAATGCTATAAGGTCCCCTTTCCCACATCCCGTCCATGTATAATATTGTCTACATGTATAAAGTGCCTTCCATATGGACTGTCGGAAACCAAGTTGTCTTTGACAAGGTTAAAGACTGAAATTGGATTATATTTCTATGATTTTCTTTTTTTTTTTTTTTTTTTTTTTTTTTTTTTTTTTTTTTTTTTTTTTTTTTTTTTTTTTGGAATGATTCGATTATTTGATATCAAAGTCTGCATGGACTATAAAACCATAATTGTATTATAGCGACTTTTTCAAAAGCCTTCTAACTACAGCTTGGCCAAAGGTGCAGCTACGGTGTTTTGGAAGAAAAGCATTGTTATTCCCTTGTAATATGGAATTAACCTGTAGAAAACCTTTAATACGGTTAGTTAAACTTTCACTCTTATCTGGGCTGTAAATGACAGATTAAGCTTGCGATCAGGTCGATTCGAGTATCAATAATGCGTACAATTGATTTGGCAGTCTGAGGACATGTAACAAAAACTATCGATGCCTTTCTTTCGAAAACCTCGTAACTACAGCTTGTATAAAGCTGTAGTTACGAGGTTTTTGGAAGAAAAAGCAGCCAGCGAAATGACAGATTAAGCTTGGGATCGGGTCGACTCGATTATTAATAATGCATACAATTGATTCGACAGTCTGGGACATATTAC
The DNA here is from genome assembly GCA_963680895.1 of Fragum sueziense. Taxonomy (NCBI): domain Eukaryota; kingdom Metazoa; phylum Mollusca; class Bivalvia; order Cardiida; family Cardiidae; genus Fragum; species Fragum sueziense. The sequence goes on from OY804597.1 coordinate 50,084,623, forward strand.
CGAACATATTGGCTAACACTAAACACATACTGTTGTGAGGAAATAAATCGTTTCTGGTGATAAATTGGAGCTCAAGTTGTGTTATAGCAATATTTACATTTTAGTGTTATAAGACTGCATTTATATTAAAAAAAACTTTTGAAAAAATGATGGATTTATTGCCGCCTCCTCGACCCAGAACGACAGAGTAAGTATAGTTCGCCACTTTTCAACAAAAACCTCGTATATGCAGTTTGTATTAAGCTGCAGATACGAGGTTTTCGTTGAAAAGCAGCAATTTTACAGTTCTAATAAAGGTATTCCACCCGCCAATAGATACCAAACACTTTAACACAGCAGTAACCGACACAGCTTCGGCGTCAACCGTGGCCACGGAGATTGACGAGGTTTTCTGGACCTTTTTGTTTGAATTTAAAGGCTTTAACCCTTTCCCAAACGGCAAAAAATTAGGGTGATCGACTTCAAAAACTGCCAAAAATGACAAAATGGAAATTGTTAAAGATAGAATTTGAGTAAAGTATGGCATAGAAAATATTGAGACAAAAGGAGAAACTGCTGGTTATCAGCAGTTTCTTCTTTTGTTTCAATGTTTTCTCAACCCTTTTCTGTTAGAGACGTCAAAACCAGGTCTTGTTTGGGAAAGGATTAAAAGAAAACATTGCCACAAGAAGAAGAAGAAAACGCTGATAATCATCATTTTCTCCCTTTGTCCCTATATTTTATGTACTTTGTTTTACAAAAAGCAACATGATTTCAGACTGCACCATTTTTTTATGATTCTGTTAGTAGATATGTATGACCAATTTGGAAATATTTGAACCAAAGAAGGTGGGAAAACGCCAGGGATTTGCTGAATACGAAGGATATTGTATTAAAAATCAGCTGATAAAAAGTTATTGGCGACCAACAATAATTAATTTTGGTCGGTCGTCAATATATTTTATCAGCTGATTTTTTTATATAAAAAAAAGATATCTACATCATCCAGCTAATTTCTGTCTTTTTACCACAAGAGTATTGGCGATTTTCTTAAATGTTTGTGTTAGGTGGTTCCACGCCATAGTAATGATAAGATTTGTACATGGTATAGAACAGAAAATGTTGAGGTAAATTAACAAACTGGTGGAGCCTTCTTGCTTCAAACTTTTCCAAAGATCATTCCTAATAGGGACGCCAGAACTAGGTCTTGTTTGGTAAATGATTAAAAGAGAACGTTTCTACTTTGTGTACCTATGTGGACGAGCAGCTGGAGGCTCCGTTAGGGTGTTGTGGTAGTACTGGTATGATAAACAACAGGAATTCATGGTCAGGTGCCCCAGCCGCCGCGATATGACTATATCAGTTGAAAACGGCATAAAACCCCAATAAACCAAATCTACTTTGTAAACATGACAGCTTGTGTCTCACTTTCTCAGTCTGTTTTTAAAGTATACGATACAAATGGAATAATTTATGACATGGAAATAAAAGAGTTTGTAGTCTTTAACATAGCTACAAAACGCTGCTTTTCAACAAAATCCTCGTAACTGCAGCTTGATTTAAGCTGCAGTTACAAGGTTTTTGTTGAAAAGTGATGAAAACGTCTGCATATCTGGGTAAATCGTCTAAAACGCACATAGGCCGGGGGCTTAGAGGCGTTACCATTGTCCCCCAGAACAATTTTTCAAAATTGTTCCTTGAGATCCCTGGGATGAGAATCGCGAATGTTCCCACGAATTAATTCGTTCCAACTATGGTTGGGGGCTTGGGGGTACATGGTGACCCCTCTCAGCCCAGGGCCTAACAGCTGTTATTGGTACTTTACCATGGTATTGACCGTTTTCGATGCATCACAAGTTTAAGCAGTTTCCATTTATATAAAAGCTGTTGCAGACGGAAGAGGACATGTCATGGGCGGATCTAGAGGGGGGTCGGGGGGGAGGGGTCGGACCCCCCCCCCTGCCATTGACTGAAAATTAAATTTGACTATATGAATTTAGTGTAACGTTACATATTTATTACATTTTAAGCCATAAATTGAGCTTGGACCCCCCCCCCTGGAAAAAATCTTGGGCTTGGACCCCCTCTGGAAAAAATTGAATGTGATTTTTTAAAAAACAGATTAGATTTGGGTACAATGGATCTACGAGACAGTTCTTCTAAGAAATATTGAGATAAAAAGAGTTTAAAATGCTGATTTCCAGCATCCTAAATGTTTCCCAAGCCTTTAGATCTATATGCCTACTAAACCTTCTTAAAATCTAATATGAGAAGCGACCATTAATTTGATAATCTCGAGATTAATCCGACACTTGGTAGGTTAGAGATCACCATTAAAGCCGGTTATGGATATTTCCGGACATTTGACCTTGACATTCTGACCTTAAACTGACCTTTGTGACAGCTGACATCTCAATCGGGATGTATTTTCAATCTGCCGGCGGCAAGAATTCTGCAGACCTATTTTAAGAAAACACAACTTTAGACTGGTCGAAATTGAAAGAAGTTGCAGACATTTTTTTTCAATTTTAGGCTACGACTTCTATGAAGAACAACATAGTGGCAAATGAAGTAAATGTCAGTGAAAATCAATTTCTTCATCTGATAACATGTTTCTCCAATCAACTTCTTTAGTGACGCTATTTAAAAAGTGTCAATTAGTCGGAGTGAGTTAAAACAATTTAGAGAACTCCGACATTAGCCTATAGGTCAGGTTTGAACGGACATTATAAGATTGCATTGGCAAATTCGTTAATTTTCCATTTTGAAGCATTGTTAACAACTTAACATTATTTGAAATCCAATGGAGGGCGGGGTCAAAATCATAATTATACAAGAACTATTTTCATTATCTTCAATTTTTTCAAGAGGTCCTTTTAATGTCAAGACCCATTATGCTACCGTTTTCTATTTTAATTCGATAGTTTACACATTTAGGCTGTTTTGTCTACTAAGTCAATACGGTTTAATGGCTTTAATCGATGAAATCCATATTTGCTTATCTAAATCTGTTAAAATTATCAACAAATTTGCCAATGTATAATACCATTTCTCCTTATCTTGTTTAATACGTTCTTTCGTAGTTTATCATTGTGTCAATTGTTGATTCTTTCGCGACACTTAGACAAATTTAATAGAGGCCTCGGACTTTTGTTATTTTCCCAAATATTTTAGGCTCTTCCAATTTAAAGAATTTGCAGACAGTAAAATTAATGAGAAATCATACAGAAAATCTTTAGCTGGAAATCAGTATTTTCGTCATTTCCAGTAATGTTTTCTAAGCCACCAACAAAAGTCTACGTCGTCGCAAGAATAATTCCGATGTCGCATGAATCTCATTAATATAGGCGGACTACCTTAAGAAAAATACCGATTTTGAATTTAGGAATAGTTGTACATGCATATACTCGTATCAGGCTTTCTTTGAGGCAATTAAGCCGATATTATCCAATTTTAGAGCATTAGATCAGTAACCAAGGTTTCATGCTATGAATGGTAGCCTAGTTCTTGATATACGGCTGTCTTTTTTCTTAAAAAAAACTCAAAAGAGAATTTCCATTCTTCAAGTACTCTTTGAGTTCTGACTGGAGTAAGGAGGTATTCGACTGATCAAACTTATAAAAACATAGGCATATTTTATCCATAATATGTGAGAAAGTGTATAATGTAATCCACCTAAACCCCCATTGTTAAATATTTAATTGAATTTTTATAATCCCCTACATTGCCTATACTTACCCTTTGTAATTTGAACTGTCCAGATAAATATTATGATTCCTTTAAACATGTTCAAAATAGATATAATCTGGTTTACTAAATCAGAAGACTACCTAGGGATGACATACTAGTAGGCTAAGAACAGAAAATGTTGATATGCATTAAAGTCATTTTCTCATTTTTCCTCAATGTGTTGATGTTTAGTAAATTCTATTATATGCTTTTAAAAGTAGTATCGGACCCAATCAATGTAACGTAGATTAATGTCGTTTTCTCCATTTCCCGCGATGTGTTGATGTTTTGTAAATTCTATCATATGCTTAGTATCCGGCACAATGTTTTATCCGACTATATCTACAGTAGACAGTTGATCAGGTCCTCCTCCAGTCTTCCTCCAACCCGCATGTAACAGCCCGGATAAATGTTCACATACAGACCGGTACGTTGTGTTACCAGCCAGGTTGTAGTTCTCATCCGGATCTATACTGTGATCATACAGCTCCACACCGTGTAGTTTCCCCCAGTCCGGTTTATAAACCGGATCCCTCCGGAACTCTGGCCATTCCGTGTATCTGTACATATTTGTCCGGATAGAATAGCCCATCAGTGATGTGGGACTAGTCGAACCGTTCTCGTAAACGTCTCTCGGGTACTGAGAAAATGCCGCCATTTTTATCGGGGATACCGGATCCGATATCAGGGGCATAAGACTGGTTCCCTCTCGACACAGCGCCGTCTGTGTCGAATCTGGTGGACAGGGATCCAGCGGCGGAAGTCCTGCGGCCTCGACAAGCGTAGGAAATATGTCGATCAACTCGACAAGCTGATCACTCTGAATCCCACTGTCTGTCATACCTGGTATGTGAATCATTAACGGTGAGTGAGTGGCGAGCTCGAAATTTGTACTTTTACCCCATTCTCCGTGTTCGCCTAACTGGAAACCGTGGTCTCCGAAAAACAGGACGATAGTATCATTGTCAAGTCCGAGATTGTGAAGCTCTAGAAGAAGATCACCGAATAGAGAATCGACATACGATATGGCGGCATAGTATGCCCTTCTGAGTTGTCGAGTCGTGACGTCAGGCATAATCGTGCTGATGTCACCAGTTAGATTGAATGCCCGGATATCAAAAAAATAGCTCCTTAAAAATTTAAATGCCGACCATGCTGCTTCCGGCATATTCACTGGCGGACGGGGGTTTGGCGGTAACTGTACAGTATCGTCCGGATAATGCTGCAGAAACGACGCGGGAAACACAAACGGAAGGTGGGGCTTCCGGAACCCGACAGCCACGAAAAATGGCGCAGTGTCGGTGGACACACGTTTTAAAGTTTCCTTCGCGTGTGTTAATATTTGCTGGTCGACCAATGGTTTTGTGAGTAGAAGGTCATCTGGTATGGCTTCCCAGCTTTTGTTCCTGGATTCAAAGTTATGTACACCATGGAAGTAGGGGTGTGACCATGAGACTGGATCATCCCCTGCGGACGAGTTACCCGGATGGAATATCTTCCCCATCCCGACAGTCTGGTAGCCATTTTGTTTGAAATATTGTGGAAGTGTGGTAAAGTTACCTCCAACATTTCTAAAATATGCTCTCAGATCATACACGTGTGTGGTGTCCGGACGTCTAGCAGTCAGTACGGACGAACGGCTCGGTGAACACAGAGCTTGCTGTGCGTAGGCCCGATTCAGTAGCAGACTCCGTCCAGCTAACTTGTCGATGTTCGGGGTATACATGGTCGGATGTACATGGGAAGGTGAGAATCTGCCATCGTAACAACCGAGCTGTGGACGCAGATCGTCCGACACGATTAGTAACACATTCTTCCTAGCGCCATTCGGGACGACCAAGCTAAGGAGGATTACTAATATAATCCATATTTCTGTGTATATGGTAGCCATTTAATTAAATCCAGACAGTAACAACTGAAAAGGTCGGAATCTATGGCTTATATTTGACTAAGGTCAAATTGAGATTCCATAGACTTTCTTATCTCTACAAAAATATTACTTTTTTATGGCATCGTTGTAAGATTTGTTTTAAAGATACACTTTCTTGCTAAAATCAACAAACGCAAATATGGGTATGGCACAAATGAGATTCAAATTATTTTTTCTGTTTATCCCCGGCAGAAGCAATACATTGCTGTGACCAACAGGCTGCATACATTAAAGATATTTAATTCGCAATCAAAATGTGAAAATGAGTTGGTGCTCCATTGTCCTTTTTAAATCATTTAATCAGTAATTTCAGATTGAAATGTTTATATCCAGAGCGTTTTAGATTTTTTTGTCCAAACCCAAAGTATCTTTTTTAATGGAGAAATAGAAATTCTACATAAAATGTTAAAATTCAATCTTCTTTCATTAAGGGAAACAACTCTTACAACACTATTTTGAGTAATAATTGGTTGTCTCTCTAAACTTTTTTTCTCACAATATGGTTATGAATATCGTACAGTGTAGATTTAAAGAGAATACATCTTAAAACAAAAAAGATGAAGACACATGGTAGTACCATAATATCATTATTGGCACATGTATTCAGGCCCGTAGGAACAGGGGGCGGGGGATGCTTAGCCCCCCAATATTGGCCAAAAATGCCGAATTTTCCTTATTTTACACTGAAAATTTACTGAAAATCCAAATTAGCCCCCAAATATTCAAGTACAAGGGCTAAAGCTCCTCCCCCCATATGAAATTGCTTCCTACGGGCCTGCTGTATACGCAAACTGAAAGTTTTTTTGTAATATCGTTTGAGAATCACGTGACACAACAACAACAACAACAATAGCAGAAAAAAATCTGTAAACATGATAATACGTGACCGATTTGAATTTGGTTCGAAGCGGAAAATGTGTAAAATATCAGGGATATCCTGGGTGTTGTTGATATTTTAAACATCACCTGGCAGAAAATATTACTGACGATAAAACAAAATTTCGTCAATAGGCCTAACCTTTTTCGATCATGTGTTGTTTAAAAGATACACCACACCCCGAAAAAAAAATTGTAGGCATTTTTTCTGCTTCAAACCAAATTCAAAAAATTTAATTTACGTATTAGCCTAAACAAAAATAAATATGCAAGTGTTGTTGTTGTATTGTCCAGCAAGATTAACCCGGGACATCTGCATATGCAATGACCCCACTTCGGCAATGTTTTGTTAAGACGCACAACTAACGGACTTTGCACACGAAAATTAAGTTGTCCCGGGTTAATCTTGTTGGACAATATCACGAATTAAAAATTATACTGGGGTAAAAGTTTGGAACTACAATGTAGGGCCTAGTGATTTATACTTTTCCCTGGTCGTTATATTAAGTCCATATTATGCTTATGCAGCAGAATCGATCCGAATTAGTAGAAGTGATCACCAGCAAAGTGTCGTGTTAAATGAAAAAGTGTTAAAATGGGTGAATAGTTTCAATATTGAAATATAAGCTATTCGATACATAACTTGATACTATTTGAGACAAAAGAACACTGAAGTCGATCTTTTGTCTTTAATATCCCGCCGCGCCATGTCAAAATCTTCTAATAGGCTATCTACTCTTGCCCGAACAATCAAAAGTACCCATTGGTCTGTTAAAGGAAACAACGTCAGAATAAGCATTTACATAATTATTTTCTTTCCAGGCCTACATCATATTATATTAACTACTATGGGTTTTTTGTAGTATTAAATATTTTCTGTAACAAGTTCATTTTAGAACAGCATGGAACTTTTCTATTCGGGTTCACTTTTAACCGTCTCCAAAGCAGTACCTGGTTTTGAACTTGGGGAAATATTGAGACAAAGGAATGAATGGATGAACGGACAAACGAAATAATCAACTAGCCAACGAACGAACGAACGAACGAACGAATGTGAATGAATATGAATGAATGAACCAGCCAACGAACGAACGAGCGAGCGAGACAGCGAGCGAACAAACGAATGAATGTATGAACAAACGCACGGACAAACGAACGTACGAACCAACCAGTCATTTAACCAGCCACCCAACCTACCAACGAACGAATGAATGAATGAACGAACGGGACGATGAACGATGGATCAAATTTTTTGCGCCCCGCCTGTAAATTGAGATGGTATCAGGACTGTCTACAACCCGACCGTCAAATCGCGCCCATGTTTAACCCTTATCCAAACGACAATACATTTTTAGATCGTTTCAATTCGAAAACTGCTACAGACGGCATAATTGACATTGTTAAAGAAGCGATTTGTTTACAATACAGCTCAGAAAATATTGAGACAAAAGGAGAAAATGCTGATCATCAGCATTTTCTTCTTTCATCTAAATATTTTCAAACTCTTTCTATTCGATGGGTCAAAAGGCGTCATTGTTTAGTAAAGGGATATTAATGAATGATTAATTTATGGAGTTGAAATCTAATTAAAATTACTGCCAACTTGTAGGAAATTCCGTTGCTAAGGATTTTTATCAAATTTAAGTGCAATGAAACACTTTTACTTGTGATTTATTCATTCATGAGTATACGTGTGGATTAGTTTAGTCTGGGATTAGCTTAGTCTAGGATTAGTTTAGTCTGGAACCATGACCTCTACACTTTCGACAGACGACATGAGAAGGTGATATATTGATGTTATATATATTCGCTCAACAAAAACCACGTAACTGCAGCTTTAATAAAGCTGCAGTTACGATCGAGGGGTTTTTTTGTTGAAAAGTTTCGATATGTGTATGATGTGAAATCACATTATTTCATCCTCTTTCAAGATTGTCCACCCCTAATGAGATTCACGCGATGTCGATATTTTTCGTGCATTCGTTACGTTCCACCACGCCCGAATGATTCCGACGCCGCGCAAATCCCAATAAGGGTGGACAACCTCATTACAAGTACATCAACATTACAAGTAATATAATGTCGGGCTTCAGATCTTAAACTTGTTAATATTTCGCCATCTAAGCACTGGTCTGTAAACTGGCTTTATTTATTATAGCGCCATTCCTACTTCAAGGACAATCATTTTGATTTATGAGACTCTCTCTTGTGATTTCACAGTTCACCCAGAGGTGCATTCTTTAGAGCGATATTCTTTAAGATTTCTTAAGATGTTTTTGATATAGCGTTTTTGAGACCGATATTTTAAGGATGTGTTCCGAATGTTCCATACTTCATACAAATGACGTCATCATGACATCATTTGTATGAAGTATGGAACATTCGGAACTCCGCGGTTTATGAATCATGGAGCTTTCGGAACAACTCGGTCAATTCTCTTTGATATAGATTCTACAGAATTTACCGAGAGGTTCAGAAAGAAGTATAGAGCAATGGCGGCTCCCAGTGATCGTCTTAAAAATCTTGCTCAAAAGAGCGCTTTATCCTAAAACATCTCAAGAAATCTCCAAGATATCTCAAGAAAGAACGCGCCTAAGATTCCTCATTCATGATGCCAGGCGTCAGACAGAGATGGATCTGTGGTTACCATTCTTTAATTGGCTGGCGGCTCACCAACCGGTCGCTTCCGTTCTAACCCGGAAGGCCAGCTTCAACTGGGGTTCACATTTCCGCTTTAAGGCAGACGCTCTAACTTTAAGACCACAGAAGCGGTTGGCTGCTTATAACCTACTGCTTAATTAGATAAACTTACACATAATTTCACGGTCGCATGGTATTCTAGTCTAGAAATATTGACGTCATGACGTCATCAATGGACGTTGACGAGACAACGACGTAAATTATACGACGTCGATCGATACTAACGTTGCTCAGTTTGTGATGGTCATACATATCTGAAAGTCGTCGTCACAATGGTTAATTTACACAGTTTTAAGGCGCGTTTTGACGAGGACAACAATTATGTACCGATACCCATCACGACAAATTTCAATGCGGAGAAAAAACGTCAATATTTAACGAAAGAACTGGAAAAAACGACATTTGAATATAACCAGATCACAACCTCGGATGAGTAAGTTTAATTGATTATTTTAGCGCGTAATTTACACGTATTTGTTTGAAAAAAAAAAATAAGTTAATGTGGGATTTATTCAGCATCACGTTTGGCGAAGACATTTTCAGACACTTAGCGTAGTCAATTTTAAAGAGCCATCGCAAAACAACCATATCAATTTGAACTACATAATGTAGGCCTATATATAATACTATTTTCCATGGATGTTCATGTAGCCTTCAATCATCTTGACCTCCGAGATGTACGTCAGATTGTACTCTGGTTATATGTCTCAATGAATAACATGGCAGAACATCTCTGGCTATTAGCTAGAGATGGTCTGCCATGTTATTTATCGGGACCTATAATTGATATAAAAGTACATACAATTATGTGAAAAAATTGCACATCTAACCATTGTTTATAGTTTGTTTATATTTTTCAGAATGACGTTCTGGTCCCGGTATGACCCCGTCTCACAACCCAGGGGTAACACAGATCATTGGACAAAGATGAAGCAGCGGGTAGGTCAAAACACGGTGTGTATCATTATATTCTAACACAGAGTTTCAAATAAGAGGGATTTATAATTTCTAATTTTAATTTTAGCCTTTACTGTTGATTAAACCCTATGTTGTGGGTACTCATTAGAATCGTCTCGTAAAGACGATTCAAATGAGTACCCACAACATAGGGTTTGGATTTGCAGCAAAAAAATTTGAATGCATTCACCCCCTTCTTATATGTTGTTCTGCTACCATTCTCATTGACTAACACTTTCCCAAACAATACCTTCCTCTTTTTGCCTCAATATTTTCTGTGATAAGCCTACAGTGTGAACAAATTCCTCCTTTATCAAAATCCACACGGATCACTGGACCAAAATGAAGCAGAGGGTAGGTCAAAACACGGTGTGTATACTAACGTTCTCTTTTTCTTACACATAATCATGTACCCTGCAATTATAATACATGTAATTCATTTGCAATAGAAATAATGATGGTTTACCCTCAGTGACATTTTATTCATCATCTGACATTTAACCCTTTCCCAACGGTTAAACTTGGGCCGACTTCGAATCAGATGATAGCTCCAATCGAACACCGATAGTGCGAGCTATTTGACGTCATTTTCGCAGCTATAGTCCGACCACAGGAAGAACTGTGTGGTCTGACCATGGCTCCATTACGTCATTCGGAACTCCTCGGATAAACAGTGGACCAATTAGTGTCAAGTAAACAAAGGTTTAGATTGGCTGACACAAAACGGGGGAGTGAATCTAATAGATAGTACAGCGCTGGTTCCCAACGATGGCGTGAACCATTGCCAATCGAAGTCGGCCTTGGACTGTTGGTAAAGGGTTAGTTTAACACGGTGTAATGTAATCACTTAACTCTGGTTTAACTTTAACTTTAACCTTATATAGCTTAACTTAATAATTCATTATTATGTCTCCAAACACAGTTTGCAACTTATATTATATCCGTCAAGCATAAATAGGTCATCTGGTTACTGTCTCTGGTTAGTCACTCATCGTGCCTGCTTTCTGTATCTGTTGGGTACTCCCAGGCAATCAATACTGATCATTAATGGGAGGGGACACCTATCACCAGGTCGTGTTAGTAAAAGAGTTTTGCGCTAAAAGAATAAAAGGGTAAAAAAGATAAAAGGTAAAAGAGGGATTAGAATTACATAGGGATTGTCGAGTCCAGCCTTGCTGAAAACATAGCCAGGCTTGGACTTGATTTCACATCAAATGGGAGGGAGTTCTACAGTCTGATGGTTCTAGGAAAGAATGAATTCATATGATATTGGGTTCGAGTCTGTGGAATAAGATAATAATTGAGGTTACGGGTTGGGGTTAAGTGGTTATGGTCGACGCATACTAGGCCATTTCTTATTTTATAGAAGTATATCAGAGAAGATTTTATACGCCGTTGGTGGAGGGTTTTCCAGTGAAGGGATTCGAGCATACTGGTGACACTGCTTGTATAATCATAGTTGTTAAGGACATAACGTGCTGCAGCCCTTTGGATTTTTTCTAATTTCAAAGAGTGGGTTTTTTGCCAAGGGTGCCATATGGAGGAGCAGTATTCAAGCTGCGGTCGGACGTATGTTGTGTATGCTTGTGTTTTAACTTGTTGGTTAGGGGTACGAATGTTTCTTCTGATAAACCTGAGGGAGTTATTTGCCTTTGCAGAGATATTGTTTATGTGTGTTGACCAGTTTAAATCGTTTCTAATTGTGACCCCTAGGTATTTGGCAGCCTCAGTGGTTTGGAGTTAGACATTATGGAGCATATAGGGGTAGGTGAAAGGGCTTTTCTTGCGGGTGATTCTCAAGACCTCGCACTTGTCCGGGTTGAACTCCATTGCCCAGTCCCGTTCCCATTTTTCCAGTGCTCTCAAATCGTTTTGGAGGATATTTGCATCTGACTCGGACTTGACAGTTAGGTAGACTATGGTGTCATCTGCAAATAGTCTTGCTTTACTTTGGATACAGGAAGGGAGATCATTGATGTAGGCTAAAAAGAGACATGGACCGAGCACTGAACCTTGAGGGACCCCTGAGAGAACAGGGAGAGTAGTAGATGAATGGCCGTCGACCACTACTCTTTGAGTACGATCCTTTAAGAAAGATCTAATCCATCTTGAGATCAGAGGATGGATACCCAGCTTATTTAATTTGAAGATAAGTTTGCTGTGATCAACCTTGTCAAAAGCTTTGCTAAAATCCATGACAATTATGTCTGTTTGTTGACCATTTTCAAGATTATCATAGGCTTCCTGGGTAAAACTAATTAATTGTGATTCACAGCTATGTTTAGCTCTGAAGCCGTGCTGGAACTGGCTTAGTAGGATGTTCTTATCGAAATGACTCATAATATTTGTGACCAAGATATGCTCCATAATTTTTGATGCAATGCAAGTGAGGGAGATAGGCCTATAGTTGCTAGCTTTTGACTTTAGACCCTTTTTATAGACTGGGGCTACTGTTGCACTTCTCCAATCGTCAGGGACAATACCAGTTTCTAGCGACAGATTGAAGATGACCTTGAAAATTGGGGCGATTTCAGCGTGTAGTTCTTTGAGAATTCTGGGTGAAATTTCATCGGGGCCAGCAGCTTTACTAGGGGAAAGACCATAAAGGAGTTTGTCTATACCTTCAGATGATACTGTGATAGGCGGCATTTTTGGTATTGATAAGTCAGGGATCATTTCATCACAGAGTTGTTTTAGACTATGAGGTTGGGGTTTGGAAAAGACACTTTCAAACTGTTTATTTAGAATAGGGCCTATTAGCTTTGTCGGTGGGATCGGTATAAGTGATTCCTTCATGCTTAAGGGGGGCAACGCCACTGTTCTCTGTTTTTTGTGATTTTATAAATGAGTAAAACTTTTTATTGTTATTTTGTGAATCACCACTAAAAATGACTGACTCTAAGTATGACCAATAACTTTGTCTTAGATGTTTCTGGATGGAGGACTTTAGAGCTTTAAGGTGACTGGTTAGGACTGGGTCGTTTTTAGATTTCTTTATCTTAGTGTAGAGCTTGTCCCTTGCTTTCGAAATGCAATATAGCCTAAGTACGTTAGATCAATCACTCATTCTTTAAACCTTTCACAGCGATATTTGCTTCCATGTGCTTCCAGGTCGTAGTGGCAAAGTAAGTTAAGGTTGGACAATAACATTCTTAATTAAAACGATGTTTTGTGTGTAGAAAAAGATGAATGCATATAGGCTATCTATTGAATGGGATACCAATGGTGCATATCATTGATATGCTATTAAAGCGAACTTCCGGTTGGAGACAGTCCATAACGGAAAATACTTTCGGGTCGTAGTCTTCAAAATGAGTTTCTGCTGAAATTCCGACATAAATGATAAATAAATGAATGATAAAATACTTTTGACTCATTACGAACGCCTTGGAAAAACTAGATCATTTGCATAAACAGCAACCATATGAAATACGAATGTGGTACCCCAAAAGGGTAAAAAATTTAAGTCGGACGAAAACTAATACTTTTGACACAAGCAGTACACCATAAAAAGTTTACATAAGTCAATCTTGCTCAAGCGACCTCGTGCATTAAGCGACTTATTGCTTGAAGCGACCACTCTCGGGTCCTCCCGATGAAATTCCTTCTTTAAATTGTTGTATTAAGCGTTTTTCCCCCAACGCGACCAGCGACCAGCATTTTTGGGTCCCTCAAACAATAGGATGATACTTTAAGCGACCGTTCCACATTACAGATGAGTTATAAAAGGTGTCACACGCATGTAATCGAGATAAAAGCTGTGAAATTTGCCCAATTAAGGACAATTTAGTCACCTGTAAATTCAATCAAAACTGTAAACAATACGACTCGACGCTGACCAATGGGGCTTCACGAAAGAAAAAATCTTAAACCAATGAAATCGCATGTGGCTAATTGCTGGTGTACCATTTTGTTTGTTGAGCATTTTGGAATGCCATAATTCACTTCGAATAATGTTCCCATCATAACCTCTTCACCCACTAATCTGAATTTACGAGTAAGTTTTCATTGCAAATTCCATGAAATCATGTCTCATCATAAAATTTTAACTTTGGTAGACTAACTGTGTATTATTGACCTCTCTGAAGTAAAAATACTTTTTTGTTCGATTAAATTCACATGTACAAACAAAATCAAGTCTAGCACTTGAAATATAAACAAATGGAAATCACTCTGTCATAGCAAAAATCTTTTTGAACAGAACTGCTGAAATATAATACCGTATGTCATCAATCCCCACTTGTGTTTTCACAAATCGATTAAATCAAAGATTTTTTTCCCTATATCAACTGCAGATTCACCGTAACTTCATGATAAATTGATCGATCATAGCCCTTCTAAATAGAAATTTTTGTGTAAAAAAATAACTTGCATGAAAAGTTAGATTTTGTATTCAGCGACCGTTTTATTAAGCGCCCACTTTTGGGATTCCCCCAGGGTGTTCGCTTAAAACAAGATTGACTGTGTACATTGTATTTCAGTTATGTTTGCATTATCCAAATTCTTGACTTGTTACTTTTGATTAAACCGCCCATGTCATGCGCGGATCCATAGGGGGGTCAGGGTGTCATGACACCCCCCCCCCTGGAATTTGGCGAAAAAGGGGGTTATTAAAAGACTACTGGTTATGTCCTATATAAGCTGCGTCATTCGTCCCTGTGTGCCATGACAAACCGTTGTTATATTTAGTCCTTCATGATATGACATGCATTTGCATGGATCCAGAGGGGTGCAGGGGCCCTACCATCCCCCACCCCCCTGGAATTTGGCGAAAAAAAGGGCTAAAGATCAGACCCCCCCCTGGGAAAAATACCTGGATCCGCGCTTGCATGTGCTTCAATTTAGTTCTTCCTCAATTTTATGTTTATATCAATTGCAATGGTCCATTTTATTATAATTATACTAGATGATTGTACTCAAATGTATGAGCTTTTTAAAAGAACCATTTACCAGTCTTCAATCTCTAATGAAGTGTAGTACTTCCAGAATAAACATCGTTCCTTTGTTTGAATTAACTTCAACTTTAAAAATCGAACGTTTTAATTAACTTGGCCTTTAATGTCGGAAACGTTTCTAGGTCCAAAACATATCGTCGCTTTTCAAGATCAACCTCGTAACTGCAGCTTAAAACAAGCTGCATTTGCGGTTTTTTTTTTTTTTTTTTTTTTTTTTTTTTTTTTTTTTTTTTGAAAAGCGACGATATGGTGCCTTTGTGATACTCGAAATTGTAAAGTTTTAGCACAAAATTGACAGTTTATCTTTGTATATTTACAGGCAGTGCAGTTCAGATCACTGGATAACCCAGCCAGTCTAGGAAAGCCCATCACATTAGGTATGTAGGCCTTCACTGTCCAGTCAACATGGGACAGACACCAGACTTTATACAGTAAACTTACATAACTATGAGCCAGGATCTGGAAAAAGTTCCCCTTAGGCTTTTGATCCCAACATGGCTCTTGATCAGCCTGCGTATGCACGTAGTCTGATCAGGAACCCAGTTGTACTCTAATAGTGTCACTACGATCTATAGTTTGTGTAAGAGAGCCGCAAGGATCCCGGTAAGACACATGCTTATCTGGACACACGGCTGTTGTGTGGAAAGCGCTTATTCAAAACGTCGAAAATGAAGCCATGATCTTGTCTAGTCATCTCACATGTTTCTGTGTTCATGCCGTAATAACTTTTTGCTTTATGGTGAATTTGTTAATTTGTTATGTGAATACAAGAGACCCATTTTACAAAACAAGTGTAAATGACTCTTTAATAAGGAATGTTTTCATTGCCTAAGGCTTTTGACCTTTGACCGTGTAGAATATCCATTCCTTAACCCACGAATGATGCTATAAGGTATAAGACCCATCATTAGCACTAAAGAGCCAGAGGCGAAATTTGAAAAGTGCCAGTAATTCTTAAACTGTGTTACATTTCCATTCCAAATACAAATATAAGCATTTTGAACGGTTTAGAATTTTGAATTAATGCATACTTCTGGAAATATTTGACAAAAATGTTCAAAATTACCTCCCTTGTATATGAATATAGAGTAAAATAATATTTGTAGATTATTTTCTTCTTGAAGCATAATCTTGAAATCCGACACGGTTAATCAACTTATGTGAAGTGTATTTACAAGTGTGTGTATTTTGATGCATTTCGTATGGCTAGAAAGTAGTGTTTTTAATGATGGGTCATATACCTTAAGGTAAGACATATGGGTAATGCACTTCCTGTATATTCGCTATATTTCGACTTGTTCTGTGACGTCCGTAAGTCTGAACATTTTTAAGTACCGTTAGATGCAATATCGCCTGTTTCCGTAACAACGGAATTAATTGAGCGTGCTCAGATTTCCGGGGAATATTCTAAACAATTTTTATGAAAATGTTTCTAAATTGTACGAAGAGTATGCAAAAAACCTCAACAACAGTAAAACATTAAAAATTTGAGAGCAATGAAAATAACCTCCCTTTAAATCGTCTATTAGCACCATACAGATTTCGTTCCATAACTGGTCACATAGCCCATAACCCAGGTCTTACCTTGAATTCTAAATGATCGCGGTGATGCTACATGTAATCACCGGGTGATCGTCAGCAATTTCTGAATATCGACGAAACGTTTGGTCCATAATTTAGTGTGTAGCTTTTCCCATGAGCTTTTCAAATTTCGTGTTATCAAAACTAATACCAGAAACCTAAAGAAAATGAAGCAAAAGAAAGGTTCTAAAGAAATGTCCACTCTAATATGTACCAGAAATGCTTGATTGTATTACAAAGCATCTCATTCCTAAACTAAACTAGATCTAAGTTTGTCCAAATAGTAACGGTGAGAACCTTTTTTCTATTACCAATTTTGTGTGGGTTGCTTACACTATGTTCTTGGTTAACCTTCGTGTAATTAAGGAGATCACACTTATACCTACGCATGTAACTAAATTCTTTCAAGTTCATTTGGTTGTACTGTTGTTTGTTTGCATGTTTCAGTCATGTTTATTTGTACTCTTGCTTGCTTCAGTGTTCTACATGTACATGTCTGTTGACTTACTCGCTTCTCTAATAAAATTAACGCTTGTGATTTTTGAATCTACTAAACATGGTGGCTGGGTTTACCTAAAGACATCAAACGGACCAATCAGCGTCCATTGCTGATGTCACGTGTACATGACGACAGCAATCGGACCAATCAGCGTCCATTGCTGATGTCACGTGGACATAAAAACAGCAATAGGACAAATCAGCGTCCATTGCTGATGTCACGTGTATCCTTCCAGACTCAAAACTCACAAGTATGGATTTAGAGCGAGTAGAGCGAGTAGGTCAGCGCGACATGAGTTTTGACGATTACGTTACAGACACTCTTCAGGGAAACATGCCTGGACATTACATGTATACTCGACCCAGAAATAGCGTTAGCAGGGATAGACTCAGGAGTGCCTACAACGAGCGAGCCAGGGAAGGATTCAGATATTGGTTAATAGAGAGACCAAAACCTACTAGTTGTAAGTATATATCGTCGCTTTTCAACAAAAACCTAGTGTCTACAGCTTTAAACAAGCTGTAGATACGAGGTTTCTGTTGAAAAGCAGAGACAAGCTAAACTAGGGTCTGGAAAAGGGCATTAACAGCATTTGAGACTACCATGTTTCAAAATCAGTCCGTGTGTAAAAGATGTCTGCTAACTACATGTACATAAAATCAAAATATGGCATTTAAATTGCATATGTGCCTCGTTTCGGTAAATTTCTGTATCTACGCACTGAACCATTTTCTATCAACTTTACACTTTAGACTGTGTATGAATGCTGGTTGATCTAGGCCAGTGTTGGTCTCAAATGCTATAAAAGCCTGTGGTGCAGACCCTAGCTTAAATCACTACTGGTATATGATTTTGTATTCACAAACATAGTTATATTATAATCTTAATTCTATATTGTTTGCCTTACAGTTTTCATTCTAAATTTGTTTTTTGCATAACTTCCGACTCATTCATCAGTCGTCTAGCCTATTTCTCTTTTTCTTCATAAAAATATCAGCCTAATAGTTCTCTGGAATATCAAACCTTTTCGTTGCTTAAATATCTTAACATACCAACAACTAGTGATCGAATATCTCAAAAGCGCACTGACTTCCATGTAGTCTATGTAGACCTGTAGGTAATTCGGCCATTTTTGAGTCCGCATGCAGTCAAGCATTCGAGAAGGAAAAGCATGTCACTTTCCAACACCGAATGTTACTTTCCAACGACGAGTGTTTGCAACGTCGTCCAAAAATGCTATTGTCATATTAATCTCAAATGGCTACATTAAGGCTAGACAGCATTTTCCTGATTGAAATATTTAGGGGGGGGGGGGACTTTAAAAAGAATTCTCACGTTTTTTTAGTATGGAAGGTTGTCTTATTACAAGATATAATAATTGCTTACTATACACGTACATTGTATAGTCATTACTTTATATCCATTCCTTTGTCCTTTTATTGCTATGTAATGTTCACGATTTCAGTTTGGAAGTATTTATTTGCTGACACTCGCATTATGCCTCGAGCACGAGTATTTGTTCCAAAATAGGTAGAGCACTGCAAACTATTTTGGCTTTTTGTATAACAGAGCTTATCGTATATGCTTTTTGGCTAATTATTTGTATACGTATGTTTTGAGCGAGGATTCAACTTCGTGTAATTCAAAACAGCAGCAAAATGCAGCCTATCATCATGTGAACTTTCTTGATCAACAAACAATGAAAGCGAATTTTACCAAGAAACTACAGTTGTCGCCACATCGTATGGCACGTGTTTATGTTTTATTTAACGTTCAATTACATTTGAACACAAGAGCCGTCAGAGACGGACAATGCTCCCCGAATAAGGCATTGTCACAATAAATATATGCCATACAGAGCTAATATAAAGTTAACAAATGTTAAGCCCCCTTTTTCCATGACATATTTTGTATACGCAAATTTTAAATAGTTTATTGTCAAGGGCATCTAATTTGCTACTCAAATATGAAATTTCATCAAATTCTGACCATTAGACTAGGAGAAATTAGAGAAAAACTGTATTTAACCTTAAGTCCCCTTTTTCCATGACGAGGCCTCAAATCCAAAAACCGGGAAAAGTACATCGGCATTATGTCATAGGGAGTTCACATGGTAAGTTTCATTTGATTTCGCCAAAGGGTTATGGAGAAATCACTTCGGACGGACGGACGGACGGACGGAATGACGGACGGACAGGACGGACGGACGGACAGACAAAGCGGCGACTATATGCTCTCCCTTCGGGGAGCATAAAAATATAAACATTGTGCCATACGATGTGGCACCAACTGTAGCAGTTGGTAAATTTTGGCGCAGTGTCCATTTCATCGACCGTGCGTTGGTAAACTGTGGCACAATTATACAATTTCATTTGCAGAATTAGCTAAAATGAAATGTTTTCATGAGTTAAATCCTCGCTCATTTCTGTGTATTTTATCACAGATAATGTTCTCTCTTTTTCTCTTAGCAATCATTCTGCCTATTGATCGTAAAAACCTAAAAAAAAAAAAAAAAAAAAAAAAAAGAGCTTCGCAGAGCGGCGCATATACGCCTGAGAGCTGAGAGGGGCTTGTCAGTAAAATTGGCCATTTTGTTAATTCAAGGGGGATAATTCAAACATAAAATGTTATCAAAATTTTGTTTTCACAACCAGACACCATAAAGATTCATTGCGGATAGTTTGATTAAATTCTGGTCTGAACTGTAGGAGTTGCACACACGAGAAAATGGGCATTTTTGAGAAAATTAGCATTTTCCCTTAAATTCAAGGACAGATAATTCAAGAAAGAAAGCATTTATCTGAATTCCGTAAGCGGTGTGCACATCTAGACACCATGGAAATTCATTGTGGAAAGTTTGATGAAATTCTCATCCAAACAGTAGGAGGAGTTGCGCACACAAGAAAATGGGTATTTTTTTTAATTCAAGGGCAGATAATTCAAGAACGAAAAGAGTTATCGGAATTCCGTAAGTGGTTTGCACAACTAGACACCATGGAGATTCATTGTGTCAAGTTTGATCAAATTCCGATCAAAACTGTAGGAGTTGCGCACACAAGAAATTACTAACGGACGGATAGACGGACGGACGACCGGGGCCATAACATAATACATCTATATGCATCTATATCAGACCCCTACATAACCAGAATGTAAATTAAGATTCGAATGCTTTTTTTCGTTGTTATGCTTGAGAATTTATTGGAATTTTGTCATACTTTTATAGACATGTGTGAAGTAGAATTAACCCCGGTAGATTATACAGTTGACGCTCGTTAAGTCGACAACATAATAACTTAAATCACTGCTTTTGTCTGATAAATCTGGCCAAGGTTTCTCGAAAAGACTTAAGTACGTTCTCAGACTCAAATCTGAGCACCGTGCTGAAATCGCACGAAATCCACGTGAACTGCAATTGAATACAGTCCCCTTCAACGTTCGAGAGTATACCTTTGAAGTTGAGCATGTTCTCAAGAGTATGTACTTAAGTTCTTTCGAGAAACCAGGGCCTGGTCGAAAAATTTATAACCCATTACCAGACGGCCAAATTATACACTTGTCCAAATTCAAAGATGTTGCAAACGACAAAGTTAGGTGAATGAAATTGTAGGTGTTTTGGTCTTTAAAGAAAGAAAACAGTATGGGAAATGAGTAAATCGCTATTTCTTCATTTTCCACAATGTTTTTCAAAGTCATTATCTTGCAGGGAGTCAAAAAAGTCATTGTGTGGGAATGGGTTAATGTAAACCCTAAGAGCCGATAGTGAAGTCGTTCACTACATTTAAATAATGTAGTGAAAAAGAAGAAACTTTGCTCGTTATGGAGCAGTAAAACAATTCAAAATTGTTAGATAGTAACTTTCCTGCTTAACTATACAGAATCTGATGTGTCGAACTTCAGATATCTCGAGGCATTTTGACATCCCAAGTGACTTCGACATAACGCCTGTCAACTGTACTTTAGATAAGTTTGGAAATACATTGATTTACATTATTTAGAAAACAAAATATAATGTATATATCGTCCGTGTAATAGCAAAACCTCGTAACTCCAGCTCTAATTACGTTGTAATTACGAGGTTTTGCAATAACACAGACGGTTTGGAGTGCTATTACAATAGCATAAACCTTTTGCTAAACGACTTGAATTTGGAGTTTTAGACTGTTCTTATTTGAAAGTTGTTTCAGATGACAAAATGAATATTGGTAGAGATATGATTTGTGTAGAATATAGCAAACAAAATATTTAGGCAAGGAGAGAAAATGTTGGTTATTAGCAATTACTTCTTTTGCATCAATGTTTCCCGAAGACGTTTATATTAGATTAGTCAAAATGCGTCATTGTTTGGAATCGTGTGATAAAAGATGTCATATTTGAAATAGATTAGTGTGCTAGTTCGGGATATTTGTAACCTTTTCTACCTTATCTAACATTGATTGTGTTTAATAATTTTAATTTTATGTAGAAAGCTAAATTAAACGCGGTATATGACTATACAAACTGCATACTATTTTATATTAATCTTAAGTATATGAATTTTTTTTCTCGTACTTCTACATTCGGAAAGAAACAGTACAAGAATGCATTTTAATGCCAAAAATTCAATGATTCTATTCACTATAGGGATGATACACAATTTACAAAGCGGTTGTCGCAGTGTCCACCATTTCAATATCTGGGTCCGCCAAAACAAATAGTTCCCAAATTGAATTTCCCCATTTTTTCAAATTCGTCCACAACGACCAAGTAGTTTCTTTAACTTAAATGTGTCAGTTATTGATCTTCTTCGTCATCAATTATATTATTAATGTTATTACCTTCTTATAAACACTGACTTTTTGTGTTAATCACGTGATTAGTTTGTATTTTTCAGTTGGTAAATATGGAATCGGCTCCTACAAGACAGTGCTGGGTGTCGGAAACGCTCCAAGAACGTAACGGATGGGACATCATACAGAAATTATTATTTATAGATTATTCTTGTTTTTTGTTATCTTTTCTTGTTGAAGCCTATTTATGTAGATCTTGTTTTAAAACATACAATAAAGAAGTACTATTATTTCAACTTTGATCTATGTTGATTATCTGTAGTTATGTTTCTTTAACCCTTTCTCAAACGAGACAATACGTTGACGTCCTTGAGAGAATTCGTATTGATCAGGAAACATTTTCTATCAGGTAATGCAGAATATTGTGTTGTTTGAGTAAGGATTAAAGTATAATGCTTTGTCTGTTTTTCTTGCATTCTTCTTACCAAAGACAGTATTAGAAATGTACATAGAATATTTAACCCTTTCATTTACAATAATATTAAAGCTTGGTCCAAATTAAAGAAAATTGCAGACAATAATAGACCCTGTCACGTTTTCTCTCTTATTTTTTACCGTACAATTCGGGCGTGTGCAAAACGCATCCAAACGTCAAATAAGAATACGTGAAATGGTTTATGATAACTTAGTGTAAAGTTAGTATATCGAGAGGAATAATATGTACATGTATAATACATGTATGCATTTCAATGGAAAAAATATTTTCCAATGGAATTTTTGGTCCGGACAACGAAACCACTTATGGTACGTGAAAGGGTTAAAGTTAGTTTTCATGTTGTAATATGTCCTGTGTTTTATAGCCTTCGTTAACTTCAATAAGTAGCACTGCCGTTTAGAAAGTAAATGCAGTCGAGAACAATTAGAGTAAATAGTTCGACCAACATCGAGAGAAGTGGGTTATCTTGAAAACTGCTGTCTTCATTTACAATCTAGCAGAGTTCAAAATTAACGTGATATAGAATAAGCAGTGGTACATAAATGCAGCTGAGTAGAGGTTTTTACTGCAAAGGTTGTAAAAATCGTCGGTTGTATTGCAAAACATCGTAATTACAGCTTGATTAAAGCTGTAGTTACGTGGTTTTTCTATAACATCGACGAAATGTTTGTCACATCATGGAGAATGGCATCGTTTTGTGTGTAACAAACTTGTAATATACTCTACAGCGTTCAAGGACGCCAAAATTGTCCTTGGAATGTGTCTACTACACGAATGTACATTTTTGTTGTTCGGTGTCTGGTCCGTACATTTTTGTTTTTTGTTATTGTACACAAATCCATATAGGGTCAGTTCGGGTAAATACGGACAGGCGGGTAATACGGACATCTCACTTTGAGCGTCTATATCAGGATTTTCTACCGTAGAGGCATAAAAACGGACCGATTCTGTTTAAATTTTAACCATTCTATAACTCTTTAGTTTGTAAAGCTATCGTTATTAATTGTTTGAAACAACGTAATTTTTTGTTCATTCGAAGCATCCCCTGCTTTCCTACATTTTCTGACGAGACTTGAAACTGTGGGAGCATTCAAAACATAAAAAATCATTACATGAATAAAGCTAGTTTTACTGACTTCTTTGATGCTGGTTATGTCTTAAACAATTCATAAATCATTCAGATTTGACCCTTTACAATTGTTTACCCAGAGAAAATGATGAATTTTGAAAAACAAGCCAAAATATGAACTGTCCGTATTTTACCACCTATTTCGCTAGGGTAGGGAAACTACGGACTCCACTTTTGCAATGGCCTTTCGTACGGGCGGAGCAGGTATTTTGTAAACGCGACGGTAATTGTGGGTGAAGTAATATGACCCAGTCTTACAGGACGAGCAAGTGAGGAAAGCTGCTTAATGAATCGCTGACGTGTCAAAAACGTCCGTATTTACCCGAAAAATCATGTTTCTAACAACAATTATGTGTCCGTATTATCCCTATCTGTTTTATATAGTTTTATATAGTGTCCGTATTTTCTCATCCTATGTCCGCACTTTCCCTACCTCGTCCGTATTTACCCGATTTTACAACATGCTCATTTTTGCCGTTTTTCATGAGTTTCTGTCAATATATCGTCTTTCCGCGATCACCAGCGTCAAGACAAGATATCGGCCGACCCAAAAAACTGGTACCCGGTCATGTGGGACCAGCAGGTAAAGCACGCGACCTAGTGAATCACCGAAGTGTAAATAGCGTCCGTATTTACCCGCATTGACCCTAATATAGAAGTTACGACCTTGTGGCAATTGAAACTATTATGGAATTAGATCCTTCTGTGGCTTAAACCAGTCTGGTACGGTCCCGTGTTGCTCTTTTACAATTGCTACACACATAATTTACAACATATCCTCAAATTTCGTAAAATGAGACTTGATACTGTGTACAACTTGTTTAAAGCTGCAGGTACGAATCATTGTAAGAGAACGATATGGATCTTGATCAGACGGCGTTTATGCACAGTCAAGTGTCTTGGTCCAGGTTGGTCTCAATTTCCAAAGGAATCTTTCCTATTCCCCTGCTCAAATAAATCAAAACATTCTAACATATGTACAATCAAAGCCTGATTTAGAAAATAAACAAATAAAAAGAAAAGACAAAATATCTCAGGTTTTCTTTTTTTGTGAACTAAGCATATTCCCCAGAACGCACCTGCAGGCCCAGAGAGGACAGGGATCTGGTGGGCACTCTTGACCCCGTAGATTGTAAAAAACTGGGGATAATTTATTCAAGCTATGGTGAAAAGGTTGGGAAAATATTGAGGCAAGAGGACAAAATGGAGTTAATCAACGCATTTCCCATCTTCAATATGTCCTTTGTTATAACGTAGATCTACGCATATTCCATTTTGTCGTATGCAACAGTTTTCAGTTCGGACTGATCTACGATTTTGTCGTTTTTGATAGAAAAAATTATCGTCGCCTTTCATCATCAAAACCTCGTAACTGCAGCTTGTTTAAGCAGCAGGTACGATGTTTTGTTGAAAAGCAGCGATATATAGAATTAGCGCAATTAGATCCGGTGTAAGTTTACCAACCATTTTATTGTGCCTATGATTGTACATAATTTACCATGCATATCTATGGCTGTATAAGATGTCCAGAGAATGTTGAGAAGGTTTGGCC
The DNA here is from genome assembly GCA_963680895.1 of Fragum sueziense. Classification (NCBI taxonomy): domain Eukaryota; kingdom Metazoa; phylum Mollusca; class Bivalvia; order Cardiida; family Cardiidae; genus Fragum; species Fragum sueziense. Next base: position 50,109,775 of record OY804597.1, read on the forward strand.
GTATATAACGTTGTTGTCTGACTCGGCTATATGCTGCACCCATACGTCCTGACCGGCCTGCAGTTGAGCCGTGACTACAGTAGCAGACATGGAGTACTCCGCACTGTCTCCGCTCCGGATCTTACCGATAGATTCACCATCTGATATAAATAAATACAATGTTAGTTATGAAAACGTGAAAATTGATGTCCAGTTTCGATTTTGGGCACAGGTCCCTGCCCAGATTCGAAACTATGCATGCCCTATTTTGAAATCGGGAAAAAAACAAATTTGGGCACAACATAATTCATACAGTCGAAACTGTCGTATGCAGCCAGCCAAGGGACATACCAAAATTGGCCACACACGACAGTTGGCTGTTTAACAATGTATAGAATATTCTCAAGCCTGGATGGCATAGATTTTTCCTTGTGGTGTCCGATCTTGGAACCAAGTATTTACAAACCTGAGGAAATATCTTACAATAAAAAGCAACAGAATGCTATAAAAAGACAAAATGTTATATGCAGAGAAACATAAACGCTATATCGCTGATTTTCATCCAAAGCCTCGAAACTGCAGCTTAAAACAAGCTGCAGTTCCGAGGTTTTTGAAGAAAATCGATGGTAGAAATAACGTTGCTGTCTGACTCGGCTATATGTTGCACCCATACGTCCTGACCGGCCTGCAGCTGAACCGTGACTACTGTAGCAGACATGGAATACTTCGCACTGTCTCCGCTCCGGATCTTACCGATTGATTCACCGTCTGATATAAACAAATAAACAGTCTGTTATAAACACGTGAAAATTAATGCCCAGTTTCGAATTTAGGCAAAGGTCCCTGCCAAGTTTCGAAATTAGGCATACCCTATTTTGAAATCGGGCAAAAACCAAATTCAGGCACTACATATACAGTCTAAACTGTCGTATGCAGCCAGCCAAAGGACAGTCCAAAATTGGCCACATGTGACAGTAGGCTGCTTAACACAGTATAGAATATTCTCAAGCCTGGATGTGGTGGATTTGGTAATGTTGTGCCCAATCTTGTAACCAAGCATTTACGAAACGATTCAACCGGATAAATCGTCGGTCATTGTCATGAAATGTCGTTATTACGGTTCAATCAAACTGTAGTTGAGAGGTTTTAGAATTACACCGACGAAACCCTATTGTTTGTCCATAATTACGTAACGGTTTACATAATCAAATGCACCCCTACCATAGAAGTGCGTCTTCCATGCAAGGAATGGACGAAAGAGGAACAGTTATCAAATGAATTAAAGAATTCTACTACAGCATTACGATAATCATGAGGGTATATAAGAAAGGCCATGTTACCTTTTACAATCTCAATACCGCTCCACTGTCCGCCCTTCATCAACATAGACACAGAAAACTCGTACACTCCAGACACAGGGGCACGAAACTCTCCATGACGAGCGTCATATCCACCTCCTACGTTCAATATTACCTGTAATGTATCGTTATTCTTCATCAAAAACCTCGTAACTGCAGCTTGTTTTAAGCTGCAGTTACGAGGTTTTCGATGAAAAGGAGCTTTGGTTAGACATCAATATATGACATACAATGTTTGATATGTTTTATGCAACATGAAAGCATATAATTATACGCCCGTCGAAGACGGGACGTATTATGGGATCACCCGTGATGTCCGGCGTCCGGGTGTCCGGCGGTGTCCACTTCTTTAACTCTGTCATTGACTTTAAACTTGGCAGTTATATTCTTCTCAGCATTACGGAGTGCAGTGCACAAGAACCATAACTCTACCTAGCTTATTTTTTGAGTTATTGCCCTTTGTTGTTTTTCATACTTGAATCTTGTCCGGAGTATATCTCTAAAAGTGTAATAGCTAGGATCATGAAACTTCATGGCTGTATAGATCTCACCAATGGGGGGGGGGGGGTGCAGTGCACAAGAACCATAACTCTACCTGGCTTATTTTATGAGTCATTGCCCTTTGTTGTTTTTCATACTTGAATCTTGTCCGGAGTATATCTCTAAAAGTATAAAAGCTAAGATCATGAAACTTCATGGGTGTATAGATCTCACCAGGGGGAATGCAGTGCACAATAACCATAACTCTACCTGACCTTTTTTTTAGTTATTTCCCTTTGTTGCTTTCATACTAGAATCTTGTCCGGAGTATATCTCTAAAAGTATAATAGCTAGGATCATGAAACTTCATGGGTGTATAGATCTCATCAAAGGGGAGTGCAGTGCACAAGAACCATAATTCTACCTGGTCTATTTTTTTAGTTATTGCCCTTTGTTATTTTTCATACTTCATTTTTGTCCAGGGCATATCTCGAAAAGTATAATAGCTAGAACCACGAAACTTTTACCAACCTGCTCCCCTGTCGACATAAAGCAGTATGTATTACGGGCGTATCTTGTGACAGTTTGACACCTTGTTTTTATTATGTAATAGGGATACATTCAAACAACCATTTTAAAAAAAATCTGAAAGCGATTGAAACCAAAAACCATCCCGTGATGACATCTCATTTTAAAGTGCAGAACCATCGAACGAACGTGGAAATTTTATGTTTGAAATAAATATAAATGCAGTAAAGGTTTATTATACGTACATTATCAAATGGTATTTGTTGTTGAACACCGAGGTTGGTTATGTCTTTATTAAGTGTCGCAGTGAATGCTACTGGCTTTTGATGCCATGGACAACCGCATGATACTGAAATATCGAACAGGGAACGTAAGTGAGACGGTATATAACTCACACGGGGCATAACTGACACCACTCATGAGACCAACATTACTAGATCAAATGTGAATTTTCTCTACGCTCATTCAGTTGTTTTCGTCCTTTAAACTTTCCTTTTTATTCTAAAGTTAATAACAAAATTAGTACAATTAATCTACGAATAAAAAAAAATATTCAAATCTTTAGTGTTACTAATTATCTAATCAAATGTGTTTCTAGATCAAATTGTCGTACTATACCGTTCGCCTCAATATTTTTGAGTGTAGTAATTTCTCCGCCGAGTGTTGTAAGATCTTTCTCCAACTGTACGCGTAGTTGTTTCTCCTCAGTGAGCAGAGTTAGTAGAGAATGTGTGATGTCCACGGGTACATCCTGACTGTACACCCAACTAGTCGTACAGATGGATGTCAACAATATAAACTGTAACATGGTGTAGATATACACAAAACCCTACACACCACAAACTTATCAAATGTCTTAGTGACACATATAATAGAGGCACATCAAACAGTAGAAAAGATAACGCTGCTTTTAATCCAAAAACTCGTAACTACAGCTTGAAATAAGCTGAAGTTACGAGGTTTTTGAAAAAGCGACGATATGTGATTAAAGATCGCGAGGGGTTTTCTCAAAATTGGTAGATAAGACATGTACTGATAGACCATAGACCAATTCCACATCAAAAACATTGTATTTAATTAGGTCCTGGAGGATGATCTCAGAGAAACAGCTATTTATCTTAAAGTGACATTTCAGAAATTTTTGTCATAAATATTACTTTTATTTTTATCTGAAAGAGCATATTTCCTCATGAAAATTCTGAAAATTTCAAGCCAAAATATTGCACCGTTTACGAGAAATTTGTATTTTTGTGTTAAAATTGAACAAATTGTTGTGGACAACAGTTCGGATTTATATGCAATTTATCGATTATGTGTCAACTTTAAATGCGTGTAACTCGCTTACTGGCAACAACTTAAAAAAACAAATAGTATTTATATTCATTAGAATACCCATTCTTGGCATCAAGACATACTTTAAACAAGAGCTGTCACTGTAAGATGACAATGCCCCCGACACCGCTTTTATTTTAAATTATGGCCAATCTATGTTCAAGGTCAAGGTCATCCAGGGGTCAAGGTCACCAAAGTATGTGCCTACAGAAAGGTAATGTACCAAGGAATGTTGTGGTAAAGTATGAAGCGAATATGTTCAGTAATAAGGAAGTTATGGCCAATGTTAAAGTTTTTGGACGGAATGACGGATGGACGGACAGACAGACAGACGGACGGACAGACGGACGGACAGACGGACAGACGGACGGACAAGTCAAATTTATGATGCCTCCCTATCGGGGGCATAAAAATTGAAATCGGAATGAAATGTCCCTTTAACACATTAGCCACTGCATGAAAAGTTATACATTAATGCATGCATTTTAATGGCTTTCAATATAAATGTGACCCGTCACGCTAAAAGGGACCTTATCAGTAGTCCAAACAAGGGGGCCATTGGCCCTGAAGCGCTCACCTGATATAATATAACTTTTTGTATACCAATTTTCAGGTTGATTGGACAAAAAATGTGACCTCTAGAGTGCACACAAGGTTTTACAAAGATTTTTCCTCATGACCTAGTTTATGACCCCAGATGACCCAATTTCGATCTTGTCCGAGAATTGATCAAGACAATCATTCTGATCAATTTTCAGGTTGATTGGGCAAAAAATGTGGCCTCTAGAGTGCACACAAGGTTTTTCTAAGATTTGACCCTGTGACCTAGTTTTTGACCCCAGATGACCCAATTTCAAAGTTGTCCGAGATTTCAACAACACAATCATTCTGAGCAAATTCCAGGTTGATTGGGCAAAAAATGTGGCCTCTAGAGTGCACACAAGGTTTTTCTAAGATTTGACCCTGTGACCTAGTTTTTGACCCCAGATAACCCGATTTCAAAGTTATCCGAGATTTCAACAACACAATCATTCTGAGCAAATTCCAGGTTGATTGGGCAAAAAATGTGGCCTCTAGAGTGCACACAAGGTTTTTCTAAGATTTGACCCCGTGACCTAGTTTTTGACCCCAGATAACCCAATTTCAAAGTTGTCCGAGATTTCATCAAGACCATTATTCTGATCAATTTTCAGGTTGATTGGGCAAAAAATGTGGCCTCTAGAGTGCACACAAGGTTTTTCTAAGATTTGACCCCGTGACCTAGTTTTTGACCCCAGATGACCCAATTTCAAACTTGTTCGAAATTTTATCAAGACAATCATTCTGAGCAAATTTCAGGTTGATTGGTAAAAAATGTGGCCTCTAGAGTGCACACAAGGTTTTTCTAAGATTTGACCCCGTGACCTAGTTTTTGACCCCAGATGACCCAATTTCAAAGTTGTCCGAGATTTTATCAAGACAATCATTCTGAGCAAATTTCAGATTGATTGGGCAAAAAATGTGGCCTCTAGAGTGCACACAAGGTTTTTCTAAGATTTGACCCCGTGACCTAGTTTTTGACCCCAGATGACCCAATTTCAAAGTTGTCCGAGATTTTATCAAGACAATCATTCTGAGCAAATTTCAGATTGATTGGGCAAAAAATGTGGCCTCTAGAGTGCACACAAGGTTTTTCTAAGATTTGACCCCGTGACCTAGTTTTTGACCCCAGATGACCCAATTTGGAACTTGTCCAAGATTTTATCAAGACAATCATTCTGAGCAAATTTCAGGTTGATTGGGCAAAAAATGTGGCCTCTAGAGTGCACACAAGGTTTTTCTAAGATTTGACCCCGTGACCTAGTTTTTGACCCCAGATGACCCAATTTCAAACTTGTCCGAGATTTTATCAAGACAATCATTCTGAGCAAATTTCAGATTGATTGGGCAAAAAATGTGGCCTCTACAGTGCACACAAGGTTTTTCTAAGATTTGACCCCGTGACCTAGTTTTTGACCCCAGATGACCCAATTTCGAACTTGTCCGAGATTTCATCAAGACAATTATTCTGAGCAAATTTCAGGTTGATTGGGCAAAAAATGTGGCCTCTAGAGTGCACACAAGCCAAAGGTTGACGCACGACGGACGACGCACGACGGACGACGGACACAGCGGTATCACAATACCTCACCATGAGCACTATCGTGCTCAGGTGAGCTAAAAATCACAATTTGTACAAAATGATCAGACTCAGCTCAGGTCAACCAGAACCCATATGTGAACAATGAACATATAACATGACTTTTGTAGTAAGATATGGAAACATTCCAGATTCAGAAAATTACATAACAGTGAAAAGTGTCGGCCCTTCTGGCTGCGCGGACTGCGCAGACTGACTAGGGTCGATATTTTTCACACATCCGATAAAGTCCCTTTCAGCAAGATGGATCGCAAATGGTAACCGGGAAATGACATGTTGTATGCACAAAACAACAAAAACGACAACTCTTTACAGGTTATATATTTGTAAATCAAATTTCCTCTTCTATAAGATACCCGGAGAACGAAGTATGTGATTCACCACGCAGTCTGTTACTATCACTGAGTGATCCATGTCGTACAAATACTTCATCCCCTGAAATATACGTGTCAATAATACAGACAGACAGACAGACACACAGACAGATTCCAGCTTATTTATCAAACTACTTCTATAAGATACCCGGAGAACGAAGTATGTGATTCACCACGTAGTCTATTACTATCACTGAGAGAGCCATGTCGTACAAATACTTCATCTCCTGAAATATACGTGTAATACAGTACCATTAGTGGTAGTCTAGGAAAGAGGACCTTTATGGTTTATGAGGCTAATACTGTCGCTATATAACAAAACAAGAGGGCCATTGGCCCTGAAGCGCTCACCTGATATAATTAACTTTTTGTATACCAATTTTCAGGTTGATTGGACAAAAAATGTGACCTCTAGGGTGCACAAAAGTTTTAACTAAGATTTAACCTCGTGACCTAGAATTGATCAAGACAATCATTCTGATCAATTTTCAGGTTGATTCGGCTAAATGTGGCCTCTAGAGTGCACACAAGGTTTTTCTAAGATTTGACCTCATGACCTAGTTTATGACCCCAGATGACCAAATTCAATATTGTCCGAGAATTGATCAAGACAATCATTCTGATCAATTTTCAGGTTGATTGGGCAAAAATATGGCCTCTAGAGTGCACACAATGTTTTTCTACGATTTGACCCCGTGACCTAGTTTTTGACCCCAGATGACCCAATTTCAAACTTGTCCGAGATTTTATCAAGACAATTATTCTGATCAATTTTCCGGTTGATTGGGCAAAAAATGTGGCCTCTAAAGTGCACACAAGATTTTTTCTAAGATTTGACCCCATGACCTAGTTTTTGACCCCAGATGACCCAATTTCAAACTTGTCCGAGATTTTATCAAGACAATCATTCTGATCAATTTTCAGGTTGATTGGGCAAAAAAATGGCCTCTAGAGTGCACACAAGGTTTTTCTAAGATTTGACCCCGTGACCTAGTTTTTGACCACAGATGACCCAATTTCGACCTTGTCCGAGATTTCATCAAGACAATCATTCTGAGCAAATTTCAGGTTGATTGGGCAAAAAATGTGGCCTCTAGAGTGCACACAAGGTTTTTCTAAGATTTGACCCTGTGACCGTTTTTTACCCCAAATGACCGAATTTCAAACTTGTTTGAGATTTTATCAAGACAATCATTCTGAGCAAATTTCAGGTTGATTGGGCCAAAAAAGTGGCCTCTAGAGTGCACACAAGGTATTTCTAAGATTTGACCCCGTGACCTAGTTTTTGACCCCAGATGACCCAATTTCAAACTTGTCCAAGATTTAACCAAGACAATCATTCTGAGCAAATTTCAGGTTGATTGGGCAAAAAATGTGGCATCTAGAGTGCACACAAGGTTTTTCTAAGATTTGACCCCGTGACCTAGTTTTTGACCCCAGATGACCCAATTTCAATCTTGTCCGAGATTTAACCAAGACAATCATTCTGAGCAAATTTCAGGTTGATTGGGCAAAAAATGTGGCCTCTAGAGTGCACACAAGGTTTTTCTAAGATTTGACCCCGTGACCTAGTTTTTGACCCCAGATGACCAAATTTCAAACTTATTTGAGATTTTATCAAGACAATCATTCTGATCAATTTTCAGGTTGATTGGGCAAAAAATGTGGCCTCTAGAGTGCACACAAGGTTTTTCTACGATTTGACCCCGTGACCTAGTTTTTGACCCCAGATGACCCAATTTCAAACTTGTCCAAGATTTAACCAAGACAATCATTCTGAGCAAATTTCAGGTTGATTGGGCAAAAAATGTGGCCTCTAGAGTGCACACAAGGTTTTTCTAAGATTTGACCCCGTGACCTAGTTTTTGACCCCAGATGACCCAATTTTGAATCTGTTCAAAATTTGATCAAGACAATTATTCTGAACAAATTTCAGGTTGATTGGGCAAAAAATGTGGCCTCTAAAGTGCACACAAGGTTTTTCTAAGATTTGACCCCGTGACCTAGTTTTTGACCCCAGATGACCCAATTTCAAACTTGTTTGAGATTTTATCAAGACAATCATTCTGATCAATTTTCAGGTTGATTGGGCAAAAAAATGTGGCCTCTAGAGTGCACACAAGATTTTTCTAAGATTTGACCCCATGACCTAGTTTTTGACCCCAGATGACCCAATTTCAAACTTGTCCAAGATTTAACCAAGACAATCATTCTGAGCAAATTTCAGGTTGATTGGGCAAAAAATGTGGCCTCTAGAGTGCACACAAGCTTTTTCTAAGATTTGACCCCGTGACCTAGTTTTTGACCCTAGATGACCCAATTTCGAACTTGTCCGAGATTTAACCAAGACAATCATTCTGAGCAAATTTCAGCTTGATTGGGCAAAAAATGTGGCCACTAGAGTGCACACAAGGTTTTTCTAAGATTTGACCCCGTGACCTAGTTTTTGACCCCAGATGACCCAATTTCGAACTTGTCCGAGATTTCATCAAGACAATCATTCTGAGCAAATTCCAGGTTGATTGGGCAAAAAATGTGGCCTCTAGAGTGCACACAAGGCAAAGTTTGACGTACGACGGACGACGGACGACACACGACGGACGCCGGACACAGCAGTATCACAATAGCTCACCATGAGCACATTCGTGCTCAGGTGAGCTAAAAAATCGTAAATTCAGCTTGTTTAAGCTACAATTACGGGGTTTGGGGAGAAAAGAGACAATACGGATCTGTAGCTTCTTGTAGCTTTCTTCATACAAAACGCCGTCATGATAAATTCTCCCAGCCTTGTCATATATGATAATGTTATCGCAAGCTATGCTTACATATTGTAATGTACATATTGTAATAGCTTATTGCCTAGGCTTCAAGCTCATTGCCTAATTTTACTTATTGCCGCTAACATATACATGTATGATTGGTAGCTTCCTCGTGACATGTACAAAATTTAAGAACAGAGCACGAGTCTCATTCACTGAATTTGAGCATAGGCTGGCCTGCTTTAAATGGTTTGGGTGCCACTTTACTTCCAGATTCCGATTCAAGATGGTACGAAGTTAAAACAATTCTAATAGCCTCATCTAAAAAAGAAGAATTATGAAGTTAAATATGCACCTTACAACTTATGCACGAGTTTTACATTATACACGTGAGCAATGTGCGTAATATTTACTTAGTTACGTGTCTATATGAAGCTACTTACCCTTCTTCAGTTTCAGGGCTACAGCCATTGTACCCATGGTATAGTAGGCATTATCCCCGCAGTGTGTTTTAGCCACTACGTCCGTATTATGAACCATCTCTGTCCCTATATTGTAGCCCCCAGCCGAGAGTGACGCCGCCGTGAAGTCATACACGCCATCTACCGGCGCCACGAACGTGCCGTGTCTGACGTCATACCCGTCACCGACGTTCAAATCTACCTGCAATAGCATTTTACATCATTTATGGCACTTCATGCTGATTATTGTATGGAATGTGATCCCGGGCCGTCATAAGCATCCATTACGGAAAAGAAATCGGGCTGTTATCATAGCACACGAGTATTATTCATTAAATACAGGTGTCGTTAACGCACTCGGACGTTAGACCGTATTTCTGAGAATGTTAACCCCAAAAACGTAAATCTAACCTGTAATATCTAAAGGTACTATCTAATCTAATTCAACCTAATTGCGACGTGTCAATTTTATTTTCATTTTCTTAATCAGAGAACAAATCTTTTTGCATGAAAATAGAGATTTTTCTTCTAAGCAACAGATACTAGGGGTAGATTTAAATGGTTTTCAAAATGCAATATTTCATTGATCATTCACCAACCCTAAGTTGCTGTTGTGGGTTGTGGGAGACGATTTTAATGAGTACCAACAACATAGGATTTGGATTCGGGATAACGAATCTTGAATGGTTTCATCCCCTCTTATCTGTAGCTCTGCAGTGAACAAGAATGTACAGTCTACTGACCTGATCATAGACGATGATCTGTCCCACACCAAAAGTAGCCAGGTTTTGGGTCAACACTACCGAAAAGGCTATAGGAGCCATGGACAGAGGGCAGCCGCAGGTAGCTGGGGATAAAAAATTAAGAAATACATGAACACGAGGACGGACAGGGAAGGGACGAAGATAGTCAGGGAAGGGGCCGTTATAAGGCCAGATAAACACCGAATGTAGCCAGGTTCTGGGACAACACTACCGAGAATGCTATAGGAGCCATGGATAGTGGACAGCCACATGTAGCTGGGGATATAGAATGGAGATAAGTGTATATACGGACGGACGGACAGTCAGGAATGGACAGTTATCAAGTCCTATATCACTACTTTTCAACACAAGAGCCGTCAGAGACGGACAATGCTCCCCGAATAAGGCATTGTCACAATAAATATATGCCATGCAGAACTAATATAAAGCTAACAAATGTTAAGCCCCCTTTTTGCATGACATATTTTGTATACGCAAATTTTAAATAGTTTATTGTCAAGGGCATCTGATTTGCTACTCAAATATGAAATTTCATCAAATTCTGACCATTAGACTAAGAGAAATTAGAGAAAAACTGTATTTAACCTTAAGTCCCCTTTTCCCATGACGAGGCCTCAAATCCAAAAACCAGGAAAAGTGCATCGGCATTTTGTCATAGGGAGTTCACATGGTAAGTTTCATATGATTTGGCCCAAGGGTTATGGAGAAATCGCTTCGGACGGACGGACGGACGGACGGAATGACGGACGGACAGGACGGACGGACGGACGGACGGACAGACAAAGCGGCGACTATATGCTCTCCCTTCGGGGAGCATAAAAACCCTCGTAACTGTAGCTTCAAACAAGCTGTAGTTACGAGGCTTTTGTTTGAGAAGCGACGATATTCTCCAAATGAGCTTGATTATGGATCAGAATTACCGAGAATACTGGGCAGTGGGCAGATGCAGGGGATATAGAATAGATATGTAAACATACGGACGGACATACATATGGACGGACAGTCATGGATGGGGGCCATTGTCACGTCCTATAGACAAATCCAGAAATTAGTATTTACATAATTACCTCCCTTGCCGCCGCCATTAAAGTACTGAAGATTGTCAACTTCTCAGTACTCGAATGCGAAGCTGTTGATAAATTTACATTAATTCCGGGGTTTTCTCGGCTATTTGTGGCATAATTAAGCCAAAATGCATATTAATGCAACCATGGAAAACCAATAGAAGACATGGATTGTTCAAATAATAAAAATGTTCGATTTGAGAGAAAAAAGTCGCTCACGGGGTACATGTATACATGTATCTATTTCCCTTAAGTTGCCTCTCTTATTGATTTTATGACGTCATAAGACTACATTGTGTAATGCAAAATCATGACGTCACATAATGGCATTCACCTTATTTGAGGCACACCACGGGGGAAAATATATATTTTCAATGCGTAACCTCTCCAAAGCAACAAAAACACACTCTTCCTATTTGAAAGCTATTGGAGGCGACCAAAGGGATGTTGATAGAATTAGTGTACAATACAAAAATATTTAGACAAACTGGGGTGGAAAAGATAGCATCAGCAATTTATGTTATTTTGCCACAATGTTTTCCGAGGCTGTTTATATTGGGAACTTCACTATAATTCTGTTGGGAAGCTTAATTTCTAGTGGAGGAGTTCTTCTCAAACTGATAAAAAGTTCCACTGATCCGCCCGAGGAATAGTTGCAATCCATGCCTGCAAAATGATGACCTAGATCTAAATACTTCTTGAAAGAAAAGATGAAAATGCTGATGGCTAACATTTTCTAATTTAGAATTAGACCTATCGCCAAAACTTTCTTTCCGTTTGAATAATGTAACTTTATCTAGTTCGCTATATAACTTCAGTACCTTAATGGCGGACAGGCCACATGACCTACAAAATGGCGGCGGTCTAATAACTGTTTCTGGAATCGTCTATATACAAGGATGTTCATTCTACACATGCTGCAGCTTACGATGTCGTCTAACGCCCTGCGTAAAATGCCCTAAGTAAGGCTTATTTGGGTCGAAGTTACGATATTATCGAAGATTACGTTACAAAATATTACTCCAAGACAAATTCTTTTGAAGGGATGTTATACACAATGCACAGCTTACCATCTTGTCGAAGGGCCTTGACCTGATTTAGCTCCTGCTCCAGGACGTTAACATCGTTCTCTAACTGGGAACGAAGTGTTTTCTCCTCAGCTAGTAGTGCCAATAACGACTCTGATATACTGTCTGGTATGTCAGCCCAAACCTGGAACGATGTGCCATGTAAATTTTCATATATGTAGAATTTTCATTTCTTTTTTCTAACACAACATTTTCCAAAGACCCTTTCTATCAGGAACCATGGCTTTTTTTGAAAATGGTTGACGTAGGGTCTGACACTGCGTATAGAAGTAAATGTTTAAGAGTGACTGACTGAAGACAAGTATCACATAAATCTTTCTCAACACTCAAGAAATAATAGTCATCTGCTGATTCTTTTTTTTCTACCATTCATCATTTTGTAAATACTTGGAAAATCAAAACCAGACATTGCTTTGGAGGGAATAAGCACTATAACGCAATACGATTTCATACTTATCGTCGGTTTTCAATAAAGACCTCGTAACTGCAGCTTGTTTGAAGCTGCAGTTACGAGCTTTTTGATGAAAAGCAAACTTAATACTCACCAGAACAGTAGCCGTGCAGTATACCAGAACAAGCGAGGTCCACATTGTGCTAGAAAATGTCTCTTAATAACATAAATAGGTAAGGGTTTAGCATACAGTCAAATATAGGTTGTTGTGTTTTGTTGAAGACAGATAAGACTGTATGGGGGTCGTATCAAAATTGTTGAAATGAGAGACATCACAGTCTTCTTTTCCGTTATCTATTCTCACTAAAGCTTTTAGTATTTCAGTACTTATCACTGAGTATACGGCCCTTATACAAAGACATTTAAAATCATTCAGAGAAAAGAAAAAAAATCTGATAAATAGCATTTCTTCCGTTTCTCTTAATATTTTTTCTAAAATTTATCTTTTTCGAAAGGGTTATAAGGGTACATCTCAATTTCTTTTAAATGCTACAATGTACATTGTTTTGTTTTGTAATATGCATGATGTATGAAACACCTTTAAATTTGGAACAGCCTTAACAATGTTGATTACGAAAAGAATCAAATTGTATTGCCATCAACTTCTACCTCCCAGAGTGTGCATAATTTTATGTTGTATACAAGAGGCCAAGGTGGCCCTAAATCATTTACTGTTCAATTTGAGATGATACAACAAACACAATTTCATTGCTCAAGGCATTTACAGTTTAAGAAAAGATTGTACATGTCAAATGTTTCAAGCTTTGTCTCCACGTGAAATCTTGGTATCCAAAAACAAAAGGCTACTTTAATATTGCATGAAGATAACTTATATTTTTTGTACAGCCTGGGGACAATACCCAAGGCAAAATTTTGAATTGCTAGGCTAAACAATTTGTGAGATTTGTTCATTTGTAATTGTTGACACTGGACAGACGCCGGACGACGACCAACACAAAGTCTTACCTCAGCAATTTGTGCTCAGGTGAGCTACATGTAAAAAGTTGACAATGAGAGTTGAGTACCCATACTTGGGTACTGTAGGGACATTTCCACACATTTGGTCAACAAAATTAGAGATAGCAAAGTTTATTTAACAATATAAGAAGGAATGTTTTACAATATACTCTTAAAAATGTAAAGAGAATACAATTACATTATATGAAAAAAGAGATAAAGTATATATATTAGTTAACAAAACAACACATATACAATGACAGTAACACAGTTAAAGCTTTATTACATGCACTTACCCTTTCCCAAAGAGCAAAACTGTAGACTGTACCAATTTGAAAGGAGATGTAGACCACAAAATAAATGATATCAAAAGACGAAAATGTGTATAACATAACAAAGAAAATATTGAAGGAAAAGGAGGATTTGCTGAACATCAGCAATTTCTTCTTTTCTTTTACTATTTCCGTCCCTAACTATCTTGCTAGGGATGTAAAAAAAATAATGTCTTGTTTGGGAAAGAGCTCATAAATGGCTATACAAAATTAAAGTACCCTCCCACTCCTCCTAGCCTACTAGACAGTCAAAGCATTTCATGATAATTCAAAAAATAAAATGGGACAACCCTTGTTTAACCCTTACCCAAGCAACTCAATTTAGACAAGGTGTCACATATACAAGATGCATGCAAAAATAATTTTGAAGATACATATGCACTCTGAATTCAAAGATAAGATAACATTGAGGAAAGTGAGAAAATGTTTCCGATTAGCATTTTGTTTAATCCCGTTGTTTTCAAGCGCTTTGTTTTCATGCACTTTCGAAACAGTGATTATCTACATTATGGGTTGCTTGAGGAAGGGATAGCTCATTAACATATTTCAGTTGACCCATTCCAAAAAAGTGACACATTTTTATGCCCTACAAGAAAAAGGGTATGGAAAACATTGTGGAAAATGACAAAATTGGGACAAGCAATTTTTTCATTTTCCACAATGTTTTCTAATCAAAACATCCAAGAAACGTAGAATTGCACACTCTTCGATATTATTGCCTGCAACGCCTTTGAATTTGTACAAGCCTAAAATTTTACAGTCTGGTAATGGGTTAAAACATTATCACAAAACAATAAATTCCAGCCTGAGACTGGACAAGGCACTAAAACATCACATCCTTACACAACACTTGATTGTTTTTAACCTCTTAACAAACAACGCCTGGTTTTGACATCCCTATATCTCCTTTTGCCTCTATATTTCTTTGCTGTATTATACACACAGGCTTTCTTTACATAGATCCAGATGTTGTTTGGGAAAAGGTTGTATACAGTTTGTCCTTTTTCAAAATAAGACCAGTTTTAGAAATTTCCAATACAGCAGATTTTGGAAAGCACACAGGGAACTGAAGAAAATGCTTATGATAAGATATTCTCTTTTTCCCTCAATATTTTCCATGTTTTGATGGTCAAACAGCCTATTTGCAAAACACCAATTTTGTCATAGGCAACATCTGAGACCTTGGACCAACACCAAAATTTTATTGTTTGAAATATGGTTAAGAAAGTGGTAAATAATAGTAGATCTACAAATACAATGTATTTAATTTCTTTAAACCTTTCCAAACCAAGAGCTGGCTTTCACATCCCTGGTATAAAAAGCATGTCCAAACATTGTGGCGAAAGAAGAAAATGTAAATAACCAGTATTTTTCTCCTTTATCCTCAAAATTTTCTAATCTATACTGTACAAAAATTCTATCTTTATGAACATTGCTTTAGCAGAATATTCATTTCACAGGCGAATGTTGCATTTTACAACAACCTATTTTTTTTGTCAAGTGGGAAAGTCTTTTTGTTAGTTTTCACCTTAAATACATGTAACTTTTGTCGTGTTTTAGCAGAGTAAGTCCCAAATGCAAAATTACATGTTTATAAACATCATTGACGGACTGCCAAATCACAATCAGCACCTACATCCTAATGATGTGGAGGCGTTTTCAATATGAGGAAAAAACATTTGAATCATTCAATCAAAAAACATTAATATGGCAAGAAGTAACTTAAATCTGTAAAAAGATATTTTTTGTGTCTACTTTGGTTGTGAAAAGGCCAACAAGCTCTTAAAGTAATTTTAAAATACATGATGATTGAACTGTTCTTCCGAAAAAAATGTTAGTAATGTGTACATTCAGTACTATATATCATGTAAATACATTGATACACAATATGGATTTGATAAATTACATGTTAACACATGTGGTGATTTACTCTATTATCGAAGACATCAAAACGCCTAACTCTTAAACATCTATGTCAATGTCTTGCCTCAGATTTTCATAATATGCCCACTGTGCAGATGGATGACAGAACATATAGACAGAAAGACACACAAGCTATTTGTATAAACAGAATATTCAATTTTAACATCTATCCAAATTTTCAACCATTGTATATTACAGACGTTAACCTTTTCCCAAACAACAACAAGAATTGTCCGCGGACAATAAAGCTCGCCCAAACGAGAGCTTGTCACAAAGAAAAGTCATTTCCTAGGTCAAGGTAAAAAGGTCATGGCCCAAAATGAAATTTTGTAAAAGTAGGTCAAGCTCCATGGTCAAGGTCACAAGGTCACAGGTCATGGTCAAATGTGAACTGTGTTGGAATGAGGTGTCCGTGTGTGAAATATCAAGGCTGTAGGTGTAAAAGGACATGAGTTATAGGCCAAGTTAAAGTTTTTTGAAAGTAGGTCAAACTCCAAGGTCAAGATACAAGGTCATCGTCAAATGTGAACCGTGTTGGTAGGTGTCCATGTGTGAAATATCAAGGCTGTAGGTGTAAAAGGACATGAGCTATAGGCAAGGTTAAAGTCTTTTAAAAGTAGGTCAAACTCCAAGGTCAAGGTCACAAGGTCCATGGTCAAATGTGAATCATGTTGGTAGGAGGTGTCCATGTGTGAAATATCAAGGCTGTAGGTGTAAAAGGACATGAAATATAGGCCAGGTTAAAGTTTTTTAAAAGTAGGTCAAACTCCAAGGTCAAGGTCACAAGGTCCAAGGTCATGGTCAAATGTGAATGGTGTTGGTAGGAGGTGTCCATATGTGAAATATCAAGGCTGTAGGTGTAAAAAGACATGAGATATAGGCCTGGTTAAAGTTTTTTAAAAGTAGGTCAAACTCCCAGGGTCAAGGTCATGAGGTCAAAGGTCATTGTCAAATGTGAATGGTGTTGGTAGGAGGTGTCCATATGTGAAATATCAAGGCTGTATGTGCAATAGGGCATAAGATATAGGCCAGGTTAAAGTTTTTTAGGCCAGGTTTAAGTTTTTAAAAGTAGGTCAAACTCCAAGGTCAAGGTCACAAGGTCAAAGGTCATGGTCTCAAATGAAAGGTCTTGGTGAGAGGTATCCACGGGTGAAATATGAAGGCTGTAGGTGTAATATGGCATGAGATATGGGCCAGGTAAAAGTTTTTGCGGACGCTGACGCCGACATCCGGGGGTATGACAATAGCTCTTCCGAGACTATCGTCCCGGGCGAGCTAAAAATATAAAATGTTATAAGTTGAAAACTGCTGCTGACTACAAAATGGACGTTGACAAATTTAAGATTTGTGCATCATTTCACACACACATAAGATTGAGGCAAAGAGAGAAAATGCTGCTTATCACCTTTTTCTTTGTCTGTCTCAGTATCTTAATGCATTTTATGTAAGGGATGCAAAAACAAAGTCCTGTTTGAGAAAAGATTAACATCTATCTTGAATTTCAAGCTTAATGTATGACAGACTGAGAGATTAAATAATTCTAGCAACTTAATTACATTATTATGTGGAATACAAAATATATTCTTTCTTGATAACAACACATCCTAAATAAACATTGTATTGTTACAACCTATAGAATTTATACTCTGATAAGATAAACAACTAAATTATACAATACACATTGCAATTGAGCAAAAATAACATTTTTTATCCCTGTATTTTGATACCTTCACAAAACCAAAGTCAAAATATACTTCATTTATGAAACACAAAATGCAAATGCTATTTAACTCTTTCGCAGCCAATGTCGCCGATAAGCGACCCAAAGGGAGACTGCCAATGTCCCCGATCAGCGACTTTCAAACAATAGCTTATTGAGGTCATTCAAGGTCAATGTCAATGTCATCTGATCAAACTGCCTGATAAAAAGTATGCTATTAGGCAAAACAGTTTATATGTAATGATTCCTGAAAGTTTCAGCTTAATATTATCAAACACTGACTTTTTACTATTTCATATACTGATAAGCCCTGCTATGTACTTTCCAATATTTGGCACTAAAAATAGGACAATTCCAGAAAATTTGGCAGCGAAAGAGTTAAAGCTTGTAACTTGATCTATAGGTAATCAACTTAAAGAACTTTTGAATTGGAGCCAGTTTTTATTATCATTATCTTTTGCCATTTACTATTTTTTTGCCATTTACTCAGCACTCATAAACCATTCTTCCATAATTGGTTTACCGGTAAATATATACTAAAGGAAAAAAAGAAACGCAACAACAAATTAATTTGAACACACGTTTTGTTTTTGTTTTTCTCAAAATAATCCCCATTTGAGTCCTTTTTTCAATGCTTGGTAAAACTTCATCATTTGACTTCATAATGTCAAAATTTCATCAAGGTCACAGGTTCTAAGTGCCATCAATATGCGTTTAAATGAGAGCGGTTTTGCGTCAACGTTAAATGCGTTCTTGCACGCAATCCAAACTGACGTTCATGATTCCTGGCTGAAATTTTGATTGCTGTACTGTCCATGAATAGTATCAACAGATTTTCTCGATAAGAGAATTTGTTTCCATAGGTAAAATGAGCGAACATTATGGTTCTGACGTCATGACGTTAGACATTGAAGGCCGCTTTTTGGGCAACCGTCAGTTGTTCCGTTCGTTCAAAGACGTTGTCTCAAGCAATATTTTGTCAACTGATGTACACCAAAGTCAGCAGCAATAGCGGGTTGAGATGTTCCATTCGTAAACATCACAATTGCAACCGGACAACGTCTTTAAATGAGTCGCAAAATGATATGAGGGATAAAATCCAAACGAAAATTATTGCCTTTTGTCGAGTCGATGTGCATCTGCACAAATGAAAAGAGTTTTATGTAAAGTTTGAATATTTAAAGGTTTGCATGTGAGATATGTGTAAACGTCTATTTTGACATTATCTCACATGTAAGACATGTTCTATCATAAACGCAAAGATCAATATCAAGATAAAGTTCCAAGTAATAATCAGTAACAACTTTCACTCAATAACATAAAAGAATTAAGAGAAATAGTAAAAAATAGTTGTTGCGTTTCTTCTTTCCTCTAGTATATTTTGAAAGACTTAAAGGCAAAAACTGGCCAAGGGGTGCTACTTTGTTTATGACGAACATTACTAACATTATTAATTGACTTAATAAACATAATATGAGGTAACAGAAGTGTGTTGCAGTGGAATGAATATGATGCTCATATTTTTTTTCAAATAAAAAGTGTAGATTTGAATGAGGTAATTCAACACTTTGGTATGGAATGTTACATAAAGCATTTTGAATGAACTGTAAACAGTATGAATCTATTCAACACCCTCTGTATTGAAAGAGCTAATAATCCAGTCATTTTATTTGTGCTTTTATCAACAGTTTTAGATTTTCCAGCGTGAATGAAGGTGAACTTTTAACTATACCTGTCAGATCTCAATCAATCAATGATTGTTTACATTCTGGGTTTACATACTCACAGTTTGAGACATGCTTATTAAATCCTAATGTATGTAATGATTACATTTGACTTGCAGACTAACAGAGAATATTAAGAAGCAAAGCTGGTACCAGATCAAACAAGAACTGTCGCAGGGTAGACTAATACCCCCTGCTGGCACGGGCAACAAATTCAAATCATCTCCCTCGATTGAATTGGAAGAGCAAAGAAATAACTCCATGTGAAAGTCAATGTTATGTTAATTTTCATCAAAATTTATCCAGCCGTGAGCAAGGAGTTGCGCTAACGATAAATGTGAACGGAGAGCCAGACTGGCAGGCAGGGGGATTCCTATATACCCTATAAACTTTGTTTGTAGAGGGTATAATGATCTACCTGGAAACCAAACTTTGATTTGTAGACATTAAAAAAATGTCAAGTTTGGAATACTGAGAACATACATGTATCTGTTATTAATTGCACTTGTTAGTCTGGTCGCCACCAGATTTGAGTTTCCCTTTTCACAACTAATTTAAAACTGATCCAAATTGGAAGCAATTCTGAAAACAGAAAATACAAAATTTGTTTAGTGGAAATCCTTGGGGGAGTAGGAAGAAATGCTGATTTATCCACATTTTCTTCTATTCCCTCATGAATTTCTAAACTGAAAAACTAAAATTTGCAGCATCAAAACCAATGAGTGAAATCGAAGAAAATGCTAGTTTATCAGCATTTTCTACTTTTCCCTCATTGATTTCTGAATTGACATATTTCAGATTAGTTAAAACCAGGGCTTGTTTCAGCCCTAGTAGCCAGTTTAACATAAAACTTAAATTGCACTAGTATATGGTAGTTTGACTATGGATATGACTGCTCTGTTAATTATGACTATGCCCGTGACTCTCTGTCTGTATTTTGTTGCGTATGTTCTCCACTAGGCACCACATCATATCCCGAAGGCATCTCTGTCCCCTCTACTTCAACCTCTGGTCGTACGTCCAGGTGAGCAGCTGCTCCAGTTACCTTCTTTACTTGTGTAGAATCACCTATAAATAGGAGAAATACATACAATAACACAGAGCTACAAATTAGAGTTAGTGATGGCTTTTAGAATCATCTCATCAACACAAATATTTCAAAATGGGCTGTGTAGATGTTCAAGTATGAAGCCAATGATAATATCATTTGAGTATCACAGTGTTAGTATAGTATAGAATTGTTTTCCTTTTCTTGTAACAGATGCCATATTGAGGTCATTAAAGTCAGACATTTAATTTAAAGCAGATTTATGGAAGTCAAAATTTGACTCAAAGGAAAGTGAATGGGGTTCAACTTTTTTGCATGACATTGGATCCCAGGGACTCAAAACTTTTTATGGAAACACTGTTTTATGCTGTTGTACTAGATTGTATCAAGTACTTTACCTTTCCCAGCTTTGACAGACTCATTAATGGCAGATTGTCTGACTAGTCCTGGAGCTTTAGATGAGGACCTGGAGGAGGCTGTGGAATCTTGTGACGTCGGTCGGTTGGAAGACTCCGACGGCGGTCTGTTGACCGACTCCGACGGCAGTCTATTGGGTGATTGTCCTGATGCTGATGGAGGGACAGGTGATGTCGGTGACTGCGCCGGTGACTGTGCTGTAGAATCCTCGTCCGAGTCTGGAGACCCAGGTGGCATTAAATCATCTGTGTAGTGATAATCTGGAGAAAAATATAAAGATTTACGGAACACTTTAACAATGATATAAATTTTGTTGAATTGATGAATTAGAAATAACAGATTTATTTCACGTCTTTTTGCAACTTGGTTTACTCCTTCGGGAGACATCAATATTTTATACTGATTAAATCAATAATTTTGTAGACAGCAAAACATGTAAAACTTCATGGAAAGCACTGGTAAGATTTGAACCTAAGACGTTTCAATTCCAAAGCCTGCTTCCTACCACTAGACCATGATTCCACACCTGTAAGATTGATAGGTTGGGGTTTAACACATCTTGTAATTGCTATGGTCATATTGGTAGGAGACAATTATGACCATAGCATGTTTGCCGCTGTCGGGAATCAATCCCGGAACCTCATGAGTAAGAGATGTCTGACCTGTACAGTTATCCATATTGATGTAGGTCGTCTGTATGTCCATCTGTTCACGTCCCTGATTTATTCCATGTTTTAACATTGTCAAAATGGCTTAACAGGTGATTAAAATCACAGCAAAATGTAATTTAGTTAAGTATTCAGTAACATTTCTCACAGAAAATTCATTATTTCTCACAAGTCTTGGCTCAATTAAATATTTTTCTCATGAAATTCATGAGAAAAAATATCTCATTTAGCCAAGACTTATGAGTCAGAATTATCCCAGAAGAAATGTGTGTCTAACCTGTACAGTTATCCATATTGACGTAGGTTGTCTGTATGTCCATCTGTTCTCCTCCCTGTTTCATGGCATGCTCTAACATTGTCATCATGTCCTTCATCTCATGGCTGATCTCACTGAAACTCGGACGATCTTTAGGGTTCGGTAACCAGCATTTCCACATTATCTTGTACCTAGTTGTAAACATAAAACAAGTTTAAAGGACACAATATTTTTACAAACTGGCTTTCAGAAATAGTACTAAAAGGCCCATGTAAAACAGTGAAATCATGTCTTTCTCATTTGACTTTTGCATTAACATACATTAAAACCATAGAAAAAGTGCAACTCTGCATCTATGGATGAAAAAAATACACATATCTCTTCCATCTGAATTTGGTGTCATTTCTATAACAGAAAATATCTACCATTTCGGACATGCAGATGAAGTGACTTGATGCAGAATCAACCTTTTGTCAAATGAACCTCCCTACCTAAAGTGATAAATGACAGTTGCATGAACAAGGAAAGCAATCAATGCACTGTTTTTTGTAATCAGATCAGTTCAAACTATCTTGAAACAACTGCAGCTACTGCAGCAGCTATCAAATTGTAAAAGTACAATTTTTGTCTTTTGGATAAGGATTAAGCAAGCTTACAGATGGTCTGGCGAGTACTGTGGCTGTGGCATCCTGCGTCCATGTTTGAGATATCTCACTATATCCCAGTTATCAACCTCTGGGTATGGGTTAACACCCCTCGTCATTAACTCCCATAATACAATACCAAATGACCACTGTAAATATACACATCATTGTAAATAAACACAACATTGTAAACATACACAACATTGTAAATATACGTCCATGTTTGAGATATCTCACTATATCCCAATTATCCACCTCTGGGTACGAGATAACACCATGTGTCATCAACTCCCATAACACAATACCAAACGACCACTGTAAATATATACAACATTGTAAATAAACAAAACATTGTAAATATACAAAACATTGTAAATATACACAAACCATTGTAAATATACAAAACATTGTAAATAAAACAAGAGCTGTCACTGTAAGATGACAATGCCCCCGACACCGCTTTGATTTTAAATTATGGCCAATCTATGTTCAAGGTCAAGGTCATCCAGGGGTCAAGGTCACCAAAGTATGTGCCTACAGAAAGGTAATGTACCAAGGAATGTTGTGGTTAAGTATGAAGCGAATATGTTAAGTAATAAGGAAGTTATGGCCAATGTTAAAGTTTTTGGACGGAATGACGGACAGACAGACGGACAAGTCAAATTTATGATGCCTCCCTATCGGGGGCATAAAAACATTGTAAATAAAACAACATTGTAAATATACACAACATTGTAAATATACGTCAATGTATGGGATATATATCCATATCCCAGTTATCCACCTCAGGGTACGGGTTCTGCATAACACAATACCAAATGACCACTGTAAATAAACATAACCATGTAAATATACACATCAATGTAAATATACATCCATGTTAGAGGTACATCACTATATCCCAGTTATCCACCTCTGGGTACGGATTAACACCCCGTGTCATCAACTCCCATAACACAATACCAAATGACCAATGTAAATATATACAGCATTGTAAATATAAAAACATTGTAAATATACGTAACATTGTAAATATACACAACATTGTAAATATACACAACATTGTAAATATACGTCCATGTTTGAGATATCTCACTATGTCCCAATTATCAACCTCTGGGTACGGGTTCACACCCCGCGTCATTAACTCCCATAACACGATACCAAATGACCACTGTAAATATATACAAAATTGTAAATGTACACAATATCGTAAATATACACATCATTGTAAATATACACAACAATGTAAATATACATCCATGTTTGAGGTATCTCACTATGTCCCAATTATCCATCTCTGGGTACGGGTTAACTCCTGGCGTCATTAACTCCCTTTACACTATACCCAATAACCACTGTAAATATACAAAAAAATGTAAATATACACAATGTTGTATATATACACAACATCATATATATACACATCATTGTAAACATGCGTCCATAATTGAGATATCTGACTATATCCCAATCATAAACCTCCGGGTATAGCTTAATACCCGTGTAATCAACTCCCATAACACAATATCAAACGACCACTGTAAAATATACAAATAAACAAAACATTGTGAATATATAAAATAATTTAAATATACACAACATTGTAACTATACATCTTTGTTTGAGATATCTCATTAAATCCCAATTATCCACCTCTGGGTAAGGGTTCACACCCCGCGTCATCAACTTCCACAACACAATACCAAATAACCACTGTAAATATAGACAACACATACAGGTTTGAACAATGTGGGACTGGAATACAAATGTTATCAAAAGAGTGGAATGATTGGAATAAGCATTTTGGTTTAATATCATGAATGGTTTGTAAAAGGATTTCTTAATGTGTTATTTTTCAATTTTGTCGCCTGGTTATTCAATTTTGTTGCTGTGAACTCAAATTGGAACAGTATAAAATTTTCATGTTTGGAAAAGGGTTAAATGTTACTCACAACATCTGACTTGGTGGAGTATTTTCCTTTCTCTAAACACTCAAGAGCCATCCACTTTACAGGTAACATGGTCTTCTTGTTCTCACTGGCATAGTAATCTTTCTCATAGATGTCACGAGATAAACCGAAGTCAGCCACCTTGGCGCGGAAATCTTCGTCTAACCTGCATTACAGTACAAATATAGACTTATTTGTTGTAAACGTTTGTTCTATTTAACATTTATTTATTGATTGGATGAGCTCTTTAACCACTGATTCCTTGCATTTATTTCAACAGTAATACAACAACACCAAACCTGAGCCTCTAGCTGCTCATTCCACTTAAATGATTTATAAAAAAAATTATCCATGGATGAGATAAAAATTAATTTTGTCAAATGTCAGAAAAGATATTGGTCAAGCTATGTACCAAATCCATCAACCCTGGATTAATTAAAGGTCAACTAAGCTATCTAGGCAAAATCTGTTTAATGCCTGAAAATCAATAACTGGTACAAAATTGTGTAGTATAGTTTCAACTTTTGTGCTTCAAATAAAAAATGTATATAAATGTGAGAAGAGTATATAGCAGTGCTTCTGAAATAAGTTGCCCGAGTTGTCCGTTTAGTGGCATTTACCTGTACAGACAAGCAGATTTTGAAAGCTAAGTTGTCCATGGACAAGTGAAAAATATGGTTATAATAAAAAGTGTTTTTTTTCTTTTTCTCACATTCTTTTCATACAATGTAATTACTATAGGGTTATTTCGCGTTTTTGAGGTCGTTAACATTCTCAGAGGCCCAAAAAATGCGTTATCGCCGATAACCCATTTTGTGGGCCTCTGAGAATGTTAACGACCGAAAAAATGTGAATTGACGCTATTATTGCATAAAATATGAAGAATTTGCAAAGAAATGTAATAAAATAAGATGAATAATTAAAAAACTTTGTGAAAATTTAGCCACATTTACACCGACAGACACCAGAGTTTTCCGGCATTCCACTTGACATATATCGAGTAAGTACGATATCCACCAGACGGGCCGTTAGATTTTCATCGTGTAGCTATGTAGTCAAGTTTCATCGCATTTTACTGACATAATCTTCATCTGGGTTGGCGAAATCGTAACAATATTCGACTAAGCTTTCTTTTGGAAACATACTCTGGATATTCTAACGTTCATTTCAGTGCGAGTAATAAAACAAAAGGTCGGAACTTCCGAGGTAGGTCTCTGGTTCGTTTCAGACATTCGTTCATTTCGATAAAAAACAAAGTTGTAAAGGAAAAAATTGCAGTAACTAAAAGAAGAACAAGAAACACATAGGCTTACCATCACATTTGACCTAGACCACAATCACTCAATTCTAATTTATATTCTTCCATGTCCACGAAATCCACTTTTAGTTCAAAATCTGTCAGCTGCCCGTTTGTTTACCTTTTGATTCCAAGAATTAAACCTACGTCATTATATTACGTCATTAGATATTGTTACACTGGGAGACCTAGTTTACTTTTTATTGGGGTGTAAACTGGAAATGGGGTCTTATAAGAATTTACATCGCGGAAAAGGGAAATGACAAAATTTCGGCTTTATTTTCAATTTTCTGAAGCACTCACAACAAATCCCCGATCGAGGATATGTGAATGCAAAACCAGTCCGATAATGCACGTGAATTTACTGAATAAGGACCGTTTTTGTCGATATCAGACTGATTTTTGCTCGTTATCCAATGCCAATAACAGACTGAAAACACATATTTTAGGCAATAATGATAGTTAAATGTACTAATTTTGTTGTAGACAATAG
Organism: Fragum sueziense; assembly: GCA_963680895.1. Taxonomy (NCBI): domain Eukaryota; kingdom Metazoa; phylum Mollusca; class Bivalvia; order Cardiida; family Cardiidae; genus Fragum; species Fragum sueziense. Next base: position 50,136,023 of record OY804597.1, read on the forward strand.
TTAGACAGTCATAATAGATATGCAATAAACAAATAAAGCTATTGAAAAGTATTTGGGTTTTGTATGGACAAGTTGATTTTTGATATGGACAAGTCAATTTTTGATCAACACTTGTCCGTGGACAAGTAGATTTTCAAAATATTTCAGAAGCACTGTATAATAGGATAGCCAGGCAAGATGTGATTTTGATTAAAGGTGGTATAAAAAGAAAGAGAAATGATTTACATTCAAACAGATAAACACAATTGAGGTGGTATTTGAAATTAAACGGAATGACTTTAACCCTAAGTAACATGAAAGAGAGAAAGCAGGCTGTAAAGTGTATGAGAAGTAACTGCACAGTATAGATTGATTGATTTGGGTTTAATACTTCTTTCAACTTCTATGGTCATACTGCTGTGGCTGAAGCAACTAACCATGGATTCCTGGTATTTCTCTAACCATTACTACCACAATATTTAAACCGAGCCTCCAGCTGCTCTCTCACATAGATGATTCACACCAATTGGTGATTCATATTACTTCTGTCGCATGTCCGAATGGATATTGGCTGAGCCAGGGTTCCACTTCACAACCCCTTAACCCTTTCCCAAACAACACAATTTTAGGGTGATCCACTTCAAAAACTGTCACAAATGACAAAATGGATGTTATAAGAGATATGATTTGTGTAAAAAATATGACAGAAAATATTGAGACAAAAGGAGAAACTGCTGGTTATCAGCAGTTTCTTCTTTTGTTTCAATGTTTTCCCAAGCCTTTTCTATTAGGGATGTCAAAACCAGGTCTTGTTTGGGAAAGGATCAATTGAAAGATTCTGACGTTACTGTCCGAGCTATTTGCGCACGGCTGTACAGTATGGAGCAGACACATGTTATACACAATACTCACATGCAGTTTCTACAGGCGAGATCTCGATGTACAAACTTAAGGCTGGATAAATACGCCATGCCATCTGCTATGTCTATACCAAACAATATCAGATCTTTTATAGTCGGAGTCTGTGGGTAAATATACAACGAACATATCATGCAAAAATCAGGAGAACACAGTCTTGTATGTATAATACTCAACTAACTCAACCATTCACACACATAGATAGGCAGATGAAAATATGAAGGTAATCTATCCCTAGTGAGATGTGGAATGCTCCACTGCCAAATGTTTACGACATGGCCCAAACAGGTTTGGATATATATAACAAATGTTAACGATGCCACGTGAAAACTTCTGACGGAGTATGAATCTCATTAGGGGTGGACTACCTTAAATGGTTTATATAAAGCTGGGTTCTTGTAGCAATCATTTAGTTTTTCAAAGTTCATTACATGCAGTGTATAGAAGAATACTTAAAATCTGTAAAATTAAAGGTTGTTTTTAATGATAAAAGTGCAGGATAAGTAAACATGCATGTAGGTAAGAAGAGAGGTGTGTTAAAATGTATTATATTGCTTTTGTCAAAAAGCTTGGGACTAGTGTACAGTTTAAAACAACCTGTAGTTATAATATTATTCAAGAAAGGTGATGATAAGTAAATTAATTATCAAAAGATGGATGTGGTAGAGCAGTTGATTCTAAAATGTTCAACATGCAAAATATTACACAGCATGCAATACAAAAAACCTTTTTTCACACAAATCTTCGATCTAGGTAGGTTAAAGCCGGGTAAAAACATGATGTCAACATTCTTTTGCGTAATTATCAGTGAATGAAATTCATATCAAAACAGATTAAAAATGTACACACAACACAACAAACAACATTATGTCTACATTACTGTAGGAAAATTGCACCGATTTATGTGAAGCCATAGTGGGGCCTCTACCGCTTATTGGGCGGAGGAGAACACTTGAGACCTGTAGTAAATAATAAATGATGACAAGAGGTACTCACATTTGTCTCATCTCTAATGTAAGTGAGGAGATCCCCATGTGACATGTATGGTAACACCACTAGGGGCATATCATCCATACCCAGACAAATACCTACAACATATACAATACACTATATTAGAGGATTGGAGCAAATCTATCGCAAGAACATAATTCTCGCTTTTCAGTAAAATAGCTTGTAACTACATTTTTTAGTTAGTGACAATATGAAAGTACAATTGTTACTTAACATGTCAAAATCATTTACCTTGATACATCCAAAGTTTGACATATCTGATTTTCGTAAAATTGAGGCAGATAATTCAAATTTGATTTTTTTCAGTATCAAGTAGTCATGTTAAAATGAAATTGCTCAATGTCGATAATAAGTCTACCAAAAATATTTCATAATCATTTTAGTTTTCAGATTTTCAAATCCCATTAATCAGGGCAGAAGTAGATTTTCATTTTGACACAAACTGTAACTTAACCCATTCCCATACATTGACGCCCGACAGGACAAGTCTAAAGTTTTGCTGTCTGGTAAAGGGTAGCCCAATAATCTTGCTACTCACCTATCAGGCTTAAAACATTCGGATGTTTGAAATCTTTCATTATCAGTGCTTCCTTTAAAAACGCTTTTACATCAATTTCTCGAGGACTGTTTTCTGTAGAGAAAAAAACAAAACAATTACATGTATATAACTACAGAAAACACTAAAATGTGTCTTAGTAAAAAGGGTTCTTTAATATACTTTGAGATACCAAATAACTGGTAATTTTTGTGGCTGCAAATGTTTGTTGATTAGGGTCAAAAATAGTTTGTTCATTTTTTGTGAATTTAACTTTTGTCAATGTCCATGTTATGTTGATTGTTCATGTAAATTTTCATCAAAAACAGTTAGGCTGTTTGACAGTAGTTCCGCTTACGAGAAATCCGGTCATACAAAATCTAGTCAATGCATCTCACTTAGATGACCTAACAGAAGCTTCATGCCAATCTCAATGATGCCATGTTGATTGTACATTTAAATTTGGATCACAATCCTTCAAGCTGTTTGAGAGAAGTTACACTCACAAGAAATGTGGACAGACAGACTGATGCCAACTCCTATATATCCCCCCACCCTAAACTTTGTAACTATGTTTTGAATTCCAGACAACAGAGCAGAAATCAACACAGATGTGTCAATGCATTAATAACTGGTACATAAACTTACGATGTAATGTTTTAACAGCCACCATCTGGTCACCTTTCTCATCAGGGAATGTAAGGAAGGCCTTGTATACACTACCAAAATGACCTGAAAATATACATCAATACAGTGCACTCCACATATTTCAAGTTCGGGTAATACGAGATACCGTCTATAACGAGTACAATACAAAGTCCCTGTCATTTCCCTTCTATTTTTCCTTTGTTTTATATCGGATAACGCCAGATTGGTTTAAGCGAAAAATCGGCTATAGCGTACATATTTTCTTGGTCCCAACTCTATTTTTCACAAATTAACGAGGTTTGGTCACAAAGCATGTCGCCTGCAAACAACATTGCCCTAGCCCTGGCTGTATTTTTCACACCTATTTACTAGGTCCTAAAGCGTGCCGTCGGCAATCTGACATTTCAAGGTAATTATCGATCAATTATGGGATTAACACATTCCGATCTACCTATTGTCATATCGACAAAGTGTTATTGAAAAACATTGTAACTCCAACTTTAATCCAGCTGGAGTTATGAGCATTTGCTCCAACATCGACCATATGCGATGAATTTGGAAAATACAGGAGACACTACTAAAAAGCAGAAAGCTATTTCCATAGAATTGAAATTTGAGATCATAAATAAATTAGAAAAGGTATTTTTCATAAAGACAATGAAAAATCATAACGTTTTTCAAATAAATATTTTATGATGTACATAACCATTAGTATTTTTAGCGTATTTATTAATTGTAAAGTGTAATGTCCGTATATTACTCTTAGTGGTGTGTATTAACATATCGAGAGTTTTCTATCTTTATGCTATCTAAAAAGGAGATTACAAATGTGCCATAGTTCACTTCCGGTGAAAGCGAAAGTAGACATGGGCAAAAGATTTTTCAAGCATTCTGTTACAATTCGGCTTTAGCGAGACATGGCTATAACGAGGCATCGAGCGATGTCCCGGCGATCTCGTTATACACGGAGTGCACTGTATTTTGTCATCACTCTATATTACATTCTGTTACCATAAATACTGTAGTAACATTTTTAAATAAAACTGGAGAGATTGTGGTTACAATCAAAGCATTTTTTACAGTATATGCCTGTTGAAAAGCAATTTATTTGAGAAACCATAGCTACAATTCTTTTTATCTTCATCTCTGTGGCAGAAAAGGTCAATGATGTTTGAAAACTGTACATTATAGCAACATTGTTAATACAAAATGGAAGTCGTCATAATGTTATCAGTCTTCCTGGAAAGAGCATCTTAAGTAAACATTATGGAATTGTGTTTATTTTAAGGTAAGATTTATTGACAAAATCAAAAACTCATGAAGTAAAAAGACTATGATAAACAGATTATCAAACACAAGAGAAGGGCAAAAGAGTAATATTGGATTTATCTGCCAGGGCAGCAGGCCAACATAATCTGTTAGTATTCCACTTGTTTTTACAAAGTTTGAGAAATTGTACATTGACAACACTTAAAATTTATGTCCCCTACCTGCCCCTAACAATTCTGCCATCTGTAGATACTCTCTGTCTATCAGTAAATGCTGATCTTGTAACAATAACTTTGTCTCCTCATCTATACCTACAAGCCAGAATAAACACAAGTTATAATACCAGCAGGGTTTTCCCCAGCACACAAAATGTGCATTATGACACAGTTTTAACTTCAACGACCCTCTAAAACTTTTCAGCTGCGACATGAAGTAACAATGTTATAATAGACATGAACCCCAAATCTGAAGACAAATTGGACATAATGACAATCTCTAGAAAAAGTCAAGCGAAAAATCTGATACCTACGGTCGCAATATTATGGCAAATCAGATTGCTTCCGACTTTCATTTACCCATTTAGACACACAACTTTAATGAATACTGATTCTCAAAAGCCATATTTGCTATGTCTGCAAAGCAAAGAATTCACAAACATTGTTTATGGAGTTGACTTCATATGTCTGCCAATGAATTACGTTTGCCAAGAAAAAAGTATGCTCAATCGTAAAGAGTATTTTTGACAATTTCTGACGTCAGAAATGCATAATATGTTCCATTGGGAAGTGATTAAAAAGTCACATTTTTACCAATTATCCAAAGTTTCTCCCCCCCCCCCCCCCTCCCCCCCATGAAATGACCTTATGTTTCCATAGAGATTGTCCAATGCCCCTTAATGCAAACAGCTTAGTTTTTGTTGCAGGATGTAACGCAAAATTTTTAAAAGTATTTCTGTTAAAAAGTGCATCTCAGTTAGTGCACACATTAAAACGTTATAAAAACCATTCAGGATACTTTATTAACAGCCCTTGTAGACATGTTATACAAAAGGGAAAATGTTCAAGTTGAATTTTCTTCATAAGACATCCTCGGAGAGCCAAGAAATTGCTTCATAGGGGTTGATATTAATTGTTCATACAATTTCTCATTGAAATCAATCAAGCACTTTTAAAGCAGATATGCTTACAAAAAATGTGGATGGACAAACAGGGTGATTCCTATATACCCAAAACTCTATGTGTGTATGTGAGTGAGTGTGGGTGTACTTAATGTTTTTATTAAGCCTTACATACCTAAACTAAGTGGTGAAGCTCCAGCTGCCATGGCTGCCTGGCCTTGTTCTGCGTATGCTGGAATAATAAAGGTACACAAGCAATAAATCTCCACTCGTGAATAATAAACATGATACCATAGTGGCAAGATGGATAAATATATTAAATGTGAGAAATCATAATAGCTCAACACAAAAGCTAGGGTGCTAGCGCCTAGGATATTCTTTTAACCCTATCCCATATGCATTTTTTTTTTACAGACAACAGAACATGGGTGTTGGTAAAGATAAGATTAGCGAGCTCTATTGCACAGAAAATATTGAGGCATTTTCTTCTGTTAACCCTTTCGATGCCCCAGGACGGGTATACCCGTCCTGCGAAAATGTCGCCCAAGTGCAGTTGGACGGGTATATCCGTTCTGCGGAAAACCCCTTATGTATTTTGTTCTATTTTTAGAATATGTCATGATGTGTAATGCATTTCGACCAATCAACATCTTAGCTTTCCAAGTCATATCTTAAAATAGAAAATATGTATCTAGATCACCCAAAAATAGTATCAAATAGTTACCCGGTCAGAGCATTTTTTTGTTTTGAAACATAAATAGCAACATGGCGGACATGATGAGTGTACTCGTTGAATTACGATAAAATGTACTTAGAACATGTAAATTCTATACAGATGAGGAGGTTTTAGCAAGATTATATAATGATACACCATCGGAAATATGCGCTGACTTCGAAAGTGACGATTCTTTTTAATTAGACACCAAAAATGACGACATGTACGAGTTGGTGACGTTGACATTTCTCGTTATTTTTCGCTGCACACGTTTTTAGCAAAAATATCTGAAAATGAGCTTTAAATGGTGGAATAAAAGATTTAAAACAGAACTTTGGTAAGTTTTAAATGTTTTTTATAAAGAATTTTATATATTTAAAGCTTATTTTTAACGAAAACACCATTTTTCAAATTTCCTGAAAATGGCCTGGCAAATACGGAGCCATTTTGAAATAAATCTCTGGCATCGAAGGGGTTAAAATCCCAGAAAATACATAGATCTGTCATTCGAAATAGTTCCAAATTGTATCAACATCATTCAAAAAAGATTTTTTTAAAAGAGGATGTACTTTTTGTATTTCTGAATCATAATGAATAAATTTCAAACTTGTACAATTTACCCACCATTTTGTCTATTCTGCTCCAATAATCGTCGACCTTCCGCATCATAAACATTACCATCTTCAGCCACATATCTCAACATGGGGTCTGATTTATCTTCCCAGCAACAGCGACGTTTCTTTCTCAACACAATCAACAGTATAACAATGGCGATGATGATCAGTATCAGTATCACGGCCAAGACGATTATCCCAATGTTGAGCTGCGCTTCTGCTACAGGATTAGCAGTGAAAACGACTTTACCGACAGTCTCACGGATATGCTTTCCTATGTACACCTGAAGATAACAGAGCAACAGATAAGAGGAGGTAAAACAAGATGTGTTTATGAAACATAATTGCCCCTAAAATGGCAATGTTGAGTTTTCATGTTAAGTTTTTGTGTTAAAAGTTGACAAGGGTTAATGAATCACTTTGAGGAAGGTCATATTGCATGGAACAGAAAGATATCATTGAAAGAAGGTTGCATACCAAATTTGAGATTTGTATGTAACATACTTTTGGAGAAAGGGCCTTGATGTTAAGATGTCCGACAAACACACAGACGGTCAGACGGACAGACAGGCGGACACAAGTAAAACAAAATGCCCCTTATCTTTCGATGCATGGTCATAAAAATATAAAGGCGCAGGTTCAGTAACTATACGATCTGGCCCTGTAAATACACGATTTCTAAACAAAGATAAATGGCCGTTTTAAACACGTTTGTAGTACACATAGACTTTGTACTTTTATTTGCACATTCATGTTTACTGATACAGTGTTCCCCTTTCCCTGAAATGAAACCAAAAATAACAGAGGTTTTGTCATTTTCCTGGGAAAACACGGAAATTGTCAACTAAACAGTCATTTTTACCTCAGGCGCCAACCCTCGACCAACTTGATATTACCTGAATTCAAATTTTAGAAATACAATAAAAGAGAAAATGTAATATTTATTTTGGTCGAGTCCTGGCGCCACAGCTAAATTTAACAAAATACGGTCTAGCGACTCGAGTACGTTCACGACGGGTACGAATCGACGGCAAAATTTCCTTAATCTTTTCCGGGTGTAATATATCAATTTAGTAATTTGCGGCAAATCTAAATGTTAGAAACTATCCCAGCCGACTATAATCCACTGAACAACTCTGAAAACATACACATGGGTGTGTTTTACTTTAAAAGCACTACGCAGTGATTACGAAAATAGTAGGGTACGAAGTATTCGTCGCCATGGAGTAATGTAAACAAAAAACCGTGTCATGATGTGATGGGCTTGGTCGCTAGATAGATTTCACCGCTTTTATATGGAACTCACGGCCGATTTGATCTAAAAGGTATTTATGACATTAATTTTTCACATTTCTTTCTTTAAACAAAGTCTCCAAAATGAGATAGTGATTTTTCCTTTTTTTTTCCGTAGCCGAGTTTGATAGACTAGTCCGTCTGCGCAGTTATTTATTGGTTATAAAATCGTCATTTGAAGTGAAAAGTGATATATTAAGAATAGCTCATGAAAAAGAAACAATTATATCGACAAATGATATAGATTCTATTTGCTGATGGAAAAATCGGGAATTTCTGTGAATAAATAGTTTTAATCGTTTACGCTTTTGAAGCAAAATAGATAAATAGGTAGAATTTTCACAGAGTAAAGCAGATTCCTTCATGGCGCAGTTGGTTGCACATTCAGCCTATGAACCAGGGAACCCGGGATCGACTCTCAGCGCAGCTTTTTTTTTCTTTTTTTTTTTTTTTTTTCCAAGATATAGATCTAGATTCGCTAATATTTTTTTTAACCCCTTCTCAAACAAGACCTGATTATGATGTGTCTGATAGAAAAGGCTACGTAAAACATTGAGGCAAAAGAAGAAAATGCTGAAAATTTCTCCTTTTTGCCTCAATATTTTCTGTGCTGTAAAATGCATATTTTCTCCTTTTGGTGTAATTTATTTTGTTGTCTGCAACTTCTTTCAAATTGGACTACCCTAAAATTGTGTTGTTTGGAAAAGGGTTAAATCACAATCTGCTTATTGACAACCCTTTAAATAGGTTTTTGCAAATCTGATCTAGACCTATATGTTAAAAATATGCAATTCGATATTTTGTTCTAGCGAACTACAATACTGTTAATCAATTAAATTGTATTCCTATTTATTTATTTCCCAGGATGCCAGGTATGAAGAATAATTACTTCAATTGTGTCCTATGCACGAAGAGGACAAAACCCAAGGAACGCAGAAAATGCAATGCAAGTTTACAGAAATTCTTACGCAAATCATTTTTTGTTGAATGTGAAGAGGATTCTGTTTTGTGTAATAAGTGTAGACATAAGTACTATAAAACAGAAGCTCATCTTGCACCAAAGAGAAATCAGGATTCCGATTCAGATTCTGACTTTGAACCGCCCCGTGAAAAGAAACAAAAACTGTGCAGCCCGCCATCCATTCCGGTGCCATTGAAAATGTCATGGAGGTCCCATGCCTACTGCTGTATCTGTAGAAAGCCAGGTCCAAAGCTTGTGGTAGTGTCATCAAAATGCAGAATGACCGTGCATGTGGAAAAGAACATCTGGGTGCCTCTTGGGTCTCGATGTTGTCCTACACATATTACAAATGGGGAACTGAAAGAGGAATGTTTGGAACAAATCAATGTGTTGTCGGATCAGTGCCACATGAACAGAAGTACTTTAATAAACATTCTTAACCGACTTCGAGATATATGTATTCGTCAGAACAATGTTAGACTTGACTTTGATAATGTAAATACTCTTAGTGACGACGATTATTTGCAACTCACTGGATTATCAAAGTCTAACTTTAATGATTTATTTGACTGTTTACAACATTATGTCAAAGTCACACCGGCTAGAAGTCAAAGGACAACATTAGCTTTGTTTTTATGTAAAATGAAAAACGGCATGTCAAACAAATTACTTGCAACTTTGTACAACGTCAGTAAATCCAGTGTTAGAAGAGCTGTACGTACTGTTTCTGCTGCATTAATGAAGGTATTTGTACCAAACAATCTTGGATTTCAACACTTATCAAGACAGACTCTCATTGAAAGTCATACCCGACCATTAGCGCAGAAACTGTTTGGAAATATGGAAAATCCCAGTGCAATTCTTGTGTTAGACGGGACATACATTTACATAGAAAAGAGTAACAACTTTTTATTCCAACGTCGGTCATACAGTTTACATAAAGGAAGACCTCTTGTAAAACCCATGGTTATAACATCAACATCTGGATATTTTGTTTCCATCCTCGGACCATACTTTGCAGACTCCAAGAACAACGACGCGTCAATCTTGAACCACATCTTAAAATCAAATATTGATGATATCAGACACTGGGTACAGGAGGAGGATGTATTTGTGGTGGACAGAGGATTCAGGGATTCCTTGTCTCTTCTGGAAGACCTGGGTATAACAGCTCAAATGCCAAAATTCAAGTCAAGGGGCGAAAAACAGTTAAACACAGAAGACGCAAACATTAGCAGACTAGTGACAAAAGTAAGTAAATGTTGAAATACAGTTTAGTGAAGAGACTGGGTAAACATTGTGGCAAAATGAGAAATTGTACAGAATGTGCAATTTCTCATTTTCCCACAATGTTTTCTGATCCATCAGAAAATCAGAAGCCATGCTTTTTTTATACTTTTGAATTTGTCGTCTGCAAATGCTTTCAATTTGGTAAAGTTCAAATTAAATTGTCTGAGTGATAATTGGTTAACCCTATGTTGTGATTACTTAGAAAATCTGGTATGCTGAAAAACGCGCCTTATCTAAAACTCTCGTTCAAGATTACAGTTGCACGGGCACATAGACTCTACTTCACTTCAGTTTAATTATTTTGAGACAAAACATGACAAAAATTACATTCTGATTATGATTATTCTAATCGATGTGAAAACATTGTACATTGTTAGGTGTCGTTTTTATACGCCGCCGAAGGTGGTCGTATATTGGCGTCATCTTCTCCGTCTGTCCGTACGTACGTACGTATGTCCATGTTTCTTGTGAACGCAACTCCTCCTAAAGTTCTGGTCGGATCTTTATGAAACTTGGTCAATGTTATCGCCTCAATTGGTAGATGTGCATGAAGTAAGGATTTTACGGTTCAATGATTTTTGCCTGAGTTATGCCCCTTTGATACTTTTTCTTAGAGCGGCGTATATTGTGACCATGGCACTCTTGTTGTATCTTGTGACTATCAGCCTCTTTTTGGACTTCCAATCGGTAACTTCGACTATATATCAAAGGTATTATGGCTAGTGTGATGTATACTTTTTAACCCTTATCCTGCCAATTTAAGTAACACTAATAAATGAGATATCAGACCAGGAAAGTCATGCCTTTCTATATTGAAATGTTGTTTTCGAAATATTACATGTTAAAAATCAATCCTCTTAGTAATCAAAATAGGAGTGAGAAAGTATTCGGTGAAGTAAGAGTTAAGATCAATGTTCACTGCAATAGTCATACATTGTGTGGTTCATGATAATGATTTAGCATTTTACTGTTTTCATTTCATCAGGTGCGATGGGTTGTTGAATCTGCCAATGCCAGGATAAAAAGCTGGAAATATTTATCGAAGACACTACCAACAAACCAAGTTCCACATATTGGTGACTATGTAAGAATTGTCTGTGCCATCAGCAACAAATACCATCCACCCTTAGCTCAATCCACAAACCCTTCTGCTGACGAGGCAGAGGCTACAAAAATGCTTCATTTGTCACAGCAAGTAAACTCACTCCAGCTTTACTTGGAGGAAAATGGCCTGTTACGTAAAACATCACCATGGAAGCAAATAACTGATGCTGATTTGCTAGATTTCCCAACTTTGAGTGAGGATCAACTTCGTGACATTACCTGTGGATCATACCAACTGAAACTCAGCTCCAGTTATATTCAGGAATATGTAGATAATGACAGTGATTTGTTTTTTCACAAAGACGACCCAACTTTGCTACGAATTAAGATTCAGAGTAGACACACATCTTCCAAAAAATACACTGTTTGGATACGCTACAACAACGATGAAATTGTTTCATGGTATTGCTTATGTCCCGCTGGCGCAAGAGTGGTTGGTGTTTGTTCACACATTGCAGCTATGTTGTGGTATCTTGGTGGAGCGCGCTTTTAAGGAAAGAAGTCATTTGGTGTTCGAGACCCAGGAAAAACTATTGAAGATGCCGCAATTCTCCCAGAGATAATTGATGAATCCGAGAGTGGAAGTGATACGGATGGTGTTGAACATTTTGTGGAAGAATGACAAAAAATGTGGCATTCATCCGAGTTACATGTTTTTTTCCTAGTAAGGAACAATTTTGCTATGTAAAGATATATATCACAGATATCAGTATCATGTTAAAAATGTGCCATTTACTAACAATAAGCGCAGATATATGTGGTCAACCAAGCGAAAGGGGACCTCCTGAGTGTTACGTATACAACAAATACGTGACAAAAAGATCGGATCTAGCAGAGGTCGACCAGAGACTACATTTCAAACATAACTAGAACTGTCACAGGATGTGACTTGATACCCCCGCACAAACTTTGATTACAAAAAGGGCAATGAGTGTATCAAGCTTAAAGTTGCAAGCACTTATGGTTTAGAAGATATAGTCCAAATAAAATGTAAGGGTACAAACAACTAAGGGCAATAACTCAAAATAATGGGCGTGACTGAGTAACAGGTATTGTACACGGCACTTTCTCACAATGAGATGTATAAGTGTACCAAGTTTGAAGTTGCTAGCACTTGTGGTTTAGAAGATATGGTCCAAACAAAATGTAAGGGTACAAACAGCAAAGGGCAATAACTCAAAAAGTGGGGGTGACTGAGTAACAGTTATTGTACATGACACTTCCCAACAGTGAGCTGTATAAGTGTACCAAGATTGAAGTTGCTAGCACTTGTGGTTTAGAAGATATGGTCCAAACAAAATGTAATGGTACAAACAACAAAGGGCAATAACTGTAAAAGTGGGCATGGCTAAGTAACAGTTATTGTACATGACACTTCCCAAAAGTGAGATGTATAAGTGTACCAAGATTGAAGTTACTAGCACGTGTGGTTTAGAAGATATGGTCCAAACAAAATGTAAGGGTACAAACAACAAAAGGCAATAACTCAAAAAGTGGGCGTGGCTGAGTAACAGTTATTGTACATGACACTTCCCAACAGTGAGATGTATAAGTTTACCAAGATTGAAGTTGCTAGCAATTGTGGTTTAGAAGATACGGTCCAAACAAAATGTAAGGGTACAAACAACAAAGGGCAATAACTCAAAAAGTGGGCGTGGCTGAGTAACAGTTATTGTACATGACACTTCCCCACAATGAGGTGTATAAGTGTACCAAGTTTGAAGTTGCTAGCACTTATGGTTTGAAAGATATAGTCCAGACAAAAATGCAAGGTTACAAACAACAAAGGGCAATAACTGTAAAAGTGGGCGTGGCAGAGTAACGATCGGTACACAGGACACTTGCCCACAATGAGATCTATGAGTATAGCAAGTTTTAAGTTGCTAGCACATATGGTTTAGAAGATATGCTCTGGAGAAGTATTTTGTCCACGGACAGACATACATACAGACAGACATACAGACAGACAGATAGGTTGATTCCAGTATACCCCCTAAAACATTCGTTTTGCGGGGGTATAGTTATATAGTAAGGTAGAATGGTCATTCTAGATTCAGAAAATCAACTAAGAGCGGACAGTTTCGAACCTGGTTGGCCTGTGCACTGCGCGCAGGTTTACTAGGGACAATACTTTTCGTATCACCCAGGAAGTTCCTCTTCGCTTGACGGGTCACATATAGTAAAAATAATACTGCTAACTGTGCTATATACAACATTTTTGTGTAACTTACTATTTTAATTGTAATTTGAATGAGGGAAAGGATTAAATACTAGTAGATCATGTGATTTCCATGGATACTTAGATATAAGCATGTTCATTTCTTTGACAAGTATACCATTGAATATTTAACCCTTTCCCAAACAAGACCTGGTTTCGACGTCCCTAATAGAAAAGGCTTGGAAAGAACATTGAGACAACAGAAGAAAATGCTGATAATCAGCATTTTCTCCTTTTGTCTCAATATTTTCCAAGCTATACTGTACACAAATCCAATCTTTATTACATGTATTACCCAAATTGTCATCTACAGCAGCTCTCAAATTGGACCAACCTAAAATTTCGCTGTTTGGTAATGGGTTAATGTCATCTGGTTTCTTTCTATTTTTTGGTGGATTTTACTTTGGTTCCCATGACAACCAGAACACAATATTTTGACTGGGTTACCATGGCAACCAGAACACAAACGTTTAACCAAGCAAAACCTTTTTTTCATTAATTCATTTCGATGATGATTTACCTATGCAAATGTAGGTATGCATTATTTATTCAAGCCATTGCTCTCTTTTTCCTCCTGTAATGTTTTCAAAAGTTGTCTATTGCAGTGCCATTGAAAATCATTTGTATGAAGGCAATAATTAAATAAATGATACAGTTTCCATGGCAACGCAAGTAGAACAAGTAGAAATAAATAATGAAATACCAATATGTACATTTAGCTGATGAATATACCATTGAATTTTAATGTAACAGTTTCCTTCCGATTTTGTTGGTTTTTTAACTTGGTTACCATGGCAACCACAACACAGATTAATATTTATTTAAAAAATGTTTTTTTTATTAATTGCAATGATAAAGAATAAATGAAAAGGTGATCATGTATTGTCTATTTCGCACATTATGTATATAGGTATGAATAATTGATGCCCACAGGTGTTTTCAAAATTGGTTGCCATGGCAACAACCATGTCACTGCGTTTAATTTTTTTGTGGTTTTTGAAAAGTACTCATGTGATATATTTCACAGATTAATTTTTGTTCAAATCTAAGATGAGGCCATTTTTGGTACTTTCTGAACCTGCGCCTTTGTTATTTCAATTCTGAAATATTTCAAGCACAAACCTTGTGTTCAGGGTACTCATTTGAATCATCTCGATACAACAATATGAATGAGTACCCACAACATGGGGTTTGATGAGCATTGATTGAACATGGAGATAAATGATAATCGACTTAAGCAACATCTAATGGTAGATATTGCAGTTTGATTGAAATTCAAAAAAAGAGTATAAAATGTATGATTCTATGAGAAGATATACTCATACCGTAACCGGATGCTCCATGTTGTTTATAGTGTCCGGTTTTTCCACAACACACGTCAGCACAGACTCTCTTGGTGTAGTAACATTACATTCTTTATCTCCTACAGTTACACGATAATCTGACTGTCTTACTCCACGGTTTAGATTCTCGCCCTGTAAAGTACACGCACAAGTAAGCATGTTTAATTTGAATGTATACAAGTATTATATGTTAAATTACATTATTATCTCCCACATTTACACGGTAATCTCAATTCTCCCCATGTAATGTAAAAACACAACATATATATGCATGTGTAATATGTATGTATGTATCATATGTTAACATTGCTCCATGTGTGGTCACATTATATGTTCTATCTGCAACAGTTACACGGCACACCTCACTTTAAATTCATCCACTGTAATGTACACAGCATACATATGCATTTATATATGTATACATGCGTAATATGTAAGTATAAAATTACACAGTCTATCTCCCAGAGTTACACAATAACTGACATGCTTTAAGTTTGTTCCATTACCTTTATAGTTAAAAGTGTATCCTCATCTATATTAAATACACGCATATTATCGTCTTCCTCAAACATACTGATGGCCGGATCCTTCAGATAATACACACGACTCAGTGTAGGGTTTGTCGTCGGGAAGTCTCTCAACTCATCTATACTGTCCATGGCTTTGAATCATCTATGGCTTTACATTTATATTTGTAAGTCTTATGATTTTATTGCATGTTTAACTCATTACCACACAGTGACTCTTTTTGACTCCCTACAACCCTACAAGATAATGGCTTTGGAAAACATTGTGCAAAATGTAGAAATTGCTTGTGACAAGCAATTTCTTCATTTCCCACAATATTTTCTACGCAAAAAGACCAAAAATGTAAAATTTCATTCAGTTTTAAATTGTTGTCTGCAACATCTTTGAATTTGTAGGAGTCTAAAATTAAGCTGTTTGGTAATGGGTTAAGTTGTAACATTACCTTTATAGTTAAAAGGGTATCCTCATCTATATTAAATACTCGCAGATTATCATCTTCCTCAAACATACTGATGGACGGATCCTTCAGATAATACACACGACTCAGTGTTGGGTTTGTCGTCGGGAAGTCTTGAAGCTCATCGATACCGTCCATGACAAAAAACAAGCGGAGATGCTGTGTCTTCTCCTGGTCAAACTGGTTCATCAGATGTGATATGTCTGGCATATAACACACCATTTTGGCTGTGTTCTCTGGCATACAGTCCTAGAATACATGATAAAGTAGTTTAATTCTATTCTAAACTACAAAATATTCTAACAAACTGGTCCATCAGAAGTGATATGTCTGGCATATAGCACACCATTTTGGCTGTGTTCTCTGGTATGCAGTCCTAAAATAATTAATGAAATATTTCAACAAACTGGTCCATGAGGTGGGATATATCTGGCATATAGCACACCATTTTGGCTGTGTTCTCTGGCATGCAGTCCTAGAATACATAATGAAATAGTTTAACTTTATCCTAAACAACAAAATATCATAACAAACTGGTCCATCAGGTGGGATATATCTGGCATATAGCACACCATTTTAGCTGTGTTCTCTGGCATACAGTCCTAGAATGCACAACAAAATAGTTTCAGAGCAAAAGAATACTTTTAACTATATTCAAAGAATTAGTTAAAGGAAATAAAACAAAATATGAAAGTTTCATATTAAACTTAACCCTTTCCCAAACAAGACCTGGTTTTGACGTCCTTAATTGAATAGGCTTGGGAAAATATTGAGGCAAAAGAAGAAACTGCTGATAACCAGCAGTTTCTCCTTTTGTCTCAATGTTTTCTATGCTATATTTTACACAAATTCTATCTTTAATAACTTCAATTTTGTCATTTTTGGCAGTTTTTGAAGTGGATCACTCAAAAATTTTGTTGTTTGGGAAAGGGCTAAGCCAATTTGAAAAGCGAAACAATTCCTCACCAATAAAATAGCATCAGTGTCTGACTTACTTCATAAGCCTTGTCCCCTGTGCTAGGGAACACAGCCCCTATCTGCGGATGTTGTACAATATCTAGATTCAGCCCCGATATCGTGACCCTGGTACCACCATGGAATATCGTGTTACTGGGCTGAATACTGCTGATGGTAGAGTCACGTTTATACTCAAACGGCTCCTTACTGTTGAGTCTTGCACCATCTATAATCAACTCCACATAATCTTTCCGTACTGCTCTCTTCTTTCGACCAAGAAGTCGTGGGGCAGGTCCAGTAGAGCAAATAATCACTGTCATGTTTATGCTGTAAATACAGATACAGGCAGTATCATTAACAAGATGTGTTTGTGAAACCCAAATTTCCCAAAAATGACTATTTTTCTAAAATTATGACCTTAATTGATATTTGACCTTCACCTACATTTTCTGTGCTATATCATACACAATTCCAAAATTTATTGATATTATTGATAATTGTTGTCTGCAGCAACTTTAAAATTGGATCTATTGGTCTTATTTTTTGTTGTGAGAAAGGGCTACTTACCTGATAATAGAACAAGGATTGCCACCTATATCCACTTGTATGTTGAGTCCAATATTAAAATTCTCCCCCCTCAGTGTAACATTGGTACCTCCCGACTCTGGACCCAACAATGGGTAAACGCTTGTTAGTTTTGGAGTCTGTAATGTATTGTAATAGGTCACTTTTTACATGATAATACAGCAAAAATTCTCCCCTATATCTACTTGTACATTACTTCTAATATTTAAGTTCTCTCCCCTCAATGTAACATTTGTACCTCCGGACTCTGGACCCAAAAATGGGTGAACACTTGTTAGTTTTGGAGTCTGCAATGAAGTGCAATACAGTTAAGTCTCCATTTCTCTTAATACAGTTGTATCGTACAGAGGCAAGTTCTTTGACCCATTCCCACACAAGACCTGGTTTTGACATCCCTAATTTTGAAACAAAAGAAGAAACAGTTACTGCTGATAACCAGCAGTTTCTCCTTTTGCCTCAATATATTCTGTGTTGTATCATACACAAATTTTATCTTTAACAAAATCCCTTTGTCGTTTGCAGCAGCTTTCAAATAGGACCACCATAAAATGTTGCCATTTGGCAAAGGGTTAAAGCAAGATGTTTCTAATGTAAGGTGTTTCTAATGTTCAATACTTTATACAAAATTATTGACGTTATTGTGTTAGTATTTGAATCAGTATACTTACTAAATAAGAAAACTTGTCAGTAGACCTAGCTGTACCGTCTACTTTATAATTCAACACAGCTTCTGACAGGTCTGTTACAGCTACACTTATACTGTTTATACCCTCTATATCTGTGGGGAATGTCTCGCATATAATTCTGTGGCATAACACAGCTCATATACATATACTTACTAAATATGAAAACTTGTCAGTAGACCTAGCTGTTCCGTCTACTTTATAATTCAACACAGCTTCTGACAGGTCAGTAACAGCTACACTTATACTGTTTATACCCTGGATCTCTCTCGAGAATGTCTCACATATAATTCTGTGACATATCACAGCCCATATACTTACTAAATAAGAAAACTTGTCAGTAGACCTAGCTGTACCGTCTACTTTATAATTCAACACAGCTTCTGATAGGTCTGTAACAGCTACACTTATACTGTTTATACCCTGGATCTCTCTCGAGAATGTCTCACATATAATTCTGTGACATATCACAGCTCATATACTTACTAAATATGAAAATTTGTCAGTAGATCTAGCTGTTCCGTCTACTTTATAATTCAACACAGCTTCTGACAGGTCAGTAACAGCTACACTTATACTGTTTATACCCTCTATATCTGTGGGGAATGTCTCACATATAATTCTGTAATAGAAATATATTATGCCTAATAATGTTTTTTTTAAAAAACAAGCAACAACAGAAAAATAGTAAAACAACAACAATAGGCAATAACTCATTTCCGAACATAGCCAGGGATATATGCTTTGGTTTATAAACATTTTTTTTTATATTTCCAATGTCATCAGTTATAGAACAATTTCTGAGAGAAACAATCCATATGGACAATTGTGTAACACCATACTGTCAGCGGGAGTTCAAAACCTCGTAACTACAGCTTGAATAAGCTGTAGTTATGAGGTTTTGACCTCCCACCAACAATGCATTTGTTAGACTTACACTGTATTATTTGTTTGGTTAGTTATGCATCTACCAGTTAAAGGGACATTTCATTCCAATTTCAATTTTATAAAGTATGTCTTGATGCCAAGATTGGTTATTCTAATGAGTATAAATACTATTAGTTTTTTTAAGTTGTTGCAAATAAGCGAGAAACACGCATTTAAAGTTGAGACATAATCAATAAAATGCATATAAATCCGAACTGTTGTCCACAACAATTTGTTCAATTTTAACACAAACATATCAATTTCTCATAAATGGCGCAATATTTTGGCTTGAAATTTTCAGAATTTTCATAAAGAAATATGCTCTTTCAGATAAAAATAAAAGTAATATTTATGACAAAAAATTCTGAAATGTCACTTTAAGTCACCTATCCGCACATGGGGCAGTAAAGAACCAAAGTTGTTATTACATGTACTACAGTATGATTACTTACACTGTATTATTTGTTTGGTTTGTTATACATCTACCAGTCAAGTCACCTATCCGTACATGGGGCACTAAGGACCCAAAGTTGTTATTACATATACAGAATGACTTACACTGTATTGTTTGTTTGGTTTGTTATACATCTACCAGTCAAGTCACCTATCCTGACATGGGGCAGTAAGGAACCAAAGTTGTTATTACATATACAGAATGACTTACACTGTATTATTTGTTTGGTTCGTTATACATCTACCAGTCAAGTCACCTATCCGTACATGGGGCAGTAAGGAACCAAAGTTGTTGCTACATGTACTACAGTATGATTACTTACACAGTATTGTTTGTTTGGTTCGTTATACATCTACCAGTCAAGTCACCTATCCGTACATGGGACAGTAAAGAACCAAAGTTGTTATTACATATACAGAATGACTTACACTGTATTATTGGTTTTGTTTGTTATACATCTACCAGTCAAGTCACCTATCCGTACATGGGACAGTAAAGAACCAAAGTTGCTATTACATATACAGAATGACTTACACTGTATTATTGGTTTTGTTTGTTATACATCTACCAGTCAAGTCACCTATCCGTACATGAGGCAGTAAGGAACCAAAGTTGTTACCAGTTATGGTCAGTAAGGTGCCGCCAGCAGTCGGACCAGACAATGGCTGTATCTGTAAGAAAGACACAACATTCTTTAACGCTTTCCCAAATAATACAATCTAAGTGTAGTCCAATTTGAAATCTGCTTCAGACGACAAGAAGGACATTGATAAAGATGGGATTTGTGTACAATATAGTTGAGAAAATACTGAGACAAGAGATGAAAATGCTGATTATCAGCATTTTCTTCTTTTGTCTCAATATTTTTCAAAGTATATTTTCTTATGGACGTCAAAGACAAATCTTGTTGCAAGTTATGGTCAGTAAGGTGCCACCAGCAGTCGGACCTGACAATGGTTTGATCTGTAAGAAAGACACAACATTCTGTGTCAATTAATGACCTAAACCATTCCCAAGGAATGACACTTTCCGACGTTCCAAAAGGTAAATGGACAAGCAATTTCTTCATTATCCACAATGTTTTCTACACAAAAAGTTGTAAACTTTAAAAATTTCATCAACTTGAAAATGTCACCTGCAACTTCTTTCAATTAGGGCCAGTCTAAATTTTGATAATTCAAAACTACAAAATTATACACTGGTCCAAATTGAAGGTTACTAAAGAAGTCCTTTAACAAATGTTACTGTATACAGAGAGTTTACAACTTTAAGTATAGAAATATGTGAGAAACAAGAGCCGTCAGAGACGGACAATGCTCCCCGAATAAGGCATTGTCACAATAAATTTATGCCATGCAGAGCTAATATAAAGCTAACAAATGTTAAGCCCCCTTTTCCCATGACAAATTTTGTATACACAAATTTTAAATAGGTTATTGTCAAGGGCATCTGATTTGCTACTCAAATATGAAATTTCATCAAATTCTGACCATTAGACTAGGAGAAATTAGATTGGTTTGGATTGAATGGAGTTTTACGTCCCACTCAACAGCTAAGGTCATATGGAGACGGGACCTCGGTTTAAAGTCTCATCCGAAAGACTGGAGAAGCGGGGGATCGAACCAGCGACCCCTGTGTTTCAAGTCCAGCGCGTTACCACTGCACCACCTCCGCCCCAGGAGAAATTAGAGAAAAACTGTATTTAACCCTAAGTCCCCTTTTCCCATGACGAGGCCTCAAATCCAAAAACCGGGAAAAGTACATCGGCATTTTGTCATAGGGAGTTCACATGGTAAGTTTCATTTGATTTGGCCCAAGGGTTATGGAGAAATCGCTTCGGACGGACGGACGGACAGACGGACGGACAGACGAAGCGGCGACTATATGCTCTCCCTTTGGGGAGCATAAAAAGAAGATATTGCAGATAAACAGCAGTTTCCTCTTTACATCCATACATTTCTATTCTAGAAAATATAAACTTTATTTGACACAAAATATTGGAATAAACCGTTATCACTAGATACAAAAGTTTTATAAAGGAAAAGCTGGTTATCAGCATTAAGTTATTTTGTCTATATGTATTCCCAAAATATTTCCATTAATGATCTCAAAACAAGGATTTTTTTTTTTGGAAAAGCATTGATGTAAAGTATGCTGTAATGTCATGTGACCCACCTGACTGATGTAAGGTTTGCATGTATCATGTGACCACTGGACATTCGGATCCGTACATTCATCTCGTTTGGTACAACTGGTTCCGCACCAGCCACATCCCAGGGGATCTCCAGAACTAACACATGTAGAACATTCATTGTAAACATCACATGATTGTAGGGGGAACTTGGTCACCTGCATTAAATAGACACACAAATTATCTTAACTTATTCTTGTATCTAATATAATAATACAACAATGAAATAATTTATTCTTTAGCATGTTTTAAGGTTTCGTGTTTATGAGAAAACATGGTGTATAAGCAAAATGTGATTTTAATATTTTTCTTATATATAAATGGCTGTGAGTTACTTTGGTACCTGACAAGAATTGGAGAATTGTTGTTTACATGTTGTTTATCTGCAGGCACATAAAAAAGACTCTGTCTACAGCCTATTCTAGCTTCAGTTATGACATTTTTAAAAGACATGTTGTATAATTGTGATTTACCTTGGTCCCTGACAGTACATAAACACTGGATTGTGTTCTGTCTATATCTACATCCCTCTCTATAGCTTGATCACTAACTCTATACTGCATATATGGTGACACGGAACAACTACCAGACTTCAGGCTAGCCTGTAATGAATGATGAACAAAAGGTACAATAATTCTCAAAGATTCTGATATGGCATGAAAATTCTCACAGCATACTGTTAGCATTAAATGGCGTAAATATAATATGATGCTACATTAATGACTCTTCATGTTATAATCTAAATAAACAATGTTTTACCTTTGTTCAATTTTCATTTAAATATGATTCAAAAGTCAATTCAATTCAATTCCCAAAGTCCAATTCAATTCAATTCCCAAAGTCACCCTTGCAAATTTCCGGTATTTATTGTGCTGCTAACTCCAAACAATGGTTAAATTAAACAAGAGGACCATGATGGTCCTATATCGCTCACCTGAACCAAAATGATATAAGCAACACTTTTCTTCAATTCAAAAAATATTTATGACTTTTAGACTGAAAACGAACTTATGGTCAATAACATTGTGAAAATCGAACTCATCCAAGATTTCATCTTGCCCAACATTGTGCCCAAGATTTGTCTTGTTTGATAAATAATTGTAGATTCTGGAGTATAAACAAGGACGAAAACAGCCGAAAACAGCAATTTTGTCAAATTCAAGGGCACATTACTCTTGACTTCCTAGTCAGATCAGGCTGAAAATCAAACTCAACCGAGATCTTATGATATCCAACATTGTGTCCAAGATTTGTCTTGATTGGTCAATAATTGTAGATTCTAGAGTGTAAACAAGGTCTAAAGCAGCCGAAAACGGCAATTTGATCAAATTCAAGGGCACATAACTCTCCACCTTTTGTCAGATTGGACTGAAAATCAAACTTATCCAAGATCTTATGGTCTCAAACATTGTGTTCAAGTTTTGTCTTAATTGATAATTCAAGGGCACATAACTCTCCACCTTTTGTCAGATTGGACTGAAAATCAAACTCATCTGAGATCTTATGGTCTCCAACCTTGTGTCCAAGATTTGTCTTGATTGGTCATAAATTGTAGATTCTAGAGTGTAAATAAGGTCGAAAACAGTCAAAAACAGCAATTTTGTCAAATTCAAGGGCTCATAACTCTCAACTTTCTGGTGATCAGATAAGACTGAAAATCAAAATCATTTCAGATCTTATGATCTCCAATATTGTGTCCAAGTTTTGGATTGATTGATCAATAATTGTAGATTCTAGAGTGTAAACATCGTCGAAAACAGCCAAAAATGACAATTTTGTCAAATTCAAGGGCAAGTAACTCTCGACTTTCTGATCAGATCAGACTGAAAATTACACTCATCCGAGATCTCATAGTCCCAAACATTGTGTCAAAGTTTTGTCTTGATTGATGAATAATTGTAGATTCTAGAGTGTAAACAAGGTCAAAAACAGCCGAAAATGGCAATTTTGTCAAATTCAAGGGCACATAACTCTCGTCTTTCCAGTCAGATCAGACTGAAAATCGATCTCATCCGAGATCTTATGGTCTGCAATGTTATGTCCAAGATTTGTCTTGATTGATCAATAATTGTAGATGCTAGAGTGTAAACAATGTCAAAACTAAGTATTTTTCGCATTCAAGGGCAGATAACTCCTGCATTTCTAGTTCGATCTGACCCATAATCGAACTCATCCGAGATCGTATGGCCATACATGTTTTGACCAAGTTTGGTCAAGATTGGCTTATATTTGTAGATGCTAGAGTGTAAACACGAAATTGTGGACGGACGGACGGACAGACGGACAGACGGACAGACAGACGGACAACGGACAAAAAGTGACCACAATAGCTCACCTTGAGCACTTCGTGCTCAGGTGAGCTAAAAACCATGACAAAACATTTATATTTTTTTGCGTTACATTGCACACAAATGTGTCTTTATTAATGAATATTTTGTCATCAGCAGCAACTTCAAATCACAAAAGTTTATAATGTGTTGTTTGCGAAAGGGTTAATACATTATTTACCTTCATGACATATCCATCTACAGTACCCAGCACAGCTATAGGATGTTTACTCTGGTTCGTGGTGGAGATGACCGTCGTGATCAGGTTATCCACACAAATATCTGCCGTCTTACTCAACACCGATGTTGGGTCTGTCACCGAGCCAGAAACACCTGTCTTCACCTGGTTACGATCGTATGAGCAGTATGAACTATCAGTGTACTGAAATTATTAAAAAAATAATTGTCACAATCAGTTTGTCCACACAAATATCTGCCGTCTTACTCAACACCGATGTCGGGTCCGTAATCGAGCCAGACACACCCGCCTTTACCTGGTTACGATCGTATGAACAGTACGAGGTACAAACTGTCTGTGTACTAAAATAAATAACAAGGTGAAGGTAATTGTCATATAAGCAAAACGAACTATCAGTGTACTGAAATAATTAACAAGATAATCATCATAAACAGCTTATCAATACAAATATCTGCGGTCTTACTCAACATCAATGTTGGGCCGAACCAGAAACACCTGTATTTACCTGGTTACGATCATACGAGCAGTACGAACTATCAGTGTACTGAAATAATCAACAAGACAATCGTCATAATCAGCTTATCCACACAAATATTTGCGGTCTTACTCAACACCTATGTTGGGTCTGTCACTGAGCCGGACACACCTGTCTTTATTTGGTTGCAATTGTACGAGCAGTACGAACTATCAGTATACTGAAACAAGGTACAAGACAAAAGTTAAAATCAGTAAGATGTGTTTGTGAAATGCAATTGCTACAGAAAATCATAATGTATCACTACCACTTGACAATCAGTTTTCAATCGCAATTTCAGACAGATATATAAAATACATTAACAAATTGCGTATTCTACCACAAGAAAATATTTCGATTTTGTCATTTCACTTCAGAATCTACATTGTCAAAACAACCAATCAACAAAACCCTTTTTAAAAATTTGACTGCATATTACCAGTTACATTTGAAAATGCCTTATCATATTTTTTAACATAAGCAGTCATTTGTCTTTTGAATGACAAAGGCAGGAAAAATATGATACTTCGAAAAGTTTTACCTCTGGGTTAGAGATGATACACTGTTGAATAGAGCCATAAATCCACCACGGGTAGTTGCCATTCCCTCCATTAGAGCAGCGATGTCGTAGTGTCTGGAAGTGTTCTCGTATGGTCTTCATGCTGTAGGTACACACCACAGATCCATGCTCCGAGCTCGGCGTGTCCTGCTGTACGTCTGGCCGACCAAAACTCACGGTCAGGTAATCATCTCCTTCTACACCCTGTCTGGCAAGGTACGCCGCAGTACCGAGGGTATACTCCACTCTACCTTCAGATACTGACTCTCTAAAACAACTGATGGCCGTCTCTATGTAGGTATTGTAGAATTTATCATCAATACAAAACTGTGTAACTTCGTGTAACATAGTGAGTTCTGGAGCTATCTACATCTACCGGCTGTACGGAAACATAATACACATAAACCATTATGCTCAAACCCATATAGATACTTCACCTTAAACTGTTTGGCTGTGAGAAGTGAGTGTGGTTTTATGTATGAGGTTTGGTCTAATTGTGGCCTGTCCACTAGATATCCCATACTACTTGTTGTGTCATTG